>OX387317.1:1267315-2467315 GCA_947562085.1 Eudonia lacustrata | reverse complement strand
ATGCTTCGACAGTATGAATAAAAAAAACTAGGCTAGGCACTAGACTAGTTTTTTTGTTTTGTTTCTCATTGACACTACTCAATGCTGAGCTCAAGCTTATGCCAACGCTTTAACGTGTTTTTATTTACAGGTACCCATTGAGAAGCTGGACTTCCACCACTACCTGCCGATGTTCTTCGACGGCCTGTCAGAAGGCAATTACCCGTTCAGTTTCATTGTGGAGCAGGGAATCAATGATCTGGTCAGCAAGGGGTCGTATAAGATCCTCCCTGTTGTTCCGCAGCTGATAATCCCTATTAAAAGTATGTATAATATCTACTATTCTATCTTTTTCTCACAATATAGATTGGTCTTTTTATTCGGTTCCACCATTTCTAATCTAGATAATTATAGAGACGTGTTCAAACGTCAGAAAATACATGATCATGATGATCATGATAGTACAGGGTCTGTAGGCTGAGAAAGATTTGATCTGTTTATTTTGTGCGTGTTACAAAATACTGTTAAATTTCAGATTGTTAAGTAGGTAACGTAGTAGTAAAGAAGCTACATAAAGAGACAGAAAAACAGACTGGTATTGCAGTTGAATATGTTTTCTCTTTATTCTTTTTAGAATAACTAACTTCAAGAACAGTTCTAATTGACTAGTTACAATTTCCTTCTACCCTTAACGGTATCGGAATCGCCATCATTATGCTATTAAGAAAATTGTCCTAGTATCCAAAGTTCAATACAAATTGCCCTGACTCAATTTCAACCTAGTTGATTTATATGAGCGAGCGCTACTGGATCGCCTAACAATCAAACGGCCTGCAACTCGATACTGCCTATTCAGATTGGATCGGGCCTCTGTACAAGTCAAAAATAATGAAATTCCGGGATTATTGCTTAAAACAACATCTGTATTGGATTACGTTTAAGGAGATCCACTTTCAGTTCATGATGATTCTTTTCGGAGTCGGAATTTTAAGATTGAAGTTTTTTTTTATAAACTGAACGGTGTCTCGTGTATTCAAGCAGTTCGTTTTACAAATGTTTAGGAGATTCAACACAGGGCTATTTGGTTAATCGTGATGAAAATTTGTAATACCCTTAGGAGTAAGGGGTCGATTTGCAATGTCGCTTAATTAATTTCGTTTCGATATATGTAGTATTCGAATTACCGAAAGAAAATAATTGATTTAAATTCAATCAAACATAATAAAATAACTATTTATTGTAGATGCTTTGGCTACGAAGCGACCGTCAGTGATCTGCCATGCGTTGAAATGCATCCAGATGATCGTCACGGGCAGCGACAGAGTGGGGGAAGCACTGGTACCCTACTACAGGCAAATCTTACCGACCCTCAACATATTCAAGGACCGAAATCGTAAGTACACAGCTTTATAATTTTTTAAAGCATGATACTTCACGATGACTTCTCTTTGTTTGGTGGTAAGTAGTCAATAAATGTTGCTGGATCTGAAGTCTTTGCTATAATACCGTTAAGCGTCATAGCTCTACTGAATCTCATACCCTGAAAATTGATTATAGTTATGCAGGCCGCTGCTTATAGCCGAAATAAACATGAGAGTGATAATGCTATGCAAGAAACCCTAAAACAAATATTCTTGCCTACTGAGAAATTTAAAAGCATAAAAGCTGATCTCGTGTTTTCGAAACAAAAAACAGAGCTCCAACAAGTAGTAAGACAACT
Source organism: Eudonia lacustrata (assembly GCA_947562085.1). Classification (NCBI taxonomy): domain Eukaryota; kingdom Metazoa; phylum Arthropoda; class Insecta; order Lepidoptera; family Crambidae; genus Eudonia; species Eudonia lacustrata. Next base: position 2,465,616 of record OX387317.1, on the reverse strand, counting down.
GTATAAACAAACGCCTGTCTCAGCAACAACATTGGTGCGCTTAATGACGCTATTCGCAAAACATTAGCTTTAGACAACAGTGAGAAAAACGACACCGAAACCTCGGCCGCAACTATTTTACAACGCGAGGCAAGGCATTAGGGTCGGATGCGAGCGTCGCAGCATCCGCGAGGAATGTTTACGCAAAGCCTAATGAAGTCACTTGGAAATAGCTGGAGCAAAACATTGGACGAGTTTCGGTGGCAAAATAATTTGACGCGTTTAAACTAAATTGGAATTCGGTATTTTTTTGCGCTCAAGTTTACTCAATTTTCCCGTTTAATCTTTAAACTGTTTGGATTCATTGCATCAGATCTATGAGGATTTATCAAATAAAAAATAAATAAAAATAAAGTTATTATAAGACAAAAAGGTTTTATAACATTAAGTAACATGACATTTATCTATTAATTATTACGTGAGCTTGTTTTGGCTAATGTATTTTTTTTATTTATCATAGAAAATTTTAACTTCTATGATAAATAGAAAAAATACATTATACATCTTTAATTAGATTTAGATTCATTTAACCTGTTATTTTTTTGTATTTTATTATATTTGGAAACACAAATAAAATTTTGATCTTATTTAATTATATTATGCAGAGTTAAAGCTACCTGGGCAGTGTCGAATTTGCATTGGTCCTTTGGACAAAGTTGGTCAATATTACAGAGGCCGGTTTTTTTAAAATATACTAATGGGTAAGCACAGTGCCTTGATCTCACCGACGTTTAGTGATGATAAGACCAATGATGGAAGCGCACTTCACCCGGGATCCTCAACTAGTGAAGCACTACCACCAACCAAACGGAGTACACAAACATGTACCCCCGCTGGGAATCGAACCCGGGACCTCTGGGTCTAAACCAGTGGTCTTAGCCACTAGACCACAGGCGGTTTTCAATGGGCAATGTTGAAACTGTAGGTAGAACCAGCGGCAGTGGTACTAAATATTTACAGTAAACAGAAAAACCCAAACTTATCACTAGTGTGTTGAAAACCACTGGGTTGAATGGTCCAGCATGTGGGTAAAAATAAAGACAAACTTTTGCCTCAAAACATCGTACTGAAATTGGTTTTAATTAAAAAAATGTGTGTTTAAGCTTACAGTCTTGAAGAAAGTAACACTAACATACTTTTTGATTTAGTACGATAAATAAAATTTAATTAACTGTTAGCTTGGCAGCGCAAAGCAACTTTTTTATTTATTCACTTTAAACACACAAGGTCACACTACAAAACAATGAACAAAAAGTTAAAACGTTCCAAGTAACGCTTATTTATGAAACGTGAATGTCATGAGACAAATATTTGCTTCTCCAAAGTTAGCACATGACATGATACAATGAAGTACTTGGAACGTTTAGAATTCTCGCAACAATGCCGTTGTAAAACTTATCGTGAGCCGCGGAGACGTTTTCCACGGCGCACAATAGCTTTGCTTCGACACTGTATTAGGTTACAATTTGTGCTTTCAAGCAGACGTAGTAATTTGCTTTGCATGACGGTTGTAATGCGCATTTCAACAACTTTAAGAAACAACCTGACGATGTTATAAACTGAAATGACTTTTACCGATCAATGAGCAGTTATTATTTAACTGGAAGAGAATTTACTTGCCCTTGATGGTCTTCAACCAGATGGGACAGCGAGAATCTTGCTTTATCATAAATTTTGGTAGCCAAAAAAACCTATTATGTTTTCTAAGACTCTGCATAATCTTACTAGAATATACGGAACAATAAAACCAGTTATTGAAAGTGGAAAATTCAAGGGTGTCTTGAGAGAATGAAAAAAGCATGTCACATGTCCGAACTTAATGTAGCACTAGTATGAACCAGTTTTTCGTCTTTATCAGCGATTACTTCGGTATTGGTCCCATTCTTATGTGATTGTGTAGCAAAAGTGAGCGGTAATGCGTTGTAGGTGTTTAAACGTGTGATATTGATCATCGGGGTAGTTACGATGCGACTCAGACTGCGGGAGGTATATAGTCGAATCTTTGCAGGATGTGTGGCATGTATTGCCAAACATCCTGTAGGGTACATGAAGTTATGAAAAAGATGGAAGCCCTGCTATGGATCAGTTAAGGTGCAAATGATCACCACGCTCAGAAGATATTTAAGTTTTTGTAAACAGTGTGATAAGAAGCGATAAAGCTGAACATTGTAAAGACACATTAAGAGTTATAAATTTTAAAAAAACCTTCATGCTCAGTAGCGTGACTACAATAATTCCTAGTTATCTTCAGATTACTTTCCGTATTACTGTAACATAAACCATCATTAATATCAATCTAATTGCGCTTGAAATTCTTCTTTACAAGAGCGAACAGTAAGTTTTTGTCCAACAAAACGGCAACATGTCCCCAACAGGGTGTTGGTGCGCTTAGAATTCGTGTAACAATGCGGTGGCGACGCGGCGCCTCCACGCGGGCGGCGCTCTGGCTCGATGACGTCACACATTATTAATCTACTCCGACACTCTATTAGGGAACGGAGACGGTGTTGAACGCAACCTTTTCAAACATAGCTCTAAGCTAGGAGATTACCAAAATCAGCAAATCTTAGAAGGACATTAGGGCAATTCAAATTATTTGCGTGAGTGTAAGTAAATAAAGATTCTTCTGGCTAAAATTTTGAAAAATTTAATTTGTATTTTCTTTTTTTGAAAACGTCTTACTTGACTGCCACAGGTCAGGCAAAGCCTAGTGTGGGGTCATAGAAAATCAGCCTCCTTGAAAATTATGCTTATATTTGGGTAACACTATATTCCACTGTATTTTTAAGTTTGTAAGTAAGCATTTATCAAATAAATTTATTTGTATTTGTGTTTTGTAAATTTATTTGGTAATTCATGTGTAACGTGTAGCGTCGAATAACAGAATCATAAGAAGGACTTTTCTTTAATTTTTAAACGCCACGTCAATGTTTTTTGAAAGAAAATGTATTACAATTGTGCATGTAAGATTCAAATGACGATTTAGTTTGTTAACATTGATTTAAAGCCATTTCTAAAAGCCACTGGGCATGACAAACTTGACACATTGAAATTAAACAACTTTTACGGATCTACTCGCGTTTATTTTATAAATTATTTTTTATTAATGTTTATCCTGACGTTTCCAACCCTTTGCAGGGTCCGTGGTCACAGGGAGACTGAGGTGTTTGTCGTCTCATAATTAGTTAGTAGCTTTTATACCCTCATTTATACGATAATGATATTTCATTGTCCATGGACCACGGAACCTGCAAAGGTTTCGAAACGTGAGGATAAACATTAATTAAAACTAATGTATAAAATGGCATATACGCACTACCAATACTATACTGGTGCAAGTCAAAACATACTGACATTGGAAATTTAGTCGTATTGAAGGACAGTACAGTTCCATTTCAAATATCAGTATGTTTCGACTTGCACCAGTATTGTATTGGTAGTGCGATATAACAAAGCTGAAAACGACATCGCGGTCGACCTAGACGGAGATGGCGGGAAGAGTTGAACTCATTTTGATGGATTGGTCTCCGAAAGCGACGCCTTGCGCCGCGTCTCTAGATATTTCGAACCATTGCAGCGTGAAGACCGTATTTTGCGTTAGGTCAAAATGTCGAAATTTAACGGTCGTCTTGTGCCTCTCCTCAAGTGTCACAAGCACCGCCAAAAGAGTCGAATTTATATCCATTTCATATCACATAACTACACGCGAACACTGTTTGTTGACTACTGTGGACTACTGTTGTGAACGAGACGTCGTCGTTCGCGCGAGATGTACGCGCTGACGCTGTGCCTGGCGTTCAGACGTCGATCGGAACGTTTACGCTGAAGTTGGACGCCGCGTATAGCATTTAATAGGAGACCGTAGCCTTAGACTACAAGTAGCTCTTATGAATGTCACTATGCCATCGGTTCGTAAGTCTACGCTAGGCGGGAGATCTTGTACTGAGAAGAACCGGCAAGAAACTCAGCAAGTGTCCAGCTCTTTTCTCCCTTGCAGCGTCAAAAATATTGGAAAATGTCCTATCAAAAAAAAAAAGTAAAAAAAAGTAAATCCGTAAAAGTTGTTTCATTTCAAACCGTTTACAAATAGGGATAAACTGTTGAGACTTATCATATACTAGCTGTGCCCCGCAGTTTCACCCGCGTTCTATTAGTTATAGCGTTATTCCTCAATAAATTGACTATTCAACACAAAAAAATATTTTTTCAATTCGAACCAATAGTTCCTGAGATTAGCGCGTTCAAACAAACAAACAAACAAACTCTTCAGCTTTATAATATTGACAGTATAGATTTTTAAAAGACGTACAATCAATTCGGGCATTAATGTGGTACCCAGATTAATAGTAAATACTTTTTTGACTACTTCATAATAATCCAATTGACATTGATATTATTAGACAGATCTCCTTACCCTAAGTTAGAGATACGTTAATATTCACTTGTGTCAAGTACGATACAGAAGGTTCAGGATTCGCCCGACAATGCGGCCACGCGGTGTTGCCACGCGACGCCATGTGTGACGTCACACGTAATTAATCCGCTCCGGAGCTTAACATTCTATTATGTTGAGAACAATGCCTGTGGGGACATCTTTTTAGTGTCAATATTATCTGGACTCTTAGTTTCTGAATAACACAGTCTAATGTTACTTTTTTACTTTGCAGTATTTCTAATGTTTTCCTTGAATAGCTAGGAGCTCTTGAGGAGCTCGATGGCGCAGTGGTTAACGCGCCCGGTCTGCGAGTGTTGAGGTTAAGCAACTTTTGCAAAGATCGGTCATTGGATGGGTGACCAAAAATTTATCATCTCGAGCTCCTCCGTGCTTCGAAAGGCACGTTAAGCCGTTGGTCCCGGCTGCAGTCGTTAACAACCACCGCACCGCACTGGGCCCGCGTGGTGGTTTATGGCCCGTTCTCCCTATCCATCCATAGGGAAGGCTCGTGCCCAGCAGTGGGGACATAAGGAGCTGGTGATGATGATGATGATGTCATTTAAGTTCTTTTTAAGATTGTAAATATATGACATAAAGTTGAAATGAAATAGGTTTTACCGCGGATCTACTTGCGTTTGCTTTACATATTGGATATTATTTAATTTTATCCTGACATTTCCAACATTTGAGTCCATGATCACATGGAGACTAAGGTGTATTCTCTTAAAGGAGTCAAAGTCCCAATGTACCTAGAGTTCGCAAAAACTTTAGAAAAAAATAAACGTTATTACGGTCGATAAATTCATTAAAAAATCAACAAAAAAATTATGTTAAATTACACTATAGACATAGCATAAAACGTTTCATTATAATTATAATAATAAATTATATTATGAAATGAGCCACTTCGTTAAACCTGTGTCATCCAGTTTTAAGTTTTTCAATGCTTATTTTTGGCCTTGCCAGTAACCGTACCGTAACAGGAGCACGTTGGCTACAGTTCGTGTAGATTGGTCCGCATCCATCATGCGCAAAATAATTGACACCATGTCGGCTCAGGAGATACTATTTTCGACGTAATAGACTTGTCACCGGTAGATTAATTACATGCGACCACGTCATGCGTCACGTCTGACAGCGCTTATGTCAAAATCTGTTTGTTGGGTTCTCGGTTGGGTTGATGCGCTTTTGTTTGGTTTAATGTTGCTTCTGTATATTGTTATCATGACTATTTTTATTATCTTAGTGTTAGGGATAGATAGTTATTCGAAGCGCAGTCAATCTTAAGCTGCTCCAGTGTAAGCTAAGAACAGCTAGCTGGTTAATGTCCGTTATTTATTATTTTTAAAGCGATTTTGGTTTCGGTTATACAGATAGCAGGGTCGCCATGGTGGTGGTTTGGCATAATGGAATGATTTGAGCTTGATCGTTTCAGAATTAATTCATGTGTATTCTTATAGGGAGAAAGATTTTGGTTGATTGTTGATACGGTGTTACACACACTGCACCAGTGAATGCTATCTATAAACACTGCGACGACATGCATAATCTCCATTGCCTTGTCTACGTCTGGCGTCATAAGAACAACGTTATTAGCTTATAATGTTAGGATAATAAGTCCTTCAGTAGTTGAAGAGTCGGGTGAAGCTCCATGTTCGGCCTTATTATTGAGTGAAATGAAACTCAAGCGTGTCTTCGTTGTAAAATACTAGGAAAAACACTAATATCTAGCTTTTGGTGCAGATAACATGGGCTCTGGTATAGACCACTCCACAACACGAGGCGAGAACGTGGCTGACCTCATCGAAGACACTCTCCAGATCCTGGAACGCTATGGAGGGCCAGACGCATTCATCAACATCAAATACATGATACCGACATACGAGTCATGTGTGCAAAATTAATTTAAGATTTATTAACTGCAAGTTATAGAGCAAACTGCTTTGTAGATGATTTTAAATTTTGATGTAATTACTGAAGATTTTACTTAATTAGGAAGGCTGGTTAACAAAAAGCAACTGTTTTAAGTGACGTTTTTGTGTTATATTCTTGCTCAATTCTGTGATATTTTTGACAGTTAGCAATATTTTAAAGTGATATATTGACCTTATCTTTTTTTACTGTTAAATTAATTACTACTTTTGTTTACATTACTAACAAAATAATGTTAAATTTATATTAATTGTTTAGTACTATTAATTGTATGCGTTTGTGCCATCTAAAAGGTAATTTGTTGATGATGACTTTGCACTAAGCTTATGAGAGACTAGTAGGGCTCTTACAAATGCCTAAAAGTCATTTTCTAATCGTCAAAATGGCACTTACGTAAATAAATTCATCAGAAATCAGAACAAATTCAATACTCGTTGCTTTGTTATAAATTAAATTTAAGTAACTAATAAATAAAGAAATAACACTGGCACGTCTTAGTGTAGGAACACACTATGCCGAAATTACGCGACCGAAGTTCCGCGGCTGATTTTACGTTCCGACGTATTCGGCTGATATGACACACCATAAGTGCCGAACTTACGCCCCGCCCCGGATCTTCGTAGGCAATCGAAATGAACTTCGGTCGCGTATAATGTGTGCTCTATAGAATAAGTTGCCGCTGAACTTACGCCCGACCGAAGTTCGGCTGTACGCTATAACGCAACGTAATTTCGGTATTATGTGTCGTCAGTAATTCAAATAGCATTGTAGGCGTAATCATGCCGAACTTCGGTCGCGTAATTTCGGCATAGTGTGTTCCTACACTTATATTAAATTTTGTATTTATTTTTAGAGTTTGCGAACGTATAACTTGGTTAATTAAAATAACTGTAGACGCACAAAAAGTTCCAATAAGTTGTAGGGTTTGTTCTAAATTCACAAAGCTATCACAATTTTATCTAAGTCTGTCAACATAACAAAGATGTTAGTTGCAGTGTTGTGTTCCGACAGTTGAGATAGGATAGAGTTCAGTAGTTGATAGTTCTAGGGGAGTGCGCCTCCACCTTTAAAATTATCGTTACTATCAGGTGATTTAAAGGATAAGCACTTCCCTACCAGCAATCTTCATTTTCGTAGCAGTAATGATCACGCGCTAGACCATACACAAGATTGAGTCGATTTAAAATTTAATTCCATATGTGAATTCCTTTAATTTACCTTTCGACATTCCTCTTACTTTGCGGCTACATTGTCGTATGTTGATTAGTGAGTCGGCGGCGCGCGAAGACGGAGCGTTGTATTACCAGCAACATGGGGAACAGAACACTCTGCCTTCAAAATCGACCTTGGGCTTCAGCAATAAGAATCGTTACGGAATGACAAATCTATATTTGGTTTCCCGTTGACAGTATGACTGCTTACTGAATTTGCACCGTGCGTGTATACACGCTTCCAATTTGTAAGATCGCGACGTGTAGGTGGCTTAGGCAACGCCTTAATTGGTGGGCTTTCGTATAGATAATACGATAGATGGGAAATTACAAAACTGTATTTTATGTTCGCGTATTTACAGTTGATGTCGTTGATTTCTTTGCTTTGCGTTGCTTTGTCAATTATAACGATAATTCATGCTACAGCAACTTAATGTCTTTTAGATTGCAATTATTATGTTTTGATTAGTAGAACAATTTTACTCAGCTTCGTATGTTGTGAATAGATTTAGTATAAAATTTTGTTATAAAATTAAAGTATTGTGCAATTTTTTTATACATTGGTTTGCAACAATTTTGATATTAAATGTGGAAAATTGAATAGGGCATTGGTATTAAACTTTTATAGTTATATTTAATGTTGCAATAAGTATAAAAGGATTTTGAATTGAGGAAGAATCCCTTGATTTAATTAGAAAATTTCGCTAAGTTTGTCACAAGCGTATTTAAAAAATGTTCCTTTTATTTGCTTTACTACCGAATGGTAAATGTTAATTTGCTAATATGTTTATGAAGTTATTTGTAAAATAAATTTTATGGAGTAATATTTTCTTTTCATTTACTAGTTGTAAGTACTTTAACATCTTATTTTTTTAAATAATTGTGTGTGTTAAGAATCATCATCATCTCAGCCAAAAGACGTCCACTTCTGGACAAAGGCCTCCCCCAAGGATCTCCACAACGGCTGGTTTTGCGCTGCTCACATCCAGCGGCTACCTGCGACCTTCACCAGATCGTTGGTCAATAGAAATATTCTAACTTTCTGCGCTGTATTTGAATCTTTGATTTATTATAATATCTAAAAATATATATATAATATCTAAAAATGTATAGCTTTTAATAGTTCATGTTGTAACTTTTTATTAATTTTTGGGATGCATTCTTGCTCACATCCTTGTTTTTATTATTGTACTTAGTTTAGTTTGAATGTATCCTGTTGTGTATACCATAGTAAATAAATAAATAAATTATAACTATACACCATATGCATGTAATTTCGGCTCAAGATTGCTCTTAGTCTATTGTGAAATAATTTTAAGATTAAAGTAAGGTCATGTTATTTATTTATAGTAACATTATCTAGAAAAGCTGATTTATATTTATTGTATGTATGATATTTACCTGAACCATGTTTGCACAACACTAGCTTATTTATTTAATGGGAAACAAACAGCATTTTATACTACAGAGGTACTTAATTCACATTTGCCAGTGCAGGTTCAACTTATAATTAAGATAACTACGTTAAATACATACTTACTTTAAAAAATATATATTTCATATAAAAATAGATTACTCCTCCTAGCCGATTTCGGATACGGCGACTGTCTTATATTGCGCTGTTGTTGGCGTTCGTGCGCCCTTAGATGGCTTATATAGCCATAAAAATATAACTTCAAATACAAAGTTTTTTTTTTTGAGTCTACAATTAAAAAAATACAACATACAAGATACTACTATAAAACTACAAACCTAAGCTTTTTTATATCTGATTTAAATATTATTATATAGTTAATTATTTAAACTATCATGGTCACTTGCACTAGAGTAATTACTAACGGGATTCTTACCATGTTTATTATTTGTGAGTATTCGATATTTGGGCACAGTTGCATGCGCCATGATCACGGAATTATTAAAGTTAATGCGGGTGAGTTTTTTATGAGCAGACAAAACGATCTACCCTCTTCCTTAGTCGTTTTTGCGCTCGATGCCCGTACCACCGGTTTCTAAGTCACTATTCACTCGAAATTGCTCACGACACACTACACTCATAGTATCGGAACGCGAAACAGCTTTTTTGTTGTTTTTGCAATAAATATTCTAGTACTAGATAACTCTGTTAAGAACGCAATAAAAATATATATCAATTCCTTCCGTGGCTACCTGCGTGATAATGACAGGATTGGGCTCGACAGTTGACGCAAAACATGCCGTAAGAAGAAGAAGCAAGTGTAATACAAAACTTTTACAACTGCGAAGCTGTTTATAACTATAGTTTGTCTTTAGTATGATCAAGGAGTCCCTGTAAAACAAGCTGCCAACCGAGCTTTACCAGTTAAAACTAGAATCTGTGTTATCAAGTTATAACACAGATTCTAGTTTTAACTGGCAAAAGACAATACGTAAGTATTCAAGTTAGGTTATAACTTATAACCTTAAAACTTGAATACGTATTGTAACTAACTTCGAAGATCACCTGAGTCGTAAACACCAGTCACGGTGAACCCATAAACAGTATCAAGGTATGCTGTGCTGATACTTAATAAATATTAATACAAATTGAGTAGGCTTACCCCACGGTAGATTTATCAGCTGGTCGCAGACGCCGCCTGTGGTTCCAGACGACACCTTTTTTAGTCGGCCAACATTTATAACGCCCAAGAGTCGAGTGTTAATGGATGCGAACCATTTGTAAGGCTGTGGGGAGTTTTAATTTGAATTGAAACTGTTTTTCTACAAATAAACTACTTATAGTCCAAGAGCCCGCGGCTCCCAGGCCTTCGTTGAATTATAAAGGTCGAAAATTTTTGTCTGTATGTCTACAATACAGATATAAACGAACCCTGACTATGGAGCTTAGGTCGCAGTGGCTTCGGCAGGTAGTAAAGGTGAGTAAAGTTACTAAGTTAAGTGTCTTGTAGTGTATAAGTAAATACTTATACGAAACTCATTCAAGCTTATGATGTTCGCGTTTAATGTTATTTATTTTTAACGCCTATTTGTTCGGTAAGTGTAAAAAAAACCATAATCATCAGACTATATTAGTCCACTGTCTGGATATAGGCCTCTTCAAGTGCAAGCCACGAGCTCAATCCACGGCTACCTTGCTCCAGATCCAGCTCTTGCCAGCCCAGCCGCCTTACCGAGATCATAGCTCCACCTATAGTCTGAGGGCGCCCTACACTACGGTAGCCGATACGCTATTCCCATTAAAGAAATAGTATATTCATCTTGATGTTGTAATGTAAAGTACAAGTAAAAATACGGTCCTGGTGTGAAAAGGGAGCCCCAAAAAATAACACAATTTTTTTTCACGAAATTCCAAAAAACATTGCTAACGAAAAGAGATAGACAAATTATAATTTTTTTTTGAAAAACAAAACTGATTTCCTACACTTAGCGGAATTTTCGAAGTCATTTTTATGGAACTGGGATTTGTAAAAATGTTTACTTTTTGCATTCATCTTGTGGTCCGGTCCAGTCCAGGGCATAGCCGAATTTTCGATCATGTTTTGTATGGAGCTAGGACTTGTGAAATATTGCATGACAATCATGACTTTATATATGGTGGCTTCTGACACATCATCATCATCATCATTAGCTTTTTGTATGTTGCGGCACTTGGCTTTCGCCAGCTAGCCACAGGTAGGTAGGGGTTCGAAAAAGAAACGATTATCCATTTATAACAATCGTTTATTTTAAAGCCTAACATCCACGTGGCCGCCTCATGTCTTGTTGAGAGATAGGTAAGGGGGGAACACTGGCCTTAACTGACATCGTTCTGGGGTACTGCTGCTCCTCAGAGTCCCTTGCAGGTCAGACAGGTTCTGCGCTTCCTCTTGTAGCTTGATGGTGGTACACAGCCGGCTCTTCTTAATTAAGGTCAGGGGTGAAAGATGCCGGTGGTCGTGCGTAATGTTAACGGTTCGTAGAATTCCTGGAAGCCCAGATAGAAGAGAAAGCTTTAGCATGAGTCGCACAGCCACGTCGTCGACGGGTCCAGAGGTCACAGTGTCCCAGAGAGTGGTTAAAGCGGACAGTGCTAGCGTTAATAAGAATCTAGAATACCTTACAATTAACTACTTCTAATAAAATACGTGAGAACTTACCCCCAGCGCAGCGGGAATTCACTATAATTTGCGTGTTTAATTGTGCTAAAACAGCCGAGCCAACGGTCTAACGTGCCTTCCGAAGCACGGAGAAGCTCGATCGAGCTTGGTCACCCATCCGATGACTGGCCTTTGCGAAATTTTCTTAACCTCAGGACTCGCAGACCTCACAGAAAGTACAATACGTCTTACCTTAATGTATAGTTCTTTTAAATATGATTACAATAGAATGAAATATAAGTTTGGCACTCTTGTCATTTCCAGTTATACTTTAATTCTTCGCTTAACTGACTTGAAACTTGAATAATTTATCTTGCGAGCAATCAAGGCGGTAATTTTCGTGAAGAGTGCGCTCCAAAACTATTTCAGCGCCTAACTTCCTTTGCCATAATGTAAAAGGAACAAGCTTTTTATAGATAACTCGGTAACTAAGTTCAAAAGTTACTAAACTGTCGCTGAGAGAACTTAACACATCATTAGCAATATAGAAGTATATGAATAATAGCTCATGCACATTTTGACGACTGATATTATCTTACTTAGGTTGGTTTAATGCTCTGAGCCATCTTACGATAACAACAGGAAAAAACACTTTAAAACGCCTAACGGAGCACGATTGACAGATATTGACATTACATTGCATAATGTGGATTCTTCTTTTCTAAATTATTTTTTATTATACTTGTCAGTTGCTGTAGAAACTTCGTTGCGTTTTGTTTAAGTAATTGTTATTTTCACGATTCCTAATTAACCTCCTAACGTAAATAAATCAAACCATTTCTTTTGTAAGGAACCGTTGCCACCACTACAAACTAACAATTGAAGTCGAACAAAGAGAAAATTTCTAATTTCCATTTGTAAAACAATGGAACATCAAAGCTGTTTACAAGTATTTACAGTATTCAGTACACAATAAACTTCGTTGACCCCGGCCAATAATGAAAGAAAGACGCGGAACAGACGATAAAAAAGCACAGAAGAACCTGCAGAAAAATTGCGACGATTAATATCGGAGCGGGGTGGGAAGCCATATTTTTCATCATTACGTGCTCATTAAAAAGAAGGCTTCGCCGTGAAATCGGATCAGGAAAGGAACAAAAATGCAACGCCCGTGATATTTTATTCAGACCTCCTCCGCGTGACTGTTCGAATCCTTATGAATTTCAATCGACGCCTTTTCGCAATGATTTATTGTGGCCAACGGCAGCCAATTGAACTGTAAGCATTTAGAAAAATATTATTAGCTTACTATGGTATTTTAACAAGTTAAAAAATGTATACTGAAGGCGTTTTTTAATATTCTCTCTTTGCACGATTATCATGAAAAAGATTTTTAAACAGCGTTAAGTAGTATCTAAACGTTGATAGGTAAAACTTTCCCTATTTATGCAACATCAGGTCATCCATGTAAGCTAGGGCAGAATCGAAACACCCATTACCTAGTACCTACTATATTAATCTCTCTTTGGAAAACCGCAGGAGCATTTGCCAAACCAAACGGCATCCCATAAGTAGAACTCGTATTTTAACGTTGACAGTAAAAAAATATTTCAGCAACATCAACTAATATTTACTTTCGTCAGAAATGTAACAACCAATTTAACAATCTGACAACAGACTTACAAATTATTGAAATGAAATGAAAAATCTTTATTTAATTTAGGCACAATAAATAGTGCACTTACGAAAGTCGAGTACATTTTTTAGAGATTAAATAAATATATAATTAATTAACTTGAGTAAACATAATAATAGTCATATACAATTTAATAAACAATACATTATATTTAATGCGATTCTACTGTTAGTTCAGAAGATTGATTGTACTAAGAAGATTCTAGCAAGATGATTTGTTCCTTTTCGAACAAAGTTTAATGCTTGTACTAATTGATTGAAGGTTGAATGATATGTATTGATATAATGATATAGGTAAGTATTGATGAATTGAATTAAAATGAACTAAACTAACGCTAACATTAAAATCAATCAGTAATAAAAATGCGATTGAAATTATGCCAATGTAAAAGATACAACTACAAACAAAACATGTAATCAACAATAAAATTCAATCAAACAAAGCAATGCTAATTGAGCTAAGAGCAAATGGACCGAAATAAAAATTGAACAAAACAACACCTTTGATGGAGAATAATAAGTATCTGCGCCCCCAATATTTATTGGTTTCGGTTTGTTTGTTTATTTTTAATCGACGAGCAAGACCGTTTGCAATTACAAACATTGTTATCTCGGTTCATTTCTCGAAATAAAAATCTATGGGCGGGAGAGGTAAGGCCGCTCGTCCACTGAGCAACAGCTTGTCACTCTGCACATCTTTGCAGCCTGCATGATGCTACGTAATAAATTATATCAAAAACACAACTAGATGACTTTTTTTAGTTCTTCTATGACAAAAGAAGATTATTATAAAAACAATATTTTCGAATAGATAGCTACGTATAAGACTAAGACTAATTAATTAATTATCTTAACTAATGGCTTCGCGTTAAGCATTAAGCCAATTTCAAGTATTTTTTTATTATTATTAGTAGTAAGGGTACGGTAGATAGAAATTAAAATGGAGCCTCACAACACGTGTTATTACGGGAAGAACTCGGGTGAAACTCGACTAAGACTTTGATATAATAGATCAGGTTGTCTGATGTTGTGCTGATTGAGCGCTATCATCGCACTGTTACTGCGCTAGCTATCGTGATATCATCACGTAGTGATCTAAAGCTCAACCTTCAAATGGGTTCTTGGTCAAGTGAGAATGCCTGTGCCCAGCAGAAGACCATATAATAATGATAACGATGAAAATGTGTAAGCACAGTTCATGATAGTTTAAATTAAAAATTAACTTTGAGACAAGCCAGCATATTAGTCTTTTTGAGACCACAGGCCCTACAAATAGTTCGTGAGGATAAAACATTAACATTATACGCGAGCTTTCACATTGAAATCAAATACATATAAAGTATTTGATTTCAATGTAAAAGCGCTCATATTAATCATAATGTTAAGCATTACTTGTGTTATTTATGCATTATTGCATATTTGACTTAGAGATTAGACTTAAACTATAGTTACTCAACAAGAAGTTAATGTCAATGTAACATACACAACAGTACCCAGCAACTTATGTTGTCGATCGTCAGTTGCGCGTGAAAAGTTGCCACATGTATACATTTCTTTAGTCTGTTTGACTTTTCGTTTTTCATGAAAACGCAATACCTCAATGAAGAAAGGTTCACTAATTAAATTGGTAAGTGAATTTTCAATTCAATGATTAATATTTCAGAAGCGTGTACACAAAACGTTTCTTTTGCTGTTACAACTCGAAAGGGTGGAGTCTACTAATGGATTATAATTTGATCGGAAGTGCTGATAATTCTTGTTGCAATGTCGACTCATTATTAATTCGGTACATATTTCACTCAAGCTTTCAAATGAAACAAGAAAAGCTGTAGCAATACAATATTTTTAAGTATTAGTTAGGCGAACACACAGGACAAATGTTCATATTTCATGGCACCCGCATTAGTAAGTAATACTCGATCCCAAGACTTACACAAATCGGAGGGCTAACGTGGTAGCCGTGGAAGCTTTTTCACATGTTTGTACGCTGTTCTTGTAAATTAATTTTATGTTTAAGTTAAAGCTTAGGATTGCATACTACGCATGTCGTGGCAACCTTTATCTAAGACGTCACTACAAAATGAATTTATATACCTAATTATTTCTAAAAGCATTGTTACATGGGATTGTTTTGTTGGTGGTCCTAAATAAATAGAATAAAATAAAAATTTCGCGTCCACGGGTTTCCAAATGTAACATTGTAAATAAATTTGTTTCAACCCAACAGTAATATAGAAATGTTATAGAAATAAGAATACGTAAATATCGCTCATCTATTGGTGGTCAAGTGCAAATATTTGATACTTGTATGATTATTGAATTTAGGAGTATGCTTTTTTTGAGTCTGCTATGTCCTTAGCTGCCAAAAAAAGAGATAAGTGGGAGGGCTTTGGGGGAGGTCTATGCCGAAATGCAAACGGACAATGGTGCCAATTAAATTAAATAAGTAAATATTTTTTGTATTATATTGTTTGTAAAAAGGCTTAAATAAAATAAAAATAAAATGTTCTTAGCATGATGAAACTAAAGCTAAATTAAAGTAATAATAGCCTAGCCTATTGTATTATTTTAATGCATGCTGTACCTACAGTAAAGTATTTTATTATATTCTTAAGATTCAGGTGCAAGTGTGGCTTTTATTCAATGACTGTTTTAATTTCGTACCTAACAATACTTAATCTTTAATTGAAGCAATTAAATTCAATTAAGGGTGGGCCGACCAAAAAATGCCAAAAATGCAGTTACGGTTAAGTAAATATAATTGAAAATACTATCGTATTAAATGAACAAAATATATATTTAGTATCATAGGGAACGTGTTTACAATTTGTCAGAACTATAAATTCATAACACGCTATAGTTTTTTCTACAATATCATTTAAAGTTGGGCAAAGATCATGAAAACGAGTGGCGGCGTTTAGTAGATTTCTTATAGTTTATCTAAATTATTGTATCTCTGATTTTGTCTAAACAATCATCAATGGATAAACTACAAATTGCTAGACCACATTTTTTATTCATCAAGTGGTTATTTAAATAATATTTTTTTATTAAGCACCTCAAATTCCCCATACAAAATTAGTATGGCCGCGCGGCATCAAATAAATATGGACGACGACATTTCAAATAAAACATATGACACTTGTCACTTACGGACGGCGCACCCTTAAGTACGCTCCAAATCGAATAATAAATCTCAATTATGTTTACTACATAAATTTCCAGATGTAAACCGTTTTCTAGATCAGATAACGGTGGTTTTTATTAGTTTAGCAAAAACAGGGGCTTCCATTTTAACAAGCACGGCAATAAAGGCTGCAGCGACTTAAATAAATCGTGGCCGGGAGCATCCCGCTGGAGGTATCTGCCACTTAAACCGACCGGCTCTTACACCGAATATGCAGGGAAATTGTCATTTGTATTAGAGCAAAGAAAAAATATATTTTCTTTAAGGGTGCGCCGTCCATAAGTGACAAGTGTCATATGTTTTATTTGAAATGTCGTCGTCCATATTTATTTGATGCCGCGCGGCCATACTAATTTTGTATGGGGAATTTAAGGTGCTTAATAAAAAATAATTATTTAAATAACCACTTGCGGAATCGAAAATGTAGTCTAGCAATTTGTAGTTTATCCATTGATGATTGTTTAGACAAAATCAGAGGTACAATAATTTAGATAAACTATAAGAAATCTACTAAACGCCGCCACTCGTTTTCATGATTTTTGCCCAACTTTAAATGATATTGTAGAAAAAACTATAGCGTGTTACTTAACCGTAACTGCATTTTTGGCATTCTTTTGTCGGCGCACCTTTAAAGAAAACTGCTAAAGCGCTAAAAATCGATTGGTGGAAAATTAGTTTTAAAAGCTTAAAATTCTTTTTTTTTGTAAGAGTTTGTCATTTGCCTCAAACGGCAGTTTTAGCGTCACCGGACTTATTTGGGGGCGGCGAGACACTTTAAGGGTTCCTAAAGTCGTGTGAAACGAAGCATCTTAAGAGGTTTTCTATAGGGAACGGCATCACGCATTAGTATGCGTTCCCGTACCCTACTAGATTCTCCGGGTTAAAATTAATTTCCATGAATCTATTGGCGCTTAAGCAGTTTATTCGTTCCACTGACGATATACAAAGTAGATAAAAAGTATTTGTCGTAGCCGAGTCTTATAAATAACTTCAATATAAAATAATGACATACAAATGACATTAATGGCGAAAAAAGTAACTTATTAAAAATGTTCAAAATTGTGTTGCAGTTTCCTTATTTTAATACTTGAACAACGTGAAAGTATTACATTTAAAAAAAATAGAAATTATTGTAGAGTTTCAAAATAGCTGATTCCTGATTAAGTACTCTTCCATCAGAAAAACAACAACACCAAAAAGGATCATGTTCAAAATTTGATATAGAAAACTATTAAATAAATAGCGTACCTAAGTTTTTTTTTTTGAAGATTTTCTCAATAAATGTATTTCTAACCTCCGAGTAAACTTACAAATTCAGACGCAACGGTGTGAAACGGGGACATTTTTAGACTATTTTACAGCATCGCCTAGACAAATTTTGCAATGAGATAAGAAAGAAACAGGACAATAGCCGCATTATGGTGGCTTGTGGCTCTAATGCGGATTATACGGGAACGAATGACGGGGTCGATGTAACCCCGCTTAGTTTTTGGCGGAGATAACGGGGTGATTAAACGAATTTTGGGATTTCGGTGTCGTGATTTACAATGCTTGGTGTATGAGGTATAGCGTGTCCGCAAACGTTGCATGGCGTGTTCCATTGCTTTTTGTGTTAAGAACATTTTATGAATATTTTATGATAATGTTTACGTAATTTCCTTGTGAATATAATTGATATTATATTATATTTATATAATTGTGAAAATTTGTTAATAGCATAGGTATGTCTATTTATTAACCTTAACTATAATAGATATAATTTGTCTGTAAATCTTCCTAGAAATAAATAAATAAATGAATATAATATTTTTACATAACTAAATGTTGATTTGTTCTCGAATGGAGACCACGCTCAAAGCGTCGTGTGGGCTGGCCACCCGCTCGCTGGACCGACGACCTGAAGAAGGCGGTGGGAAGTGAAAGGCGGAAGACCGAGTGTGGTGGGATCCTTGGGGAAGGCCTATGTTCAGCAGTGGACCTCTGCGGGCTGAGGATGAAATGTTGATTTAAATGTTGACTTTTTTATATTTTTTACTTACTTTTTTAAAGTCTTATTTACTAACATTCATAATCATGCATGTCATACATGGTTCTGTTTATAAAGCTTTTTTTTTCTGAATTATCTATTTACACACAATGCAAACTTTATTCTTAAAAAAGTTCAAAATTTCACTTAAATGTTGTTTCCGATATCAGTGGGCAATTTGAGTTTTGGTACACACGCCTGCACTTCAACCTACCACAAACTGTCAAATTTCCTCAATAGACCTTGAACTTTATTACTAAGTCATATGGTTGAAAATGTATTGAAGAAATCTGACAGTTTTGAATAGGTTGATGTGCAGGCGTCTGTACACTAATACCCACTTTTTATTTTGAGAGTGTAAGCAAAGTAAGTCAAAGTAATAATTTCCTTCATAGTTATAAAAAATATAAAAAGGGTCCCCCAACCAACACTTGAATTAACCTGGAATGACTGGCAGATTCCGACCTCCAAAACAAAGGAAGACTCCAATTAAATCTCACCTTATATCAATATTTTTGCTAAGCAACCATAAGATAGATCCTGCCGTCTTTACTTAGATAAAACGCAATAAATAGATTGTGAGGAGTAGCATCCGTTCGGAGACATAGTTAGCGGGTGCGCTCTTGCGGAAGGTTTTGCTAGTTGTTGACTGTACAGTCAACAGCAAAAGTAGATGATGTTTACTAGATTTCAAAATTAAGTTTCAACAGTGTAAGTCTATATTTTCTATATAGCTACAGTCAAGGACTGCAGGTACTAGTAGACACTCGAAGGTTTTTTTTATATGCGTTTAAAAAGATTTGGTTTTTATAATGATTTCATATTTTGAAACTTGACCAACCATCAGCTTTGCTGTTGACTGTACCATGAGTCCTAGTTAGATACAACTCGCTGAATATTACTGGTCGTTATATTTCTTCTTCCTCAAGATATTGCTTTTTGACGTCATGGTTGCCGTATCACAATAAAGTTATATATAGGTTTTTTTTTATTGTTGCACACCAAAATGGCCTCACCCTGCCTGATGGAAAGCAGCCAGTGAAGCCCAAGAAGTGAAAGCGATCATCACAGCGCTACCACGCTATGCCGAACGCTCACACTATGGCGGCCTGCTTACATGCTTTTTCACGCCCCGCTTAAATAACCCGGGAGGGAAAGAGGACGTAGGATATGGTAAGTAGAGCTATCTATTCGTTTTTTTGATCCTATATGATTCACCGTCTGCTGTGCATACAGACACAATAGAATTTTAATTGTTTAGGGCACTGATCAGTGCTCGCCGCATATGAGCGGTTAAGCAATATTATTAAACTTTTGTTTTATTTAGGCAAATGAAGTGCAAACTGGCCCGGTATGTCAGAAGAGTGCATGTTCAAATCCTGCTCGTGGAAAGTTCATTTACCCAGGAAAAAACAGCATTTAATGGTTTGCTGGAAGAGCTTTTAGAGATAAATCCCCCTCTGCACACTATTGTTTGTTATTAGTACTACCAAAAGTACTAAGTATAAACATTTAATTTGAAAATGGATAACATCTGCGCTGGATGTCTTAAGCTAATTCCAGACAGAAGATTCTTGCAATGTGCCTTTTGCCAAGAAAAATATGATTTGGAATGCGCGAATGTACCTGAGAAACGATTTTATAACACCATGACAGCAGAACACAAAGGCAAATGGAAATGTCCACAATGCAGAGCACAGACTCCTAAGCTAAATATAGATAACACAAATACACCTATTCGAAAGCTGGCGAATATAGCTAACTTAGGATCAAATACTGCTCTCAATGAGTGCATCCCTGTGAATACCAGTGAAACGGACTTCTCAAATATAACCCTAAGAAAAAAGACATCTTACAACAACACTATATATTGTTCTGACGAAGAAGATTCTATGCCACAAGGAAACACAATTATGCAGGATAGCCCTAACTTAGAATACCATAAAACAATTAATATAGATCAATTTGATGCTCTTTTTAAACAAAATTTGAAGGAAAACAATAAAAAAGTTCTAGTTGAAATTAGGTTGATGATACAAAATCAAATCGAAAATTCTCTACACGATTTAAAATCAGATTTTAAACAAACCACTGATAAAATAAAGGAAACCCAAACAGCATTGGAAAAAGAAATAGAAACAATAAACACGAAAATAGAATTACTTCAAGAAAAATTGTCATTGATACAAGAAGAAAATGGAAAAGTAGAAAAGGGAATAAAGAATGATAAACATACACAACGATATAATGAACTACCGGAAAATCGAGACAAGATATTGGTACTACATGGTTTAACGTATAATTACTGGGAAACAGATTATGATCTAACAGAGAGAATAACTAATATTTTTTATGAACTATTAAATATCAATATATCAGGATATATAGAAGAACTGTCTTTTATAGGAAGAAAAGGAGCCTTAAGACCATTAAAAATTGAACTTATTAGTAAATATGATGAAAAAATACATACTCGGAAATTCCGAACGGTTCCAAAATACTGGGTTAAGTATATCAGAGTATCTAGATGCAACAGCTCTCCAGAAAAAATGGGAACTTAAACAGGCTCTACAAACCACAAGAAAAAATGGGAAACACGCAATTATCAGGAACAACCAACTGATCATTAACAGGCGAAAATCGATGGATTTTGATAAAGAAATGAATCTGAAATATGTACAAAATTCCAAATTAGAAGAAACAACCAACACAATACGTACAATATCTTCATATACCTCAAGACATATGCATGACAATCCATCACAATACCAGCAAGATACAAAAGAAAATACTTCGAATACTGGGAGTAAAGTTAATTCGTTTCGAAAATAACTTTAGCACTTTGTACCAAAATATGCGCAGTATCAGCAACAAGTCCAGTATTCTAGAAGCCATGCTAGAAGAAAAAGCATATCTACATGCCATATGTATAATGGAGTCGTGGTTAAATAAAGATAAATTAGAATTACTTAATATAAATAATTATCACATCGGTTCCTCATTTTGTAGAGAGATTCAAGAAGGGGGCGGTGTGTGTATTCTAGTTAATAATTCAATTGAATATTGTGAACGGATAGATATTGTCCAAATGTCAGTAGAATCAAATTTTGAAACGTGTGCAATAGAGTTACTAAATATTAACATACTATTAATTAATGTATACTGGCCAAATTGTACCAAAGGGATTGAAACATTCTTTGAATGCATTAATAAACTTTTAAAAATTATTATGATTAAGGATAAAAATAAAAACATTATTGTAGGGGGTGACTTCAATGTCAACTTTTTAAAGAATAGTAAGCTAAAAAGATCGCTTCTAAACTTAATGTTAACTTATAATTTTAAGCAAATAGTAAACGAGGCCACTAGAGTCACAGCAAACAGCTCTACGTGTCTGGACCTTATTTTTATCAATTTTAATAGTAAAAGTGTAGTAGTAAATGTTGAAGAACTTGGATTCTCGGACCATAAAGGAGTAGAACTAAATGTGTCATTATCTACTTGTTTTTCGCCTTGTTTTACTTTATACAAACGAATATATAATGATGTAAATATGAATAAGTTCAAAAAAGAAATAGCAGCAACAAATTGGGATAACATAGTCCTTATGAATAAAAACGTAAACGAAAATTATAATAATTTTAATGAAACTCTACAAAAAGCCCTAAATAAATGCATACTAATAAAATCCATAAAAGTAAAAAAATCAAAAAAGATATACCTGACAACAGGAATAAGGCTATCATGTCGCAATAAACGGCTACTAAAAATACTAATAACTCGGTCTAAAAATAAAATCTTACATGACCACTATAACAAATACACTAAAATACTAAAGCAAGCTATTCAAAATTCAAAAAAGATCAACAACATACGAAGATTCCAAAAATCAGGAAACAGTATTAAAACAATGTGGCAAATAATAAAAGATGAAACGAACAAGAAAGTAGGCCAACAAAAACATAACATGAAATTAAAAATTAATAATAAACTAATCGATAACCCTAAGCAAATAGCAAACACCTTTAACGATTTTTTTTCTTCTATTAGTAATTTACAAATAAACCAGATGCAACAATCTGAAACACAAAATAATAAAATTGAAAATTCTATTTTCTTACGCCCAGTTGAAGCTCGTGAAGTATATACAATAATTAAAAACCTAAAAAATAAAAATAGTTTTGGAATCGACGAAATACCACCAAAATTAATAAAATTATGTGCGATTGAATTAGCCTCCCCTTACTCAGAATTAATAAATCAGTATTTTACCAGAGGTATTTTCCCAAACGCCCTTAAAATATCATTAATTAAGCCTATATTCAAAAACGGCGAAAAAACTAACCCAAATAACTATCGTCCAATTTCAATATCTCCTACTTCAGCTAAAATATTTGAAACAGCAATGGCTAAAAGAATATACCCCTTTTTTGAAAAATATAAAGTTTTAAATGAAAACCAGTTTGGATTTCGCAAAAATAGATCCACCACCTTAGCAGTTTATAAGTTTGTACAAAAAATCCTTGATACAATTAATACAAAACAGTACTCCGTAGGTTTACTTTTAGATATGAGTAAGGCCTACGACAGAGTAAGATACGATATCTTAATACAAAAACTATTTGACTCAGGAATAAGAGGAAACTCACTGAAATGGTTTAAATCCTATCTCGAAAATCGCTCTCAATATACTGAAATAGAAAATACCAATTTTGAAACAGGGCAAATTCAGAAAACAAGATCCGAACAAGTATTGGTTAACGGTTCTATTCCACAAGGAAGCGTCCTTGGGTGTATTTTGTTCTTAATATATATAAATAATATTGCAACAGCGTTAAATGAGAACTGTATTTTGTTTGCAGATGACATCTCGATTTTGATACCTTGTTCAGATACCAAAGAATTAAATATCGGTCTAAATACCCATCTAGATACAATAATAAACTTCCTGAATTATCATAATTTAATTCTCAATTTTAATAAAACCAAGCTTATCCAATTTAGACCCTTTCAAAAGAGCCCACTTTCAATTAATTATAAATATAAAAACACCACACTAGAAACTGTAGATTCGGCTACGCTACTGGGTATTGATATCGACACCAATCTAAATTGGAAATCACACATTCATAAACTATCCAAAAAACTGTCATCATTTATATATGCCCTCTATAATTTAAAAAAGTAACAGATCTCAAAACCGCTCTTACAGCTTATTACGCCTACGCTCACTCAAGGCTTACCTACGGAATAGTTCTTTGGGGTAATTGCACTGACGTACAGGATATATTTATATTGCAAAAGCAGTGCATTCGAATACTAGCAAATATTGACCAGATGGAGTCTTGCAGACCATACTTTGTAAAGCACTCTATAATGACACTAACGTGTATATACATTTTTGAATCTTGCAAATTTGTAAAAAAGAATTTTAATATGTATTCCCCAGTAAAAGATTCAAATCTTAAGAGAAACAACCGAGGGGCTAATACACTTAAGCAACCGTTTTCTAAGTTAAAAATATTTACATCAGGCCCACACTCCATGACAATAAAAATATATAATAATATTCCAAATTATATAAAAAATTCAGACACTATACCTTCTTTTATAAATCTGTTGAGACAATTCCTAATTAAAAAATGCTACTATGATATTGATGAATTCTTTAATGATAAAATAAAATAATAATAACAATAATGATGATAATACACACATAGTTGTATTACAAAAAATACATATTTGAATTATTACTAACTTATTTATTTATGAACAACATGTTTTACTCTAAACTAACAAAATATGAAGATCCTTGAATTTTAAATTAATGTTTATTATTAAAATTTTTGCATTAAAAATTTTAATGTACCTAGCTACAAGATAATTTCCACTACAGAAAGTCAGCCAGTATCAGGAAAGCTCAGGTGGGGGAGGAAAATTAATGAAAAATATTGAAATTTAACTGTTGTACATAAGTTTACTCCCTCTGTTATTGTTATGCCCTTACGGGGCGCTACATTGTTTATTTTGACACCTTGTACCTATTTATTTAATTACTATGTACACCAATGTGGCATGCAATAAATAATTTTGAATTTGAATTTGAATTACTTTCTGTATTGTGTTTTTGTGAAATAAAGAATATACAATCAATAATGTAAAATAGTAAATGAATTTTTATCTTCCAAACATCCATTCATTCACTGTATCTACATTGGCCATAAAACATGACTTGACTATTTCGTTGTTGTGTTTTACCATATTACTAACAGTTTCTTTTTTGCTAACAAATCTTCCAAGGGGACTTCAGAGATTATGTAAAATTGAAGGCCAATCTAACCACTTTTATTTATTCAGAACTTTTGCCTTAAACTTTATAATAGTAAACATGAGAGACCTAAAAGAAGAATACCAACGCCATTCATACTTCAGCACTTCTAAATCAAACGGGACACGAGGAGTTACAAGTTGTAGTTTTCCAAGTAGCGATCGATGTGAATAGTCCACATTCCCGATCGCACTGTCGCATCTGCCAGTTACTGGAGCGTGAACGTTGCCAGGACATGTGCTGAGACGGGCAGCTACGAGGCCCCTTTGATACGTTCCTTTGATCTAGCTGAGAAATATCTTTAATAGTCTACCTGCAACGCCTTGAGTATGTTATGTGTTGGAATTTATGATTCAATACGTTTGTAGTAAAATGGGCTACAATGACTGGAATACTTTAAAACATGCCCATTCTTCTTCAAAGCTAAAATACTTCCTGAATTGATAAGGTGTAAAATTTTTTGGACGATAGTAAATAAATTTATTTAGATAAAGATGTCTGACTTTGACTTATGTCATTAGACGGTCGGCCCAAAGTATCTAATGTGAGTTTTATTCAACATACAATCACGTTTACAAAAATAAGAATTGTGTATGACATTGAAACGATGCTTCCTAGTAACAATGGAGGCGAAGCTGCTTTTATACCATAAAATTTTCGTTTTCGTTAAGTTTTTTACAAGTATTAGTGATTTAGTCTTTTTACTTAAGTAACACCATGATTCAACTAACAGGATATCATGTTAAATGCAGGAATCATTTAGGAATTAACACCTGCCTTGGTTAAGTACAATTTCACCAACAGTTTCAAGCTACAAGTTGCTGTAATATTTAAAGTTGTGTTATAAATTCATAACTTCAAATTTTAAGTTTGCAACGTAGTTACCCGCGTCAGCCACATAAATGTAGCCTGAAGGTTTTTGCGGAAACCTCGTTAATATACGAAATTAAAATCAACTCTAGTAAATTCGCTTTAAAACTG
The DNA here is from genome assembly GCA_947562085.1 of Eudonia lacustrata. Lineage (NCBI taxonomy): Eukaryota > Metazoa > Arthropoda > Insecta > Lepidoptera > Crambidae > Eudonia > Eudonia lacustrata. The sequence continues at coordinate 2,439,730 of OX387317.1, read as the reverse complement.
ACCGGGCGCGGCCGGCGGGCGCACCGGTAACTCAATACCGATATTGCATTACCACCTCACCACCACGACCTTCATGCGTGCAAGCCACCCACTGACCCGAATCCAGGTGACCTGAACTATATAATCCAGCCAATGGCAACCCAGACTGCTGTCAATTGGTTAATAATTTTAACCAATGGCAGGCCTAGGCGTGGCGTGGCAAATTGCCAGCAATGCGCCACTGCATCTTCGGCACTTGTTGATCTCAATTTCATGAGTGGGCGGCTTTGAGCCCGTTTTTAGGTCACCCGCTAGGCTTTCTAGGAACTCTATGATAAATTGGATGCGTCGAAATTACTCTGTCACGTGAGTGGACGCCATTTTGTTAGCGATACAATTAATCGTGGCAGCTTTCATGACTAGTAATTAATTTCTCGTTGCAACGAAAATATTAATGAAATTATTCGTATCATTTTAACTTAAGCATTTTTTTAAATATATTTTTTTATTTAAGCATCCGATAATTACTTGGAACTACTAACTACGGACGTCTCAAATTCTCAGCAAGAAAATTTTACTAGCTGAAGATTGCTTGCTAAAGATAGCAGTAGTAAACGTTAAGGAATCTAAGTATTCGTTAAAAGCATCCACAAATTATTATTATTAATAATATCATTATTCTTAGAAACTTAAAACTTGTAATACCACTGTTCAGGTTACAGAAGGTGCTTGGTTCTTTCTTGGGGCAAGGTATACACTATTACAATAAAATACCAAATACTGTACTAGATTTACCTTTAGATAAGTTTAAAAAACATGTAAAGTCTTCTTTACTTAAAAAAGGTTATTATACAGTCAAAGAATATTTAGAAGATAAAACAACCTGGCTATAATAAAAAACATATACATAATACTACTTATAAACAGTGTCCTGCAGATAACAAAATAGCGTTGCGTTGAACATTACAATTAGTTTTATTTTTATTATTATTAACTATAGTTTTTTTTTTACTTTTACTAGTATGATATTGTAAAAAATTAAACTGGTAAATTATGTTTTTGCAGACTTAAATATTTTATTTAGTTATTTTTTATTTTTTGTGTTTTTTTACATGTTGTGATTGTCCTTTACATTTTGTGTTTTTATTTGTGATGGAAAGTGTCCTTTTATGATAGGGCATTTTCCAATATTTATGACGCTGTAATCCCTTACAGCAGCTGGACACTTGCTGAGTTTCTTGCCGGTTCTTCTCAGTACAAGATTTCCCGCCCAGAGTAGATAGACTGACGAACCGATGGCATAAAATGACGTACATAAGAGCTATTTGTAGCCTAAACTGAATAAATGATTTTGAATTTTGAATTTTGAATTTTTTTTAATTTTAGCCCTTACTGTCCCAATGCTGGGGAAAGGCCTTTTAAATTAAGCTTTATAATTTTAAATATAAAAAAGAGGTACACACTCATTATAATGAAAACTCTAAATTTTATCAAAATAGGTAACATTTAAATCTTTAGTGTTCATCTACAGAACTAGAAATCTTGTTTTTACGTTTGTGTAAGACAATATCGTTTGTAATAACGTCTGGTGTAGCCGGTGTGATGTTACCGCTTCTGTTTAAAAGGATACTTGACACTTTGCAGTTTGTATTTCTTTAATTTACTTTATCGATGCTTGAGATGTTGTTTGATTTTGTAAGCATCCTTGTTCATGTCATCAGTTTCCTCTACATTTTATATTCTAATCAAAAGAAGTTCCTTAATAAAACGGTAAGGGGAAAATCGTGTAACTGAGTAATTGACGAAATGCCAAGAAGAAAGATGATAAGCATGTGATGAGAAAGGTGATGTATGAATAAAAGAAGCATGAAAGTTGAAGGCTATGTGGGAAAAGAAGTACCAAATAAGAGATGGATAGGAAGATGACACGAAAAAGAAAGAAGTAAATGTTGAGATGACAGCTGACCGAGAAGAATGAAAGAAGAAAACATGTGGCGCCGCGCGCGCGCCGACTCCATATAAGAGTGGGAATAAGACAGTCAAAGTTATGGTGAGTACATATTAACGAAATGCCTATTAAATACACATATATTTTTTTTTTTTTTTAACGCCTCCATTTTATTTATTATATATCCTCTCCATCCCTAGGTTGCCTGGAAGATATCGCTGTTAGTGATAAGGCCGCCCTTTGTACGACTCCAATTTTAAAAATTCTTTGTCATGTATATGTTTTTATGTGTACAATAAAGTATTTTATTCTATTCTATTCTAAATACACTTCTGATATAGTAAAATCGTGTAAGGGAATTCCTAAAACTGTTCATTTGTCCCTGTAAAGTAAAGGACCCCTACAATAATATCATTTGGTACAAAACATGAGTATTAAACAGATAAGGATTTGAAAATATCATTGCAGATTCAAGATAGGGAATATTATAGGTACTCAGCGCAGTTTGGCTCCGAGCCTGGACGTAGAAATAATGTTTACGTTTGGTCTAAACGACAAGAGATTAAGTTTAGTCTGCATGTTCATTATATTCTTCGTATGTAAAAGCGTTGTATTATGACTGCAGTTAGAATATTGAGCTGATAGTTTATTTTTATAATTCTAGTACCGGGGGGCATGACATTTTGTTATTAATATGTTAACCACATTTAAATATCGTATCTAAAATAGCACTTGACAACACTTATTCGTGTCTTGGTTGGTAAGTTGAAAAGCTTTCCTAGATTGCATAAAGTCAACTTTAAGTCTCACTTGAGGCTAGTCATCTTTTTAAAAACTGTTTTCAGATTCATTTTATAGCAGTTGTTTTGTAAAAATATGCTCACTAGAATACATTTTACCAGCTGCTAGAATCGTTTTACATTTTGATCACATTTGTAATAACTATGATATCGTCTTATGACTTGTACCATACCCAGAGATCACATGAACGCCATTTGTTTGTGGAAACTATAGGGTTGCAGTTTTATTATGAAGCTTGGGTATCGCCTGCAGCGTTACATTTTACATTTTTTACTCGTTCTCCTTCCGAGAGAGTGCAACAATGTAGTAAGAAGTTTTTCCACTTAGAAAATATGTGTTACTGAAAAGTCATGGTGTCGTTATTACATTCCTTATCTTCAACTGTTGGAACTTTGATATTATTTTTTTATTTATTTATTTTTCTATTACAACATACTTAGATAAAACGGTAGTAGCTAGCCAGGTGGACTTTTAACAATCCCTACTACTAACCAAACTGAATAGAATAACATGATCATCATCATCATCATCTCATTTTATGTTCCCTATGGATGGATAGGGAGAACGGGCCATAAACCACCACGTAGGCCCAGTGCGGATTGGTGGTTGTCAAAGACTGCTAATGTAGCCGGGACCAACAGCTTAAAGTGCCCTCCGAAGCACGGAGAAGCTCGAGATGACACACTTTTGGTCACCCATCCGATGACCGGCCTTTGTGAAACTTTAGCACTCACAGACTGAGTGCGTTAACCAATGCGTAACCATCGAGGACCTCATAACATACTAGTTTCACCCGCGTGGTTCCCGTTCCCGTGGGAATATCGGGAAAAAAGTATCCTATGTTTTAATCCAGGTTATAAACTATCTGTATGCCGAATTTCATCCAAATCCATCCATCCGTTGCAGCGTGAAAAAGCAACAAATATACACACACACACATACACACAGACTTTCGCATTTATAATATTAGTGTGATTGTTCTTACTTTTAGTTTCCATTTTTATTGATGTGACTTTGTGTATATTGATTCATTCATATACCTCGTGCTAGGAATTTACTTTGGTACCATGAAACCAGTTATCTATATCTATATTATAATATTATAAAGCTGAAGAGTTTGTTTGTTTGAACGCGCTAATCTCAGAAACTACTGGTTCGAATTGAAAAATTATTTTTGTGTTGGATAGTCCATTTATCGAGGAAGGCTTTAGGTTATATAACATCACGCTGCGACCATTAGGAGCGAACCATCAGTAAAAAATGTTGCAAAAACGGGAACAAGAGCCTAAAAAATTTAAAAATGCTGCCGAAAGTCACTATTCCACGCGGACGAAGTCGCGAGCACAGCTAGTCTAACTATAAGACTTCCGAGTTGAGCAAAACAAAGTTATTTATACCCATCACAGTACAATTATTATTAAAGACTCTTTTCTCCATACAAGTTACACGTGGCAGACGTATAATGGGCGATACGACCTACTTCCAGTATCAATGGTAGTCCAATCAAGTGTACTCATATTTTCACCTAATTTTCCTCAAAAATTACATGATTTCTAGGTAAATTACACGCTGATTGATCCTTTATCGTCTAATAAAGCTACGTAGAAAATAAAATGATTCTTGTGTATTTGGAAAGTAATGTTTAATGTAAATATTATTTTATTATTTATACAGCATGCCGTAAGTAGGTAAAATTTGATTTTATTTTGTATACAGAAATCCTAACTTGAGATTAGTTTATTTTAATTTCATCAAAAATTTGACCTGACTTACATTCCCAAAAATTGTTTTATCAGTTTATCAATAAACGATTGTTTTCTTGTTTTCTGGTCACTTTTTTAATTAACTTCTTATAATTCTGCTTATAAAAACGTTTTGTTTTAAAGACCACTTCACCCCTGATTCTATAAAATCTGATCTATCAAAAGAAAACCACAAATAGCTAAACAAATACATACATTTAAGAGAGGTTATTCTGACGAAAATATCATTAAGTTCAGAACACATCTCTCATGCCTCACTTTTACAGATGTATATAATGAAAGTAATCCTAATGAAGCATTTAATAAATTCCATGACTGGTTCTGTTTACTTTATAAATTATGTTTCCCAGTTTGCAAAGTCACAATAAACACTAACTCTAACCAGCACTGGATCTCTAAGGGTATTAAAAAAAGCTGTGCAACAAGTAGAGCACCGTCTTAATCACTATAAGAGGAAAACATACAACACAAAAAAGAAATATCAAACATACTCAAAAATACTAAAACGATGCATACTACAGGCAAAAAAACAGTCAAATAATAAATATATCTTTAATAATAGTAAAAAAAACACATGCAAAGCTACATGGAAAATTATACACGAGGAGACAAATACCAAACCGACATGTAACAATTATATTGAAACTATAGACTATAATCAACATAATATAAATAATCCAATAGAAATTGCCAATAAGTTCAATGACCATTTTATCAATATCACAGGTGTCACGCATGCGAAAACAAATAATGACTTGCATGGGAAAACTAGTAATCTGATAAATTCCATTTATCTGACTCCTGTTGATGAGTACTGTGTTAGAAAAACTATTAAGTCCCTCAAAAACACAAACTCTGAAGGGTATGACAACATATGTACAAAGGTTCTGAAGGCATGCAATGAAGCAATAGCCCCTGTTCTAACATTTCTTATAAACCTATCAATATCCTCTGGGACCTTCCCAGACAGGCTTAAGTATTCACTAGTCAAACCCTTGCATAAAAAAAATGAAAAGACAGTAGTTGACAACTACAGACCCATTACACTAATCTCAATCATATCAAAGGTTTATGAAAAAATTGTACTTGAGAAACTGATGGTGTTTTTTGAAAAGTATGGTATATTAAATCAAGATCAATTCGGATTTCAAAAAAAGAAACCCATGCCATATTCAACCTAGTGAATGAAATACTAATGAACATAAATGAAAATAGGTACACAACAGCTCTTTTCCTTGACATGTCTAGAGCGTTCGATTATTGCTTACATGACACCCTACTAAAAAAGTTGGAAAACAACGGCATTAGGGGGCCGGCACTAAATTGGCTAAAAACTTATTTGAGCAATAGGATGCAAGCCGTTGAAGTAGCTAAACTCGATAAAAATAATATAACCCAAAAATATCTATCTGAGTTTAAAGAAATCAAGTTTGGGGTGCCCCAGGGGAGTGTCTAGGGCCCATTTTTGTTCCTCACTTATATATATAACTTACCAAAACTGACAAAGCACCGCTGCATCTTATTTGCGGATGATGTCTCAATCATAGTGACTACAAGTAAGAAATTGACATTAAATGACCATAGTAATGAAATTAACAATACAATCAACTTAATAATAAATTGGCTTAAAGATAATTCATAAACCTTTTCATTAATATTGACAAAACTTATTTCATGAATTTTAATAATACACCTTATCAAACGTTAAATGTACACTATCAAGGACTAGGACTACATGGCACAAACATAACTAAATTTCTGGGTATACAAATTGATCATAAGTTGGACTGGAAGCAACAGATCACAAACATATGTTGTAAAATAAATAGATTTACTTTTGCACTATATAAACTCACTAAAGTAGCCTCTCAAAGTGCAGCACTCACAGCATACTTTGCATATATTGAGTCCATCCTCCGTTATGGTTTAATCATATGGGGAAACAGCACAGACACAAATAAAGCATTTATCGCTCAAAAAAAATGTATTAGGGCAATCTGTGGCACTGCACCAGATGAGCCATGTGCACCCTTATTCAAAAGGTTAAAAGTCTTACCCCTGCCATGTCTATACATTTTTGAAATAGCCAAATTTGTCAAACTTAACCATCATTATTTTGAAACAGCACAAGATATGTATCCCCGAAACACTAGAAATGGAAAAAGGTTGATGTCGGCCTTTGTTCCAAAAAGCACTCGTATGCAAAAGAATTGTTTCTGGATGTGCATAAGTATTTTTAATAAATTGCCTGAAACAATTAGAAAACTTATTGTAAAACAATTTCTAGCAGAGTTACATAAATGGCTTATGGCACACCTATTTTATTCAGTGAAAGATTTTCTTACACATACACTTAATAAATGTAAGATGTGTACCTAGATGTGTGCAAGCAAATATTTTAGTTTTATTTTTCTTATAAGTTAACGACATATTAATTTATTTTGATGTCTGTAAAATACTATTCACCTTGACCAAACTTGATAAATCATTTGACTTTTATTATTATTTTATTTGAATTGCAAATATTTTAGTAACTTTTGACAACTGCGTAACTTTTCACAAACTTTTCTTTTTTCCTCTATGGCATGGACTACCATAGAGATGTGAAGTTTACAAGCTCCACAGATTATAAGTTTGGCCGCTGCGCTGTGGTTATAATACATAGATTTAATGTTATAATATTGATTTGACATATTTTTGACATTATAATATTGATTTGACATATTTTTGAATAGGGACAATTTCTAGTAATTAATTTTGTATTTTTATTATAATGTTATTTAATTGGTTTTTGACAATTTGGAGTGTTGATTTTGTATTTTTATATGTATGTAATTGGTTAGAATATTTAGTAATTGTTGTTTAAAGTTGTTTGCATGCTACATTGTCAGCTGAGAAAGAGAGGAAAGCTAGAATAAGACCAAAAATGTACCTTTCTCAAGCGCAAGTTAATTATATTTCATTTCATTTCATTTCATTTCATTTCATTTCATATAATAAAATCGTATGTACGCTAGTTAAATATAGCGGCGACCATATTCGTTTTAATTAACATTGGACTCGAATGTACGGACAAAAGACAGTCGAATATGCACTCAGGGGTGATAGTGGCGGGGCAGACACCTCACGACACGACCGCGATTCGATTTGCCAAAGTATCCAAATTGGTAGGAAAGTGTAATTACTTATTGTACAATATATCACGAATTTTGGTTAAACTTTGTATGAATATATTTACTAACTTGGAAGGCATGGAACCAATTATGTCATTCCTTTTTTCATGAAAACTTCTATTATTATTAAAAACTATTTTAATATTATTTATATAACTTTAAATACTAACGTGAGGAGCTCGATGGCGTAGTGGTTAACGCGCCCGGTCTGCGAGTACTGAGGTTAAGCAACTTTCGCAAAGGCCGGTCATCAGATGGGTGACCAAAAATGTATCATCTCGAGCTCCTCCGTTCTTCAGAAGGCACGTAAAGCCGTTGGTCCCGGCTGCATTAGCAGTCGTTAACAACCACCAATCCGCACTGGGCCCGCGTGGTGGTTTATGGCTCGTTCTCCCTATTCATCCATAGGGAAGGCTCGTGCCCCAGCAGTGGGGACATTAAAATGAGCTGATGATGAACTACTGACGAACTCTATTCCTAGCATTGTTTGGTTCTTCTTCTTATTTGAATATTGTCACTGTCATTGTATAACAGCAATGTTCATAACATTGACGTGTTCCAACGTTAGTTCCTCAGTTGTCTGCGCGTGAGTGTGCTTTCACCTTTGACCTTAGCATCAGGTGAAATAAAGACAAAGTGCTTACTTTTAAAATAAATCAAAAAGATCTATCCCAGTGTCACTATCGGGCCCTTCAATTAGCATAAACATATGATTTGATGTAAAGAGAACAATGAAACACACATTCGTTTTTATATCTATATATTTTGACAAGTAGGTATGTTTGCGCCAAAATTTTTATATAATGCTGTGTGTATACGTTTTTTGGGTGTCGATCTAGTTTAATCTATTGTAATTTCTGTTTTCTACTTTTACTTGATTGTTACCTGTTGTGTATGCCAATATAATAAATAAATATATAAAAATCCATTGCTGTTCGTTTGTCTTGCTAAAACTCGAGAATAGCTGGACCGATTTGGCTAATTTTGATTTTAAAATATTAGTGGAAGTTCAGGGAAGGTTTAAGCGGTGAGAAACATAAATAATAAGTAACGGAAAATACTAAAAACGACAATTTAATTTTCCAATACAAAATGATTTGTTTGTTTTGTTGTCATGGAAACCAAAGAGAATTTAATCACTTGATGGAAACTGTCAAAGCGGTACGAAGTCCGCCGGGTCCACTAGTTATAAGTAAGGATACTGGTAGGTACAGTTTTTAATGAGCCTCCCTAAATTGGGAAATCTTGAAATAAAAATTTAAGAATAAAAAAAACATTTTTAATTAATTACTTTGGTTCGTTATTTAAAATGTTTCAAGTTCAGATAGTCGGATGTAAAAGCGTTGCGGGTTAAATTATTCGGGCTCCTCTGACAGAGGGCGTCAGTGGCATTGACAAAGGTCATTCATATTGTGCTTCACGCTCGGACGCTCACACTAATTCGGATTATGTCTATTGAACTCTACACATACCCTATATAGACTGCATTGTCAAGCGAAACTAAACCGTATCACTGAAATGCAATAGGAACCTAATTTACGCATGCTCGACCTGACGATTATAATGATCGCCCGGGTTGTTGTTTTCAATGGAAGCAGGAATGTGTCGTATTTCAATATCGCATTCATTTGATGAGCGTTATTCATTAATTTGGGTTCGGGTTGCAATCATGCCTAAAATAAGTAGCTTTAAGAATGGTAAGTAGAGGTTGGGTGACGAAAAAAAATTGTCTTATGGCATATGATGGGCTTAAATATGATAATAATGATGATGGTAGCTAGTCGACAATTACTCCCCACTGCAAACCGAAGTCGAGTCGAATTAAGACCGATGGTCTTACCACTTAACCATTGAGGCAATTAAACTTAAAGTAGTTACAAAACTTTTTTTATATATTAAAAGCAGGCAAACGAGCAGGCGGGTCACCTGATGGGAAGCAATCACCGCTGCCCATGGACACCCGCAAAACCAGAGGAATCGCAGATGCGTTGCCGGCCTTTAAATTATGATTATGTTATTAAAGACCTTTAAGTTATGATATTAAAGACTACTGACACTTCGTCATTTCAAGGCCACTACTCGTACACACACCTCAAGCAGTATTTACCTAGCGACAATCCTTAAGCAGTAATTACCTAGCGACAGTAACGATTACTGTCTCCCTAGACAAGTGCGATAACGCTATAGAATAGAAATGAAATAGAATGACTATTGCACGGGATTGACATAAGTCAACGATACGTATAAATGACGTTTATGTTAATCCCATACAGTGATCAATGTATTTAATTTATATTCTATTAGCGTTATGCCACTTGTCTAAGGTCAGTTGTGTTATTCCCCAGTTGCGATTTTCCCCGAAAAGTAAATATTAAATTCTAATTGCGTTTTTACCCGATTTGTTGTAAGGTACAGAGGCGTTCAAAACTATAACGAAATAATCTATTAGTTATTATTATTTATTCCTATGTAGTTTACTTCAGCTATTAATATAATCAGCCTTAGAAACTTGCAACTTGAAAGGGGAACTGTCACGGGAACTGTAACTTTAGCACTAGGCATCGGCGATCTAACACACCCATCACGTAGTTTTTTACACTAGTAACACTCAAACAAACTCGTCGTTCAACCCACAGAACAATAACCTTTTTTATTGTTCTCTCTTCACCTCAAGCAAATGATAATTGCGATTACTGTAAAAAACCATAGTGACGAGCGAGAGAATTTCCCAATAATTGACAAAGCATAAAAAAGAAAGGAAATACCATTGCTGAGTTTCTTGCCGGTTTTTCTCAGTACCAGCAATGCCTCCCACCCAGTAGACTAACGAACTGATGGCGTAGTACCATCCATGGCGTAGTGTAGACTGTATAAAGCACTGGGAGTCAAAAACCACCATACAAACCCTCAAACAAACTCGCCATTTAACCTCAAACAAATGACAATAGCGATTACTGTCACTTCAGCACGGTGACAGGCCAAATGCATAAATAACAATCCATGTTCATTAACAGCGGATTGGCAACGCACCCTTCGGGAATAATTAATGAGGCCCAGATATGATTATGCCGCCACAATGCTGTCATCAGCCCTGTAGGCTCTGTACCGTCTGCAGATGTTGTGCGGCTTTAACGTAATGCGATTAGCGGACCACAGTTTCACGGCCCTTTGATTTATTAATGTTATAACGACGTGTGTTGAGAAATTACGACTGATTAGTGTCATTTGTGCGCCCGTCTATTGATATTTGCATTTTCGGACATACCGTTACGTGTGAAGTGGTTTGGTTTTTGCAAGTCTTAGTGTAGTTTCATCCACAGTCCTACTTTGCTTACTGCGGGATAAGGCTTCTTTTTACTTCTTGCCGTTCTACACAGTCTTGTGCTGTTCAATACGAGGAACAAACATGAATATTTATTGTTTTCAAAAGCTTACGTGAACATTATAATATTTTGAAATAAAACATTCTTACAGTATCATTTAGTTTTCCTAATGATAACATATTGTATGATTTTGTCATGACGTTTCGCTTCCGAGTGTCCGTGGTCACATGGAAACTGGGGTGTATATCTCATAATTAGTTTGAAACATTCATGTACCCTCAAATATTGATTGATAGTTGGTACCCTTTCGTATCGGAAGGATATTTAAGTAAAACGTCCTATGAGCACAATGTCCTAAATGCAAAAAGACCTGAGAGCAGCTCGTCCTATTAGCAAACCTAGATGTGAAAGTAAATTCATCAAAAGAATTCATTTCAAGTATAAATAAACCATTACTTATTTAAATATGTTTTTACACAAAACACAATAACCGTCGTCAAGACTTTGTAAGACAAATCTAAGCTCCGACCATTGCTCCAATTAAATTTACCAGAAAACGATGAACCCCGCTGTCCCACAGCGGACTTACCTGAAATCAGAAAAGCGAAAATTAGAAACAAGGCTAATTAATGACATTACTTTTTATATTACGACCGGGCCCAACAATTAAATTTTCTCCGTCGAAACAATTTGTACGCAGTTGGAAATAATTTGGATTCGACACGAGTGTTACAGGGCGACGGTAAGCTTCCGCTAAGGGACTGCTCTCGGCTGTAAAGCATAAGTAGGTACTTCCATGCATACGTAATTTGTAAGCCATTAACACTATCCAACTGTCTTTTAAGTTAGTATTTATATTAGTTGCCAGCAACAAAATTATTTTTTATACCTAGCTTAAGGATTAGGTTATTTAGATTAAACTAAACGACGACGCGACATTTGCATGTTTGAAACATTTTTTAAATTTATTAAAAGTGGTAAGTAATTACTCTATTTGGGAGACTTACAATTCAATATTTTTTTACATAGAATTTTAGATACATCAGCATAGTTTCCACTTATTATTAATACATAAGTTTTAAAAACATAAATGTATAAAGGTTCACTCTTTGTGTTAGATAGTATTTGTCAGTGTTTGAGGAGTCCGAGTGAAATGCGCTTCTGCCTTATCGCCACGTGAGATGAAAGCTATGTGCTAAACCGCAAGGATTTTTTTTTTAATATTAGAAGGAGGCAAACGAGCAGGCGGGTCACCTGATGGAAAGCAATCACCACCGCCCATGGACATCCGCAAAACCAGAGGAATCACAGATGAGTTGCCGGCCTTTAAGGAAGGAATAGGCTCGTTTCTTGAAGATTCCTAAGTCGCATTGGTCCGGAAATACCGCCGCTGAGAGCTGGTTCCACAGCACTGTAGTTCGTGGTATGAAAAAAGGTCACTACGCAAACTATCTAGGTGCTAAATTTTCCGAGGCATTCGAGTTGGGTGACGTAGACTGTGCTTACTTCTGTTCCACTATCTAGGTAAGTGTGGACTAGGGCCTGTGGTGCTGACGTCATTCACTGTTGTACCAACAAAAAGCATAGCGAACAACACTAATTACTACACTAGGTTTCATAAACTATAATAATGTACAAATTACCTGTAGTACCTACAACAAACACAGCGAGTTTTGATTACGAAGAATAAGTACTAATCACAACACAACAACGATATTACGCATATCAAATTTCAAGAATGTTATTGAACGAGAGAAAAACAAATAAATCGATGTATCATAACATTCATAACGTAAGTGATCTCCCATAGTGCTTGTTAGAAACGTGAGCACTGAAGCTACAGGCTTCTAATGAGCTTCTTGGGCCACCCCTTCGTTCAGTTACGTGTCATGGCAATAGCAACCTAACAGTTACTATGAGTTGCGATAAGCTGAAAATGAGGTTGGGATCGACGTAGAAAACCTCCTTGATGATTCGCAATTGCTGTTTATGATTCGTTGGGCACGTACAAAAAAGTGGGCTGGTAAAACCTGGGCCCCTTCTTTCGAGCACTTGACGGCCCCAAAGGTCGAGAGAAACGAAAAACCCCTTACAATGAAGGTAGTCGTCACACTAGCTTGGCAATAGTTTTCTGCTTTTGACTCTTGACTTTATTTTAAAAAACCCGGCCAAGTGCGAGTACACTACAATTGATGGGTAGGTATTGATGGTTGTCTGAGAGAGCTGGATGAGAATAGCCGCGGATCGTGCTCGGTGGCGTGCACTTGGAGAGGCCTATGTCCAGCAGTGGACTAGTGTAGGTTCATTTTTCTTATACAATTTCGGACTTAGATTAGTACGGTATGACATTGTGAAAATTGAAATTGTTACCTGATGTAATTTATGCAAACTTAAACATTTTTTATTTTGTTGTTTTTTTGTGTGTTGTGATTGTCCTTTATTTTATTTTTTTGTGTGTTTATTTGTGATGGAAAGTGTCCTTTTATGATGGTGCACTTTTCAATATTTTTGACGCTGTAAGGGAGAAAAGAGCTGGACACTTGCTGAGTTTCTTGCCGGTTCTTCCCAGTACAAGATCTCCCGCACAGAGTAGACTTACGAACCGATGGCATAATGACGTTCATAAGAGCTATCTGTAGCCTATACTGCCTATAATGCTAGCCACTGCGTACATCGTCGCTCTATCCCGCGGCGAAAAATTTCGATGGTTGCCATCAACTGTGATAGCGACCGCTGACACGTAACTCTGGCACGCCAGTCGTTAGGTACGGGACCCTAAAACCACTTATTACCTAAAATCACTATACGATTTCCACGAGCTCGTCGCCCTCCAGGACGTCCAGATTATCAGTCCACTGCTATACATAGGCCCGATCTTCGGCTCTACTCTTCCAACTAGCCTAGCTACTGCGTACATCGTCGCTCTACCCCGCGTCGGAAAATTTCGATAGTTGCCATCAACTGCTCATACAACTGTGATAGCGACCGCTGACACGTAACTCCGGCACGCCAGTCGTTAGGAGTGTCCTCCACCTGTAATCGTCTAACCTTGTTCTACCTGCTCGCAATAATGTGACGCTGTGTAAACATGTCAGCGCGCCTAGCGTCTTGCCACTTTCATATCGGGGCTATATGAAAAGTAGGTATGTTTATAGGCAGTTATTGTTCGGCGAAGGTTGTTTTTCTAACGAATATATTGAGGAGAAACTTGCGGGTTATTACTATAAATATGCATCTATAAATTAACTACCTATTTACAAACTATGATATTCTCTGGCGTTTTTACTATTGCGCTTATGAAATGACAAGTCCTTTAATTGACAGACCTGATGGTAGAGGTTGCAAAAATTAAAGTGCAGTACACCTAGAATCCTTAACTACAGTGGAACTGGCTATATTTTCTCTGACTGTCGTAACAACAATAGAACAAACTTTTATTCATAGCAATAGATAGGGATAGTACTTACCATTTATTGTCATTTATCGAGAAAATATATTTCGTCCCAAAAATATAAGATTTCAAATTTTCGAATTTTCCATACCCTTTTATATAGGCACGGTATTCTTCAAAGGTGTGTAATACGAAAAAGCAGCTATTACATCATTTGTCAAGAAGCAGAAAGATTCACAAAGTTAAACGAGCCAGTGGACTTTAACAAATGATAAAGGGAACTGTGGCTAAAATTGGGAGGGGAAATGTTATTTGAAATATTACGTAGCTGTGCGGTTTAGTGAAATGTGAGATAGGGATACTCCAGCCGAAAAACTTGATTCGGCAAACGCAGAGATCGAGTGGCGAGATGGGTACGAATTGTTATATTAATATTTGGTAAATAACTAAGTATTTATGTACCTACCTGTCAGATTGGGCTGTGTTTCATTTGAAATGGCGGTACGTATTTTATAATCTAGATTCTAGATAAAAGGTCATTCTAAAGCATTGGTAAACTGAAAATCGTCATCATCATTGCTATCATTAGCACATGTAAAGATTGGGTGATAACCATCACGCTATACTTTGTGTCTGCCATCTTGCAACAACTAGGGTCCAAGCGAAACACAGAGAAGGTCAAAATATTTTTGAACTGCATAAATTTGGTAAAATCGCAAGTGATTTAAAAGAAGTTTCAAAGAAATGCTGGCGCACAGCAAATTTTGTAGAACATAAAATTACGAGTACCTATCTAACGCAAATTGCAAGTTTTTCGAAGTCTGCACGATTCTGGGCAAAAACGTTGACGTATTTCTCATCCCCAATCGCGCCAAGGGGAGAAATAGGGTTGCCAGAAATAGAATCTTTTTTTCCAATAAGTTATTGATAAGTCGATTGTTTTTAATATTAAAAAAGATAAGGTGTGAAGATGTTAAGTGGTGTGATATTTAACGGAGGAAAACTAGGTAAAACTTTAAAAATAGATATTTGTTTGAAGAGGAATGATCAGCTGAAACTATTATAATAAGTAATATTGTTTAAAGAAACTTTTTGTTTATGTTACATAAATTATTGTTTGTAAACAAAACCATATTTTTCAAGAAAGTAAAAATAAGCGTTAACACATTAAAAGTTCAACGTTCAAAAGATCCTTTTCAACTTATTAGCGTTAACGCTTCATGTATATCCATTTTAAATTTTAAAAAAATGTAGGTACGTACAAAACGCCTGTCACAAAAGGTTTGACAAATACTATTAATTACGCCAGCGCACCGTTGTTTGTTCCTCTTGGAAAAGGTACTTTAAAATAACTCAAAGTGTCAACCCTACAGAAGAGGTAATAGAGTGTCATCTTGACGTTATAAATGATCACCGACCCGCCGTAGGTAGGTTCGTACCTCAACACTGTTTTTACATTTACCACATCAGATTACAGTAACCCTTTTCGGGTTCAGACAGAGAATAATAGTTAAAATAAACAATCAAACCACGTTATCATATTATAGCATGGTTTTGAATGTTAGTCGAGAGAACTAACTAAGCGTTTAATAAGATTTCACAGAATTCGAAATTTCGAAATTCTTTCAATGTTACCAATTAACGATACCAATTTTAATAATAAGATATAATTATAAAATTAAAAGAAAATCTATTTCGAGGAGTACCTTAGTACTTCTGATTATAATTGGTGATAACAATCGAAAAGTCTATAAATGATTTCATTTAACTTTCTTTAAGACAATAATGTAAGGGAAACAATAAACCAACAATACAACTCTAACATAAGTTCCACATCAATAACTAAACACAACCAACCGGTCTATCAAAATCAAACGCGGCCGAGTTAAGTGTTGCACCGGATACCTCACACAAAATTCACGAACGCACAAAAACCCCAAAAGCAATTCCAGGCTTTTCGGGCCAGCCGACCAAACGCCACAAAGCGAGAAACTTCAGAAACACGGAGCATCCACGAAATGTTAAAATCTATTCGTAATATTCGTACATAGGCAACAGGATGTTGCGTACAAAGAGCAGGAAATTGCCTATCAGGGGTTGGCAGTAATCAAACCGGTGCGCCAATCTAACTTCGCTGTGGACGTTATTCAGCTTAATGAGATATTCCGAGAAAGTACTGCACTTTGGACGGGATAATAATAATTATGTCGTGGTCAATGTGAAGTTAAGACATTAATCATTTGAGATGGCCTATTCCTCAGTTGTTTAGGGTATTTGGGTATATTACCTTGACGTCACTTAATCTTTTTCATATTTGGGCTTTATTGGGCTCTTCTCGATAGAAGACTGATCTCCGAATCAGTGTCACATTTTTTCAAAAGCTTCTAAGCAATTGCCTATCATGGGTTGGCAGTAATCAAACCGGTGCGCCAATCTAACTTCGCTGTGGACGTTATTTAGCTTAATGAGATATTCCGAGAAAGTACTGCACTTTGGAAGGGATAAGAATTATGTCGTGGTCAATGTGAAGTTAAGACATTAGTCATTTGAGATGGCCTATTCCTTAGTTTTAAGGGTTTTTGGTGACTTAAATATCACTTAATTTCCAATATTGTTAGACTCTATCGGGCTCATTTCGATAGAAGTCCAAAACGGTAATAAATTCAAGACTATTAAAAATATAAAAAAATGTAATTTAAATAATATGTAGTGTTAATTCCGCTAACTCACTCGTTTATACAGCTTGGATGCAGTACGCATGCACCGCCCTCCCGCCCGCAAAAAGTATGCACATGCAGGAGAAACAATGCGTGCAAGCGAAAATGCACACCAACACCGATACCCGATGGGTATTAAATTACATTTTTTTGTACTATGGATTTCCGCAAAATAACGCCTGATTCCATTAATTATTAAAAATATTGCTAAGAATGAACTTACATAAAGAAATATATTTTTAAAATCCAACTGATAGTCAAAGACAATTCTTTCGCATTTCTGTTCTTTGTCTCTACTTTTTTTTATTTTAAGTCGGCAGACCAATATAAATTCGGATAAATAGTAACCTGCCACCAAAACATTGAGAGCGTGAGAGTCATCTGCATGCAGGTTTATCTAACCAAGAAAAGGTTTATAGACTGCAGTGACGGCTAAACTCTAAATTCAAAATGAAACGGTAAAATCAGAATAAATAAGATTTTTGATTGCTCAATAAGTCGGATGAATTTAATAATAAAACCACCTCTTCCAACGATATAGTAGAAATAATTTTAATGCGTTCTGAATCGACTTAAGAAGTTTCTTTGCCGGTATTGCATGAAGAATATCGAAAGTACCTTGAGTGACCAAATAATCTTCTTAAAAACATTCTGTCGGAGTGAGTTCCATTGTTGCAGCATTACGTACAAGTTCAGAGTCTACTTAAGTAAGCCCCTCGATTGTGTTTGGAAAAATATTGTTTTCTATTCTTCCCATATGGAATGGATGCTTAAAGACATGTAAGCTTTTTTAATGTCTATTAACAAGATATTTGTTTTCATTAATAGGTAATCAATTGCCAAGATGAAATTAAGTTTCATTCAAAAAATTAACTTTTTAAACAATTAAGAAAACATATGATTGTATTAGTGTTGTGTAGTAGAATTGAAATTCATTTTTGAATTAGAGTTTGTCCGTAAATACCCCTGAATTTTATAATATAAGAAAAAAAATCCAAAGCAAAATATTATAATATTATAATACTTAGACAAAAACAGGTTAAATCTTCCTATTTCCCGTAAAACAATGCACTCTTCCGGTCCCTTTGTTATGTCAATAAAAGTATATTATAAGTTACATGAACACATTAAAAATGAAGACACATTGAGGAACAAATGCTATTATAACATAAAATGATATTTTAATGATCATCAACTTTAAAATAATAATTAATGTTTAATATATGGCGCTATGGCATTCATTAGGGGACGCCTATGTCCAGCAGTGGACTAAGCCTATCTTAATAGGCCGATGATGATGATGATGATGATGATGATATTTTTTTAACAGATAATAAATTATAAATAAAGTAAGTAAATTAAGTAAATATTATATGTACCGCTGGGCAAATCACATAAAAATACATATAATATTTTAATATAACATTATAAATTAATTTTTAATTAATGATAAATTATAACACAAATAAATAAGATATTATTATAATTAAAATAATAACGATCTCTCTTCCTCTCTCCTACTAAGCTGTGCTGTGCCCGACAGGGTCCATATTTGATCCATTGTAAAAACCTACCATCTTATTGTGTAAACATTATGGAATGCAATTAAGTGGTTGAGTATTATGTAGTCATAGTTAGGTATGCCATATTTTATAGCCTTAACTATAGGCACACTTTAATATTTGTGTTTTATGCAATAAATAATTTACTAAAGTTTATATAATTTCAATACAAATTTCGCATTAAGCTATAAAATTAACATACCTATTTGTTTCCCGTCATGTTTCACATAAAAAATTGGTCGAATAGTTTTACCGAATATTGGTGGTCGCATAATAGTGAAGAATGCTTTTGTGTTCCCGCCGCGACCCCATATGACATATTGGTTAACATATATTTAATATCTGTTCGTAAATATGGCTGCGTTACTATTGTTCTCGTTAAACAATAAATGCAATATTACCTTATTCACCTTCAATTATTAATAATCTTTTGGTTTTTATCTGATGCGTTTGTGGGTTTGTCGTTAAGCGTTCCACAGGGGCACGTATCCTTCCTTATTTTCAACATACGTTCGTTATTTTTTAACATACGCTGTCATTGCAATTAACAAATTTCAATTGCAATTAATTAAATTGCAATTGCAATTAATTAAATTGCAAACTATATTAAACAAGGAAACCAACTCAACAACACAACGAAGCTACTGATAGTTATTAGCGATTAACATTTAATTTAACTGCGATTTTTATAAATGTTTATAAGAGACATTGATTTTTGTACAAACCACGTAATAAATGCTTTCAAAGATATATCTATAATTCCAATTATCTTACTTCGTTTTGTCGTCATTGTTTATCTCAGTTTAATATTTTACTGAAAATGGCAGACAAAGGTTTGAATGAGAAAAGTTATCATTAAAATCAACCTCGTCGTATTTTCTAACTATTTTCACAAATACAGATATATCATTAATTGATAAGGTCTTCTGATCATCTGGAAAACTCGCAAGCAACTCGCCTGCTCTATAACGGGAGTAGCACTCCGGTCGAAATATTCAAATTCTTCGCCATATCCGATAATACCACTCTCATGCAAAATGCATACAATATCATTCTTTACTCCATACGAGAATGCTTCCCGGACGTAATTCATGTAAAACTGGCTTTATTTGAATTTTATACGTCCAAATTTTTGGTGAATTTCTGCCGCACCGCGGTACGAAGGGTTTATTTTTCACCGTGTATATTTTTATTATCTGTTGTTCGATTGAGTGTTTTACAAATGAAAATGTATTTCGTTTCACTCTGAATTTCCATTGAAACACGGCTACTGGGAAGCAACAAAATGAATAGTGATATTATTGGATTCAGTTAAAGTTGCATTGATACTTTCATGTGAACTGGGTTAGAGTGATTTTATCAAAACAGTATGATGGTATTTCCAATGAAATGATGAGCTGTAAAGAGTTGAACTATTTCAGAATTAAATAGAAAGCAGTTTTTGTATTGTTTTCGCTAAATAAAAATATTAAACAAATCCAAAAAGAGTTTTGTAACCATAACATCGACCTCATGGGTCATCCACCATTTTATATAATAGCAAAGTAAAAGAGTTAGTTTTTAGATAATATTTGTATTATATTGTATTGGCAACATTCCATAGTGCCCAAGTACAAGTGTGTATAATTTTATTTTACCAATTAATGTTTGTAATAGTTACCAATAATTAATATTTTAATTTAAAGAAGAAACTATTTAGTTTATTGCCGGGCAATTCTCGGTACATAACTGCGTTCTGAACCAGTGATGGTAGAATCAAAAATTATAATGCTACTGCGAGTGAGCATCCTTTCATTTATTTTTTTACTTTACTTTGCTTTTGCAGCTTTGAACTAGTACCTACCGGGTTGGTGGGTGGTGTATTAGCATCCTTTAATGATCTTGCCAATTGGTTGGAGATTATCAGTGAAGAGCACCTACGGTCTTATCATCACTTACCGTCAGGTGAAATAGGCGTAGCATTTCAACTCTTGTGAAAACAAAAACCTAATGACATAAGATTAAAAAGTAAACCATACGTTACGTATAAAATGTGTAAAGTTAAAAACTATACTTATATTAGTTGGCAATAGGTTTTTTGTGTAAAGAACTATAAAACATAACATAACATAACTACTAAAGAAAAAAACAAAATCAAAAATATTGATTGAATTTTGTACACCACCTCTTGTGCTTTATGATAGTCCTAAAGTGACTTTTTTTGTAAAATTACACTTTTAAGTCTCTAAAAGATAGGCGCTTTATGATATCTAAAATAGAAAATCACAAAGACACCTAAAATAGCAAACTACGATTGTGGAAGTAATTTGTTTTTTGCCACCAACTGGACCATTATTCTCAACTCCCAACACGACAACACAAAAGCAATCCTTAAATCAAAGCTGTTGAATGAGTACAACAAAATCATAACTGAGCTCTATTGACGCATAAAACTTTTCAATTAAACAAGCCAGCTAGTTCAATGGGTTCCAATCGCAAATTTATAACATAGTTGCTGTTTAGAGGTATTCAATTTGTATTCGTTTTATATGGCCGCGCGATTCATAAAGGCCTCAAGTGGGGGGAAGGTTGCTATAGATACTGGCAGGGGCGGGCGTTGCTATAGGTGATCGAAGTTGCCTCGGTATCCGACGGGATGGTGGAAGCTGGCTCAAGTGAGGAGAGCTTAATGAGCAAAACAAATTACCTGGTGAATACAGCAAAGAGCGAAAAGGTTTACGTGATTTGTAAATGCAAAATTGCCTTGTTAGCGAACAATGCGTGGTAAGTCGAGATGGCGGTATTGTATTGTATGAGTATCGAAAAATAATTGAGATGAAGGGTTATTTTTTTGGTAAAGCTCAGAAGGTATGATTGAAATGTGTTATGAAGTTAGTTCTGTTTTGGTTCGGTAAATGTTGAATCGTATCTACACATTTTTAGATCAAAAACTGTTGATTGAGCAACGGAAAACAAAAGTTAAAAACGCATTTTAATATAAATATATATTTTTATAAATTTAATATTAAAAAACACAAATTTTGAAAAAAAATCCACGAGCAGGATTTGAACCTGCTCCCTTCTGACATACCGGGTCAGGTGCTGGCCCAATTGAGCTATCGTGGTTCTAACCAGCCCGCCGAAATTATTCAACAACATTTACCTTTTTTTTTTACTCTGAAAGCCAAAGGCGCCCATTCAATGTCAACAACTACCGTCATTAACATCCGATCATAATATTTTTACAAATACTAAAGATCAGTTAAGAAGTAGGCAAGCTATTTATAAAATGTTTTTGTTTTGTTTAATAAATCTCATATGTATTTTTGGGACAACCAACGTGTACCAATTGCTTATCAAGTTATCTAAATTTAATCTCTGATAAATATCAACGCTTATCAACCTAGGATGCAAATATTCGATAAGAAAAGCTTTAAAAATAAGCCACTGGCAAGTCGTTACTTTACTTTAGACCTTCTTTACAATCCTAGAAATTATTTAGTAGTTCCAAATAGCTGAAAAACAGGCTATAGGTATATGGTGTTATAGTAATGTATTAAATAACAATGTATGTATAACTGTGAACTGTGCAGTTAAGTATGTTAATGTTTTGGCATTTGTTTTTACTAGTTGCCTGCTTTGCCGCGACCTTTTTGGTAATTACGTTGCTGCTGGTATACTTTTACCATTACGTACCTTACCCTTCGCGGAAGGTGACTTAAATTACCCCTTAGGCGGCTTCTACGATACACACGAGACTAATTTACCTCATAAAGAAAATCAAACTTATGAACATTTTAACGAAAAAGTAATTTAGTAAAAAGTATGGCTTTTAAATAACAAAGGTACCAATCGGTTCTGTGAATTATTTCAACACCTTTATTCGGTAGTATATCAAAGTAGCAGGAGGTCTTTGACCAGCAGTGGACATTTTGGCTGAGGGGATGATGATGAAGATGATGATTTCGAAGTAGAAGTTAAAGCACAAGCGGTGCAATGCAAGGGGAATGGAATAAAACTAAAATGTCACAGTCAGACGAATAACCTAAGTCGTTGATAAAATAAAACATATATCCCTTTTCAATTGAACAGAGAATAAGCTCCGAGTAGTTATGGTTATTCTGTGTTTGGTTCCTGTCATGTAAACGTCATTTCAAATTAGAGTAGAAAGGAAAAAATACGGAATAACTATTCGAAGCTTATCAAGCATATTCTTTATTTATTTGTAAGACCCATTAAGTGAAAGTGAACTGAAACAAGTCACTTGATATTATCCAGTCCCACTGCTCACCTCAGCCACATCACATTGGAATATCAGGTCCATAATCCACATTCCGGCTGAATGTGGAATTTTTACGACTCAATATAAGCACTAAAGAGCTAAAGATATTTTATTTAAGTCACCCATCCGGTGACACGACTTTGCGAAAAATGCTTTACTTGCAAGATGTAATTCGAACGTGCTTAAATCAGTGTTTATATAGATCATACCAAAAGACTTTTATTGTGTGTCAAGACTTTGTTATTAGCTTCCTGCCGACACGGCCTTATCGCAAATCCTACGGTGCAATTTGATTCAATTCAAAGAGAAATATTCACCCAGATCAGCCCATAACCTATAAGAGTAGCGCGCAATACCTAGTGACGAGATGTTATTTTAAAGATACTGAGCCGGCCAGTAAGTATAAGGCTCGCCTGATGAAAAGCTACTACTGCAGGCCATGGATACAACACTAAGGCTATCACGCGTCGCCTTCCTTGAAGCTCAGTTGTTGTGCTTCTATGCTAATACTGGATTGAAACCATTCTGCTAGGCGGCAGATTAATAAGTTTGTGCCTTGAGCTGGAGTCTGTACGCTCGTGATGACATTTGCTTTATGCATCTCCAAAACCTTGAAATCGCCGGTTTTTCCGTCATGTGGATATTGATTGGATGGATTCAGGTGTAGAACAACGCATTTATGCCTGTGTCTATCGTTCGCACAATGGTGATCTGGAGACGACTGAGTTATTCGATTACCTTATCGAGGCGGCAGACGAGGCTCGACAACGGTTTCTTACGGCACAGTTAGTCTTATTGGGGGACTTTAACGCTCACCATCAGGAATGGTTGTTCCCATACCAATTGACTTTCCCCGATTGAGTTGCCCCAACTTCCTGTCACACTGTTACACCTAACTTCCGTCACATTTCATGAAATCACTCCCACAAATTATATATATAAAAGGCGAGCGGAAAGTTGCTACACATAAAAAAAAAGATTCAATCTGATTCAAGCCATAATCCACCAGCCAAATCTGTAGCTCAGATCAGCTCAAATCGAAGAGAGTAGCCTGCTTCCTTCAGAACTGAGATGATGATACGTAAGTTGACACTGGCTATGAAGTAGAAGGCGTCGTAAACATTTAATTAAGCTAGCGATTAAGCTTCGCGTCTACCTCGTCAGCTTATCATCTGCGCCACCCCTGTTCTCATTACGACTTGAACAACAAATAAACATCGCCGGCTATCGCAGTCTCCGTTTATTGGACATTATTTATCGAGCCTTCCTCCTGAGACTCCACATCTGTTTTTGTGGAGGACTTAGAAATTGTTAACACTCTGTATAAGCGCCATTTTGTATTCCGTTAATTTGAATATTTATTACGAGGCCTTAAGTTATTGCTCTTATACTAACACAGTGTTGTAAAGGCTGTCGGTGTAGGGTATTTTGCAATGATTTTCCAGTAGATATTTAAGGATGTGAAGGACGTAAAGATTGGCGCAATAGAGAAGATGAGACGTCTTAAACCGCCTCTGTGCTCTAGTGGTTAACACCACTGGCTTAGACCCAGAGGTCCCGGGTTCGATTCCCAGCGGGTTATATGTTTGTGTATTCGGTTTGGTTGATGGTAGGCCTTGTTTGTTCACCTGGCTAGCTACCACGATCTCGTCTAAATATGTCGCCATATCATCAATGTTTGTAGCATTGTTGTGTTCCGCCAGATAGAGATAAGATAGTCAGTGCCTCACTATTTGAGGATTCCGGGTGAAGTGCGCTTCCATCAATGGCCTTATTATCATTTAACATCAGGTGAGATCACGGCACTGTCCATAACGATAAAAATATTTAAAAAATGCCTCCGAGTATAGCTAACAGTGGGTTCATAGAATAGGATAAAGATAGAGAGAAAATTGTTTAAGCAACTTTAAAATTATACAAGCTGGTCGTATTGTCAACTAGTAAATAGCATTTTTTATTACAGCAGTTGGTAAGAGTACCGTTTGAATGAGCCAAAAAAATAAAACATCTTATTGAGTCTTCATATTGTGTACAATAATTGAAAGCGTTCTATTGTAAACTGATATATATTTATACAGTTTTATTATTTTAACTAAGTTACGTATAATATTTAGAACTAGTAGTAATATTCTTCGAAGTAATTTTAAAATGTATGTAAAGTGAAACAAGATTAATGATTATAAATTATGGTCAAGTAGACCATAAAATGCCCGTGAAGTCAAATTATAATCACCTAGCACGTCACCCCATAAGTCCTATGTCCATTCTCATAAGGGTTTGAACGTGAAATAAAACTCGAATATTGTACCCTGGTTATATTTTATCTGTAGAAACTAGACTAAACTACATAATAACGAGTAGGTACCTACTTTTATACAAGTTCGAGTCTCCCAAATTTTTTTTTTCATTTTTTTTTAATATTTATTCATCGATTGATTTAGAATAATTATCTTGAAAATTCTATCGGTAGCTATGTTACCATACAAACATAACTCTTCGATTTTTAAATACAAGACAAAATATGTTCCCAAATTCACAAATTGATACAACTAACGCCATCTATTTTATTACTGCTACAACTTATGCAACTTAAGTTTCAATAAAAACCTTTTAACAATTTGAATTAGTAACTTTTCATTGCCATACCATATTATTATTATTAAATGGCTTGTTATTCTGAATTTCAATTTTAAAAGCCACCTAATAAATCTCTTTTCAATGGATATTAAACATTTTGTTAGTATGAACGCCATCTGTTAGAGTTTTCATGAAAGTCTCCCTTGGGCGGGAGGCTAGGGCGGGCGGGAACCCGGTGCGAAATGTTCTAGGGGTCGCCACTAGTGCACCCGGTGGTGTCAGCTCCGCTAAAAGAGAGATGGCGCTGCTTGTAGTTCATAGAAAATACGCAAAGCTTTAAATTTTAGATTTTTTAAAAAACAAGTTTTTATTATAAAAATAACTATAGAAAATAATGGTAAATAATAGAAAAAAAAATGATTCACAATTGCTACCTCTTCGCGCCTCTCTTCGTGCCCTCTGCTAGAAATAATATATCAGTTAATCATAGCCCTCTCATGGTCTGTTGCAGGCAAGACGCTAGATATATTCCACAAGAGCTTCAACACATTTGTTAAGACGATTAAATAATTGGAATAAAGAGGACATTAGATTAATTAACTATTTACATATTTTTAATAATTGTACGTTCTTATAATCTTTTGTCTAGTACATGAAATGTTTTAACATGAAAATTCAATGAATTAATTCTCGTAATTAATGAAATGAACATTACAAAACTTTTGCAAGTATTTAAATCTGTAGTTTCTTAATCACTGTCATTATGTTGACTGGTCGTAGGTACAACTTTCAAACTTCTTGAGCAATAAGAAATGCGTGATTGGTCACATTATCAGGGCAGACTATTTACGATTTTTACAATTGATTATTAAATTATATTAATAATGAGTGTGCGTGACTTTCGAAAATCCCTATGTCTACATTTACAACAGTATACAATCGATAAATAAATAAAAAGTCTTGAAATAAAATTCGTAGTGCAAGTTTATTAAAAGCACAAACAAAATACATTATAATTTTAACACTTGAATACGAGTAAAGTGACTAAAACTACAGATTTTTATTTACATTCTAACATAATATGTTTGCACTTGAATTAGATCCTACGATCGTTGGTTCATTGGTCACATGGAGAGGTGTTGGTCGTTTCATATTAAATTAGTAACCTGCATACCGTCTTTTTATTTTGATCGGGTGCATTCCGATTTACTTTACTTTTTTAATAGTAAGTCAAATTCTTTATTCAACATAATAGCCATAGCCTTTACATACTCTTTTTTGTACTCAAAACTAAGTACAAAAATACATAATTATAGTAATTAAATTAATTATAGTAAAAGTAAAGTAAAGTAAACAGCCTATAACTGTCCCACAGCTGGGCAAAGGCCTCCATCATTGAAATCAAGTCATCGCTACAATTGATGGGTAATGGCTTAATCACCACGCTTGCCAAATGCAGGTTGGTGATCACAAACCCGGGCTATGCATCGAAAAAAATCCGAACACACACTTTGCCCGACCTGGGAATTGAACCCGGGACCTTCGGGTATCGGGCCGAGCGCTATGCCACTCGGCCACCGAGGCGTTAAATGAAAACGATGCAATGATGCGTGAAATTATAGTATAACGAAACTAATGTTTTAAAATCAACAGTTTGGATTTCGGGAGAGCTTTTGTTCGAAGAGAGCTGGCAAGAACTTAAAAGACCTTGTTCCTTCTTAAAATAGTAAAACGTAAACGTGTCGAGAAAATTTAACTGTATTGCATTTCGGTGAGTGCGCGTATTTTGTCCGAGTCAATTCCAGAACGTGCATTTGCGGAGGTGTCCAGCTGTCTGACCAGCGGCGGCGGCCGTGAAACAGCCTTCGGGGACGTCCGATACTGTCCGACGGGCGGTGTCTGGCGGTGTCCGGCGATAGTGTCCGACGCGATGGTGGCACGAACAAATTGCCGCGGACACATCGCTTGCAGGCACGTGCTGTTTACGTCGAGCTCCCAAGACTACGGCGTTAAGGGAATTGGTTCAAGATAACTGATACGATTAGGTACAGTCACGAAAATAAATATGTTACCGTACAGACAAGTTGTGCTGACCTCATATGTTTTCGCTTCAAGTTGTCACATATTTTTGAGGGTAGAACTAAAAACTGCCTATGAAATTACTGGCTCATAAGTTACAGTTTATACTAGCTTAGGAGACAGGGTTCCAGAAATTGCGTAAAACAAGTAATGGTTCAAATAAATAATGAAAAATTTAAATGCCTAAACGGCTTTCATTTCACAGCCTGGGCAATAGCGCTGGTTTGCAGAAGACACTGGCGTATATTACACAGGGTTCATATACAATAATATTATGTAAAAAGAACCCTGTCTGATCCGTAAAAGTGTTATTAGGTATCGAGATTCAGTTCTATTTACGTAATTATTTTAAAATATTATGTAAAAAAAAAATAACTCCAATAAAAATTTTGTTAAATGACAAAACTTAGATGGCAATACTTTTGCCGGCACTTCGGTAGGTAGGACCTTTGGCGCCGCCCGCCGCCATTGATGGAAAGTAAGGTCACATTTATAAAAATAGGTATCTTTCGGGGTAATTTGAGCAATTTCGGTACAAAAAACTTACGTTTTATTTTTGATATTTTTATTTGTATACCTAAAATACCCCTTTGCGATCAGACAGGGTTTTTAAAGCCCTGCCCAATCATAAACAACCACTTATGTTGTAATTGGGATAAATGCTGATTGGTTGTTGTTACGACTGCTAATGCAGTCAGGACCAACGGTTTTACTAAAATTATAATAATAAATTAAAAATATGATTCTAAAAAACAACTGTTGTGACTGCTTGGGAATAGAAATCATACGTGTAACAACTCATCACACTCATCATCATCATCATCATCATCATATCAGCCAAAAGACGTCCACTGCTGGACAAAGGCCTCCCCCAAGGGTATGAGGGGTATTTGCCGTAATCGCCACGCTTGGCAGGCGGGTTGGCGATCGCAGTAGGTTGATAGTAAACCTCAGAGATATGCTGCTGCCTATCTTCTGGAATGGTCCCTTAGTCGGCTTTTACGACACCCACGGGAAGAGATGGGGTGGTGCAATTCTTTATCCCCGACATCACACTCATCACACATCATATACACAACTCATCACCCTGATGATGATGGCTGATGAGTTGTGTATAGTTATACAAATTAATTGCATTACCATCGCCGCTACACGTACTGATGTGAACTTTGATCAAATGCGAGGGCGACATAATCAGTTGTTCGCAAATGGCGAAGGTTAATTATCAACTAGCGCCCTTTACGCCGACGGGGTGTCTGGGGCTAATAGCTTATAGGCGCTATCTGTTAATCATACATAACATTATATACACATAAACACCATGGGTCGAGTGGCAGAGCGCTAGACCATATCTGGAGATCCTGAGTTCAATACGTAGGTAGGTCGGGAAGAGTGTGTTTCGGATATTTTCGATGTATACATCGGTTTTGTGATCACCAAACCGCATTTGACAAACGTGGTAAGTCAGTACCCATCAATTGAAGCAATGACTTGATTTCAATAATGGAGGACTTAAAGTGCAACAGTATAAGGACATTTTATCATCCGCAAATATTTTGACAAAACATCTAATTATATCAAAGAAATAAAGCCCTAGCATTTAAAAAAAAATCAGTCTAGTTTTTATTTTTACTTTTCCTAACACAAAAATTGTTATATTTTTAAGAGCGGCCTCTCTGTCGGCTTCTTTGATTGAAACTACGGGCACGTGTAAGCGGTGTTAGGCATTGCGGCCTCTCTGTTTCGGCTCCTTTGCATTGAAACTAACGAAAGTGCGTAAGGGGTGTTTTATTTTACTTTTTAATCGAAATGTCTTTGGCGTTTATCTTGAAAACTAGCGTATAAAAGTTTAAGGTTTTTTCATAAAAGCAGTTTATTTATGTTGTTGAAATTACCTCAAAATATTTGCGGTTAATAAAATGTGACCTAGCTAGCTTGACAAATAATTCGTTTCTAGATTTCGGTTTTATTTTACACAATACTATTCTATTATTTATCATCAAAATCATTCATCAGTCCAATGACTGTGGACTGACAATTCAGTCCACTGCTCGCCATAGTCTCCCAATGCATGCCGCTAATGCTGATCTTTGGGTCAGGTCATCCAACACACAAATAAAATTAAGTGAATATTTACAGACAAACATTTATTTACACTTTTATTTCATTTACATTGTTAGGTTTTAACCATCCATCTGATATCGAGTGTGCAAAATGGTGTTATCCCAAACTTACAATACCTTGCAAACAAAACAGAAAAATGTAAAAAATCTTGCAATCAAATTACAACATCAAAAGCGTGTCAACGTAAGAAAATACGGCACCTGTACACAGCACAAACACACACAGACAAACTCTACAGTCGAGAGTGCCGAAAACATGGCGACGAGAAACTAATTGTAGCAAACCTCGACGGTACAACCTCATTCGGGCACGGATTTATGTCAGCCGGGTATGTGGGGAATTTGGCCACCGGACAACGCTGAAAAAGGCGATAAACGAACGCCCCCTAGCTCCTCTTGCTTTGCATAAGGTTTCGGTGTTTTGGGACACTTTATGGGCTCTTGTCATGTGATGCGCTGTCGTTAATACAACTAGCATTATCGGGAACATAGGTACTTTTTGTTATGGTCTTGTTTTGACAGATATACTCGTATTCACTAGTAGGTATGTAAGGTTAGGTCATCGCTATCGGTACCTATTTTGTTTATTTTTAAAGATTATTATTACCCCCTATAAAAATACACCTGTGTATAAATGTTTTCGAGAAACCGTTTTTCAATAGAGTACTGACGTAAATGCGATCCTTACGCAAGCATATTAACTTTCTGAATGGGTTATAACGACTATTATTTTATTATAGAACCTTAAGGGCCTCACTAACAAACATAGTATAAACTTCGTACAGTTAATCTGTATTTTATCTCTTTTACTGTAATTTGAAATAAAATGCTAATATATTTCAATATTCTTGGGGGAGGCCTTTGTCCAGCAGTGGACGTCTTTTGGCTGACATGATGATGATGATGATGATGATATTCCAAGTATATACCCTGTTTCTTAGTAAGGCCTATATGATACTATTTACATACTAATAATAGAATTGAATCCAGAATGTCAATACGCGTGAGTTAGGAACGCATTCCCGTTACTACTTTAACAGAGCTGTAAGTATGAAGGTTAAACCGCGGCTTTAAAAAAAATAAAACACACTGTTACCCTAATTGGTAATAAAACCCAAAACCTCCGGATATCGGGCTGAGTATTCTGCTATTCAACTACTAAGGCGATAACATGACACTTATTAAATATATTACTCTAAAGACGTCGTTAATGTCAACACAAAGCTTATTCATGTAACTCAAATTAAAGGACTTGAGTAAATAGACTCCTAGTACGCTTAATAACAAGGCAGTGGTCAAGGGACGCATGCATGTATTGAGGCTAATTGCCCCTTTCTGTGACGTCTGAGATAACTAGCTTACAGGCCTGCCCACCCGAATAGAGACGCTCTTGTACCAGTAACGAGTTTAAAGGGCATGTTTGACTTAGCAAACATTAATACAGACAGGTTTCAGAGCCAGCGATCTCAGTCTCCATCTCAATTTTTAACGCCTTTGTGGTCTAGTGGTTAAAACCAACGGCAACGGTTTAAACCCAGAGGTCTCGGGTTCGATTCCCAGCGGGGGATACACGTTTGTGTAATTGGTTTGGTTGGTGGTAGGGCTTGTTTGTCCGCTTGGCTAGCTACCACCATCTTATCTAATTATGTCGCCATAACATCAATGTTTGTAGCATTGTTGTGTTCCGGCAGCTAGAGATAAGATAGCCAGTGCCTCAGTAGTTGAGGTTCCAGGTGAAGTGTGCTTCCACCTTCGGCCTTATAACATCAGGTGGGATGAAGACCTAGGGCTTACCCGTAAGTTAAAAACATTCCCAACGTCTAGTCAACAACTAAGCAAAAAATTCTGCATATACTAACTTAATTGAAAAGCAATTTTTATCGTTCAAAGATAATGTTATACCTACCACACTTTCTGGACGTTTTTTAACTAAGGACGCACGAAGGTTTAGAAAACTAACTGTTAAATGGTTATATCAATTTAATTAATGGAATCAGGCGTTATTTTGCGGAAATCCATAGTACATAAAAATGTAATTTA
Source organism: Eudonia lacustrata (assembly GCA_947562085.1). Classification (NCBI taxonomy): domain Eukaryota; kingdom Metazoa; phylum Arthropoda; class Insecta; order Lepidoptera; family Crambidae; genus Eudonia; species Eudonia lacustrata. Next base: position 2,407,993 of record OX387317.1, on the reverse strand, counting down.
AATAATATGTAGTGTTAATTCCGCTAACTCACTCGTTTATACAGCTTGGAGCCAAGCTTACATTTTTATATATCAATTTAAGCAAATATACATTTAAAATTATTCGACGACTTCAGTGGGCGAGTGGTCAGCATGCCTGTTCAGTTGGCGCAATCTCTGAGATCCCGGGTTAGATTCCGGGTCGGGTTAATTTGGAAATATTTATTTATAACATCGGTATAAGTGTGGTAAAGTAATTTATTATTTAATAACATAATTTGAATTACAATTATACATTATTCTCGTAGCGAAGTACACTATTGTAAGCATCTATGTAACGAGGGTTGGTAAATCTAAAACGTGAAGTACCATTACAGTAGGAATTTAATAGTCTTAACATAACCTAAAAGACCATTTCAGCACGAATTTAATAGGCCGAATAACACTCGTAGACCGATAGAAGTTTCACGAAAGTTTCATTTACAGCAACATAGTAACACGTTTTCAGATTTATTGCGTATGTAAAGGCCTTAATAAAACTGTACTGTTTGATGGTCGTGGTGGTGCTGTATAAATTACATGTTGTAAAGGAACACCATTTGTTAATGCAAATTAAAAAATTGGTGGCAGTTAAGGTTTTGATTTTATTTAGTAGAATAAATAAGACTTTTTTCTAAAATATAAATTGTGTCGCAAGAAATGCCGTAATAATTTTTGAAGTGGCGCTTTTTGTTCCAGCCTTTGCTTGGTGGGTTGCAATCTTGGAAGTTAAGCAATTTACACAATGGCGAGCTACCGGAAGGGTGACCGAGTTATAAAATTTCGGGTTCCTCTATGCTTTCGAAGGTATGTTAAGCAGCTCCGTTTAGTATTGAAACATAACAGTCGATAAAACTTGCTATCTTGTTAGTATTAGTAAGTGCCCGATCTTCATTATATGAAAATAAATTTCTTCCATGTGGCAAAGGCTTAACCCAGCAGTGGGCTTTTTATACGTTTCAAACCTTATTAAATCTAATCTATTAAACCTGTTTTAGAAGAGACCCCTCTTTTTACTGTACCATCAATTATACAAATAAATACTAAAATAACACTAAAAGAAAGTAGAAGGGAAAGCATTACATTATTTGATCACAATACAGAAACATGCAAAATATCACACATAAAACTAAATATACATCAAATATACACTATTTTCAAATCATAGAACCACTAACCTATAAGACCTTGATTGTACAGTAAAGAGAGGGGCCTCTTCTAAAACAGGTTTTTTCAAACTTAACAGAAGAGACCCACAAATTTGTAAAAAAAAAACTACTTGTATTTAAAATTAAAAATATTTTTGTTTTTTTTTTATTATAGGCTTTTCACCACTTGCATTTTTAGACTATTTCTTATAAGATGTTTTGACCATCAACTTGCTTAGTATGAAAAGTGTTTTTGTGGACAGTGCCTTTTCGTTCTAGCCTGGCTATACTGCTCTGGACCTCGCTCTCCAAATGAAATTTCATTAAATCCTTTCATGTTTTCCTTCGTTTCTTCATTTGTTCGTGTAAAGTTGTAAAAACCATTTTTGGGTCTTACTACGAGGTGATTAATGAGGCACACTCCTGCTCCACTTGCTGTATTCGCATCTTGACTCCACGCCTCTACATCAGGTGAAGTGTCAAATTTTCACACTTTCAAATAAAAATATTTACCTAATAGCTGCGACCTATACCTCTAAAAACACGTGGTCCAACTAGCCGCACCGATATCACAGAGCAAGCTAAACATATTTCTTAAATAACTAGCGAAAAATTGCGAAAAGGAAAAAATATACCGTCTACAAAATGCCAAAGGAAAGGTGGAGAGGCGAAAGAGCTTTTATGGTACAACTTCGGCGTACTGTGTCGTGCTTAGGGCGTTTACTAGGTAGGCCCGGCGGGGTGCCAGTCGCGGCGATATCTAAATATATATTTCAACTATGAAAATCCACGGTTTCTTTGAATTTAACACTTTTTATGGATCTGCTCTTGTTTTTAGGGTTCCGTACCTCAAAAGAAAAAACGGAACCCTTACAGGATCACTTTGTTGTCCGTCTGTGCGTTTGTCCGTCTATCCGTCTGTCTATCTGTCAATACCCTTTATCTCAGAAACGCGTGGAGGTATCGAGTTAAAATTAAAACCATATACTCAAAGTCTACGGTCCCTTAAAGCTGTGAACAAAACAAACTTCAAAGTTAACAAAAAAAAAAGATACGGCCGTTTATGTCGCAAAAACGTATATTTCGACACTCTCAAGAAACTTCCTGAACTATATAATATGTACCCATAAATTTGTACGGAACCCTCGGTAAGCGAGTCCGACTCACACTTGTCCGGTTTTTTTTTCTCATATTATCTCTTTATCTTATTATGACCACGAACCTACGAACAATTTGGAACGTAAGGATTAAAGCATTTGAAAAATAACGGGCATTTGAAGCATTGTATTTCAATGTGTAGTGTTCGCGTAAGCTTGATACAAATGTGTAAATAGACAACTAATGATTAACTGAATGACACTTATGTAGTTTTGTGTATAATCAAAATTAACCACTGAGCTATCGCCCTTTTGTGCTTCAGCAGCACACATGTATAAAAATTTATATTTGTTATTATTATTGTTATTTTTAATAGATTTTTTATTTTATTTTTGTTATGTGTGTGGTGTATTAGTTACAAATAAAGTGTTTCTATTCTATTCTATTCTTGATGATGACTCTCACTAATAGCATTCAAAGTTATAATTATAGGTATTATAAAAAAAAACTTAAACTAAATAACGACATTTACATAAAATTAAATATTAAAAGCATACAGTTAGCATTTCCGAAACTATTTTTTTTAACTTTGTCATCATTTGATGACATCATGAGTATGTAAACTAGTAGGTATTAATATCAACTATTTTAATACACAATTATTTGCTGTTAAACAGTTTGTTTAACTAACATTTAGTTAAATTAAAACTAAGCCTGTACGTATACTTATTAGACCCACCTACATGCCACAAGAAAAAAGTAAGTGACAAAAAAAAATAAAAACGTCCGCAATTCTTGCACGCTCACACTAAAGCCTCGGCCCAATGAAACAGAAGGAAAAAACTGCAGCGCGGCGGGCGCAAAACGTCTACGACAAACATCGTTGCCGACTCCCACCGATCTCTGTAGATATGCAAAGCGTCGTTCTTTGTAACATGATCTTATTGTGCTGAGAAATCCCCGGCGCGGCGCCGACGCGAATACGAAACAACTTACGTCGATTTAGAAATTTATTAGGATCGCAACGAAATTTTCATGCAGCACCCGCAACACTCGGCGTGCAACGAGTTATCGCGGCATTCCGGTTTTGCATTCTCCGGTACCGATCTTGCGGTGAAATTTAGATCTTTCGGGATAAGGTGTGGAATGCTAAGCGCTATTGTTTCGTATATTTTGACGTATTTCGATATGGGGATGATATCGTTGGCAGGAGATTGTGTAGATCGGCTGCATTCGGAGTTGCAACGTAAGTCACTGACCAGTTTAGTACTTTGTAAAAGCAACTATGTAATTGAACAGGGGCGCATGTCTGCCTTTAGAATTAGTTATGGTATTTAGATGTTAAGTGACTTTTACTTTAGTATCAGATATATTTATCATTTAATTACTTATATGATTTTGATAAAATGAATGTCTGAAGTCAAAAAGTATTTTTTCACAAACGTCTCTAATTTCCATGGCTGCGTTTGTTTATGGAAAACGTATTGTTTATGAGAAAATTTTGAGCGGAAATAACGTTTGGAAACAAATAGGTAGCTCATCTAAGCACACGCACATACACTCAGTCTACCTGTCGGCGTATCTACAAATTCCCTATGGAAATTAAAGGCGGTAATATTACAGACTAAATATGTTATTTTCGTAAAACACTTTCGTTTATTTCACAGATATTTGTTTGTTCCATGTTTTGATACCGATTGTAGTTTTCGTTTTCTTTCTGGAGTAAAACATAATGCAGTTTCTTGTTGTAGAATCACAATTACATTTTCACTCTTTGCACTATTTTGCATTAACAAAGTCATTTTTTTTTAAATTATTCTTCAACGATACATCAATCAATTCGATTAATGAAAAAAAAGTATATCTCGTTATATATCGTTATCGTTATAACGTTATCACTTCTGACCTTCACTCCTCAATTATTGACGACCAGACTAATTCATATACTCAAACACAATGATGCTTTAAGCTATCAAATTATAATTACGATTGTGATAGCTGAACTGTAATAAAAAGTCTATCAAAAACAGAAAATAAAACAAAAGCAAATGATTTTCGTTATCATCAACTTATTATAAGCATTTTCTAAAATGAAACCATCGTAGAAATATTATTTAATTGTTCTCTATTTTTTTTCATTTGGAATCTATCACAAACAGACAGAAAACGATATAAACCAAACCATTACAACGAGACATGATCGACCCAATAAGCCTTACGCCGGACCGGACAGAAACAAGTCGACGATCGGCACCAAAGATTGCTCTTGAAACATACACCCACTAACTTTATTTGAATAATGCAAACGGTCCTTACAGTCCATTTGTTTTGTCCTCACAAATAGCCTGGCCGCAAGACCGCACTGAGTGAACCCCATTCCCATGTCCATCCTGTGTGACAATGACAAGTCGAAGATTGCACCGAACGCCTGCAGATCCCTCTGGGCTCGAAATTGATCGGAGTAATTTGGCCGAAATCGCACCAACTCGCTACGAAGATTCATCTTTGTGCGATGCCCAAGATATGGGAAGACGGCGATTGATGAAAGGCAAGAATAAATAAGGTATCGCGATGGATTGAGGATGACCAACACAGTGTGTAAATATATATCGTCCGTCGGTAGGACATTTTTTTATTATTATTTTTATATCAGAAGGAGGCAAATGAGCAGGCGGGTCACCTGATGGGAAGCAATCACCGCCGCCCATGGACACCCGCTAAACCAGAGGAATCGCAGATGCGTTGCCGGTCTTAACATGGTAAAACATGAACATTTTCAGCCAAAAAATAAGTATTTATTTCCGTCCGGGTTAATTTCCCGGTATAACTATAGCGAACATTCTAGCTAGCTTGTATCTCTTTCCCACGTAGAGCAGGTGGCCTGCTGGCGCGATTTATTTGTATCGAATTTTATTTAATGTTAAGTGTTTTAATTTAAAGTAGGTAACACCTAACCTATGTTTACTTTTACTGTCTTTGCATTTTGTTGATGTAATGTGTAGATGTTGAGCTCAACTTAATTGTAGCATACCGGACAAATCTCCGTGATTTATGGTTTGCTTTGTAGTTTGCACCCGCGCCGAAGATGTAATTCGCAAAATGGCGAAAAAAAAAAATGGAAAACTCACAGAGAATAAAGCAGTTGGGTGTTAAGAGTGTAGCAAATTTATTCTAGTTTGTTTATAGTTTATTTTCTACATGTAAAAGTAGGCTCTAAATAGACGCATTTAAGTTTAAAGTCGCGTGGTTGAGTCTGGGCGAACTCGTCCGGTTGGAGTTTGACGGAATTTTATGGAATTTTGCTCTGGTGCGATCGAACCAGTTAGGGACGGAGAGGATCTCATTGTTATATTATTAGATAAATTAAAAAAATATATCAGCGCGGTGAACTTGGTGTGATGTTGGTGTTAGGGCTTATTTTGAGTCCGTCGGGCTAGCTACCATTATTCTATTAGAAGGATACAGCTAGGCTGGGCAGCATGGGAAATTACGTCGGGTCTTTACGTCGCCTATTCCTTAAAGTCTAAAGACGAAAGTCTTCCATGAGTGCGCCCTACCGGTCATGACATATGGAGCTGAAACGTGGACACTCACGGTTGGGCTGGTTCACAAATTTAAAGTCGCTCAGCGAGCTATGGAATGGTTTATGCTCGGAGTTTCTCTGCAGTGTAGGACGTCCTCAGACTAGGTGGAGCGACGATCTTCGCAAGGTTTCTGGCAAGAGCTGGATGAGAGTAGCCGCGGATCGTGCTCGGTGGGTGCACTTGGAGAGGCCTATGTCCAGCAGTGGACTAGTATGGGCTGATGATGATGATGATGATCCTACTATGTCGCCGTAACATCAATGTTAGGAACAATTGTTAGAGAGATAAGATAGCCAGTTTCTTAGTAGTCGCATGAGGATTCCGGATGAAGTGCCTCCTCGATTGTTTCTCTAACCATTGTTTTATATCAAGAGGTAAAGACCAAACTTGCCCGAACAGGAAATTACCACAATAACATTATTTTTATTTTTTCCGGAATTATAAAATTAATGTCAAATTACATTGTAAATACAAAAACGATATTACGTAAAATAACATTTAAAACCACGGTGATCGGATGTTTCACAATAACAAACCCTCCTCTACGCTACGATCCCTAAACACAATCGCAGACATTGTAGAGGACACATCATTCAATCTTGCAGAGTTCTACGTCACTGCCAAAGTATACCAATTGTCTCTGTCTTGAGCAATTCGCCACCGAGCAATTTTCTCAGATGTCGGGCTCATTCAGACACCAATTTTCGGGCTCAAGTTATTGTGAGATTTAAAATGATTTCTCGAAATCGCGGGACACGATACGATGTAGCGAGTTGCGAGAAAGAGCAATTTCTGGGCACGTGAAGTCAAATCGTGCGAAAGAATCATTACCTGCAATTCGTTTCGAACGCCAGATAAAAAGAATCTGTTACATCAAATAGCTAGAAGCTAAAACTAATACTGTATTGTATTGTCAGTGGAAAACATGACTTATTCTTGCTAAGATATTGATTCGAAAATATAATAATATGTAGTATTCTGTAAAAGCTTAAGAAATAGCTCATTAGGTACGATATAATTGAGGAACTAGTATGATGTTACAAAGGCCGTAATACGTGGAAAAAGTGTAGAGACCTTTGCCCAGAAGTGGGACACTTACGGCCCAAATAAATTATCATATCAAATAAGTATTTCATTATATTGTCAGTAAATAAGTTAGTTGTACAACTAATTCAGTGTGAGAAGACTTGCATCGTATACTTTCTAATTAATAACACATACTCTAGTTTTAAACGTAGGTCATTAATAACAAACACAGTGCTCAAAACATTTATATTGACAATTCCTGTTTATAACCGATATTTTTTAGAGCCGTATTAGCAAGAGATAGTTTAACACTTTCATATCCTATTTCATCTCCGGCAATAATCGTTAAATCCTTACGATTTGCGAAAGGCTATATCGCCTAGCACAGCGCAGTCTCAAAATGTGGAATCTTTAAAATTTTCAATTCAGCCACGCTTCCTCATATAAAACTGGCTTGGATGAAGTAAAAATACGTATAGACATGGAACGTGCAGCGTCAATTTCACGGAAGATTTCGCATACAATTCTGAGAGTCATATAGCGGTATACGTACAGGCTGGTAGGTGGTATAGTCTCGGGGATACAGAGTGAGCAGTATCAGATGTATTCGCTATGATATGTTCTGCTATGGTGTGATGAAAATGGCCATGTTACTTGGAATAGACTTGGTAATAGGTAATAGCAGAAGTCGATGAACAGGCTTCAAGGAATTCACTTTTACTGTGTATATTGCTGATGTGATGAATAAAGATATTATTATTATTTCCATTATTATTACTAAAACCAGCCTGTTTTTTAAACAAAAGAGTTAGTTAGTAGTTAGTTAGTAGTTAGTAGTTAGTAGTTAGCTGCTTTTAGTGACGACCTAATATTGACTTTCTGATATTGTTTTTTAGTTTTTAAGTTATTTCATAGCTGTTGGTTTTCCAATAAATAAATACCAGCCAATATTCAATTATATTTATTGATGATTCTTTGAATGTCTATGTCAAATATAGCAAAGTATAACTAGTTGGTATTAACTTTTGCTGCTGACTGATATGGACTATGGACGCCCACGTCCATAGTCCATATCCGGGGCCTCTGAGACCCCAGTCTCAGAGGCCCTGACCTGTCTGAGGATTTTGCATTTAGGTCACTTCCCAACTTCCCCGTCATTGAGCTTCTTAGTATATTTCAAGTAAGTAGCAAAACGATTGTAGATCAAGATGGTTGTGTCACCGGCTTCAAAACACGTGAGTAAGCTACCTTAGGAATTTAACCTTTGAAATACGGCTGGGGCCTGTGGGACACCACGTCCACGTTTTCCATACAAAGTGTCTTTGAAAGTTTTTGTTTTGTTTTAGACTTTTCTGTAAAAATAAATAATAATAATCAGCCAAGTAAGTCCGGAATCAAATGGCCTATCAAATCCACTGAAAATCGTTTTGCAAGGAAAGTATTGTGCTTAGAAAACCCTTTAGTTCAGGAAGAGATGACTGCATTTTTACTGGCCTCAGATGCTAAAATTTTATATTACTGTTTAAGAGGTTAAACTTTATTTTTCTATAATTTCATAGTTTATATTTAGAAGAAAAACCTTTGTTTTTGTTCTCTTGCCTTCATTTAAAATATAAAGTACCGATTAATGATCTCATGTCGCTGTCAAGACTGAAATATGCCGTACCGTTCGTTAATTCCTAATATTAAGAAAAAATTTATAAAAAGTTATTTGGTTTTTATTTTTTTCTTTTCATTTACGCCTACTTGATAATATAAAGGCTTAACTTTTTCTATTATACCAAATCATCATATAATTTTTAGTCATTAAGTACAGGGGCCTCAGAGACTCCACGTCCATGTAAGTGTAACAAAAAATTCACGTCCACAGTTAGAGGTTATCTATTGTTTCATGATAGATAACATTATACCTACCAACGTTACATAATATAAATTCCTCTAGGTTAAAGCTTTAGCATGAGTGCAAAATTATAAGGCGAGACCTTGAAAATACTACCAGCGAGATAGCGATATCATGTTACGAGTAAAGGTATAAGGTTACGGATATAGCGCTATACTAGAACAGACCAAGGAAAATATTGAGAAATATTACCGATTTATTTAACACACTAATACCCTTTAAAACGTTTAAGTTTGGCGAGAGTTCCATAAAGTCTTATCAGATTTATATCTAAATTGCACACTACGCACAAAGTCTCAGATAAAATCTCAAAATTACCTATATGTGTATATGTACTGTAATGTGTATATGTACTTAAAAAGTAAAACTTAAGAAACTACTCAGTAACTAAGTCACAACATATAATTCATGAAATAATTATTATAATGTCTTTTGAACTAATTGTTAAAAGTAACAATGTCAGTGGTAATTTAATGGAAACATGAAACTCAGCTATGAAACAGGCTATCTTATCTTTAACTGTCGAAACAACAATGCTAGTAACATAGTTGTAATGATGACTCACTCAGATAAGATGGTAATAACAAGTCAGACAGGTACAACTACCAGCCGTATAATAGATGGTTTAATGTTTTTATTAACGGGATTCCTGCCATGTTTATTATATTTGATAATTCAAATATTTCGGCACAGTAAACATGGTAAGAATCCCGTTAATAATCTATATAGATTAATACATGAAGCAAAAACTTTGTATACCTTTTTTACGAAATTTGCGCGGACGGAGGAGTATGAAATTTCGCACACTTATAGTTTATATAGAGAAAGATAACCGAATGTTAATATTTTTTTAAATTATGCATAAAAATACATCCAATCAATAAAACAAACATTACACACTCTACCCTGTATTTGACACACACGTATATATACTCTTTTCAAAAATTTCAAAAATGGAATAGGAGCGGCCGAAATTTGTCAATGCCAATCCAAACTCACATTATATTCTATCTTTTTTAATTTTTCATTGCTTAGGATACAATCCGTGCAGCTTTAGTAAAATTACGGTCGAATTTCGACCACTGGGCGACCACTAGTTACTTTAATTCAAGTGACTTTAGTGTATTTTTTATGGTTGAATGTTATTAATAGCGCTTCCAGTAATCGAACATCGGTAGGCACCCTATCAAACGCTCGTTTGCACAAAGTATAGACTCCAAGTATATCCAGAATAGCGGCGAACACGGAGCGAATGGCTTTACGAACACTTTTTCCCTATTTCCGAAAGAATAAAAAGAACTCAAAGAGAGCTTCATGACTTTTGTAATAGTGTACAGCCTTTGAGGAGCCCGATGGCGCAGCGGTTAGCGAGTTATATTCTCCATTGGATCACGTTAAGAATTACGAGTATTTGTATGGTATTGAAATGAAAGTATGTTCGTATATAGTGTACGAGATAAACTCACATTTGTGTTATAGTTTGAAACATGTATTTTAATGTTTTTTCTTTAAGCAATAAAATATCAAGAAGCAGCAGAGCATCGCTATGACAAATGAGGAGAGTTATATTTGCGTCACACATAATTCTCGTTGTCGTTAACGTGATAGAATGGCAAATAACACAGTAGGTACTAGACGCAGGTTGCAATCTCGCTTGTCAAGCCACTTTCGCAATGCCGGGTAACCTGATGGGTTGCTAAATTAAAATATCTCGAGCCTTTCCGTGCGTTGGAAAGCTTGTTTAGCCGTTAATTCCTTGTCGTGAGGTATAATCTAGTAGATGTTGATGTTGTTTTCTTTTTAACCTTACGTTTTTTTATTTATGTAAGTGCTCAGTGTTTGTTTGAGTCTGCCCAAAGAGATTTAATAGTCTGCCAATTATATGTACAGGTAATTGCTGAAATTACAGGTCTATCTAAACAATTTTGTTTATATTTTATATGACTGTTTGTTACCTTAATTAATAATGAAAACTATGAGAAGGTTTAAGCCCACAACTGGGACGTATATAGACATTTATTATGATGTACCCCATTCCGTTTCACCCATGGCACGTGTGCAGGCAATCTTTCTAAAAGCCTTTTCGAAGGCTCTATTTTCTTGTAAAGTGTCGCGTTGAATTTATAATGGCCACTTTTAGTTTAGGCGGGGGTGGGCAACTAATTTTAGGCGTGAACCGAGTCATATTTTCATGTAAGCTCCTTAGTGTATGTCGCGTGTGCTTCGCCGACTTTTTAATTCTTTATGGTAGCTAAGTATCTTCATTTAGCATTCTACTTGGATACGGGAGAATAAGGTTGTATTATTACAGACAATGTGTATGGCAGGGAAGACGTTTTCCAATATGTGACACTTTAAAAGAAAGGGAGAAAGAATCGCCCTTGCTGAGTTTCCTGCCGGTTCTTCTCAGAACAAGGTCTCTTGCCTCGAGTTGACTTACGAACCGATGGTATAGTGACAAAAGTGTGCTTTTGAATCGTCCAAAATTTTTTTTACCTACAACTACCTATTCAGGACGTCTATTTTTTAGCTGTGGAGAAGAATGGGCGCAAGAAACTCCACAGCTTTAATTTTATATGTAACGACACTTACAAAATTATATGCCGTTACCAAGTTACACAGTTTAAAAAACCTTAACAATATTTTAAATTAGAAATACCTGTTTGAGTGATTGGAGCCTTTATACTCATGCTGTTTTGTTTTCAATGTAATCAGACACTTTATAATAAGCTTTTTTATAAAGCTTTTCTTAAATGGCGATTTTAAATTTATTAATATCAAGTTTTTGGATATTACTTTTGGAACCTTATTGTAAAAACATACACACAGGCCTCTAAAAGAATTATTTACTTTGTGGAGCCTGGTATAAGTTACTGCTAGTTTGTTTTTATTTCTAGTGTTTACATTGTGAATATCACTGTTTTTAGAAAAAGTTTCAATATTTTTATAAACATACATTAGGTTCTCGTAAATATATTACGATGCAACTGTCATTATATTAATATCTTTTAATTTCTCCCTGAGAGAATTACTCTAAATTTATTTCTTTTTTTCCACGTGAATATATATTTATTTATTTCAGGAAGGAGTTTGCTACCAGTAATTGCTAATGGAGGTCCCAGATCACACTAGCGGCACGAGACGGGAAATACAGGAGTTTTTAGTGGGTAGGTATGCCTTTTTCCTCCTTGTCGGGTTTGGAGGAACAGTCCCACTTAGCCATCTGCGTCTTCTTTGAAAGAGGTTGTTGGTCGTTTGGATAGAGTAACCGGTTTTATGGATGGCGAGAAACCCATACTTCTTTAAGCCGTAGTGACTGAGGTTTTGAATTTTTATGTAGTATTATTTAGATTTACACATAGGATACCTATTGTTTTTTTGGTGAAGACTACCAAGCATTAAAACAAAAAGTTTATAATGGAAACAGATGCCTCGTCCTATACATAACATTTAATATCAAACAATTGACTTTCTTTTGTTTCAGCGTACCTGTTAACAAGCATCCAACGAATTTAGAAGTTCAAATGACGCGCACACAACACTGACCTCTCGTTACCTTGCAATAGATGACGTAATTGTGTAGACAGCGCCACACTTTACCGTACGCGCTCATCACAGGATTACACATCTCAACTTTGTAGGTGACCTTGTGAACCAGACGCAATGCAGGTTTTCTAAGACGTGGAGTACATACTTAGAGCGTTATTGACGAGACCAAAAACTTTTCAATAACGAGGTTTCTTTGTATCAACGGTTTTGAAACAAATGCATCACTACATAGTATAAAACAAAGTCACTTCCCTCTGTCTGTCCCTATGTATGTATGTTTAGATCTTTAAAACTACGCAACGGATTTTGATGCGGTTTTTTTTAATAGACAGAGTGATTCAAGAGGAAGGTTTATATGTATATCAGCATTGCAACCGTGCGAAGCCGGGGCGGGTCGCTATTAGTTATATAAAGCAATTGATTAGATTATTATTTACGATCTTTCAAGTTAGGCAATTTGCTCCACGACGGATAACGGGATGGGTGATCAATTTAAAGGTAATAACATGTACAGCTAGTTCGTACTTCAGAGGGCATGATAAGCCGTTGGTTCCGGTTTTTATCGTTACAAAAGTTATAACTTAGGGATCTTCATGAAACGAGCCTATTCCTTCCTTAAAGGCCGGCAACGCATCTGCGATTCCTCTGGTTTTGCGGGTGTCCATGGGCGGCGGTGATTACTTCCCATCAGGTGACCCGCCTGCTCGTTTGCCTCCTTCTAATATAAAAAAAAACTCACCAACCCGCATTGATCTACCGTGTCTCCTCCCCAAGTGTGTGTGACAATGTGGGAAGGTCTAAGTTCATAAGCGGAACGTTTATAAATAAAAGTAGAACGTATATAATCAAATGAAAAAAATAAAATAAAATAAACCAACCCAACCAGCTAATTTTATGTCCCCACTGTTGGGGCACAAGCCTTCTATATGGATAAATTGGGGAGCCTTCTATATGATAATGGGCTAATAAACCACCACGCGAGGCTAGTGCGGATTCGTGGTCGTTAACAACTACTAATGCAACTGGGACCAACGGCTATACGTGCCCTCTGAAGCAAGAAAGCAGACCACCGCAATTAAGTCTATATAAAGAGATTCTACAAAAAGTTTCCAACAAAATCAATAGAACCTCCCTACCACCTGGCCTATTTAAATCTCCCGACCATCTATCACTCTCTAACACCTTATTAATCGATAAAAAACTAAAGAAGTTATCGACAACCTCAGCCGTTAATTCGCGTCCGACGAGCGGATTAAAAATCAGCGTCAATTTGTTAGCTGGGTTAAAAATCAGGCTGCTCACTTTAAGCAGGCTAAGCCGACGTGATTAAGCCGTTTAAGCGAGACCACCTGATGAGATCATTACCTTTATATCGAACCTGTGGGATTAGCGACGACAAATTGGATGTGCGGGACAGGTAATTGGTTGCGAATATCTTGGGTGCACGGTGAACGTGTGCATAGCAGTATCAACACTGCTCTAAAATTACACAGAAGCAGTGTTGATTTAAATTTGTTTAGTTTGTAACCCATAGATTGCGCTGATGACCAACGTGAATCGCGCAACCAATTGTAATATTGTGTGATAAATGGTATACTAATGACATACTTTTTATGTGTTTGTAGTTGTCGTTACTTCTTTATAAGCTGTGCAGTTTCTTGCGACCATTCTTCTCCACGGCAAGAAAATAGACGTCCTGAATGGGTAGTAGGTAAAAATTGCTGGACGATTCAAAAGTACTAACTTATTTTAAAGTTTATTTGAATAAAAATGTTGACTTTGACTTTGATTTATGTTAGTAGCAGTAACTTACCTTGTGTAAGATGTTATACAATATATTTTTATAATTATATCAGACTTAAACTATAAATTATTACAGTCAGAAGAACCGGACAATAGCAACTGACATAGGTAAGATGCCGGTAACAAACCAGGAAGACTTAAAACATGCTCTGGGAAAGAAAATGGGACTCCTGGGGTCGGCCTATCCGAAACCGGAGGACTTCAGACTCTTCTCTCTTAAGGACGTTGCCAAGCTTATGGCATATATCTTTACAGAGGAAGAAGAGTGAAAGGATGGGGTTGCAGAAAAGATCTCGATGGGTCGAAGTGTTACTGCGAGAGGGAAACCTCGGCAGGGCCCACTAAGATAAGATAAGATAAGATAAAACCTGCTCTAACAAAAAATAAAACAGCTCAAACGATGCATTTCAAGTCGAGCATTTGTAATCCAAATTTTCGTGTAAATTATGTTTAATTAAATGTAAATTTGACGAACTTAAAAGCTCAACAGTTGTTATAAGGCTGTAAAATAAGGGAGTCGTAATTTTTTTACGTCCACAGTAACTGCTCATTAAACTTGTCTACATTGAGATCTTTGACGGATTACATTAACGTCGACACCGAAATAATGGAAAAGTTATGACAACAAAATTAGTACTGCAGGATAATTTGTGGCGCAAAATATCTATTATTGTATTAAGTTTAAACTAGTGGGCCGCCCGCAAAACATCGCGTTTATTCAACAAATTTTTTAGGGATTTCGAAACCTATAACAGGTTTCTTTATTTTTCTGCACATCTACGGCTGGAGCTCTTCAAAATGAGACCATAACCGATTTTTTATGTGCAGTTAGCGTCCCATAATCACTGGGACAAAAATCGGCTCACGCTATTAATAAATAAATATATATCATTTTACATTGAACATTATGTAAGTTTAAGACCCAAGTGAAGGTCACTTTTTTAATAAGAGTCAAGAGAGTAAAGAGAGTTATATATCTTTTTAAAACATATTTGGTTGAAAATAACGCAAATCAAGAACGAATATGCTATGCTAAACTAAACTTCTTTATGGATTCTATTCTAATGTATTCATTATGGAAGACATTTATTTGGTGAATATTGATTTTTTTCGCTCAATCAAATATTTATAAAACACAGTAAAAAAAAAATTAAATACCTACCTGAACCAGCCAGGAATCGAACCTGGGTCTTCCACAATCCGGGCGGCTGCACTGACCATAATGCTACCGAGAAGGCTGACGTAAGCACTGGATTTTTTCACTGATACATAAAAACTGGTTGACAACAACTGAGCTGTATTGTTTATACATCTATATACTAATATCAAAAAGCTGAAGAGTTTGTTTGTTTGGTTGAACGCGCTAATCTCAGAAACTACTGCTTCGAACTGAAAAAATATTTTTGTGTTGAATAGTCCATTTATTGAGTAAGGCTATAGGCTATATTACATCACGCTATGACTAATAGAACGCGGCTGAAACCGCGGGGCACAGGTAGTATACTATAATGTGTGTTAAATTACATTTAAAATACGGTCCGTAAAATGACGCGACGCGTTAACTCGTATTATGAATAACGGTCGAGTCGAGTTTCGACAGCTAGGCAACTACTTGTGTAAAGTATATAACAGGGTAGTGAAGTGTTTTTTTTGCATTTTCAGTGGTTGTAAGGTGAGGCCTTGTCAAACCGACAGCATAACATTCCACGTTTGTGGTATAACGTATAGCGCCAAATTGATTTATAATTTCCGCCATTTGCACAGTCTCCGACGGAATTGAGACCGAATCGTGTCATCACGTATTTACATAATTATCTCGTATGTTATTTTGTTTCCAGACATTATTAAATAAATATATAAATAAATAAATAAACTTTCCTACACTCACACCAATTATCTAGCGCAAGAGAAGCTTCGTTATGAAACTCGTTAAATGGTAACTAGACAAGGGATAAATATACTTAAAATACTTAAATACATACTTATTTATACATAGAAAACACCCAGACCCGAGACAATTTAGAAAAACAATAATTTCTAAATTGACCCGACTGGGGATCGAACCCGGGACATCAGAGATGGCAACACCATGAAAACCGGTGTTCAAACCACTCGACCAAGGAGGTCGTCAAAATTATTAAAACGTTATATAGGTATATGTACGAACAGTGTTTTCTGTTAATCGTAAAACGTAATCGTGAATTTTAAAATCTTGGAAAAGTAACTCACTATAAATTACGTAGTACAGTTCATAAATACAATTATTCCTAAACTCATTTCTATAAAAATAAACAAATTAATCTCACCATACGCCGTAAGACTTACGAACCGATGGCGTAGTAACTTTGATTAGAGCTCAAATTAAAGCCTAAAAATAATAAAACAATAAATGTAAAATTATATAATTTGTAGATAAACTGTCATAAAACCATAACAAACATATTTGAAGATATCTCTTCCCTCCCACTGTTCTACAAAACAAGAGTAGGTAACCACAACGCAGATTGAATCGTTACCATGGGTCGTTATGCTAATGCAGTATAAACATTTTTAATTTTCTAATTACAGCTATTTGTTTAGGCCGCGCAAACTGTTTTATCCGCTGTGTTTGCTTAGGGGTCTTGCCAAATCCACTGCAACTACATAATTCGGGGTTTATAGGAGGGTAATGTTGCCACCTCTTTCGAGTTAATTTCCTTTATTTTTACGATCTAGTACAGTCGTCGTTTTCTTTGGGCCGTCTCTATAGGGTGTGTTTTAACGTCTTTAAATCAGTGTAGTTAATGTTTGGAGGAGCTCGATGACGCAATGTTTAACATGCCCGGTCTGCGATTACTGATGTTAAGCAACTTTCGCAAAGGCCAGTCATCGGATGGGTGACCAATAATTTATCATCTCGAGCTTCTCTGTGCTTCGGAAAGCACGTAAAGCCGTTGGTCCCAACTGTTTTTGCAGACGTTAACAACCACCGCACCTCACTGGGCCCGCGTGGTGGTTTATGGCCCGTCCTTCCTATCCATCCATAGGGAAGGGTCGTGCCCAGCAGTGGGGACATACAATGAGCTGGTGATGATGTGAAAGTTATGTTAATTGAAGCGTCGGTATTTTTTTTTTGATAGAGATTGTTCATTGCCTTAGACGGCATTTTCAGTTTCATCTGGCTTGCTTGGGCGCGGCGAGAAACTTAAAGGGTTCCTCAAGCCGTGTGAAACGAATCACCTTCGGAGGTTTTCTAGAGGGAACGGCATCACGCACTAGTGCGTGTCCCCGTGCCCTACTAGATTCTCCGAAGGGTACGGATCGGATCGGGCGAAGGGTTCCGATCGGATTGGTAGCTACAAGTGTAGATCATCATCGTAATAATCTCAGTCAAAGACCACTGATAGACAATGGCCTCCCTTGACGATCTCCGCAACGACTGGTTTTGTGCAGCTCGCATCCAGAGGGTACCCGCGACCTTCACCGGATCATTGGTGTACGAACAAATGCTCGGTGTAACATGAGAAATCGTGCTTCTATTCTTATAGCCCTAGACTATCTGATATGAACCCATTGGAATCTATACCTATTAACAAGCTAATTAGCTTTTCTGGATTTGTCAACAGGTCTATTATTCATGACTTAATAGAACTAATAAAAATAAGTATGGCCCAAATATCTCAAACTAACACTGTATTATAAATCAACAGATAAGTCTCATAGGTATACCTAAGTCAATGTAACAACTTGTCACGGGAAAATAATTAAGTTCTTAAACCACTTTAAGTTACAAAAAACACAAATGTTGAAAAAATTTCCACGAGCAGGATTTGAACCTGCACCCTTCTGACATACCATACAAATTTTTTCAACATTTGTGTTTTTGTAATTTGTTCGCAACAAAATTTGCGTTATAAAATATATAACCACTTTAAGTTATCAAAGCACAATTAAGACAATAAAATAATACTTTGGACGAAACTCACTCTTTGTAATTTATAACTAATTTATGACGATGATTCATCTTTAATTTTATAAAAGGACTACTTTGATCTGACAGCTTTGTAGATAAATAACGTTGTTTAGGAAAGTTAGAAATTAGTAAGCATTATAAAAACCCTTAAAAAGGCTACGGGAAAATGTTACTTTCACAAACTCCAGACTAATTTAGATTTCCACAGAACCCCACTGTGAATATTTAATGTGGGCTACAAATGGCTAAACTAATTTTATAAATACTGTCTCTTTTATTTCTGAAAGTTAAAGCAATTAGCTTTTGTAGGTACACTAGCGGGCTGTCCGCAACTTCATCCAAGTGAAAACCGAATCCGAATTCCATAATAGCTTTACTAACTCGAGAACTTACTAGCCCGTGTCAAAGAATCCAAAATAGTGTGTTTTTTTATTAGAGTCATTCATCATAAAGTTTTGGAGCTAAGCTATCTGCTATGTCAACTTGAAGTACCATTAATGTAACACCCGTATATAAACTATACATGTGTCTATTCAAAGGAGATCATTCGGGCCCCATACATTTTTGGGACTTTTCTGAAAGTGCCGAATCTTCGAACTTGTATAACTTGGCTCAGAACAATCCTACAACTTTTGTGCTATATTAACTATTACTCCAAATGGCTAGTTCTAACAATACGTACCATTTTTTTGTTGGCCGGCACTTTCAGAAAAGACACAAAAAAAATTATGTCCTTTCATATTGTTACTTACATAAACATAAAAAATAAAAAGTTTTTTATCGTTTAGATTCTAGAATATTACACTTATTGATAATGTGTTATTATTATTGAAGTTTGGGATCCTCCTTTTATGTATTTGATTTTTCCAGTTAATCGCGCGTGTGTGTGTGTGTATGTTGTATGAATTGAATTGAATACGATTGACAAAATAACAATTTAACAAAAACTCTCTGCTAGCAATTCCAATTATCTGTTATTTTTTGGTAGATCAACTGTCCAGTTTTTCAGACACACTGTTCCACTGAATGACCAGTGTACTGGCTCATACCAACACAGTTGTAAACCTTGATTGATTCGCGGCAGTCAGCGCTCGATTGACGGATGGGCCCCGCCCTCGCGTAGCCGTTGTAAATTGTTTCAGACATTACGACCTCTTTGGTAGCTGATCTAAATGGAACAGCCCGCGCGCTGAATGATAAGCGATGACCTCGATAATGTGGGCGGACCGACAACGAGCAATATCCAACAAGTAGGTTTTTGTTACCTTTGAAATATTGGTCGCAGACGAAACTTAATATAATTTTATTTTATATATTTTTCAACTGTTTTGTGAAATGTGAAATTCAGGTGTAAACGACTCGCCCAATTGTAAGCTGTGCTGTGCTATAGTAGCAAGTACCGTAGTAATAGTTATGCAGAATTTATGTAGGCGAAACCGTGTAAAAATGCAACGGCATTGCTTGCGGGATCGTGGTACTATTGAGTAGCTCGGCAATTATTCATCTTGAAATTCCAGTTTAACATTTTATCGATAGGCTCCACTATTCTAAAGTACATCCTTATTTTAAAGATTTTTTTCTTCTACGCCATTAAGAAAGTATAATGCTAACTGAACTGAGTCTGCACTCATTTATAAATTCTTCTATTTCAAAACCAAACTTATTTTAAAACCAAACATTTTCTCATATTCGCCGTTGGACAAGAAACTCCGTCGCAATCGCAATGAGTTAAAGCAAAGTTCATTAGCTGTAACTCTTAAAATATTAAGCCGAATCCAGTTAAACAAATATAGGTGGGCATCCTTCCCGAGTGTATTTACTTAAGTGGTCGACGGAATTATTTAAAGTTAATACCGAAGAAAAGTTTCGGCGTAATAACCTCCACGAGAAACTTGGGTTTACAAACTCCGTGCAAAAATTTCTTATAATTTGCTCGTTCGAATCTAGTACTTGAAAGTTTTTCTAAGACCTAGATTTTAGTTCGCATTTGTAAATTTGTGTTTTACATGTTTTTGTTCCCTGAAAAATATGTAGTAAACGATTAAGGATTGTAGTAGACTATCATTTACCCGTTAGTGAAACCTGCTACTAATATAATATGTAAAATTATTTGTTCTGGAAAGCCATTTCAAAGCTTCGGAAAACAACTAAAAGGGGAGTGTATGAGAATAAACAAGTCACTGCACTTACCGAATAGCAGCAAAATTAACACACATGGACACTTACCTAAAAGAAAAAAAAGAAACTAAAATTAGGAAAGCTGGTTTTAAAAATACAGCCATCGGCACACCGCCTCAGCCGCCTCTGTGGTCTAATGGTTAAGATCACCAGTATCAGACCCAGAGGCCCCGGATTCGATTCCCAACGGGGGGTACATGTTTGCGTACTCGGTTTGGTTAATGGTAGGTCTTGTTGGTCCGCCTAGCTTAATCTAAATTATGTCGCCATAACATCAATGTTAGTAGTTTTCGTGTTCATGCAGCTAGAGTTAAGATAACCAGCTCCTCAGTAGTTAAGGGTGCGCCGACAAAAAAATGCCAAAACTGCAGTTACGGTTATGTAGATATAATTGAAAATACTATCGTATTAAATTAACAAAATATATATTTAGTATCATAGGGAACGTGTTTACAATTTGTCAGAACCATAAATTCATAACACACTATAGTTTTTTCTACAATATCATTTAAAGTTGGGCAAAAATCATGAAAACGAGTGGCGGCGTTTAGTAGATTTCTTATAGTTTATCTAAATTATTGAACCTCTGATTTTGTCTAAACAATCATCAATGGATAAACTACAAATTGCTAGACTACATTTTCGATTCATCTAGTGGTTATTAAAATAATTATTTTTTATTAAGCACCTTAAATTCTCCATACAAAATTAGTATGGCCGCGCGGCATCAAATAAATATGGACGACGACATTTCAAATAAAACATATGACACTTGTCACTTATGGACGGCGCACCCTTAAGGATTCCGGGTGAAGTGCGCTTCCATCATTGGCCTTATCATCACTTACATCAGGTGAGATCAAGGCACTGTGCTTACTCGTAAAAATATTTAAAAAAACATGGGGTTCTTTAAACGGCTAGTGAGGGACAATCTGGCTTCGAGATAGAGATAAGATAACCAGCTCTTTAGTAGTTAAGGATTCCGGATGAAGTGCGCTTCCATCTTCAGTCTCATCGTCACTTCACATCAGGTAATATGAAGTTCAATTGCCCTTAGATTAAGATCACTTTTACTGTAGTATCTCCGAAGATACTGGTGTCTGGCCTTAGTGGTAATACTAAGTTATGTTCTGCATAAGAATACCTATTTATTGCTGATACAATTATTTCTATTGAAGTTTGGGCCCACAAAAATTTTAGTCAAATATTCCCTTGTAACTAAGAACAGCTACTGCTAGATTATCGTGATCCTAATGACCCGACCCCAGAATGAAACTTGCAATAAAGAAATAAAATAAAAGCCAATGAGACCTTGCCGAAAGCGAGCCGTCAAAGGTTGGAGCGCACATTAAATACAATGATAGAACAATATAACGACGCTGACGTCAGAGGTAACGACCACTCCGTTTTCAATTACCCATAATTGTGGCCATACCCATAACACAAAATAACGAGACTGCAGAAGATTAGCTATTGGTATTTGTATTTGGTATTTTGCTATTTGGTTTTATACGTACATACAAAAGTGGCTTAAAGGGAAAACCTGCAATGACACCGAACATCTATTATTAGATATTACATAAGTTGGTATACAATGGCAGCAACATGCTGCATAAGCAAAATGTTATTAAAAGTATTATAATTTATTGCTATTTAATAAAATGTTATGTAAGCGAGCGCTAACACACTCACCGATTAGATGCCTGAGATACGGGTAAACTAATTCACTTGGTTTGGGCATCACTTCGGTTATTTGGCACTACTAACCTTAATTATAAAACTTTACAATTTAAGCGGCATTCTTGTAATGCATTATATTACTAATGCCCGGTTCCTATAAACAAGAAACGATTCGTTTTGCCTACGAGCCGTTGTATTAGCTACGAGGCGTAAGCTAAATGCGTTCCTATAAAAAACGATTCGTCAGGTATTTAACCGATAGTATGTTACCAACGGATGGGAGGGTTACCAGTAACGCTTCGTAACCATAGAATATGGAAGTGACACTAGCCTGCGTTCCTATAAAAAATAAGAAGCGTCAATTAACTGTCAAATCTACCGTTCGTTGCTGGTTATCCTACCGGTACTTTTTGATCGGTTATTGTGTTATTTATGTGTATTTCGTCAGTAATTTTTACAAATAGTGAAATGTCATGCTCAGTGAAGGTGATGTAGAAATGCTGAATATGTTATCGGGTTGGCATAATTCCGATGAAGACAATAAACGACGTGTATAAAACCATTCATGTTCATATTGGATGAACATGAATTCCAACAAAATGAAAAATGAGATTTTGCCTGGATAAACCATCATAAGTCATAAGTTTTACACAGCAAATCAATTTATTCTTATTACTAGCTGTCCCGGCAGACCTTGTTCTGCCCTATATCTCTAAAACAAAGTTACATTGATTTTTTTATGTTAATAGCTGCCCCGACAGATTTCGTTCTGTCAAAAGTTATTGGCCTGTCGCAGTCTAATAGAAATAAAATAACATTGAAAGTCTTTAGTAATATCTAATGTGATGATATTTTTATTGTAATGCCGTAAGGTTCACGATATTTTTTGTTTGATTACTTGGCGCGTAAATAAATAAATCTGACCGCTAACCAACTTGAAGGCTTAGCAATGATAATCCTAACGCGCCTTTGTTTTGTTTTGATTGACGTCAAATGTTTGACAGCTGGGGACAGAGTGGTTTGTATAGGAAAAGAAAATTGTTGTTTTTACAATTTTCCTCGTATTTACGTTTTTTCTCTCCATAAGAACCTTCCTCAGACTTCATCAAACACAACAAAAAAGAAATCAACCAAATCGGTTCAGCCATTCTTGAGTTTTGCGGTTAGCAATACATTTAGCGATTCATTTTTATTTATATAGATTATTCTTATACCGCGCTCAAGCAACGCACACATAGACATTATCTCATCAACACGGAATTTCGGAACAGCTCGGGACGCTCGGACTGTTCCAAGCTGTCCCGAAATTCCGTATTTTTTGAGAGTTTGCTGATTACCTTAGGCGGCATTTTCAGCGTCACCGGACTTTTCGGGGTAGCGAGAAACTTTGAGGGGTCCTCATGCCGTGTGAAACAAAGCATTGTCAGTGGATTTCTAGAGGGAACGGCATCACACACTAGTGCGTGTCCCCGTTCCTTGCTAGATTCTCCGAGGGGTTCGGATCGGATCGGAACATACAAACGCGTTTAAGCAACGCGCACATAGACTATCTCTCACGGACATTCTGAAAGTCAATGCATTGGTCAATGCGTGCATTGCTCGAGCGCGATATGTACGAAGCTTACATTCTGGAGTCTCTTTGTTTTGTGTCCATAATAACATGGAACCCGCCAATTTCGGACGTCGGCGTCGAACGCAAATTGCATTTGTTTTTCAATGTCTGCTTGCCAGCTTGTAATTTACTCGGTGCATGTTTGTGATACAGTATCTTCGGCTAACATGCAATTTGATCTGATTTATTTTGTATTTGTTATGGAGTGAAATTTTGATAGTTCGGTTTTTTTCTCTTCGTGAATTCAAACACTTTGCGTTGGTAGATAGTTTTCTATATGTTTACTGTTAAAATACAAAAAACAGAACACACATTAATCTATACCTATTTAAATCTTTCTTTTTTCTTTCTTTCTATGTATCAGTTTATTAAAATATTGTAAATAAACAAAATAAATATTATCCATCACCCCAATCAGTGACATGGATAAAAACTACGTCGATTAATTAAATCAAATGTATTGTACGTAAAAATGTTTTATTTATAATTAATTTAAGTAAAAGAAAATGTTTAATTTATAAAAAAAAATCTAAAGCTGTGTTGGTGTGAATCACTGTCAGATCTAAATTAGTCTCTCCAGTATCGATGACAACAACTCGCCTCAAGTACTTTTCTCAAACAAAAACAAGACATGGATATACATTTTAAATAAGATATAACTTTAATGGCTCTAAAACTCTCTAATATCATTTTATCTCTCTAAATATTCCAAACGTTGAGTTTATAAAAAAATAACTTTGTCAAAAAAAATCACTTAAAAAACTAGAACAATAATTTGAGTCTTATAATGTCTGTCAATACCGCTTTACATTGCATCGTCTGTAGCATTGTTTTGTGGTCCCCGTCACGCCAAGCTGCCTGATACAAAGGAGCTCCAGCCAACCTTCTTTATGACAACCTGAGAGCATAATTGTTTTCCTCCGTCTGGACTTGCTAGGAAAACGCAAATGATTACTACCTTCTGTCTTACAAAAAGCAGACGCTAAGATGAGGGACAAAAAACTTGGTTTCGTCTCTGAAAAATAATCCATCTGTGGTATATTTTGCCAAAGACTTTTTTACAATAAAACCTCTTTGGAGTTCGGCTTAAAGACATTGAAGTTGTAATAATTTATATTTTTCCTGCAATATACCTCCGACAAGTTTTTGTTGCTTGGTTTATTTTGGCAAAAATCATGGCTTTTAATATACTATACTATTTCTATACTTATTCTAATATATACCGGTATCAATTTATATATTTTATTTATTATCTACTTAGAAATTTTACAAAGTTTCCACATAAAAACAATTACAAACGTATTATTATTAACTTACGTATTACATTAACTTAAACAAGAATTCAAAACATTACAATACTATACGGTACCTCTATACCATACTTCACTATACCATATTGGAATTACGTACAAAGTTTAGCATAAAACAGCCTTTAACATCGTCCCCCACAACGTGGCCTCTTGATACAAAGGAGAGCGCAACAAACTTCCCTCGGGACAAGTAGAGGGCATAATTGTTTTCCTGCGTCTCGCTCTCGACACACTGAGAAAACTAAACCACATACCGTTTATATTACTAACGCTAGGCATCGGTACGTCAACCTCAGCTATACAAGCAAATAGCTTTAATTAGACTTTAATATTTCAGATAATGATAATTTGTAAAGTTGGTTTATTTGGTTATAATCAGCTACGCACGTCTTCAGATTTCCTAAGTTATAGTGAGCTATGAATACTCGTTGTTATGTTTGTACATAGTGTGATGTAATATTGACGGTGCAATATAAGTACACTTGCAAGCTGATGAGGAAGGACTTTTTCAAGGCATTTTGTTTTAGACCATATTTCTGAATATACTCGATGTGTTTACAGTAGACAATGACATTAGGAATGGTGTTTGTACCGTTAAACTGATAAAGTTTTGCGATTGTCTTGTAACTAATTACTGTTACTTATAAAAGTACTAAGTTTTATCTAAAAATATAAGATCTGTACTATACCAACACGATGCAATAAATACTTATGAATTATATATAGTAAAAGTAAAACTTCATAAATTTGTATGTTGACAATTGACTTCAACAAGTCATTTTGAATTTGTATGTGTGTTGATATGTAGGTTTATTACAAAATATATGTCCACTTGTTATAATGATGAATTTTAACATTATTCATGGCTATTTGTGTCTGTACTTTGTTACTGAGTATTGGGATTCGTACCCAACTATGAATGTTAGAGGTAGGTATGTAGGGAGTAGTATGTTTCCCGGAATGCAATGCTCTCACGATATAGGTAAATGTAAAAATGTAATACCGCTCGATATGAATGTCTTTATTGCACTAAAATACTATGTTAATTCATAATGTAGGCGCGCGACAGTGATGCGCGCGGTCAGCAACTTATTTAGGTTAAATTATTATAATTACGTAATGTACAGCTCGTACACTGAGACTTGTTGACATTGACTTTTCTATAAAAAAAAAATAAATATCCCTGGGTATTGGAATAATAAAACTTGTAAAATATTATGTAAATTAAAGAAACATTTTTATGAGAAACTAAGAATAGTCACTGTTTGAAGAGTGAGTTTTATCAAAACTTAAATTCTGTAGTAAAAGTAGAAAGCTGTTATTACGGATTGCAACTTGAAGCGCGAGACCTTTCAAACTTAAACTTCACATTCTTGAAACAATGGTCCTTACTGATAAATAACTTGGTTCAATTTAAATAGTTTCGCAGCAGAATGACAGTGTTAACAACTTTCTGAAATAGGACAGTACCCAACATATTGAGTTGAAACTTGTCAATGCTTTTACAATTTCCCTAATTTGTCACAACGCAGGTGTCATTATTATTATCACACCTGCGTTGTGACAAAATAGGGAAATTCTTAACCCTAGATAGACAATGTGCGCTTCAGAGGCGCCTGCAAAACAAGTAAATTACTGTCTTTTTCTAATTTACGCGCGTACAAGCTTGTGTTTCAGCGCCAACTCAGTCGTTGGTCAAGACTCCCGAGAGGCGACTGCTCCTGTTCGGTAAGCACCATAGTTTCTATGGTATGGCAACACATCATCATCATCATCATCTCAGCCAAAAGACGTCCACTGCTGGACAAAGGCCTCCCCCAAATAATCATGGGGGGTATTTGCCGTAATCGCCACGCTTGGCAGGCGGGTTGGCGATCGCAGTAGGTTGAGAGTTAACCTCAGAGAGATGCTGCTGCCCATCCTCTGGAATGGTCCCTTAGTCGGCTTTTACGACACCCACGGGAAGAGATGGGGTGGTGCAATTCTTTATCCCCGGCACCACACAGGGAGGCAACACGTTGCGCTCGAAAGGCACCACTTTGTTGCAAAAACTGTATATAATTTTTTTTATAGTATTTTTTTGTTTTTTGAGACTGAATATTTCATAGCTCACTAGTTAGCAAGATCAAAAACTATAAATGTTATATATTTGAAACAAAATGTACCTCCTTAAAGAAGACATTTTATTTTTGTTAATTTTCGTAAGGGATATTTTAAAATGCCAATTTTTTTATTATAATCAAAAATAATAACTTAAGTTTGTTTTATTCACTTATTAATAATGTAGCATTTCACAAAATTATAAAAAAGTAAATTAATTACTTATTTAATTTGTATAATAAATTGATATTGAAAATTGAGCGCCTCTAAGGCGCATCTTTATCTTTTCAGTAGCAAAAAATAAGGTTATCTTTCTAGGGTTAAAGAAATTGATATGAAATCACATTGTATGAGTTTGAAATTCATTCATTCTATCCTTCATATCATTATAACTCGTAAACATCGTGTGATTAAGTTTTAACGCGCCACTGTGCGACACGGCGGAGGTGCAAACAGTCGATGCCTACGGAGTATATACCAGTTAGAATGTAGGTATCATGTTATTTCATTTTATGGAATCCAGGAACCTGTGTTAATCATAGTACATAGTAAATCCAGTGTTCGCCAAAAATAGCTTAGAAGTTCACTTTTTTTTAAAGTGTTAATTGCTGCACTGAAGCTGAATTAAGTATTTATAAAATACAGTGAGCAGCACTGAAGCTGAAGCTATTTTATAAATATTTAATTCAGCTTCAGTGCAGCAATTAACACTTAAAAATAAAAAGTAAAATTGACTATAGCGTTGTGTTATCAAATTTGTGTTATCAGATTATGAAAGAGTAGGGTTAGTCTACTATAATTGTTTTAGACGTCTCTCTACACTTAAATGTCTGCTTACGAAATTCTAAGGAGACGTTAGAAACGTAAGGAAGTGCGCCTCACTGCTAAGATGCCGCGTCACCATTACCAGCCTATTGCGATGATCAATCAATATTGTTCCGCCACTTGCTTTCGTATGGCCTTAATGTTTTTATTCAATATGCTTCATCGTACTGTAATTTATTCTGATAATAATATAATAGTATGTTTATGTAATTGTTATGTAAATGCACTGTTTGTGTTCAAGTAATTTGTGTTTATTTTCAGTTGCTATTATATTGGGTCCTTACCTATGAAATTGACGTTTTTTTCTCACTTATTAATAGGTGTATTACTGCTAAAAGTCAATACCGGTTGTTAATATTATTAGACACCTTTAATTAGGACTATGTTACTTAGGCTTCAGTAATAACAATGATTATTATTTTGTGTCTTTATCGTCCAAATTTTTTTTAAATTGACTCCTTTTTTTTTGCGGAATTGTCCTTTTGTTTCATTGTAGCTTTGGACTTGATTTTTGATCTTTTTAATGTCTGCTGTATTTAGCTAGTGAAACAAACACACTACTCTACAATTTTTATAGTGTTAACTTATATAGATGCTAAGAAAATTAAAAAAAACGTTAGTATAAAAAAAAATATTTCATAAAAAATCCTTATACAAAACGTCAATTTCATAGGTAAGGACATGAACATAAAAACTCCTACCAGATTGCCTAGACGAGCCAGACACCAAATCACTTTTGCCATACCTTTGTGCAAAACTCAGAGAGCTTTACACAGTCCTTTGCACCGAATGTGCCGTACTTACAACGACTAAACATTGCTCACAGTCAATTAGACATATTTAACAGCTACAGTTTGTTAAAGTCAGAACTGCATAAAATTTTGTTAACTTCATAAGTTTAGTTTATCAATTTTATTTAATTAAAATGAAACAACTTTTACGGATCTACTCGCGTTTATTTTACACATTACTTATTTAATGTTTATCCTAACGTTTCAATAAGTAAGTAGTAAGTAGACGTTTAAATAAGTAATGTGTAAAATAAACGCGAGTAGATTCGTAAAAGTTGTTTCATTTCAATGTGTAGTGTTCGCGTAAACTTTAGAAAACAATATTTATGTAATTAGTTTATATGTTTACTTTCTAATATTTTTTCTTTTGAATAAATAAAAATGTAAAAATGTACAATAGCGTTACTTTGTAACAACTGTTTGTAATGTTCTGATATCTACCTGTTTGTGTTGCAAATAAATAAATAAAGAAATAAATTTGACGGCGTTTCTGTATCAAACCATGGACTTCGAGTCATAGTAAAGCAAATGACACTGGCAGTTACAGGCCAGTGAAAGCTCGCTTGATGTAACTTAGATCGCTGGAGTATGGCGTTTGCACATTTTTCAGAATAAGTTGGGTAATCGTATTGCATCTGGCACATACACCACGCGTTCTGTGGAACGTCTCGGTTTTCTAGTAATCTCATGTGAGATCTTTATAAATGTACTTTCATTGTAATTCCCAAATAGACCGTTGATTGTACATCTGTGCTTTATTATTTCTCCTCACCCGTTAACCTACGTCACGCTCATATAGACAAGATGGAAGGATTTAACAATTTGACCCATGTGACTACATATTGATACATAACGCATGTGATCCTTGTCTTTCTTTTGTTTTGACGATAATTATTATGATGAATTTACCAAAACGTTTAAATAAGTTGTTTAAAAAGTTCTTACTGTCTACTTACTTTGTAAGTCAAAATGAGCTATGTCAACAACTACTTCATTAACATACCTACCTATATCATAGGTCAGCGTGCGAGATCGTTTAAGAGCAGTTTTTAGTTGCCGCGTATATGCTTTTATACAATTTTACAAAAAAACGAAACCAGTGAATATTATCTTGGCCATTAAAATATATTTTTTCAACTTTTATTGTTAGCCATTTCATTGAGGCAACAAGTTCAGTCGGAAATAAAATCTAGGATCCAGTTTTTACGATTACTGGCTAAAAACCGGATACAATAGACATTAAATTGTTTGTCTTTAATCGCTGGCGCTTAAACACTCCAACTAGGCTAGGTCTTTGTATATCACAAATATTTTATAAAAATAGTAGTTACTTAGATTCAATTTTAATATGTTTATGTATACGTTTTTCTACGTGTGGGTGGTAGGTGGGTTGATCAGACCATGAAACAAAATAACATTCCCAAAGAAAAAAGGTTAAAAAAACGAGACTTTTTTTTACTTTCCCTTACAAAGCCTCTATTGCCCGAGCAAGGTTTGCATGGGAAGTAGTTTGTATTAAAGTATATGAGTATAATAATAATAAAAATAAGATAAGCAAGCAAGAGGTAATCTAAGAACTTAATTAATTGTTTAACGCAACATAAATATTGTTTGTAAACTGTAGGACACTGCTGATAAAGGCTATCATATCAGCTCTAAGATATTAAAGTATAATGATAAATCCCAATAAAATGTGGATTTTTATAACAAGCTGACCGGCGGACTTCGTACTGCTTTGACAGTTTCCATGACAACAGAACAAACAAAACGTTGACAGTATCCATGACAACAAAACAAACAAATCATTCGTCCGCTAAGAACACCCTTATCCCATGATGGACCACTATAGCAGCGCCACCTACCAGGTCCAATTGTAAATCTAAACCATACTCGAATCCACCTGAACACACACAGAAAATTTCATCCAAATCGGTCCAGCCGTTCACAAGGAGTTCAATAACATACACACGCACAGAAGATTTTTATATCTAGAGATAAATACATACATACATATAATCACGCCTCTTTTTTCCACTTGCTACGATCCATACATACTTGTTTCGCTTCGTCCACTTTCATTATTTCCTTCATACATGAGATAAATACATATAATAATATATACAATATATATACATATAATATTTCTTGGTTAACAAGGGGCTGCTATTAATTCACCCCGCATCGGCTTTCTTGAGATTTGCGGAAGTGACTTTTGTCGGACAGCCGCGTCGACGGGCCCTAAGCCCTTTTTAGAGGGAGGTCGGCGGTCGCCGGGGATTAAAAGCTGCCTTTCTATTTAATACTGGTCCAAGGTAATGCCTTCAAGGAAAAAAGGTAAATTTGAGCAAGCCAGTCTTGTTTGCGAAAATTAAAGATAAGAAAACCATGTTGTCATTGTGTGTCACCACCACCACCGCCATCATCATCAGCTCATTGTATGTCCCCACTGCTGGGGCACGAGCCTTCCTAATAGATGGACAGGGAGAACGGGCCGTAAACCACCAAGCGGGCCCAGTACGGATTGTTGGTTATTAACGACAGCTAATGTTGCCGGCACCAACGGCTTTACGTGCCTTGTGCACGGAGTAGCTCTAGATGACAAATTATCGGTCACCCATCCGAAAAAATAAAGGAAAAGTAAAAAGCCTATATAATATCCTACTGCTGACCAAATGCCTCCAACACAAACAACAAGCTTTGCCCGACCTGAGAATTGAACCTACGACCTTCAGGTATCGGGCCGAGCGTTATGCCACTCTGCCAGCGAGACGTTAATAAAAAAACAATATACTTAACACATAATTAACTTTGTATACAAGTTTAGGTTTATAACGTTATTGGCTATTTTCCACTTCCCACCAAGTTTCATATAACTTGTTATCAACGCTCCGTGATATCTTTGAAGACCAAACTTTTTTGTGTTCTTCATATTCTTCGCACAAAAATATTTCCCTTGATAAGAATAGATTTTATGAAGTGCCTTATGCAAGCGATTAAGTAAATATTATGTTACAAGATACAATTTTATATATAGAGAAAATGCTATAGTAGCACTGTAAATGCAAAATTATAGACCATATTCTGTGGACGTCAAACCTGTTGCTGTTACAAATATACGCAAAATAGTTGCATTTTTTATTTGTCAAAGCATTGTCATTCGACTAAAATACTTATGCGTTTATCAATATAATAAAATAAAAATGCATAGAAAACAATGCACCTATATCACATACGTATAGGCAATATAATTATCAGACCAAAGAATTAAACGCAGTAAAATTACTAAAAGTGGTTTCAAAGTTGCTTCAAACTAATTAAGTCGCATTGTTCAATTAAATGTTTCCGCGTATTGTATTCCGCGTATTATCCTCAGTTTATAATTAGGCTTCACTGTATCGATTTAAAGCTAACTTTGATAAGAGTCAATGTAGGTACGGAATTTAAAAAAAATACATTGTTTTGTTTTTAAAAAGAGTATCTAACAATAACTTACTCAAGATAAATGTTAACTGGGATTATAACCAAGTCTGTGATCATTGCGCATGCAACAGCGGCGAAATATCGGATACTAAATGACATCAAAAAAATAGGTTAAAAAACCCATCATGTACTCAATGTTCAGACAACTAATTGTCATGATACGTACTAGGTAACGTACATTTATTATACACGTTTCAAATTTTATTATTAATCGCCTTGCCACTATATGATTTTGTTTGAATAATGTAAAATAGGCACTGGTATGTATAAAACGGACATTCTGGGATATGGTCAGTCTAGGACATGAATATTCTGGAATTTGGACTTTTTGGGATATTGACATTCTGGGATATGGACGTTTTGCACCCTCTGGACATTTTGGGATTTGGACATTATAAACCTAAAGGACTTTAAAAAAATCATATCCTACGCCTATATACTGAAATATTTACTCGGTGAATCATCTGCTACAAAACTGTGGATACTTAAAAATAATAGCAAACACAATAAAGAGCGTAGGTACTGATGGTGATGAATGGTCAACATCGCACAGCAAAAACTACTCAATCCGATCCGAACCCTTCGAAGAATCTAGTAGGGAAACGTCATTATGCCATCGTTACGTATGTCTACTCTGGGCGGTTTGAGGGATTCAACAAACTCTCTACGAGTACAATAAAAAAACAAAAAGCAAAAACTACTGGAACTAGAATTCTAAAGTAATGCAGGTAACGCACACAATGACGTAAGCAAGAAAAAAGACAGTATTTTGTGAAAATTTTAAAACTAGTAATTCGCTAAGAAACCCTGTGAGCATATCTCGCGCGATCGCCGTGTAATTATTATTATTATTATTTGGAGGTGTTATTTCAAAAAAATACTTTATTATCTTTTAAATTTCTTCGCCTACCTAGTCGTACCCACCTTATATTTAGGTAGATAGAAACCTAAAATCAATTGTATAGAATATAATTAAAGCCATCCTCTTAAGAACCACTCCATTCAAGAACTAATTAAACAAAGCTATATCACACACTGATCTTAATTTAATTAATTCTCCTATATCAAGTGCTGCAGTAATTAATAAAGTTCAACAGTAAATCATGAGTCTCAGCTCTTCTCCCAAATTAATAAGGGACGCACTTTACACAGCACTTCATATGTTATTATTTTCTTAGGACCTAGTTTTAATGAATTGGTTTGTAAGTTTTTGTGTATTTTTAAGATAATTCGAGTATTCTATCTATATAGTAATTCTATCTTTTTTACGACAAATAGGCAAAATACATTTTGTCGTTTTTGAAAGAGTTTGCTGATCGCCGCATTTACAGCTTTACGGTGCTTTTGGGTGATTTCCAGAGGGAACGGCATCATGCACTAGTGCGTGTCCCCGTGCCCTACTAGATTCTCCAAAGGGTTCGGATCGGGCATTTTGTCGTGGTTTTCGTTCGATGAATCTTTTGAAACCTGATGTTAAGTCATTGTTATTATTATTTTAAATTAACTTTTTCCAAAGTATTTTCCGATCTTTAAAATTAAAGTCTTACTTTTCAAACCCCTACGTTGGGGACTTTTTACCGAGATCTGTCATCTTTCAAACTCTTTAAAATATTCGTACTTTCAACATCATACCAAAAAGTACGGTATCAGCAATAGTATACAGTCGTAAGTAGTTAATTATTTCTTTTGTGCAATCCCAACAGGCGCAGAGAAGTTCCTCCGGCCGGAGTAATTCTTCGTCTCGAGTCGCCGTTGATCAAATTATAGCGGGAGGAAGTTTAAATCGGAACTGCTCATCAATTCGCTGTTACAGAACGCGAGTACAAGGCAAACTTTGACAAAAACTGTTCCGTACAAATGGGTGCGCGTGATAGATCGGGGCACCGGCGACGACGCTTTGTTGTACAACCTGAGATGTATATTTTGTTTGTTTTTTTTATTTATTATTGTTTTATTTTAGTTTAACTTTAAATCAAATTTTTCTAACATTTAGACTCAATAAAATAAATGTTATTTGTAATATATTTTGTGTAAAGTAACTACGAGTATGATAAGGCTGCTTTTTGTAACAGACTTTTGAATGCTGTTTAAAAAATATTAATTTGAAAAATACCAAAATAAATACGTAAAATTTTGTTTTGGAAAGAAAGAAAAAAACCCACTTGCCCGCACTCTTACATTTTGGTTCAGGTACACTAATAAGTAAATAAATAATTATGCTATTTAAAATACTATGATATTTACTCGAGTAAATTTTACATGATAACCTATTTTATCCAGACGTGTCGAACCTTTTACAACGACTGTGGTCACACTGAAACTGTATATTTCAAAACCGCTCGTGGAAACTTCTTAAACACCTTTCCAAATTAACCTAATAAACTAGGCGGAAAGTGTTGGAGAAAATTGAACGTCTCTCAATCCAGCCACGCTCCTAGGCTGATACCTTATCTAGACTCTTTACATCCGTCTGATGGGACACAAAGCGCTCCACTTCAGTGTTCGGTGCCAACAAATGAAATTTTGCGATCGAGACGAATGACTGTGCATTACTCTTTTTGTATGCTTCGACAACAATGCCGCTTTTCAAAAGCGTTCGTTGTAAAGCGCGAATTTTCTGGAAAACTTGCATATTGTCAAAGATTTGTGTGAACACTGAGGTATGGGAACGTTGCTCCTTTGTTTTTGAACTTTTTATACAGGTTGTGTGGTAATACCTGTATAATCCCGAATATGGAAAATACCCTTCGTAGAACCCTGGAAAATAATGAACATAATTATAAAGCACCACATAGCTGAGATATGGAGGTTCTTTGTTACTAAGTTAAACTGTAAAGTGACAGACAACCCTAGGTCAAGCCGATACGTTGTTCTTGGTCGTCAACTTCATGGTCAAACATAAACAGAAGTCGAAACATTGCAGGAATTAAGAAAAAAAATGTATAAAAATAAATTTGATTTTTTTTTATGGAAACGTTAATACGTAAATATGATTTTGCATGTTATCACAGTGTTCTTTAATCTTGGTTGCATGGCTATGTTTCGGGAATATATACACCCATTACCAAACATTCTGTATATAGCGCGTGTTTTGTCCCACCTTTGCAAGGTGAGGTCTTTGTTGCGTGATTTTGAATTTTGAACTGATTTTGCATAAATGATACCTACATAAGACAACGATATAAAGCTGGTGAACTGTTTTTCATGTTATCATTATATATCCGCAATATTATATAGACATTACGCAATACTATTATAAGACTTTTCATTCGCTTCTATGGTCTATTGGCAGAACCTCAGTTCTCGGTCCCGAGTTACTGGGTCCTATTCCCTGCGAAAGGAATAAATTTATGAAATACTAGCGGCCCGTCCTGGCTTCGCACGGGTGAATTTTTTTATATATAACCTATGCTACTCAACGCTAATGTAGCATTCTAATGGTAAAAGATTTTTTTAAATCGGTCCAGTAGTTTCTGAGTTTACTCGTTACAAACATACATACAAAATACAAAGCTTTCCTCTTTATAATATTACTAGCTGACCCAGCAGACTTTGTATTGCTTTGACAGTTTCTATGTCAACAATACAATCAAATCGTTTCTATGACAACAAAACAAACAAATCGTGGATCATTTTGTATTGGAAAATTAAATTAAAAAAAAAAAATTGGGGTGGACCAATCTTAACATTTAGGGGGATGAAAAATAGATGTTGTCCGATTCGCAGACCTAACCGATATGCACACAAATTTTATAGATTAGAGAAGATTAGTATATTATTATAGAAATACTGCACTCGGTTTCGTTGGTTGTAGAGCTTGTCTTGTCCTAAGTTTGCATGGCTAGTTACTACAATCGTATGCCTAAGATTTTCACCATAACCAAAATTACAAAAACACAAATGTTGAAAAAATTTCCACGAGCAGGGTTTGAACCTGCACCCTTCTGACATACCGGGTCAGGTGCTCTTCCAATTGAGCTATCGTGGTTCTAA
Organism: Eudonia lacustrata; assembly: GCA_947562085.1. Taxonomy (NCBI): domain Eukaryota; kingdom Metazoa; phylum Arthropoda; class Insecta; order Lepidoptera; family Crambidae; genus Eudonia; species Eudonia lacustrata. Next base: position 2,371,946 of record OX387317.1, on the reverse strand, counting down.
CCAGCCCGCCGAAATTATTCAACACTATTTACTTTTTTACTTTGAAAGCCAAAGGCGCCCATTCAATGTTAACAACTACCGTCATTAACATCCGATCATAATATTTTTACAAATACTAAAGATCAGTTAAGAAGTAAGCAAGCTATTTATAAATGTTTATATAATTTTTAACGCAAATTTTGTTGCGAACAAATTACAAAAACACAAATGTTGAAAAAATTTCCACGAGCAGGGTTTGAACCTGCACCCTTCTGACATACCGGGTCAGGTGCTCTTCCAATTGAGCTATCGTGGTTCTAACCAGCCCGCCGAAATTATTCAACACTATTTACTTTTTTACTTTGAAAGCCAAAGGCGCCCATTCAATGTTAACAACTACCGTCATTAACATCCGATCATAATATTTTTACAAATACTAAAGATCAGTTAAGAAGTAGGCAAGCTATTTATAAATGTTTATATAATTTTTAACGCAAATTTTGTTGCGAACAAATTACAAAAACACAAATGTTGAAAAAATTTCCACGAGCAGGGTTTGAACCTGCACCCTTCTGACATACCGGGTCAGGTGCTGTAACATTCGCATTCCTAATTTCCGACTTTCTGCCTTTTCTTTCTTTAGCTGAGATGGAGGCCAAACGCTTTCCTATTATGTTCTAAAGAAAGTTTCACATCAATAAATCCAAACAGTACACAAATTAAAGTCCACGGAGAAGGTGTTGAGGCACCAGCAGTGTTCCATAAAAAAGTGGTGCTAATTAAAGCCTTCTGTTATTCAAGTAGCTACGAATATTTGGGTTATTTAGCAAGGTATCTGGGGCAAATTAGGTATCGATCTGTTATCGACACACTAATAGCTATTCAATCAGACATGTTCGGCCAATCGTCGGGTGTCTAATTGATATTTCGAGAGGCAAGTCTTTTTAGTTAACCTATAGATCGACCTTCTAGGTAGGTTTAATGTCGTTTTGATTGGGACTTGAGGTGATTTTGGGTAGATTGATAAAGGAAACTTCTTGGTCAAGAATAGATCGCTCAGGACGACTTCGTCATTTTATTAAACTTGACACTTTCATAACTGGTCTCATTTTTAACTCGGCTCTTTCTAAGTTGGTCTCTTTCTTAAACTTGACACTTTCCCAACTCGTCTCATTTTTAACTCGGCTCTTTCTTAGTTGGTCTCTTTCTTAAACTTGACACTTTCCCAACTCGTCTCATTTTTAACTCGGCTCTTTCTTAGTTGGTCTCTTTCTTAAACTTGACACTTTCCCAACTCGTCTCATTTTTAACTCGGCTCTTTCTTAGTTGGTCTCTTTCTTAAACTTGACACTTTTTCAACTAGTCTCATTTTTAACTCGGCTCTTTCTTAGTTGGTCTCTTTCTTAAACTTGACACTTTCCCAACTCGTTTCATTTTTAACTCGGCTCTTTCTTAGTTGGTCTCTTTCTTAAACTTGACACTTTCCCAACTCGTCTCATTTTTAACTCGGCTCTTTCTTAGTTGGTCTCTTTCTTAAACTTGACACTTTCCCAACTCGTCTCATTTTTAACTCGGCTCTTTCTTAGTTGGTCTCTTTCTTAAACTTGACACTTTCCCAACTCGTCTAATTTTTAACTCGGCTCTTTGTTAGTTGGTCTCTTTTGCAAAGTTGACACTTTCATAACTCGTCTCACTTTTAACTCGGCTCTTTTAAAAAAATATTAAAAAATATTGTTACGTTTCTTATAGATATTTAGGACTTAAAAGCAAAAAATATAATTTCAATAAAAACAGATTTTTAAAAACAAGCTTTTATTTGAATAAAAACGTTACCCAAAGAGAGAAAGAGACAAACTAAGAAAGAGATAACGATAAAAATGAGACAAGTCAGGAAAGTGTCAAGTTTAATAAAATGACAATTTTCCTGAGCGGAATGTATTGTATTTGAGAAATGTAGGTTAGTTTTACATTGACAAAATGTTTATGTCATTTTGGTATTACTACATTTCTATTCTATATTCATTATCTATGTCGATAATGACGGTTTTATTACAGTGATGATTTTATTCCTATTCGTTTGCTATCAATCCATATTTAGCTTATAAACTTCCCACTGTTGGGCTCAGTTATGATACTACCTAATTATTTTGCATTATTGAATTTTAGCTTAGTTTATTTAATGTTTAAAAATCATTTCAACAATTCCTAATTAGTTTTGTCGACAGGAGGGCACTGGCAACTGGCGTCAGTTTCATAAGTTTTTTCTCTCAAAAGTAAAATTAGTATCCTTTGCAATAAAAAAATATTTAAAAAAAAACACAAATGTTGAAAAAATTTCTACGTGCAGGATTTGAACCTATACCCTTCTGACATACCGGGTCAGGTGCTCTCCCAATTGATTTTTTATTTTAATTTCGTTTTCATAATTAAATTAATGTCTTGTTTCACTCTATTATGGTAGAGTAATGGTAGTAAATATCCTATAACTGTCAAATCAAGTCATCACTACAATTAATGGGTAATGGCTCAATCACCACACTTGCCAAATGCGGGTTGGTGATCAAACTCGGGCTATGCATCGAAAGATCCGAAACAAACTCTGCCCGATCTGTGAATTGAACCCGGAACCTTCGGGTATCGGGCCGAGCGCTCTGCCACACGGCCACCGAAGCGTTATGGTAGTCACAATTAGTTATTCAGAAGGGACACTTGCGACACTCGGGTCAGTCGACGTCTAAGCTCGGTAATACGATTACAGTTGAGGGACGCATCGGGTTTTATGCAGTCTATGGTATGTCTGTGATGGCGTTGTGCTTAAAGCTTTACTTACCGATTTAGTTTTGCATTCTCGCAGATCCATCAAATTTTATAACATAATATCGTTACTTATTATTTATATATTGTAACTTTATACTGAAGGCCTTGGCTTTTTAAGTGACAATTTCAATAGCAAAATTCGAAACAGACTTTGCTCGATCTGGGACTTAGGATATCGGGCCCAGCATTGTGACTCGCGGTTACAAACTGAGGAATTTTTAAACTAGCTGACCCGATGGACTTCGTACCGCTCAGTGACAGTTTCTATGACAACAAAACAAACAAATCGTTAAATAGCTAGGAACATTTTTTATTGGAAAATTAAATTTTCGTTTTTAGTATTTTCCGTTAATTATTATTTATGTTTCTCACCTCTTTATCCTTCCCTGAACTTCCACAAATATTTCAAAACCAAAATTAGCCAAACCCGTCCAGCCATTCTCGAGTTTTAGCGAGACCAACGAACAGCAATTGATTTTTATATAAATGTAGACTACTATGGAATAAAATAATTTAATTAATTATTTTCAAATTCTTTGTTCGAAAAAAATTCAGTATGAATTGTTACAGGTGAATTTCGATTACTCGGATCACTCGTTATTACTTAGTTAGTTTAGTTTTTTAGTTAGTTTAGTTTAGCTTAGTTTTTTTTTTTTGTCACTGGTTCAAAAAATCTTAACCTTAGAGCCTTTACACGTTGATAATCTTGGACCATAAACCATCACTCTCCCCGATGAGGGTTGGTGGGTGATTACGCTTTTATTTAATGAAAAAAGGACAAAAGGCCAGCGCATTAATATCATGAGTGTTAAAGGAAAACCAGTTGACATTTTGTTCGCAGCCGTCGTCGTGCTACTCAGCTAATGAATGCAAATTTCATCAAGCTGCCAACACACGCTTTTCATATTAAAATGTTTAATTTGAAAAAATAACTTCGCAAAGAACTACGCTCTATTATTAAATTTGTTAGTTACGTTTATTATTGTAACCGCCGTGGTCTAGTGGGTGAAACCACCGGTCGCCGACCTAAAGGTCCCGTCGTCGGTTTAGTTAGCGGTAGGACTAGGACTTTTAACTACGCCTGGCTAGTTACCACCATCTTATTTAAATACTAGCTGACCCGGCGGACTTCTTATCGGTTTGACAGTTTCTATGTAATCAAATCGTTTCTATGACAACAAAACAAACAAATCGTTAAACATTTTGTATTGGAAAAAAAAAGTTTGGGGTGGACCACCTTTATCACTTAGGGGTATGAAAAATAGATTACGACCGATTGTCAGACCTACCGAATATACATAGAAAATTTCATAAAAATCGATCGAGCCGTTTCGGAGGAGTGTGGCAACTAACACATGACACGAGAATTTTATATATATATATATATATATATATATATATATATATATATATATATATGTCATCATAGCATTGTTTTGTTCCGACAGTAATAGATAAGAGCCAGTTCCTCAGGAGTTGCGGATACTGAGTAGAGTGCGTTTCCACCTTCGGTCTTATCATCACTTAACATAAGATAAGACGTATAGGCTAAATACTTAAATGTAAAGAACCAACCTTTGCTTTTTTAAATTCATGGTTAAAAAGGTCAGACTATAATTTAATAGTGTCCGAATCGACAGTGAAAAAAATAATAAAAATAAAAAGTGTCAATTCGGACACTGTGTCCGAATACAATATGTCCGAAACGTTCGCGAGCCTACTTTTCTATAATACGTTTATTAATAATTTCTTAAAATTTATCGTACTCGTGGCAACAGTTAATTTGTGAAATAAATGCAAGCATTTCGCTTTGAACCGGTGTTAATTGCTTCAACATGGCTTCAACACTTAAAACAGCACTTTAAGTGTAATGGTTACAAATTATTGTTATTGCTTGAAATGAAAATTAAAACGATATTATTTATTTCGGCAAAACCCGGTTCTTTAATGTATAGTTGTTTAGTTTTTTTGTAAGTATATAGAACACATAATTAAGGCAAACGACTTTACCCTTCTGTAACATAAAGTTTCCATTTCAGGTAATAAATACAACAAATTTATTTGTTTTAATTACGGTCAAATGAAAAATAAAGAGCTTTCTTTCTTTTTTGAGATTTTATCGGATTGAATTTTCAAAGGAGGATCTCGATGGCGCAGTGGTTAACGCGCCTGGTCTGCGAGTGCTGAGGTTAAGCAACTTTCGCAAAGACCGGTAATCGGATGGGTGACCAAAAATGTATCATCTCGAGCTACTCCGTGCTTCGAAAGGCACGTAAAGCCCCCGGTTGTGGGCTCGTGCACCAACAGTGAGGACATAAAATGAGCTGATGATGAATGTTCAAACGTTCGGAGAGATTTTAAAACGTACTAAAGTAAGTTACACAACAAATTTTGATTTTAATTACTTCACATTAACCAAGATGTACATATCTTAAGCGTAATACTCGTAATATCATTAAAAAACAGCACCTTTTACAAATTTAACACAAATTACTGGTACAAGTTCATTTTCTACTAAGTATGTGTTGGTAAGCATACACATACAGCGCTTCACACCTCCCAAATGAGAATTCGGTCCAATTATTTCGCTTGCACCCGGTTCAAGCGAAATCGGGAAGCGAAACAGGTGATGATACAGCGCGCATGTGTGTTAATTAGACAAACTTTATCTTTGCTAAGCAGCGATGGTGCAGAGAGACGCGACTTTGCGAAGGCCTGACATACGGACAGGCGAGATGTGAAACCAATCGGCGAGCTTATTTAGCATTAGGTAGTTTTAAGAAAAACATGATTAAGATAAAAAATAATTTTATTTAAATTTAAACAAATAAAAATATAAGTATGGATTCTTTAAAATTCATCAATAGCCTATCAACGTCATATCAGGGTTAGGCCTTAATTATCACTTGTAAGTACTATTGACGACGTAGACTGAACCATGATCCACTGTTGTTAAAATTAAATGAAAATTAAACGAAAATTGTAATGAAATGAAATAAAATGTAAACGAGGAGCTCGATGGCGCAGTGGTTAACGCGCCCGGTCTGCGAGTGCTGAGGTTAAGCTACTTTTGCAAAGGCCGGTCATCGGATGGGTGACCAAAAATTTATCATCTCGAGCTCCTCCGTGCTTCGGAAGGCACGTAAAGCCGTGGGTCCCGGCTGCATTAGCAGTCGTAAACAACCACCAATCCGCACTGGGCCCGCGTGGTGGTTTATGGCCCATTCTCCCTATCCATCCATAAGGAAGGCTCGTGCCCCAGCAGTGGGGACATAAAAGAGCTGATGATGATGATGACGATGATGAAAAATAATAAAAAAATATTGATTAGAACACATTTACATTGTATATTATTGGTGGGTAGTATTTAATTTAATTGACCTATGTCGTCTATACAAAATATTTCCATGTAACTCAGTCTTTGGCGGTGTCTCACCGATCTCTATGTTAACGTCTAGTCGTTCCTTCAACGCTTCCCCTTCTGCCGTAATCTGTCCTCAGTAATCCAAAATGTTTTATGAATATAATTATAGCAACGAAATTTTAAGTTATTCATTGATTTTGGTAGTTTCCGCAAAAAGTTTTTGTAATGATTTTGGCTATGGACGTTAGTCAAACCAAGCACCGATGAATCACAAACTAGGAGACAGTATATAGAACTTAATGATACGACACAATACGTTGCTATAATCCTCGCGAGTCGAGAAGACATGCATAAATCGTATTAAACATTGAAAATGCAAGGGATTCTAGTTGAGTTTCAATGTCGATTGATTTGTTTTTGACGACCTCCGTAGCCGAGTGGCTTGCACGCCTGACTTTGGGCAGCGCTAACTCTGAGGTCCCGGGTTCGATTCCCGGTCGATTCACCATCGACAGTATCATTTAACGCAGCAAATAATGGCCGCGGTGTGATCACACCGCTTAGTCGTTGAGAGGTATGTATTTAAGGACTAGTTAAAAAGATATGCTTTTTCAGGCGTATAAACCATTCAAGTATAAGAATACAAGTGCAAGTCACTTGGCCTTACTGGATGTTAAGTAATGATAAGACGAAGGTTGTACAAGCGCATCTCATCAGCTTTTAGCCCGAAATCCTTTAGTACTGAGGGTATAGCCATACCCTCAGTACTAAAGGATTTCGGGCTTATCTTCTATCTTATTTCTAACTGTCAAAACACAACAATGATTCTTACATTGATGCTAGGTATGGTGTCATAATTATTTAGATAGATTATAGTAGCTATCTAGGAAGACTCAAATCAAGTCCTACCAATTTGAGTACAAATATGTACCCCCCGCTGGAAATCAAACCTGAGACCACTGGGTCTAAGACTGATTGTCTAACCACTAGACCACAGAGGCGCTTGGTTGACTTACATTGTCGAACATTCCGTCAGGCCGCTCGTTTAAAGCTACTACGTAACGTTACGTTTCCTCACGTCCATACGTTTTACTGCTGTGAAACTTAAACTTTAAAGTGCACGTACTACTGATGCTCAAACTAGCAGTCGATATGTCCTTCGCACTGAAAATTGATAGGGTTGGTGACTGTATGGTTATAAATGTTTATATAATTTTTAACGCAAATTTTGTTGCGAACAAATTACAAAAACACAAATGTTGAAAAAATTTCCACGAGCAGGGTTTGAACCTGCACCCTTCTGACATACCGGGTCAGGTGCTCTTCCAATTGAGCTATCGTGGTTCTAACCAGCCAGCCCGCCGAAATTATTCAACACTATTTACTTTTTACTTTGAAAGCCAAAGGCGCCCATTCAATGTTAACAACTACCGTCATTAACATCCGATCATAATATTTTTACAAATACAAGTCAGTTAAGAAGTAGGCAAGCTATTTATAAATGTTTATATAATTTTTAACGCAAATTTTGTTGCGAACAAATTACAAAAACACAAATGTTGAAAAAATTTCCACGAGCAGGGTTTGAACCTGCACCCTTCTGACATACCGGGTCAGGTGCTCTTCCAATTGAGCTATCGTGGTTCTAACCAGCCAGCCCGCCGAAATTATTCAACACTATTTACTTTTTACTTTGAAAGCCAAAGGCGCCCATTCAATGTTAACAACTACCGTCATTAACATCCGATCATAATATTTTTACAAATACTAAAGATCAGTTAAGAAGTAGGCAAGCTATTTATAAATGTTTATATAATTTTTAACGCAAATTTTGTTGCGAACAAATTACAAAAACACAATTGTTGAAAAAATTTCCACGAGCAGGGTTTGAACCTGCACCCTTCTGACATACCGGGTCAGGTGCTCTTCCAATTGAGCTATCGTGGTTCTAACATATTAACATGTTAATGACGGTTAATGCGGCTTCAGCAAAAAGGAGAACGTCTGGAGACTACTAGAGAGATATTTTTTCTCTGTTATAAAAGTTTACAAATCGTGTTTCTACAACTAGGAAAGTGAAGTCATTTAAATGAAAAATCATGTCATTAAATATCACTTTCATATGTTTTGTAACTGTTAAGAAAAACAAGATCCCCGCCACGTTTTTCTATGCGTCGCCCTAACTTCTATTGTAACATTTTTAACAATAATATGGAGAAAGAAATAGATCTTTCGGGCGATTTCTTTACGATACAAGGTACCTGTTAGCGACGCGCCATATATAATTTGTTTTTCCTTTTTGTTAACCTTATTGAGGGTAATTTGGTGTCGCACCCTTAGCCGGCGAATGGGCCCGCCATTTTTATCTCGCACCAGTCTGCGGCCAAACGAACTCGGAGTGACACCACATTACGCCTCGCAAATTTAGAAACGTGTGTAGCCATTTAAACTGCATTATTGTGCTGTATAATAAAACAGTATATACCAAAACGCGGCGTACTTCAATTACCAGCGAACCTGATCACCTACAACTGGTCCTTCGAGCCGGATTAAGTTCGATGTACCACACGCCGCCGCCGCCATTGAAAATGGTGCACACACGTAGTGTCAGTAAAAAACTGGTGTCCACAAATGTGAATTCCGAAACAGTTATTAAAACTAATCCTAAAGGCAGTGTCAAATCCGAACCTGTGAAGTTACCATTAGTGAAACATCAGGACCCGCTAACGTATGAATCGGGATCACAGCTTAACGCGGCGCTACCGCCATGTCAGTTGGCGCCAAAGCAGGTCGAACCGTCGTCACCGCCATCGGCCCGCCACCACGCCCTGCACGAAAAGTCGCTGACATGTACTAAGCTCGAGCAGTTGCCTCGAGAAAATCGGCGAGATCATCATAGTAACTCACGCGCGTCCACTTCATCATCCGTCAGAGCAAGACGAAAGAGGTTGGAACTTGAGGCGGCGGAAGCAATGGCAATAATTGATAAAAAGCTACAAGCAGACCTAGCTGACCTGGAGGAAGAATACAGTCCACAAGAAGGCCATGAGAGTGTTCACACTCGCACCGATGTGGAGAAGTGGCTTGAGCACAGCCAGCATGAGATGGAGAAGGAGCAACCAGCCCCCCAAAATGGTACTACTCGGGGTGAGGTGGTTCCGCAACAAGGAGTCGTCGAGTTGCTGGCGAGCGCGCTGCAGCAACTGGCCACCACTTCTGCCAATAATGGACCCAACACACAATTGCTAAGTCGAATGAGCATACCGAAAGACTTACCTGAATTTTCTGGCGATCCGCTGGAATGGCTCCAGTTCAAACAGGCCTACGAGGAGTCTACACAAATATGCGGCTTCAGCAAAAAGGAGAACGTCTGGAGACTACTAGAGAGATATTTTTTCTCTGTTATAAAAGTTTACAAATCGTGTTTCTACAACTAGGAAAGTGAAGTCATTTAAATGAAAAATCATGTCATTAAATATCACTTTCATATCTTTTGTAACTGTTAAGAAAAACAAGATCCCCGCCACGTTTTCCTATGCGTCGCCCTAACTTCTATTGTAACATTTTTAACAATAATATGGAGAAAGAAATAGATCTTTCGGGCGACTTCTTTACGATACAAGGTACCTCTTATAGGTTTACAAAGCCATAACTTAGATTTTGATATACAAGTAAACATTGTAAAACGTACCTACATTTCAAAAAAACCTATTTTGATTTTGATGCATTGAGTGTTCAATAAAGTCTCTAGATTAAGTACTTTAATTCGTTATGGTTAAATCAGAACACATCTGGTCTTAGTGTTAAATTAAATACTGCTGCAATACTATTAGTAAAAGATAATTTATTGGTGTTGATCCACAACTACAACCCTATGCAGAGCTAAAACCCTCGCAAGAAGAGATGCGCTGATTCAGATTAAACTTTGAATATGTACGAGGTTCTAGCTACATTGTCATCCTCGTACTGTCTGTTCGCGAGCAAAGTTTGCTTCGGACCGTTTCATTTGCAGGCTTCTTTCTACTGATTAGATGTGAGATTGCAGCTTTGTGTCGGTTTCGTTTCAGAGTTAATTTTATTTGGTGAACTGTGATTTGTGACTCCCTAGGAAAATGTAAAATTAACGCCTAATGATAAAGTACAAGCGAAAGTATGTGACGTTGTATGGAAAAGAAAAGCAGAATCATAGAAGTAGACACCTAGTCACATATAAATCGTTTTGCTTTGGCATGAATGTATTGGATTATGTATAACTAATAACAATAAATAAATGAAGAATATTATTAAATTATTAAACAATAATCAGCCTCAAAAAATACGCTGTTAAGAACTTTCTCTACTGTTTAATTTAGCACTGGAACGCGCTAGTGGGTCTAAAGGACCACTTTAGATTTTCTTTTTAGGCTTACTACAAGAAGCATTATTATATTATCATTTAACATATTTCATAAACTTAATGGTCATTTTGACCACCTTCAGGCGTTTTTAGCTAATGTCAAAAGTTTAGGCGTTCCAGTGTTAAGAAGATAGAGTCAAGTGCAATAAATAGGAATAACTCATCCCGCTTACTTTGAGAAGATTGTTATATTTATTTATTTATTTTATTTAATAGGACAACCAACAAAGTTAACACTAAATTAATTTAAAGTTGTTAATAATCTTCATTCTGCATATGCATTTTTTTGCGGGCGGGAGGGCGGGAGTGCGGGGTGCTTGCGTTCTGCATCCAAGCTTGATGAACGAACAATTAAGCGGAATGAACACAACATATTTTTTCAATTGCGTTTCTTTAAGAAGAACTTTACTTACAAATGCTTTGGATAAGTGATGTAGGTAAAAATCTCTCCCAAAGCATTCACTATGTTTGTTCTGAAATCCTGTTTCGTTAAATTGCTTTTTTATACGTACCTGAAACAAAATAAAACATTATTACACATTTATTTGACAATAAAAAATTACAAATAAACAGTGACACTAAATGTTTTGAGTTTTGACCGCCCATTCTTTTCCACAGCTAAAACATAGACGTCCTGAATGGGTAGTTGGTAAATAAATGTTTGGACGATTCAAAAGCACTTTTTAAAAGTTTATTTGAATAAAAAACATTGAATTTCGGTCAAACCGAACAATAGGTAAACCCTTTTAAATAATAAAATAAAATAATAATAATATCAAGTCTTAAATATTGCGACACAGAAGAAAGATTATATTGCGATTTAAAAATACAAACAAAACGAGATTTTTCTTGCCTACAAATGGAAGCAGTCCCATTCTGTCTTGTCTCCAGCGAAATTTCCGTTATGTAATTTGGACAGACTGAAGCGTTTTGTCGCTGTCTCGAAGAAATTTGATGGATGGAACTTTATAAGCCAATATTAAAGGAAAAAGTATTCGAAGATCAGCCGTTTTGTTATGGTATATTCTTTGTATTCTCTTCAACATTTTGTTAGAAGTTCAAAGATTTAGCTTAGTTATAAAAACATAGGTTAGAAAACAAAATTTTACTAGAAACTATAAACGAGCCTCAGGAAGCTCGAGTGGGGATCGAATCCACGACCTTTAGGTAACCGGTCCGATGCTCTGACTGCTGAGCTACCGAGGCCCCGCAGCTTCCTGACGCTAGTTGATTTTTTTCTAGTAAAATATTATCCTGTATACAATATGTAAAAAAAACGCTGTCCGATCCGTAAAAGTGTTATTAGGTCTCGAGATTCAGTTCTATTTACGTAATTATTTTAAAAAAAATAAGTGAAAATTTACCCCGATAAAAATTTAGTCAAATGACAATACCTACATGGCAATACTTTTGTCGCCACTTTGAGGACCTTTGGCGCCGCCGCCGCCATTGAAAGTGTGGTCACATTTATTAGTTAGCATAATTTTGGGGTAATTTGAGCAATTTCGTTACAAAAAACTTGCGTTTTAAATTACGATAACTCTTTTGTTTTCATGAATAATATCTTTTTTTTGTTATAGTTATTTATATACCTATGTACCCCTTTCCGATCAGACAGGGGTTTTTTTACAAATTGTATAGCATTGTCAACGCAATATTAAAAATAATTTATATTGGATAGGTCCAATTTTGTGTAAAATAAACGAAAGTAAATCCGTAAAAGTAGTGTATTAAAATCCACCTATTTTCAAAGCAGTTCTGTATGAACAAATATCATTTTACCACTATGCATTTGGTATAAAACTAAATACTACATATTACAATTAATTGATTGTAGGTAAATACATACTGTATTTCCGTTTCCGTTATTTGTGCAAAACGCAACCACTGCAAATACTATAGTACGAGTATGACCGTTTCTGTATACGGAAATACTACAGTAGTTCCGTTGTTTGCGTTTTGCACGGAGTTTGCAAAAAGAAGAAATGTTTGAGATTTGAAGTTTGTAAAAAAGGAATAAAAACTAACCATATTTACAGTCGATTCCTTTTCTTCCAGTATTAAAGAACAATAACATTACGTTATTCAGTTAAAGCACGATCATTGTTAAATAAAATTTGTGAATTTTTCTTTCAAAACTTCCGTTGTTTGCGTTTTGCACGGAGTTTGCAAAAAGAAGAAATGTTTGAGATTTGAAGTTTGTACAAAAGGAATAGAAACTAACCATATTTACAGTCGATTTCTTTTCTTCCAGTGTTAAAGAACAATAACAATACGTTATTCAGTTGAAGCACGATCGTTGTTAAATAAAACTTGCGAATTTTTCTTTCAAAACCAGAACTGAAACTAAACGAAAACCCTTTATACACTGTGTGATGGCGTTCTGGAAACGCAAGTCATGGCGCTAAATTGCTTAGAGCAAGCTCAAACTTTCATAGAGTAGTTGGGCGATCGATTGAACAATTTAAGTGTCAAGTGAACACTATTAGTTTGCTAGCAGCTAAATTTGCGAGATAACAGCTCTAGTAAAATTTTGATACACAATTTTTTTAATCAAGAATATCAATATTCAGTATTCAATATCAGTAGAATCACATTAATCATATGTACCTATAGTTTTTATTTTCACTTTTATTGTGTGTATTCATGTTATTTTATTTTATTTTTTTCTTTATTTCTAAAACATTAGCTCGGTTTTCATAAATGCACTATTGTGCCTAATCTGAATATTTTTTTCATTTTATTTCAAAAATAAATTCCATTGTGGTTATGATAATAGTATACATAACGAATTATGCCAAAACAAATTTAAGCACATGCAAAACAAACGATTTACTCATCATAGATCCAAATAAGATGGATCTGAACTTTACACCACACACACATAGAAATAATTTGTAAAAAGGGTTTAATTTCAATAGCAATAAATAGCTCTATTAAACATTAATAAAATTTATAAAATACAGTGAAAAAATGAAACGCCCACCCGACCCAGCCAGGCATCGAACCTGCGTTTTCCGTAATCCGGGTGGCTGCACTGACCGCTATGCTACAGGGAAGGCTTTTTTAAAAATTTTATGTATTTTATAAATATTTAATTTAGCTTCAGTGCAGCAATTAGCACTTGAAAATAAAAAGTAAAATTTAGATAGGTCTATTATAAACAATTTAGAAATTGTTTGGCCTTAAGTGGTTATTTACCAACTACCGTCTACGCAACATCGGACTCGTTCGCTTCTGGGCATATCGGTGCGTTGTGCGTAGCTTAAGCTGAAGATGGTGTAAATTAATAAACAAATGTCTATGTTGGTCACCGTCGGTGGCTCTAATGTGTAAAAACAAACCCTTAAGGGTTTTAGTACACAATGTATGTAATATTTAAGATTATTTTTTAATGTAAGAATAAAAAAAAAATAAAAAAATATTACTTGGCATTAATGTGCAATTGTAAATAAAACAAGAAATGAGCCCAGAAGTAGGACTATAAGCTATATATTATATATTATATATACGGTGACCAACATAGACATTTGTTTATTAATTTACACCATCTTCAGCTTAAGCTACGCACAACGCACCGATATGCCCAGAAGCGAACGAGTCCGATGTTGCGTAGAATAGATATATGACGATACATAATCTCAGAACATTAAACAGGTTAAAGGTCGAAAGCGCACTTCACCCGGAATCTGTTGTAGCATTGTTGTGCTCCGACAAATTGAGATTAGACAGTACCTCACGTTGTTATTGTGACATATTTAGATAAGATGGTGGTATATAGAGGACTTAAAACAAGCACTACCACCAACCAAACCGTGTGCTAAAGTACGAAACTAAAATTAACAGCCGTCACAATAATATAAGTATACTTTGTTATCCATGAATGAAGCTAATTCCGCATTCGCTGAAGCGCGTTGCATTTTGAATGACAAAGGCCCGACCACACAATTATTTTACACAGTGCGAACCATGACTTGTATGCAGCGTTGTGGCGATGCGAACGCAAATAATGGGGATAATCCTAAAGCAGAAGCATTATTACTAAACTAGTCTGTATTTGTCGCTTTTGCATTAACTAGTTTTAAGTTATCAAACTAACATTTTGTACTTATATAGTATTGATTGTATGTAGGACTGATTCCACTTTCTTCTTTTAATCTTCGGGGAACTAGACGTGGACTGAGGTCAAACCCTTATGTTGTCGACATACCGCCTATAGGTCCGCACAAAGCGCTTTGCGTCATCATTTTTGATGTGGACAGCTAAGGAGTAGAATTCCCTTTCTGCGGATTTGTTTATTGATAAGTACAACCTGCAGCGCTATTCTCTAACCAAAACAGCGTCGAACTCGACGTTGAATTCGCTCATAAATTGCAAACGAATTTCCACCCACTTTCATATAGTAATAAAGTCTACATTCAATGTCGAGGTCGACGCTGTTTTGCTTAGAGAATATCACTGCTGGGCATTATGAGGCAAGGGTGAACAGGCGTTATCTAGGCAAGTATTCTACATCTTAGTCCGCACCATCATTTACCATGCGGTGAGATCTAAACAGAATTAAAAAAACAGGTATGTTAATGTATGTACAAATAGGAAAAGCTTTGCCAGACTGAGCTCGGGTGAAATAAAATAAAACAACCAGTGCATTGAAGCACCATCAAGTTATTTGTGAAACTAATTCACGTCACGATAAAAATAATAAAGTAAAAACTAAACGCGATGCCCATAAAGTGTTTATTATCATTTTATCACCGATACTTGTTTATTTGCAATCATCATGACTCATGTAACTGTTCTGTAAAATCAATTAACAGAACATTCAAAAACAACAACAATACATGACTAGAATCATGTTGTTAATTGATTTGATTGTTTGATTGATTGATGTAGTGACTATGATACGTTTAAAAAAAGAGGTCCACTACTGAACGTAGGACATAGGCCTCCACCATATTGTGCTGCTTGTTATTGGCACGTCAAATGCAGGGCACTCTGAGCCCAGACGCGAAGACGATTGGTGCAACGTAGAAACATTGCCGGTAACTCAAAATTGGTACCTGCAGTCGGCAGTGCAATAACTATTCTCAGAATGGACTCCCCAGACAACAGACGCTCACGCATTCATAACTAAACCAACTAGCCACCGAATGCGCCCATAAATTTTCCACTTCACAATAAATTATTTTAAGCAAAGTATTACTAACTCGTAAGGATCCCTCGCGATTCGTATCGAACTAAAATTTGCTATTCCAAATGTATAATACATCACCGCTCCGAATAAATAATGTATTGCATTTTTAACACAATCCAATAGTTGCGCATTCATTTTTCGAACAAAGTTTTTGTTCTGGGAATACGTTGTTCCGGTTAGCTGGAGTGAGGCCTAAAACAATATTTTGTGACCAAACCACTTCTTTGTTTATTTAGCAGTGAACGGTATGTCTGAAACGTATACAAGTGATTAAATTTACTAATTATTTAACAGAATTAAATGATGTTTAAACAACCGACAAAATACCTTTAGTGAATTTTATATATGTAAACAAAACAAACAAAATGTATTCAGTTTACATTAATTTAGGTTCTGTGCCCAACAAGGTATGTGATCTAGATTGATCTAGATTTATTATAAAAGTGAAATCATTATTATTGTTTTTAATAAATTATTTGACTTTTATTATTTCATCTTTTATTTTATTTAATATAAAAGTGGCATAATAATTTTACCTTCTGGAACAAGAACTAATTATTTTAAAAACTTTATCTTAGAACATGGATACTATGTCCTTATTTTTCTGGACAAACTTTTGACCAAGTTATTCTGTTTTACCAACATAATGTAGTAATGTTACAAAACGCTCGATCCCGCTTTTTAATTTGTTTACTATAACTTATGAATTACAAAATTCAACTAAATAGTATTATATTTGAGTAGTCCTCATTATAAATTTAACCAGAATCCACACAATTGTTAATGGATATAGTTATCTACTTAGATGCGTTAAATAATCAAGAAAAATCTGAAAATCAATTGAAGAAATAAAATAATTGTTACCAAATTGTCTCCTCAATTAAACAAAATAAATTGCAGTGTGAAATTTTATTATTATTGCCACCAGCTATTCGGAGTAGCCGTTGCTTCACCAAGTTATTTTCATAAATAATTTGAACGCATTTGGACCCTCCATAATGACTGGCAACTTGGGAAATTTCCTGAGGGGACTATCTGGCATCTTCAAAATTAATTGAAACGTTTACTTGGCATTTTCTTATAATAATTTTAACAGCTCACCGCTCGTGCATCGAGTTTTCAATGAATACGGCATCACTAATGATGTAAACCAAACCTATTTAGAGAAATATTTTTTTATTTTATTTTTATTTATCACATTTGCAAAGTAACGTATTTAGCAAAGCTTATGTTCCAGTTAACAAATATAATAACAAATAAAGGTACACGTGACAATTTCAAGCCTTTAAAAGCCCCACTGCTGGGCACAGACCATCCTATATAATTTTCATAAATAATCGTTTTGTTTGCACAACTTCTAACACCGGGGAGGCACTTAAATTATTTTTTTTGACATTAATTAAAAAACTTAATTAAGTGAGATTAGGCTGACCATGTAATTGTCACAATTATCTTAACATAGATGGAATGGAAAACTGCTTAAATACTTGGACGCCCAATGTAACCACAGTGCCATAGAACTATTGAATTTCTATTGTGTCTGGTTTAAGAACAACTAAGTCGTTAAGCGCCAAAGCTGTATTCGTGGGAAATTTACTTTAAAGCTTAATCTTATATTCATTTCTCACCTGTTGAGATTTGGCGCTTTAGCAGTTTTCCTTTTCCACCAACGTTATGTGAATTATTGGTCGAAGCGACAATAGACTGGGTGTTAAAGAATGTAAACCGCGCTTGTTGCAACTGGCGAGATGGTGCGATGAGTTACAGCTTATCCAGTACTGTCACAAATATAGCAATACCATATCGTGGTTTTTAACTAATAAATGTGGAAGGTAGGGGCAAGGAAGGATATGTGGAGAAAGAACGACCGAAGAAAAGATAGACTATGTGAAAGAAGATAATGACAAAAATGAGAACCTAAGCTGATGAAGGAATGAAAAGTAAACATGTTGCACTGATCTCTAATAAGATTGGGAACAGAGAAGGCAAATTATAATCAAAGGAAAGTGAAGGGAGAGTCCTTGCAGTAGGTAATTTATGGAATTAGTGTAGATACTCATTTTAATAAAACAAAATACATTTCTGGAGTATTTATTTAAACTAGTGGTCGCCCAGTGGGCGAAATTCGACCGTTATTTTATTAAGGCTGCATGGATTGTATCCTAAGCAATGAAAAATTAAAAAAGATAGAATGTGTGTTTGGATTGGCATAGACAGATTTCGGCCACTCCTCTTCCGTTTTTGAAATCTTTGAAAAGAGTATATATACGTGTGTGTCAAATACATGGTAGTGTGTGTAATGTTTGTTTTATTGATTTAATGTATTTTTATGCATAACTAGCTGCCGCTCGCGGTTTCACCCCCGTGGTTCCCGTTCCCGTGGGAATGTCTGGATAACAAGTATCCTATATGTTATTCCCGGTTATAAACTATCTGTATGCCGAATTTCATCTAAATCTATTTAATAGTTTTTACGTGAAAGAGTAACAAACATCCATACTTACAAACTTTCGCGTTTATAATATTAGCAGGATTTAAAAAAAATATTAACTCCTCCGTCCGCGCAATTTTCTTAAAAAAGAGGTACAAAGTTTTTACTTAAATTACACATAGATTACGATTTCTATCAAATAATTTTTAAATGTATATGTACGCTTTGGTGGCTGAGCGGCAAAGCGCTCGGTCCGATACCCGAAGGTCCCGAGCTCAATTCCCAGGTCGGTCAAAGTGTGTTTCCGATTTTTGATGCATGGTGATGAAACCATAATCCGTCACAGGTAGCGATGACTTAATTTCAATGATTGGCTTTTGCTAGCAGTGGGCCAGTTAAAAGCTTAATAACCCTACTTTTAACTTTATATGTAGAATGTAAATACTTCGACTTTGTATCACACCAGCGTGTATTGTATTCACAGCCCAGTCGACAGTGCAGCCTTTTTAATTGCGTCGTTCCGAAGCAGGCATCACCTCCCCGGTAATTTAAAGGTGAATTAAAACACAAAGCCTTTATTACCGCTGTCGCTTGTAATATCCCCCACCCCGTAAATGTTCGGTTTATGTAAATATTATGAGAGTTTAACTATTCAGTTATTCACTTAGCGTCAGCTCTCTCTTGGGCTGTCTTTTTGTATCGCCCGGAACACTTCCTTACCACGAGTTAAATTGTTTTTGTCGTGCCGTCCAACTTTTCTAAGTCGATTTAAAATGTGTTTAAAATGATTAATTTGAAACGAGTTTGCGAGTGCTGCGTGACAGTTCTGAATTTAAATACGTTCTTCTGATGCGTTTGCGTCGTACTGCCAAGTTTCGTTCGTTTCAATATTATCACGTCTTTATTTCTGTACAATGTCTTATTTTATTTTGTACTAGCGGCCGCTCGTAGTCCCCATTTCCGTGGGAATATCGGGATAAAAAGTATCCTATCTATTAATCCAGGTTATAAACTATCTGTATGCCGAATTTTATCCAAATCCATTCAGTAGTTTTTACATGAAAGAGTAACAAACATCCATCCATACTTACAAACTTTCGCGTTTATAATATTATTAGGATTAGATAACCCACCAAATTGCTTTGGGCTAATGTGTTATATATAGAAACCTTATTTCCCAATATACAATTTTTATGTAGGATGGCTTAAGCTTAAACAGCTGGGGAGCAGTATTTCATTTATAAGTTAATGATGTCAAATTATAAATGCTGGCACTCAACAGAGTTACAACCAACTAAAAAATACACAATACGAGTATAAGAAGGAAAGGAAATCTAACAACTACATATCATCAGTTACTAGTATTCATCATAGTGATGACACTATTAAGTAATTAAAATGATAATGCGTTTCAAAACAGATCTTTTGATAATCTTTATTTGCAGTGATTATTCGAAAAATAATCTTTCGTGTTCCCACACGTTCAACAAGAGTATCGTTGCCAGCTAGAATCCAAACATGCGCTAAATAGTCCACTGCATAGGCTACCTACCCAGAATTAAGTTAGTTTCATGTGGAGCCATGAAAAAAGCGACATGATTTCAGCAGGCTCTTTCCTTATTTCCTGCTTTTAAATTATCTTTAATAATCAAATGGCGTGTGATAAGATTAATAAAGATTATGAGGTCACTACATAATCGAGGCCGTGAGATGTAATTATGTGTAACTAAATTAGTTATTACGAAAATACCTTAATTCCACACAACAGCTAAGTTTGGGTAGGAAGAGATCTTTTCTAGAGCTAGACCTAAGCTAATTTTTTTATGTGTCTTATATAACTTGCGGTTACAATAAAATAAATGAATATAGGGATAAAAACAAATAGTATCAGCACGTATATTTACTTAAAGAGTATGTATGTTAATTATATAATCTAAGATAATGGTGGTCTTATATGGTGGTATGGTCCCTGTGTGGTGCCAGGGATAAAGAATTGCACCACCCCATCTCTTCCTGTGGGTGTCGTAAAAGCCGACTAAGGGACCATTCCAGAGGATGGGCAGCAGCATCTCTCTGAGGTTACCCTCAACCTACTGCGATCGCCAACCCGCCTGCCAAGCGTGGCGATTACCGCAAATACCCCTCATATCCTTGGGGGAGGCCTTTGTCCAGCAGTGGACGTCTTTGGCTGAGATGATGTCTTATATGATGGTGTTGTTACGCAAAACACATAACGAACACAACGACAAACTTTTAAGATAAACACACTCGTACGAGTAAAACCACAGATCTAGTGTCTGAAACCACTTTTGTGCGCGTGACATTTTGATTTAAAGTTTGCATTTAAAACTTTGAAGGACGTCGAGTTAGTTTAAAACTTCGAACTTCGTGGCCCCTACCACCGTCAATAGTCAGGGCACGTCTCACGTTCCGTCTAGTGTGTCCGCTGCGAGGGCCAGCCTTCTTGCCCGGATTAACTCGAATTAAGTCCTCTGCTACTTGTCTCTTTGTTTTAGAGAAGCTGGAGGCAACATTTGAACCTGATACCTTCCCGTAAGGGCATTAGAATTTGATGTAAACTGAGCTTTGGAAGAATGAAGTTTTGTTTACAATTATAGCTTTGGTAAACAAACAAAGAAAACTTAGTTTAGTAAGTTTACTTTTATGTTTTAGTAACTAGTTACATATGTTTTAGTAACTAGTTACTTGTTTTAGTACCTAGTTACAACAACGCTTTGGACATTTTAGACACAGGTCGAGAAGAAAATATTATACGAAATTATTACTTGCAGTCAAAGGGTTTGCAAAGGTCAAATCATATTTAAGTTTCCAAGTCATTCATTGTCCTTCCAGACATTTTAACTTTTGGTTGTATCCCACCAATTTTTTCTAGACGTCGAGGTCGTTTCACCGACGCTTTTTAAGCCAACCCTAGGTAGGCCTTAGGTATCCATAGCGTAGCAAAATTTGCATACTACACATATATATTTATGTTATGTCGTATTAAGTATTACATGGCATGCATTCGAAGATCATCATTGAGAATTACTGAAAGACCTTATCCTTTATGCAGGATAAAATGCATTAGGAATACAACTACGTCCGGGAAGAAGCAGATGGTAATTAGCGACCCCTTAAGGGAGAAACAGGGCATACCAACTGTTATGTACCCCTCACGTGCCGCCAAGATGATCTATATGAGCCATAAGGTCGAAGTTCCCCCATCAGACTCAAATCCTTGCACTTATTCATAACAATGTAACTCAACACTAGTAAGCAAACTCTTCCCATTCGCAAATTACAAGGCACGTGCGTAGCCAAAAGATTCATCGTTACATCCATGATGGAATGTACGGGTACAAATCGTGTTCCCCGATGCAATGCCGATGACGAGACTAGCCGATCTATAATTCAGGCGTGTGTCAGCGGCAGACGCGTTCATACGGACTCAACATACTATGTCTGTTTCAATAATTCCCGTTGTAAACATTCTGTGGCACGATGTTGAGTTGACACTTTATACTAATTACACATAGTGTAATATGGTTGTTAGTGACAGGTGACACGCCTCTGTGCTCTGTTATGTACACTACACTGTTAGTTTTTCGTTGGAGGCACTTTTAATTAAAACGTAAATTATTTTCAGTGTGCTGTCGATCAGTGTGTTGCCAATGATGACATTATTGACACGTCGTCGCTCACTATGGACCTCAGACCTCATAAGAAGGTTCAAAGTCACCTAAAGAGCTATGGTGAGTGCTATGGTTGTGGTTTCTACCACTAATCTACGAAAGCATGTGTAGCTGTTAGTCCCAGTTGTTATTGTCGCTTACTTACCAACCTGCTTAACGTTAAAAATATAGCCAACGTGTTAACTTTAAATATAGGTATTACATTAGGCTTAAGAAAAGTGTGTTAGATCGTTATTTCATGGTTTATTCTATTGTAAAGACATTTGTTTTTTAAAATCTAAATGTAGGTAAATAACAATAATAGATTTGTCATTGGATTGGTCTTTATCATTTGTAATTTTATACTATCTCTAATTTAATTTCTCTTCTAATTTCCATAAATACTTTGTTTTCAGTGCCTAAGAGTAGACCACAGGTTGGCTGCTCACAAATTTCTAACGTCTAGAAATAAACCTGTCTAGGTGGAGGAAGAAAATATCGTGGGAAGCACCTTTGGTCTTCACAGGTGCATTTGCACTATATAAAGTGCTCGCAGCTTCGTTTCAAAACTGGTAGTAATAAAAATACACAATTTTGTTTTTTTAAACTATTGTTTAAAATATTTTTGGGGTAGTAGAGTTCTATTCCATGTTTCTATATCTGAATAGCAAGTTTCTATTTCTTCATAATTCAATAATCTTTATAGCATAATTATTCAGTTAAGGATACAAAATTAAAAAAATACAAATGTTTCTTCGCCACCATTTCGTAAATCTACAAGGCACTACTTTGTACCGTGAGGAAACTTAGCAAAATATTTGAAAAAAAATTAGAACGATGTTCAACCTCTTACGTGTCGCGAATTAAAAACAAATTTGGAACAAGCTCCGCAACTTAATGCTAAATCCCAAACTCCACGAGCAAGGAGGTTTTAATTCGTCTAATAAAGGTCTCATAAATCCGCGCGTACACATCAGCCGGAGACGTGTTCAGCCGGGCTGTAAGGAGACAGCCATAAATCCTGGCCGCCTACATTCTGCGTCACACGTTACACTGTACACTTGTATGTAACTAGCGGCTGACGTATATTCAATTAGAATTACCCTGTCATTTTAGTTGGTGTATAATTTATTGTTTTTGTTTTGCTTGTCGCATTGCGAAGGTACAGTCTGATATAGTCACTGCTGAATGAATGGAGATTAAGTTGTTCGTTCACTAAACATTAATGCTGTTTTAACTGAATCTATGGTTGAAAAGTTAAAATTAGTTTTGAATTAAATTTTAGTTAGAGCAACAGTCTCAGATACAGCAGACCTAGGTTCGATTCTTAGGTGTTTATGACTGTTTTTTGGTTGAGTGATACTTTAAAGACTGTCATGTCGCTAGTTTCTCAGTTTACCATCTTCAGTGTATAATAATCACACTGTTCAGAATCTGTTGATATCTTTTTTGTAGTACTTATATGTAATTATTATTAAATCCAACATGCTATACATAATTCTTCCTCCCTCCTTTGAGCCATGTGGTGTGACCAACGGGGTCCTAAATCAATCTTATTAAAAAACATAACCTATTATTACTGCAATAAAGTATTATGTGAGTATGTCTCAAACATAACAACGCTTTAAAGATGGAAATTGCATTTAACACTTCTTTAAAGGAGAGAAAACTCTACGGAGTATACGTACGTTTTTGAACAAAGCCTTTATTACTTTTCTCATCAGACTAACAGATTTGTCTGTACATCGCACCAAGACACAGCAGACGACTATAAATCCCAGCCGCCACAGTCTTTCAGTGTCAGTCACACCCGCACCGGTCTGTAATGTCGCTTTGTCTCGGCAGGTGAATCAATGTCTTACACTGAGGCAAGCCGCACTTTGGATGCGTTTTCGTACAAATTTAACTCATACGAATTCGAACGAACGCACGTTACATCCCTATTCTCCGACTACAATGCTACCCCGCACACTTCTTTCTTTTAACCGCCTCTGTGGTTTAGTGGTTAAGACCACCGGTTTAGATCCAGAGGTCCTGGGTTTGATTCCCAGCGGGGGTATATGTTTGTGTACTCGGTTTGATTGGTGGTAGGGCTTGTTTGTCCGCCTGGCTAGCAACCACCATCTATGTCGCCATAACTATGTCGCCATAACATCAATGTTTGTAGCATAGAGATGAGATAGTCAGTGCCTCAGTAGTTGGGGTTTCCGGGTGAAGTGCGCTTCGCCTTCGGTCTTATCATCACTTAACATCAGCAGGAATCGAACCTGGGTCTTCCGCAATCCGGGCGGCTGCACTGACCGCTATGCTACCGGGAAGGCTGACGTAAGCGCTAAATTCTGTCACTGCTTTTTTAATTGCAGAAGGCTCAGTTTCGATGTCTGGCTGGGTCGGATAGGCGTTTAATTATTTCACTGTATTTTATAAATTTTATAAATATTTTAAAAAATAATAAAAATAAAAAAATAAACTTTCCTACACTTACACCAATTATCTAGCCCAAGAGAAGCTTCGTTATGAAACTCGTTAAATGGTTACCAGACAACGGATAAACATACTTAATAATACTTAAATAAATACTTATTTATACATAGAAAACACCCAGACCCGAGACAATTTAGACAAACAATAATTTCTAAATTGACCCGACCGGGGAACGAACCCGGGACCTCAAAGATGGCGACACCATGAAAACCGGTGTACAAACCACTCGACCAAAGAGGTCGTCAAAAACAATTAAACAATTTAATTTAACTATCTATATTACAAAATATAGATAGTTGTTACGCTCGTTGTATATACATATACATGGTAACAATACAGTATTATAAACAAACATTGTTTATCCTAAGATTCTGCAGAGACGGGGCTGTACTCAAACCGCATACAGACGCCTATAAATCTCAAGTGCCACTTAGACTTGCCACTGCCACTGCATTGTGCTCCGGGAGCCGTCATACAAACACGTAATACGTAAACGTTTTATGATATTCAGATAAATGCATGTCTGCGCTTTTGTTACAAGTTATAATAGTTATGGAATTAGTGGGTGTTGGGGTGGTGGTGAATGGCACAGCGCTCGGTGCGATGGCCGAAGGTCCTGAGTTCATTCTGAGGTTGGGCAAAGTGTGTTTCTGATTTTTCGATGCATAGCCCGGTTCTGGCGACCTTGGTGATTAAGCTAACACCAATTGTAGCGATGACTTGATTTCAATGATGGAGGCCTTTGCTCAGCACTGGGACTGTATATAGACTATATAAATAGCCTAAATAATATAAAAGAAGTAGTAAGGTAATAATACTTTTCTAGTTCTTTTATATTACGACGTTTATAGGATAGTGTACAAATATATTATGTAGTGCTCGAATTATAAAATAATAAGTTGAGCAGCCAATTCTATATGTATTTATTCATATGTTAACATAACTATATTTTTTCGCAAAAGTCCAGCTAATGTATGTTTGTGAGTAAATAATGACGATATCAAAAATTTGAAACTCCAATCTTTTTAATTAATTAAATTGCTTATTAAAAAAGACTTGACTGAACATTTAACACTTGAAACAGTCGTTAAAAAAACTTAGAGGCAAAACAGTAACACTTATTCCGTCCATTTTTTTATAAATGGATTTTCAAATAACTCGTCAAGAATACGATAAAAGAGTCATCTTAAAATTTACTCCTTTTATGATGCAGTACGATGTCATGGTTGGATAAATAATAGGTAACTAAAATAATTTTTCAATCCAACCAAGACTGCTAAAGCCAATAATTATAAAAGATGTTAAAAAGTTTTAAGAATTACTTTACAATGCTTATGTATATATTTCATCTCATGGTTATCGTCAGCCCTTACCTAATTCTCTTTGCCCTTACCATCGTTACTATAGTAATTTCTCCATAATCCTAGCACCATACACCTTAATGCCGTTTATGATAGACGCTCATAAATCTCAGCAGCTACCTACGTAGGCTGCGCAGCATTTGAAGGATGTCTATCACACCGAACTGTAACTAAACATATAAGTTCTTCAAACAATTTATAAAGAAGAAAAGCTACCAAAAATATAAAAAATATTGGACGAATATTTGAACAGCAATATCACGATTAAAGTATATCGGACTAACCTTAGGACCTTGCCTCCAATAATCTAAGAGATGAAGACAATATAACTCCTACAAAAGTCACAATAATGTATTCAGTGAGAGAAAAAATGGAGTAGATGATTTATATCATTTGCTAGCATAAACATAAGTATAATTTTGTGGATGGAAAGCACATTTTTGTTGATCTATGTTTGTTTTTATTATATTCATCATTTAAATTTAAAATTGTGATAGAGACACAAAGTTTGATTTGATATGAGACCAGTTATTTTTCCCTGACTCCAAATAACACTCGATCAGGGCAGAAAGAATAAGAAAAATATAGACACAAGGTTTTCAACGATTTTTTGACTTAAACTTAAATATTTGATTGCTTAATTTTTTGCGGGTGGGTTTAACACGGTTGAGCTGTAGCCAACAAGGATTTGTACAATATGAAAAACAGTTTCAGAAACATAATTAAGTATACAAATGTGTCCATTAAATTCGTATAAATTGTCTAGTATCTGTACGTAGTGTACGCGTAAGCTCTAGAAATAAATAATAATAATGATTTATTTAATTTAGATTAAAATCAATTACAATCAATTACAATCCATATTTTGTTAGTAAGTTAGTAAAAAAATTCCTTAAAATTATGTCAATTTTGTTTGTACACATTATATTTTATATGATCCCTATAACTATATCCATCCAGCGTTTATGGATGGGACAGTCCCAACTCTCAGTAATTGCGTTCAGGATGCAGTAAAGCAACAACGAACGTAAATATTACAACGGTGTGTAACACGCAGCCGGCACATGCCGTGGACACCGCGAGACGTGTTGTGAGCACCACCGACGACAACTGCCTATTGGGACATGACAAACGGCTTACATGCGCATGCATAGTCAACCAGTCTCAGTTGGAGAGTTGGATACACGAAAATACTCAGAGGGCTTATGATTTTTGAGGCTTTGATGTACTTTTAGCTACATTTTAAGGTGATCAGAAATCATCACCCTCACCACATGACATCATCACTATCTATCAGCTTATTTTATGTCCCCACTGCTGGGCACGAGGCTACTCTATGGATGGATTGGGAGAACGGGCCATAAACCACCACGCGGGCCCAGTGCGGTTTGAAGGTTGTTAATGTCTGCCAATACAGCTGGGACCAACGGCTTACGTGCTTTTTGAAACACACAGAACCCAGTGGTCACTATCAAGATACCAAAGGAAGTTCAAAGAGGAGATCAAAAACTCCTCTTTGAATTTCCCCGACCTCTTTTGAATTTTTGTTAAGTTTAAAGAGCAAACATTCAAAACATAGCTCCGGCTCAAATGATTTGCTTTCAAAACTTTCAAACATATTTTTCTAACAAAAATACCAGTATTCAAACCATACTATTTGGTTTGTGAATGAAATGTATTTGCGAATTTTTGTACATTGGGCTAAATTAAAACAAAACACTAGCTGTATCCAACCATTATAAACAAAACCGATGATTGTGATGCACCAGTGAAAATTGTTATTTTCAGCATTCATGTTTCACATCGATCTGTTGACGTAAACGGCTAACAATGGCAGTATATTTATAAATATAGCTTGTCAGTCCTTAATAGATATTAACCTTGACATTTATCTTTATTTTTATTCAGAAACGTCGGTAGCCGAACTGATAGATATGAGATATCGTTGTTCAATCCGTGACGTGACGAGAACTACAAGACCAGTTTTGAATGTGTATATATTTCAACCAGAACTTTGTTTAAAGATAAGTTATGTTTCCTTTTCCATGTAATTTTAGTATATATCTTCAGCATATTTTCTTTAATGTTTTTATTAACCATCAACAACTCTCTATTCCTCTATTATTACCTGTCTAGTTAAATGACAAATTCGCTGTCACTGTCAAAAAATATGTTATGTTTTTTTTTTAATCAACATAACCATTAACTTTACAGAAATTTCTAACTTATTAACAGAACCAGATTATACAACATAAGCCAATTATTGAAACAATTTATGCTACTTGATAATATGATAAGATAAGTTTAATGACTTAGTCTGTTGTTGACATTGAACAAGATTCCTTTGGCGAGACGGTATGCAAAAAAGGGTCGATTAAGTTGTCGCCAAACTTGCGTCAGAACTGCAGGTCATGGGTCATGGTCACCCTGAAAAGGTCGATGTTGCCTGCACAAACTGTGCAATTAATTGGAGCCCGTCACGACAACGCCCGATGCACTCTGTCAAAACTGTCGAACGCAGCAAGCACTTTCAAAGTGTATTGGAAAAAAAACAGTTCATTCTGTTTCGAGTTCTTTTGTTACGTGCGAAAATAAACGCGAAGTAAGATCGAGTTACTTAACCAGAATACCTTATCAAAACTTGCAATTAATTTATCTAGAATATGTATAGATCATTTATTCAATTTCACAACATTTTTAAATGTTTTACTTTTACAACCTTTTATCATTTATTTGCGTTAGCAAACTCTTTCTCATACATACGTATCTAAGTATCCAATGTTTTGGCCAGCTTGCATAAGTCGTGGCTAGTTCAAAGAGACTAGTTAGTGTTAAATCCCATCAAAACAAATTAGATAATGTTATATTTTTTTAAATATTTTACGAGTAAGCACAGTGCCTTGATCTCACCCGATGTTAAGTGATGTTAAGGCCAATGATGGAAGCGCACATCACCCGGGATCCTCAACTACTGAGGCACTGGCTATCTTATCTCTACCTGCCGGAACACAACAATGCTACAAACATTGATGTTATGGCGACATTAGATAAGATGGTGGTAGCTAGCCAGGCGGACAAACATGCCCTACCACCAACCAAACCGAGTACACAAACATGTACCCCCCGCTGAGAATTGAACCCGGGAGCTCTGCGTCTAAATCGGTGGTCTTAGCCACTAGACCACAGAGGCGGTTATATATTATTCATCATAAAACTCATATTATTACTCATATTTATACTACCACATGGGAACAGTGCGTATTGGTGGTTGTTATAACGACTGCTAATGCAGCTGAGATCAACGGCTCTACGACGGAGCTCAAGATGATACAGTACTATACGATGAAATTAGAATAAATATTTCTACAATTTAATTGTAACAAAGGAAACTAAACATACCCATACTATGAAAGCCGCGTACCGTACGCTTATTTATCACAGCGTCTCAACCGTTGCGAACACGCTTTAGCATATATAAACAGGGCCCCAACATGTGCTCGGGCGAAGTTTGCTATGTATTAGATGTGTAAGTGACAGCGGCAATTACTCCTCCGGTCATGCGTCTGATTGAAATTGAACTATGCCTAATTGAGAATGCGACGATGCGGTTGGGTCGCCCGTTAATTTGTTTCCAATTAGGAAATACGAGATACGAGTATCGTAATGTTGTGTGTGCGTATTGTCTTCTACTTTAACTTAAAGACTTAAAGGCACTCTTGTTGGTATAGCGTAGCGTAGGAGTATTCCATTCATATCTGTCCCAATCTAATTATTTCACAAAATGGTATACACAAAAGTTTATATAATTTTTAACGCAAATTTTGTTGCGAACAAATTACTAAAACACAATTGTTGTTAATGACGGTAGTTGTTGACATTGAATGGGCGCCTTTGGCTTTCAAAGTAAAAAGTAAAGAGTGTTGAATAATTTCGGCGGGCTGGTTAGAACCACGATAGCTCAATTAGGAGAGCACCTGACCCGGTATGTCAGAAGGGTGCAGGTTCAAATCCTGCTCGTGGAAATTTTTTCAACATTTGTGTTTTAATTATTTTACATTTTATAAGACAATGTTCGTTTTGTTAAACCAATTTAAATGATTTCAAAATGCAAGAAACTTAGATAGTTATTAAAAATAACCGAAATCGTATTCTGGATGCATAGTGCGTGTTTGGCCAATGGCAAAATCTGTTCTATGGCATTAAAGCAGCACCTTCTAGTAAAAAAAATAAGTCGAAATTTTGCAATACAAATTCTCTATTTTAACAACGTTATATATTCAGAGTTATCAAATGGCAATTAAACTTGTTGTAGGCGTCCCGAACAACAACAACAAATACTACTAATGCTCACTAATGTATTGCATTTTTGTCTTTTACCGTCATGTTATTATTATTATTATTATTATTTTTTAATTTAATTACTTATTATAATATTGAGAACTTAGTATCTAAAAAAACCTAACATAGGCTTTAAGATACTACTAACCGATATTTGTAATTATATTTTTGTTGATAAATAAATAAATAAAAAATATAAAATAAATAATATACAAATAAAAATACTAATATATTTATTGCATATTAAGTGCTATCTATCTTCTAGATAAAATGCAGATGGCTTATAAATTTAATTACCCTTTTCAGGTATTGCAATTTACTTAATTTTACATTAACAATTTAAATTATGAAAGGTCTAAAAATTACGTGAAATATGGGTCAAAATATATATATTCTTTATTGCACAAAAAACACACATACCTACAGAAAACAGTTTACAAACAATGGTGAGCAAAAGTGGACTTATCTCTAAAAGAGATCTCTTCCAGTCAACCTAAGGTGGAATGGGAGCATCATGTTTAAAAGAAAGCGACAAAAGTGCAAACAAAAATATCTCAAATAAAAATAACAATATTAGGTACAATACATATCATCATCATCTCAGCCCAAGACGTCCACTGCTGGACAAAGGCCTCCCCCAAGGAGGGGGAGGGGTATTTGCCGTAATCGCCACGCTTGGCAGGCGGGTTGGCGATCGCAGTAGGTTGAGGGTAACCTCAGAGAGATGCTGCTGCCCATCCTCTGGAATGGTCCCTTAGTCGGCTTTTACGACACCCACAGGAAGAGATGGGGTGGTGCAATTCTTTATCCCCGGCACCACACAGGGTACAATACATATACAATACATGTACTACAATATTATTAAAAACTACATAAACATACATAATAATACTACATAAATATGAACATATACAATAATAATAATAATAAACATGGAATTACAAGTACAAATTCAAGTATTCTGTTACAATATAGAAGACTTTCCCCATCAACCAGGTTTTTCATTAAATTTTAAACAATTTGGGGTTTAATCCTTTCAGTTCTAAGGGAAGATGATCAAAAACTTTTATTCCTGTAACAAATGCACTTTTGTAATACATATTGATAGTGATCATTGGTATACATAAGTTATGTCTATATCTGATACAAACATTTGGACGACCAGACACCTTATTTTTAAAATACTCCATAATTATTCTTAATAAAGCTAGATATTTCCAGAATATGAATACTGACTAAAGTGAAATAACCTTTTTCTCTAAAACTTTTCGAAC
Source organism: Eudonia lacustrata (assembly GCA_947562085.1). Lineage (NCBI taxonomy): Eukaryota > Metazoa > Arthropoda > Insecta > Lepidoptera > Crambidae > Eudonia > Eudonia lacustrata. Next base: position 2,340,637 of record OX387317.1, on the reverse strand, counting down.
AGTTTCATCGGAAAACAAGCTGTATAAAATACGCAAACATCTTTTCTGCAAAATAAATGCTGACTCAACATCTACAGAGTTACCCCAAAAAATAATATCGTATGTCAGGAGTGGGTAAACTTGACCAAAATACAAAGCTCGTGCTACTTGTACTGAAGTGGTTTCCACGAGTATAGATAAAGCATAGCAGCAACTAGACTTATTTTTTATTATAATTATATGGGATTTCTAATTTATATGGGCATCTATTGTAACACCAAGAACGTTGTACTCTACAAAAAATTTACTAAATTTCATTTTCTATTGTTCGACTCTTAATCACGTCTCTTTCTACCAATGAATAAAAACTATATTTTTCGCTGTTACAGATCACAAAACATTTAAATAGCTCTTCTATAAAGTTTTATATAATGTTGTTAAAATATTTTTGTGAATAAAGCTATCAGTTTGTGATTGCAAACAATTGTCTATCACGCTAACAGTACTCCAAAATGAAGTGTAATGAAACTATTGCAATCTTATCATTGTCAGCGAGCAAATTCCAAAATTGGAAAATCACCGGGCTCTTAGGAATACGCGTCCGCATCTCGTGTCGTCAGCGTCTAATGCAAAATCGATGACGGACGGACGTGACACGGCGGGCGCTTGAGTGGCCATTGACGCATTCGTTCGCTGTATCAATTTGGCAGCCACTGGCGGGCAGTAGGATTTATATAGTACCTATGAAAGGACTAAATATATTGATAATGTAGATAATATTAAAAACATTAATAACAGAAAAGAAACATAACTTATCTTACTACATTAAAGAAAAAATAAAGCAAAAGAAACAAAACTTAATTAAAGATTTCAGATATTCTACCTAAAGTATTTAGATATAGAAAATTGTTTATTCAATGGCATAGACAAACTGTTCAAAAGTGAAAGGTTGTCTTAATATTTTTTGGTATATGACTCTGAAATGGCATTTACTGGGCATACTTCCATGACATAATTGACACTTACCTTACGAGCTTATAACGGAGCTTGAAAGTCTTTTATGAAGAGAGGACAAACAATAAAGTTATCGTACACACGGCGGCAGATCAACCTACCCAATCCTGTCAAATTTCTGCAATGAATATTGTACCTTATAACCAAATGATTAAGTTCAAAATTGATTGTAGAAATTTGACAGTTTTGGGTAGGTTGATCTGCCGCCGTGTGTACTTTTTATAAAGTTATTGCTTCATTTTTATTCCGCGTTTAAGATAACATGTCATGTTTCAAGTACAAGTAAATATAGGACAACATATTTTTAAAACGGCTGTTTTATAGAAGATCAATAAAATAAATTTCCGAAAATTGGAAAATCTGCAAGTAGTTTCTTCTGCTGGTACAAAAGTTCTATCGCGTATCCTCAGAAACATTGTCCCGGGTAAAGAAAATTATTCAAAATAAGTGTGGGAAGGTGTGAAGGACTTTCTAGCATGTACCCTCTACGTAAAAGTAATGTTACCAAACCAACTGCCAGACTTGACAAACTATAATAAACGTATGTCTATCGTATAATATCATGGCCCCATTTAATTTGATCCAATCTCCTATACAAATTTGCTTTTTCAAGTACCTATACAACCTAGCAGCCCAAGGCTACAATCAGAGGTATTAATTACATGATACTAGGCAGCCGACGCAACATCAACCATTTACATGAATCATGAACGATGATTTGGTCTGGCCGTTGTGATACGTGATCACTGAATCGCCTGATGTTATAATTTATTGCCAATTGTAAAATAAGCTGACTAAATATTGAATTAATCATTGTTAGAATTGAAAATGAATTTAATTTAATGTAAAATGACAGTAGATATTATAAGTGAAGGGTTTTGTTTCATTTTATTGTTATTGTTTAGCTTATAAAATACAATTATGCGAAATAAAATAAATTTAAAGGTTTTAACTGGTTGCATGATTTCTATGTTTTAATAATTCCTTAAAAGTGGTGCAAAAAATTACGTAACTCATAAAGGTTATCTCGCTTTTCGTAGATTATACGTTGACTTTATAAATGTTGTAAATAGAACTTTATTTGTTGCAATGACATTGTTTTTCAGTTAGTTGTTGAGCCCGTATGGGGTCAATTTAACAATAATATTGAGTATTTTATGATAACTCTTATATAAATAATTATTGAGCTTCGGACACAGACAAAAAACAAAGAAAAACATCAAAATCTTTAGTGCCTGAAAATTTGTTTTTTAATTTAATTAATAGGGACTTTACTTGAAAATGACAAGCAAAACTTTAATCACGTTTTTAATAGAACTTACAATCTATCCACAAACTACACATTGTACTGGGTTGTAATAGACACGCGTTCCGCAAAGAGTAATATTTTAATACACTGCTTCTGTCGGATGCACGAACACCAAAAAGCTGGTAGCGTGTTGGCGACGTCATGAGAACCAGACTGGAAATCAATAGCCGTGACAAATGTCGTGGATGCCAGACGCGACGGCTGAGGAGATGCAAGACGGGTACGAGCGGACATAGACTGAACTGGTAAGAACTCTTCAACGTTTTTTATTTCTCACAGTTAACAAAAAAGTATTTTTTATTTGAAAAAAATGAACATTATATTTAAGAATTTCAAAGTCAAAGTCAATGTCAAAATTATTATTTTTTAAATATTTACAAAATTTATAAAAACACTGAAAAAATTAAACGCTCACCCCGAAACCAGCCAGGAATCGAACCTGGGTATTCCGCAATCCGGGCGGCTGCACTGATCGCTATGCTACCGGGAAGGCTGACGTAAGCGCTGAATTTTGTCACTGCTTTTTTAATTTTTTGAGTGCTAATAGCGGCACAGTGCTCCATCTATCCAACGGTGCAGCCACCCGGATTGCGGAAGACCCAGATTCGATTCCTGGCTGGGTCGGGGGTGGGCGTTTAATTTTTTCACTGTATTTCATAAATTTTATAAATATTTAATTCAGCTTCAGTGCAGCAATTAGCACTTGAAAATAAAACTATTTTTTATTTATTTATTTAAATGAACTTATAAAAAGTCCTAAATGTTACTTTTTTATTTTTAAGTGCAACTTAAATGCTGCACTGAAGCTGAATTAAGTATTTATAAAATACAGTGAAAAAATTAAATGCCTACCCGACCCAGCCAGGAATCGAACCTGGGTCTTCCGCAATCCGGGCGACTGCATTAGGTCGGGTAGGCATTTATTTTTTTCACTGTATTTTTTGAGTACTAAATGCGTTTGATTATTTTTTTAAAGTTAGACAGCAGTTCGACAGAATCTCCATCTTTTTTTCTTGGAAAGAGTTTACTGATTGCCTTTTTTGGGGACGGCGAGAAGCTCAAAGGTTCTTCAAGCCATTTGAAACTAAACACCGTCATTGGTTTTCGAGAGCAAATAGCATCACTAGTTTCTCGGAAGGGTTCGGATCGGATCGGGTCTCTCCATCGATAGACAGGAACAATGCAACAAGCCTTATTAGCTACTATGTAGCAAAGACGTAGCAAGCAATCAATTAGTATAGACATTTCGATGCTTCGCCGGCTGCTGCGGCACGCTTGCTTCGCTCGCTCGGCTCACGCAGGTGGTTCGTGTACCTTTTGTAAATCTTTTTTCTTTTATTTTCAATTTGGCTAATTCCTTTCAAAACCAAACAGTCAGAGTCACAGAAAAAGCTAGTTACATATTCTACAGTTGTCTCTTGATGACGTCATAATAATACTAGACAATTTCCTTAAGCTACTGCTCTGTCCCTGTCTGTGGCAAGACTCAAGAGCCGACGGTTCCGTGACGGATGGCCGCTGTCCACAGATTACTGCGTACATATTCAATGGATCTTCTGTATTAGCTCGCGTGTAAGCTGCGCGAATGTAATTTGCGACTGCGTTACTCGTGTACCTATTGAATGGTTGGTGATTTCCTGTGATTTATACACTTTAAAGCTTTCGCTTTCCATTTTAAACAAATATTTTTGGATGGGGTTCTACGTAAACTTACTTAGATAACATATTACTATTTGAGCATTATTTAGTTAAATATTGTCTTGTCAACGTCACACAAACGTCATTTTGAATTTGAAAAAAGATACAAAACAATGATTAACTAAATAATGCTTAAATAGTTTTTATGAATAAGGGGGTAAGTACTTTAAAAAAGTAGACGGTTAACTTGATTTCTGAAACAGTCTGACTATAGACAAGGTTTCGGCAGATAGTGCGAGCAGGTTTGTTCGCTATTTGTCAATTGGTATTTCACGCAGTTACTACAGAATCCTTATTAATAGCTATTGGAATGATAGCTGTAAGTAGAACCTGCCGACCCGCATAGGCCACCGAGAACACAAAGCTAAATAATTTATCTCCTAGTACTTTCATTTGCTTATAAAGTATTAGAACAATCTGCCCCTATATTCTCATCAACGTTTTACTAACGAATTCCCTCAAAATGATAAGCTAAGTTAAGAAACTCAATAAATATTTTTCGCGACTTTATGTGGGTGACCAAAATAATATAAACATCTAGTTCTAGCATTGGCAGTGAAACAGCTCGGTTATGGAAGTAAGGCTAAAAATAGAAACTACTCTTGTTCCACTCATGTTAGTAGTGCCAATGGACAGCTTCTGCCGTACATATTACACACCCTCCGCTGGAAATCAAACCCGAAACATTCGAATCTGGGACGGGTGGTGACGCCACTAGATCATATTATTATTGTGCTTGCTTTGTTTTGTGGTAACGCTTATTTATTTATCTAAGTCAGTCTCCATAACAACATTGTTAGTAGATTATGATCCAACAGATAAGAACTAAAAGTCATTTCCAAGTAGGATTACTTACTAAGTTACCATTAGGTGAGAATAAGGTCGCAAGTGCTTCTCCGTTAAGACAATCCAAAGTTGTATCATAATAAAAGTGTAAACTTTTTTATTGGTTGCGTTTCGTTTCACGTCGTAATATAAACTTAGGAAAACAATAATGATGTTATGTAAGTATGTATGTACTACCTACTAACAAAATCATAAATGAACGCATTATTTAGAGTCGCGTCGACCGTCACAATGCCCCGTCCTGCACCGCGTGAAACACTAACAAATGCTTCCTCTAGGCCGCCGGGCTATGCCAGCTTTATTGTCTTGTTAGCAAACTTTGTGTCCCGCTACGTCATTTCAGGTGAACTGTCGGGCCATAAAGTTAGCGAGTTCGTTGCACAGTTGGTCGAATGAAAGTTGACTTTTGTGGAAACAAAGTAAGTTAGTTAGCATTGAAATTAATACAGGGAAACTGTGACTGCGAAACCTGCATAAGGTTAGAAAAGTGAGGATAAAGTTTAGTGTAGTAAGTAGATCAGTATTAAGTGTGTCAAATAAACAGTGGACCCATAAAGTAAAGAATATTAATGATAAAATAATTTATTTATTGATGAGACAGACATTTTTACAAGGTAAAATTTTACATTTTTTTTTTCTAGTAAAAATCTTGTTACTTTATACAGCATTGTGAATACAAGATTCAAAATAATTTAAATACATAGACATTGTGTTTTGATAAGTGTATTGACAAAGGGTCGCAATAGACCATGGCTTGTGCTAAAAGTATGAAAAAAAATACGTGTGTACAGGAATTATTAATATTTTTGTTTCATCTAAATCAACAGAATAAGCTTATTTTTTTTACAAAGTGGTACCGAAAGGTAAAAATTTAGATTAGTAAAGCATGTAATGTTTTTTTTCTACATAATATTTTGAAGCTTTTTTATCTGACTGTACTGAACAGCTCCAATAATTTAATAGTGTCCGAATCATCAGTTAAAAAAAAAAAATTTAAAGTGTCAATTCGGACATTGTGTTCGAATATAATGTGTCCGAAACGTCAGCGAGCCGCATAAATCAATCGAATTAGATGCCCGTAAAATTTACTACTAATTTACAACTATAATTTAAAAAAATACTACATACTAACATAATTGACAAAGACATAAAACGTGCGGTAATATCACCAGATGTTACACACTAGGTTACACAAAATTAGTCTGAAGTTTTCGTGGGCCCAAAAGCAGCGTTTTCATTGCACCGAGCGGGCGAATGCTCCTCCTTTATGGATAGTCCTGGTTACTTAGATATTAGTTACTGCGCTTCAAAACTCAAACTAGAACCCGGTCTTGTGATTAAGCTCAGGAACTAATCCCACCATTTATGACTCCCAATCCGTGAGTTTCTTGTCGCAATTTTGAGTTGATATATCTTAAAATTACATTAGTAAAATTAATGTTGTTAAGATACCTCATGACCTTATAAAAGGCTTTAAATGATGTAAGATTGACTGAATGACCTTCGATGGTTTTTCGTTTTATTATACAAAAGTATCAAAAACGGTAATTATTGATTAAGTTCAACTTTTGATAAGCCAACTATTAAATTAAATAACGTATGTGATCTTGGGTAATTTTAATAAAGAGTAAAAATTTCTAACACAACGGTTAAAAATATCGCTTTAAAATATGTTTCATAAATGTAGTATGTACTTATGTTATTCTATCTTTTTATTGTAATAATCATCGTAGTAAACAATTTAGCATAATTTTAACGTTGGTTTGTCTAACTATAAATCTTAAATAATAACTTTGAAATTCTTCGTCTGTTCTATACCGTTCGCGACGAACATTCGTTCGGTGGAATTGTGGCTTAAACTCGTGTTATGTTGTGTTATGAGGGCATGTTTTAAACTGTCATATTGTATTGTTTTGAGGTCGTTTATAACACGGATAATGTTCACGTGAAGTGGCGACGTTTTTGCCTCACCTGCAGTGGTGACTCTTTTATCATGTCCTTGGCAAACACAACATTTCACGTACATACAAAGTACAAAGAGTTTTGTGCTAAGATTTATACCTTTAACAAGCATTCCTATAATTATAACATTTGATGGAACACTGCTACCTTATAACAAGTTGCCTAAAGGTGCAATGAGTTGAATCAGCATACAAATTACCATTACCATTCAGATTGTTTTTATAAAACCACTGGATAAGGCAGTTCTAAACTTTAATTAAAAAGTCTTATATTTTCATGCAAATGATTGTAATGCTTTTATGAGCAATGTTATTTAACACAAAAAGCATGAGTCTTTTGTTACAAGAAATGAGTATGTACTATACTATACTTTTATTTAATTTAAAATAATAAGGTTGCATGAAAGTTAATGATTCAAATGAACACAATGGGGAATACCCCAGGAAGGCGCTACTTTCAGTTCGCTACTGTTCTACCTCCATAAATATGCTTGTGGTCACACAAATGAAAGACTATGCCACGCATGTCATACGAGGGTATAAAACAAAGGCTGAATGCTGCCAGGCTTGCAGCTACGCCGGACGCAGGCCAGTTTCTGCTTCCGCTCTCAATAGGGCTGTCTGTGAGGTAATGGGTTTTAAGCGGATTTCATGGCGAATATACAAAGGTTCGCCGTTAGCAAACTGGTAGACGTCGTTAAAGGAAAAATACTGAACAGTCCGGTCAATGTTGTTTATTCATTGCTTTATACCTTTGTAGATAATATTATAGTCTTATTGTCACCGCCTATTATTACATATATTTTTTAAATATGTCTTATCTATATATCGTCTATGTTTTAGTAATTTTCGTTATTTATAAACTTTGCTCGGAAAACAAGATAAGATAATTGTCCCGGATGGGTTAGCAAAGATGGTTATGGCTCAATCTTCTTATTAAACAATTTTAATGGTAGTATCTAGATATTGAACAAAATTTCCTCTCACACCAAAAGTACTTCCAGCCAGCAGTTTTAGAAGATCGTCTAAAGACGCGATCGCTGTGTTGTTATCAAAAAACTCGCTCCATTCTCCTCGAGCACAAAAGTGTTCTGATCCGCTAAATGACGCAATTAACACAGTTTCGCGGCTGTCGAGCGATCGCCGACTATCCACGATAAAATTTGAAAAGGCGAGTACAATAGAAAAATATGAAAGTTCCCTTTTGAAGGCGGGCGCTAAGCAAAGTAACTCCCGCGCCATAATCTGGAACGGCCTGTATTATTCGCTTAGTGGTGGGTAGTTTCTTTTAACGATAATTGCTGGCTATATCGGTAAGGAACTCCGCAGTAAAACTCAGTACAGTGTTTCTATGGTCACGTAATTATTACTTTCTCGTAATGAAAAGACGTGCTTTATTAAAGGTGTAATAGAAAACGGCAGGCATTTGTTTTCTTTTTAAGCGATGTTTTTTTATTAAGTTAATTTTTTTATTAAGTTAATTTATTTATTTATTTATTTAATTAAGGTACAGCAACAGAGTACAAATTAAAACTAGAACTTAAGATGAATATAATGTTAAACTTATTGAATCTGCACTCCGGTTATAGCTGAACACGACTTTTGCTTAAAAGAAGTTCACGCCAGAGATTAACAGGAAAAAAAAACAAAAAAGAAGTTGAACGGAATATAAACTAAATTAATAATTAAACCTTTCATATAATGGTTAATGCTTTACAATAAGGATAGGGATCTTCATTTTTTGACATGACAATTAGCATTGACGGAAATAATTGGCAAAAATTTATAGAACCTCTTTTGAATATTAGGTCCTTACCTATGAAATTGACGTTTTGTATGAAGATTTTTATAAAATTATATTTTCATACTAACGTTTTTTTTTTAATTTTCTTTGCATCAATTTTATGTTAACACTATAAAAATTGTAGAGTAGTGTGTTTGTTTCACTAGCTAAATATAGCAGGCATTAAAAAGAAGTAAAAAAACAAGACCCTTCAAAGCTACAATGAAGACCGCGAAAAAGAAGAAAAAAAAGAAGTCAATCTATACTAATATATAAAGCTGAAGAGTTTGTTTGTTTGTTTGTTTGATCGCGCTAATCTCAGGAACTACTGGTTCGAATTGAATAATTCTTTTTGTGTTGGATAGTCCATTTATCGAGGAAGGCTTTAGGCTATATAACATCACGCTGCGACCAATAGGAGCGAAGCATCAGTGAAAAATGTTGCAAAAACGGGAAAAGAGCCTAAAAAATTAAAAATGCTGCCGAAAGTCACTATTCCACGCGGACGAAGTCGCGAGCACAGCTAGTTTAAAAATAAAATTGGGCGATAAAGACACTAATTTAATAATCATTGTTATTACTGAAGCCAAAGTAACATAGTCTTAATTAAAAATAATATTAACAACCGTTATTAACTTTTTTTAGAAGTAATACACCTTTAATATGTAAAAAAAAACGTCAATTTCATAGGTAAAGACCCAATACATAGTTTTGTGGTAAAGCAGTTTAGTCAGTTATTTTTATTCAAGCATATATCCTATATTTTAATTTTATTTTGCTCTTATACCATAAAAATAATTTCATATCAATTTAAAAAAAAATTACCCGAGCTAAATTATTACCAGATTCTATTTAACAATCAGGGTCGAGTTTTCCCAAATTAAAATATATTACAACAAACTTACCCTTTTTTTTGTCATGTTTCTATAAGCATGATTTACGTTACGTTTACTTTCAGTATTATTCCAGAAAATTCCTTGCAAGACTCCGCAAATACTCTTTGAGTTTCCTTCTTCCGCCGTATAGGAGCAAGATTCATATGGGTGCCTTCCGGTGCGAAGGCTGCGGCACGCCATCGTAATTAAAAGCACGCAACATCCAACATCTCATTTCTTAACTGCTATAACGCTTTTTATAAAAATGCAATTAAAGCGTATGACAAACGCTCATATTTTTTATTATGAACGTCGTTTTTACAGTGCACATTTTATTTAAATTGTATTTGCTATGGCTATTTTAATATTGATATTGATCATTGAAATGAAACAATTTTTACGGATCTACTCACGTTTATTTTACACATTACTTATTTTATGGTTATCCTGACGTTTCGAACCTTTTGCAGGGTCCGTGGTCGCAGGGAGACTGGGAAAGGGGTCGAAACGTCGGAAAAACATTAAATAAGTAATATGTAAAATAAACGCGAGTAGATCCGTGAAAGTTGTTTCATTTCAATGTGTAGTGTTCGCGTAAACTTTAGAAAACAATAACTGATCATAGCAATTAAAAATAAAAACGACTTTCCTAGGGTGAGACTCGAGCCCACAACCTTTCATGATCAGGGTTAAACACGTTTGATATTTTTTTTGGTAATCCACCTTAAAAATTAAAAACATGTCCAATAAAACACTATCGCGTAAACATTAAGTGCCTTACAAATAAACAAAGGATAAGGTCCGAATAGTTATTCCGTGTTTTGTCTCTTTTACTCTTATTTGAAATGACGTTTAAGTGACAGGAACAAAACACGGCCTAAAACAATAGCTTTAAAAACAAATGCATGGATTTGTTTGTTTGTCACCAATCCAGATGACATTATTATCATAACCAGAGTCTATACATCTCACGACTCGTCGTTACGAGTGTTACTCAGCTTTTACGATAACGCACTGTCCACAGTAACGAGCTCATCCAATCAACAATCAAGTTCAGTATCACAAACTAATTGGTGGACAGTCCGCTAACGACGTCGGCCGATAGCATTGTTGCGATTAAACAGCGTCGCAACTTGTTTGCAACTAACTGCGATTGAGTGCTGTTGTGTATCGTCGTTTAATAGCAATCGTCAATTAATAGTTGGAATCATGCTCTGATAATGTACTGAATTTGGAGTTAGATGTTGTGGCTGATTCGATTGTAATGCCATAACTATGCAGTTTTTTGTGGATCAACATTAAGCAAAATGATAATTTAGTAAAATTACTGTTTGCTAAATGTGTTGTTGCGATTAAACAGCGTCGCAATTTGTTTGCAACTAACTGCGATTGAGTGCTGTTGTGTATCATGAGATTGAGGAGACCGATGGTGCAGTGATTAACGCGCCCGGTCTGCGAGTCCTGAGGTTAAGCAACTTTTGCATAGGCCGGTCATCGGATGGGTGACCAATAATTTATCATCTCGAGCTCCTCCGTGTTTCGGAAGGCACTTAAATCCGTGGGTCCCGGCTGCATTAGCAGTCGTTAACAACCACCAATCCACACTGGGCTCGCGTGGTGGTTTATGGCCCGTTCTCCCTATCCATCCATAGGGAGGGCTCGTGCCCCAGCAGGGGGGAGGTAAAAAATGAGCTGATGATGATGATGCAGATGATGATGATGATGATGATGATGATGATGATGATGATGATGATGATGATGATGATGGTGATGTAAATCATGAATGGCAATCGTCAATTAATAGTTATAACCAAGCTCTGAAAATGAACTGCATTTGGAGTTATATGATATTGCCGGTCAGATCGTAATGACATAATATGCTACTTATTACAATCATAAAAAAATAAACAAATACTTCAAAGTTCTGTTTACTTTGACCGACACTGAACTTCACGTTCGATTATGAAGATGCTGATTATTTAAAGGTTGTCACGGCATGTAAGTAATTACAAATATATTTTTTTATTCTTATGTCATATTATGTACTGAGCCATACCTTTGACCACGGACTCTGGAAAGGGGTTCGAAAGGTCTGGGTTTTTTTTTTTTTTTTTTTTTATACTTAGCTCGGCAAATGACTCCATCCCACCTGATGTCAAGTGGAAGCATATCATTGATATGCAGAAGGAACAGCGTGGGGATAGAACGGACCCCTGAGGGACACCAGCGTTCACTGACATGAGCCGCGAAGCGCATCCATCAGATATAACACGGATTCTGCGCTCATGCAGGAAGCCAGCGACCCAGTTGCAGAACTGAGCAGGCAGACCGTATGCCGGGAGCTTGGAGAGAAGAGCTTTGTGCCAGACCCGATCAAAAGCCTTGGCTATGTCAAGGCTAACAGCCACCGACTCACCACGCTTGTCAATAGCCTCACCCCAAAGATGTGCAACGTACGCTAGAAGATCACCCGTTGACCGTTTTGGCCGAAACCCGTATTGGCGATCGTGAATTATGGAGTGTTCTTCTAGGTAGTGGACAAGTTGTTTATTTAAAATGCGCTCCATTACTTTGCACAAAACTGAAGTTACGGCTATGGGGCGGTAATTCGATGGATCTGACCGATCTCCTTTTTTGGGGACCGGTTGCACATTAGCTTCTCTCCAAGATTCTGGCACACAACCTGAAGAGAGCGAGAGACGGTAAAGGCGCGTTAACACGGGGGACAACTCCGCTGCACACATTTTTAGGACTATTGGAGGGATGCCATCAGGACCATTAGCTTTCCGGACATCGATAAACTGCAGCTCCGCTCGGACGTCACGCTGCCTGATTTTAAAATCGGGCATTGTGTGGCCACAGTGAGAAATTGTAGGTGGCTGTGCATTGCAGTCATCGACTCGGGAGTTAGCCGCAAAGAGTTTGGCCAGGAGATCGACTTTCTCCTGCGGCTTGTGAGCTAAAGTTCCATCAGGACATCTCAGTGGTGGCAGCGAGGGTTGGCAGAAGTTCGATTGCACTGCTTTGGCCAGACGCCAGTAGCTACGGCTGCCCGTAGGATGCGTCAGTAGTTCTTGGCCGACTCGTGCAACGCGCTGGGCATCCGCTCTAATGTAAGCTCTTTTGCAGGACTTGGTGGCATTATTATAGGCTGCTTTCAGCGAGCGGGTTTCGGGATCCCCAAGAGCTTTACCCCTGATCCAAGCGCGGTATGCCGCCTGCTTGTTATCAGCAGCGTTGGCACACTCGCGGTTGAACCAACGGTTGCGCCTGCCTTTGCTGATGAGATAGGAGTGCGGAATATAGTATTCCATCCCTAAAACTATCTCATCAGCAACTGCAATCGCACTAGCTGTCGGGTCCTTCCCACTGAAGCAGCGCTGCCCCCAAGGAACGGATGCGAAATAGTCCCGCATACCATCCCAATCTGCCGACGAGTAGTGCCAAACCTGGCGTTTCGATACCGCTGAAGGCGGTAGCGGAGCCAGAGGCACTTTACTGGATACCAAGCAGTGATCCGAAGATCCCAAAGGAGCTCGAACCTCCACTCGGTAGCCAGCTGGGCGACTCGTCAGCAGAAGGTCCAACAAAGAGGGCGCGTGACCGACTACGTCTGGGATCCTGGTGGGTTGGTTCACCAGTTGAGTCAGGTCGTGCGTGAGAGCGAAAGCATGGGCAGTTCTACCAGCATGGTCAGTTTTGGAGGAACTTAACCACAACTCGTGGTGAGCATTGAAGTCCCCCAAAAACACCAATTCCGCCGATGGAAACCGCTCCTGCGCATCATCTGCTACCCGACTAAGATGGTCCAAAAGTCGAGTTGTCTCCATGTCGCCATTATGGGAACGGTAGACGCAGACGTAGACACGGCTATGTGAGTCCAAGTCGACGTGTACCACAAGGAGGGAAAAGGAAGGGTCCTCCAGACAGCGCAGACGGCGACAGCAAACATCCGTCCGAACGAACAAGCAAACTCCGGCTTTGGCTTTCAAGGATTCTTCAAGCACAAAGCCCGGATAGTGCAGGTAGCTGGTGTCGGCCGGACAGATTATTTGCGTCTCCGTCAAAAACAACATTGCTGGCCGTGCCGTCTCAAGATGGTGGTGGACGGCATTGAGGTTTGCATGGAGTCCGCGGATGTTAGCGAACTCGACCTCAAACGGTATAGTTGTGGAGGGGGTGTGCACCGCTGTAGGACCAGTTTTATTGTGAGGCGCTGTCATGGTGGAGAAAAGGAGGGAGGCGTGAATCGAGAAAATGCTACCGCGATGCAAATAGTCAAAGTGCAGCGGCCTGTTTCACCAGGGATCTGCCTACAGAAGAGTATAATTAACCCGCCGAACGGAAGGGCCCCCGAACCCCCCCGGGAATGGCCGCCGGGACCCCACCTTCCGGTCACCAACCGGCACGACGGACCACCCCGAGATTATGCGTGGCATGGTGAGGCAGCCTCACGAGCTGGTTAGGCTCGCTTGGGCCCCTGTACTGTGCCACGGGCGGCCAGCGGGACAGCCGTTTCTACGGGTCTCCCTGGTCGGCGGGTTAACGAAGTCCTCCTGGCACTGGTTTGACGGAAGCCTCCACAGACCAAGTGCATCGCAGTAACATCCACTCGAGCTCTGGTTATACGCTGGCTGATCCCGAAACGCGACCGACAAGCGGTCACTTGACGGGTTTTACACCATGCGTACGGTGGTCACTAACCAGACGGGCAAGCCCTACCACGCAGTGGAGCATATGGAAGCTCGAAAATCCGTTAGTCGCCTCTTACGACACCCACCGGAGGAGAGGGGCGGAGAATAGTATTCTTTCTCCGTCTCCGCACGGATAAGATAAAATGTAATATGATGATATATATATGATAGATATGTAATATGAGGATAACGTTAAATTAAAATGTAAAATAAACGCCATTAGATCCGCATTAAGTGTCTCAAATAAATTAGGTAGCTACCTTCTTTTTGCCGTTGTTACGTTAGAAAAAAAAATTCAATTAACTTTTACTTTTCACGAAAGCAGTACGTTAAAAAGCAGAAACTTTCAAAACATTCAAGTACATTGACCACCCTTCCAACGGCCAGCTCTTGCAAAAATCGCTCAACTCACACGATCACCAAAACAAATGACCAAATTGTTTCCCTCTACCATTACCCCTACCATCGGCAACAAAATCGTATCGTTCAACACAACAAACAACTCAACCACTCCCGGTTAATGACGTGTAAACTTCCAACTGACATTAATTTTAACCGTAGTACGTACCCGTTGAAACTGCCGCGGATCGGTTTGCAGTTTAGATTTCAATTGCGATACTATTACGCTCGATTACAGTTTTATAGACGTGCTATTGGGGCGAAATAACTTGTCTGCTTTATGGGCCAGCAGGAATTTGAATAACGACCTTGTTAGCATTGAGAATAGGTATAGGTAATTATAAGGAATTGATGGCTGAAATTGAAATTGTAGATGGCGGGTAGGTTTAATTGGACACCGTCCTGTCAATCTTGATTGCGAGTTCGAATCCTTGGGACAATTTGGTTTACGTACAAGCATTTGTATGTAACATTAAAAAATGAAAAAAAAAAAACACAAGTAGAGTTAGTATGGATCCATCCTCGCCCTGTCTAGACTTACGACCAGCGACATAGTGACAGTCATGAGCTTATTTTTGTAGTCTAAACCGAATAATTTTGAATTACGAAATTTTGATTGGTAAATATCCTATTTGGTAAACCGGAATAAATGTATGAAGTCAAATTTTTACTTAACACAACTTGAGATACTTTGAATGACTGATTTCATAAAGTTTCAATGTATGGGTCTTCGCTTCAGTCTCAGTCATTTAAACTAAATTCAAAACCTTTTGCAAATTACTCTTGAAATATTATATCTAGTAAATGCCTATCTAATTTAATAGTGTGCGTCTTACTAAGCATCGTTTCCACTATTAGGGGTAGTGGTTTACAAACTGTCGCAAGACAAAAGCCGTCTCTTTTGAGCACTCACGTAAAGAGTCTCAAGTTCAAACGCTACTTTCCACAACTGCCGATCCAACTTGGTCAACGGAGGCCTTTGTTTTATGAAACAAAAGGAGTGCTACCAAAACAAAAAGGCGTACACATTGCATTATTTTTTTATTTGATATTTATTTAGAATAAAAACTACAAAAGAGACAATAAAACATTCATCGCTTGGTTTTTCAACACATGAAATGATTAAACAGACTATGTGAAACAATAAAAATATGCCTGACTTATTGTTATACCAATCATATTCTCAACAAATAAAAAAAATCTTATCTATTCTATTATATTCATGGCTACATTATCTGTTGTGATGTAATCATCATTGATGTTTAGCTAAAGCTAAAAGTGTGTAATTGTATCATTGTTTGTATGTCATTAAAACCACATTTCGTAGTTTTTTCAATAACGAAATATGGTCAAAAAGACCTAAATACAAGTTCCCAATAATGGTCGATATCCCCTCTACCTAAAGTAAAAGTAACAAAAAGCGGTCTCGATCGAAGTGTATTATGCGAAACTTTTCATATTTAGCAAAGGAAATTCTCCAATGCGGAGACTTGGCAGGAGCCTCAAAAGGTATGAAAGTTATCTCATAATTTGTATTCTATATCTCATTACTCGGTATCGTATCGTGGAAATCTTGGCACCGTTCTGCGCGCTTATTATTTCGATCGCTAATAATATTGATGTAGGGAGACTGGGATTTTGTGTTCACCATTTTTCAACTAGAAGTTTCAATTTCGTGTCTGCAGTTTATTTGAAAGTTCAGTTTGTTGATTATGATTAAGTTTGTTTTAGTATTTAAACGTAGTGTCGGTCGTAGAACCATGACTACAAAGTAGAAACTTACTGACATTAAAGTGGCTAGAGGATCAGTCTAAAGAGGTACCTATACTCGTAAGTTAATCAAATAAGACACGTGTTCTCTTTTTTCGTTCCCAAACTTTAGAATATGTCTAAAGAGTTATAAAAAGGTTAATATAGAAAACGTCATTATAATTATGAATTAACTACAACCTAAACTTCATATTTTTATTATTATGAGTATATGGGAAAAAACACATTAAAGATTTAATAAAAACCAAGGTATTATTACAGTATTACTTTTTAACTCAAGTTGTCTGTTACCATAATTTTGGAACAGCCTGCAATCTTTAATCTTTATCACTCCGGTAACTATTGATTATCTATAAATCTATATATTAATACGTGAAGCACATACTTTGTACCCCTTTTTACGAAAATTGTGTGGACGGAGGAGTACGAAATTTCGCACACTTATAGTTTATATAGAGAAGGAGTGCAGAATGCTAATATTTTTTTAATTATGCATTAAAAATACATTAAATTAAAATAAACATTGTTTCATACAATTTTCAAAAAATTCAAAAATGGAAGAGAGCGGCCGTAATCTGTCAATAACAATCCAAACTCACATTATTTTTTTTAATTTTTCATTGCTTAGGTTAGGATACAATTCGGGCAGTCCCAATAAAGTATTTTTAGTAAACAGCTTTTTATAAAAATAACGGTCGAATTTCGACCACTGGGCGACCACTACTTAAGATAAAAGCGTAATTCTTCGGATTCTTAACCTTTTTAGTGAGGAATTAACAATTTACCATAGGTAAGTATACATAAGAGTAACATGAATATAAAATTCCGAAGGGTATCCAGACAAATCTCCAGTAAACAAAACAGCTGAACAAATAAACGATAACGGTATACGAGCGAACTGTTTGACCATTTCCATGTGATGAGTCCCCTGATTAAACTTTAGCTATCTATAAAGTTTTATGCGTACGATTGGCGAGTTTTATGACTTGAAGGGGCATCGCATCCTTATACGTTCGATGGATATACAGGCACAACTGCGCCACTACACAACAATTGACAGTAGATTGCATAATGGTAGCTTTTGTGTTTTTTGCGATAATAATATTGCGATAGACTTAGTGGAGATGGTAGTAGTAGGTTGTATACATACCTACATACTGACATAACCTATACGTTATACAATATGCACTGCCACTAAGAATGTTATCCTTCAGGTCTGAGGATCATTAGTCAAGTTTTTGTTTAATTTTTTCATTGTAATACGAAAATTGTAGACAAAATTAGAATTATAAAAATCCATAAGTTGATGTGTATATTTATAAGTATTTGTATAAATCGACACCTGATTAATAACACTACCCATCAAATCGAAAACCGCTCCAAAATTTCCAATACGCTTCTAAATATTTTGTTGGTAATACAGATTGCACCATCGAAGCTAGACTCGACTCCATTCACGACTATCGGTTCGCAACTAAATCCTCTCGGATGCCGGTTTGATTCCCGTTTAAAGTCGAATAGGCCGGAAATCGATTGCTTTGGAAGTTTCACGTTCGAATTGTAGAGCCTGGATGTGGAGTAC
Organism: Eudonia lacustrata; assembly: GCA_947562085.1. Taxonomy (NCBI): domain Eukaryota; kingdom Metazoa; phylum Arthropoda; class Insecta; order Lepidoptera; family Crambidae; genus Eudonia; species Eudonia lacustrata. The sequence continues at coordinate 2,322,727 of OX387317.1, read as the reverse complement.
CTAGATGGACCACGCGGAATAAGAATAACAATGACCACAGTATTCCACCTCGAAACCACAAATACTCTTTTGTTTTATTTCAAATTAAGAAGGTCGATTACAGTATTTATGTATTAAAACATTTGACAATCTTAGTTGACCTTTTGTGTTCGAGATTTAAAGTTTAAAATAAGCTGTTGAGGCTATAAAACCTTTTTAACATTATGTATTAAGATAATTAGAAGTAGGCCATTTTCGTGATGCATTTTTGTACCGTTTCCTAAATCTAGTACTATTATTGATTGAAGTAAATAGTCTTTGAATACAAACACTTTGTATACACGTTATGGTTGGTTATTACTAATAGCATACAGTAATATTGTACAAGCTATACTTAGTTTGATGCTTCGTTCCTCACAAAACACTCCGGGGCGTTCGAGTCGATATACAGTTAGCTATTCGTCAAACTATCACCGTAACCACACTACAAAAAAAAAACGTACTTATCACAACTTTCAAACTACCAGTTCCAAACGCGAATTTTAGCAAGACCATAATTGTCAAAGGCATCAACGATAATAGAATAACAGCTTCTTATTTCACCCAATACAGCACAAAGGGGGCCAGTAGCAATTTCCTCAATCGACGTGCCATTTCCATCCACTTTGTATCCGCGCCGGGCAGCGCGAACGGAAATAACGCGCTTAATAGATTCGCTTCGGCTCACAAGTGCGCTGACAACTGGGTAATCTATTTATGAGGAATACTGGCCGGAGAGCTGCACTGTTGCTGCACACACGCGCCAGCACAAACGTAGTTACAGCACCGAGTTTCTGTACTCAGCTTTTAAACAAGGACTGTTTGATACTACGTTTTTCTTTTGTTCTTTCAGCGGCTAGATGCTGTCAACATCATTGGTACGCTGATGTAGGACCGCGGAGGAAGGCGCGAGCAACGAGGCCTAATAGATACGCTTCGCTAGCTCGGCTTCCAAGTGCTGAACACTGGTTAATCTATTTATGAGGAATACTGGCCGGAAAGCTGCCCTGTTGCTACACACGCGCCAGCACAAACGATAGTTACAGCACCGAGTTTGTTTACTCAGCTTCTAACCAAGGAGTTTTTGATACTACCTACGTTTTTTCTTTTGTTCTTTCTGCAGCAAAATGGATCGACGATTATGGTCATTGATAGGTTGGTACAGCACCGTGGAAGAACTGTTTCTGGCGAGCTGCCGCTAGTATGGATACTGGTGATTGCTATTGCTAAACCGATAGTCCTAGTCACCCCTGTGGTACGGGTATACGTATAGTGGTATTTCGTGGGTAGGCATCTCGTTCTCCCGAATCCTTGTTGAGACCAGCAGGGCTAGGTAAGGTAGCGGGAGCTGAAGGGGAGAACCCCACATAACCATCCGTGCCTCTGAGAGGCCTTGTAGATCGCTTCGGCTCCTAACAACTGACAACTGGTCAATCTAAATATGAGGAATACTAACTGAGGAGCTGCACTGTTTAAACGTAACTGCACAAACGCAATGAATGGGTAGTAAGTAAAAATTTTTTTGAACGATTCATAAGCACTTTTCTAAATTTTTACTTTTTATTTTCAAGCACTAATTACTGCACTGAAGCTAAATTAAATATGGCTGGGTCAGGTAGGCGTTTAATTTTTTCACTGTATTTTGTAAAATTTTATAAATATTCACTTTTCTAAACTTTATTTGAATTAAAAATAAGTAGGTATTTGACTTTGACTTTGCAATTGCAGCACCGAGTTTTTTTTAATTAACGGACCGCACATGTGCCGCGCATCTTACGTACATTTTCAAAATTGGTGTAAGTAATACTAACGATTGCATATTCAACACGAGTAAGCGCTCTGAATGCTTAGGGTAGTAAAGCTAAAAAATCGCATACAAATAAACTTATTTCTCACAAATAAATTAACAATCAAACAACATCGCTAACAACACGCACAATCGATCCCAACAATAAATGTATCACCATCTATTTTCCTATTATTCAAAAAGTGCGATCATAAATTGCGCAAAAGTCAATACATACCGCTGTTACTTTTAATTAATCGGCCATCACTTGTTCCGTAAAAAAAACACTGTCGAAAACACTCACCTGAAACAAAAAACGGCACAAATTAAAAATGCACTCAATCACCAATCAGTTAATGGAGCGGCCGTATTACGTCGGTTTATTCCGATGATTTATATGGCAAGGAACAACGAAATGCAACAACAACATTCGCAATATACCTCGCATTGCACTCGGGTGAAATGTTTTGATAATGCCTGGCTAAATATGGGCTGAACCTTCGTTTGTGTTTGAGAGAATTCTTATTTAATCTTTGTTTTAATATTAGACAGATCAGTCAACCACATTTCCGAACATAACATTTTATGAAATTCTTAAAGGTTACTTAAAAGCAAATACGAAATAAGACTTATAATATGAGTTTCTAATAAATGGTTAGTTATTTAGTTACTGTAAATTGTGCAAGTACATAGATTTGTTTCAATGTTTCCAGGATCACAGTTTTTTTATTGATTTCAAATCTGGCTAACCGTTTTGATATCTAAATGAATTGAATGAAATGAAAATTATTTATTCAGTGTCACACAATAATGCATTGAATAAAATAAAAAAAAAATTACATTAACTGAAGACTTCTGGAACTTTAACAATAACTATATTTTAAATTAAATTAATTAAATCACGACCTTGCTGATGACTTGCCTTGCTAATGACGTTCTTATGAGCTATTTGTAGCCTAAACTGAATAAATGTTTATTTTATCGCCAGGACATAAACAAAAATATATAATTTGAATTCCTAAAACAAAAATGAAAGTAAATGCACAAAGTCCGTCTCACACACGCACTTCATACAAAAAATACTGTAACACATTGCAATCCATTTGTCAATGGGGTGTGTCGTTAATGCTCGTTTTATAATTGGGTCGCCGGTCGTTTTGGCCTCTCGTCAGCGGCAGGTCCATTTATCATCATGATTTTACTGTAGCTTGCAATTATATACAGACACATTTTATTATGTGCAGTCTACAGACCTGCACTTTAAATGGAACAATAGAATAGTGATAAGTGGTAATACTAAAAATATATCATTTTAGACTAAATGATATTCAATCGTCATCATGATTTCACTGTAGCTAGCAATTAAATACAAACACATTGTACTGTGTGCAGTCTACAGACCTGCACATTACATGGAACACTGGAATAGTGACATAACTCAAAATATGATATTATATACCATTTATCATCATGATTTTACTATAGCTTGCAGTTTTAACTATTTACTATGTGCAGCCCCCTGACTATGAGCTCTTATAGCAGTATTATTGCAGTTGTGGAAAAGAGACGCGAGTATATTCGCCGCTACACGCGTCTCGTTTTCACAACTGCAATAATACGGCTATAAGAGTTCGTGGTTACCCCCCAGTATGCGGTGATGCACGAAATGTACCACAGAGTAATGGAATAGTAGCAAACTCGTCATTATATTTACTAGATTTTAACTGAAAACTAATATTGTATAAGAATATTTATAACCACAACCTGAAGTCCAACCTAAAAGTACAATTGTAACCTAACGGTTACAAATATAACGTACCTATATTTGTTTAGCATTGAATAGCATAACTGCTATTCAATGCTAAACAAATATAGGCAATGCAATCAGTTAATGCAACGAATTAACATCGACCAATCTATCAAAACACCTAAAATCCACTTCAACGGAAAAGCTTAAATATATTTGAACAAATTCATTGGATCGAATTCATCAGTACAAAGAATTGCGTTCGCGCGATGATCGGCCCGAATTACGTTTTGAGGAACGCAATTGCATTAGTTAATGCACCGGCGGCGGCGATGAAAAACGACATGACGAAGATTTCGAGTGACTGGAAGTGTCATTTCAACATTAACAACTCAATCACTTGATGTCAGTGAAGCATTCTTCTCCACAGCTAAAAAATAGACGTCCTGAATGGGTAGTAGGTAAAAAAGTTTTGGACGATTCAAAAGCACTTTTCTAAAGTTTATTTGAATAAATAATATTTGACTTTGACTTTGACTTTGCACACGCACTCGCACAACGACTTTTTACGTCATCGTTGACTATGAACGCTTAAAAGGTAACCATAGAATATTGGTTTCTACTGCTTTAGAAAAGTTTTATTTACAATATTCTAGTTTGTTTTAACCATTACGGGTTAATAGCATAAGGATCAGTGTATGTCTTTATAAAACAGCAGATATGCAAAAAAAAGTTTATTTTTTTCTTTAAAAATCAACACTAGGATTTTACTAACTCAACTCAAACTGTCTTTGTTTAAATTAGAAAAGTGTCATATCCAGAATTCGTATATCTCCATCGAGCACATTAGCTGGCCTTGCAACCGAATAATGTTCAGTTTCGGTCGAAATTTTCGGATTTCGTGTAATTGTGATTTAGTACGGATCTGATACGTGATAAACTTATCGGTGTGGCTAGCTTTTGTCGGAATACAACACGGAATTACTAATGTTAGCTTAGACTAATAGTATTTCCAGTGAAAATGTGTGTGATATTTAAATGTTTTAGGGGAAAAGCTTTCTTTTAATTTTCTTCTATTTCATTTGTTATACACACATAAACGATTTCTTGTCCGATTTGTTTTCATATGATTCGATTTATTGGTTAGATTTGCTTAATGCATCCAATAATTAAGATACACAATTTTTAAGTCACTTTTTTTTTAGATTAAAAGTCTGCAAAAGATCAAGCGGGAAGCTTGATGGTGAGCGGTCACCGTTGCCCATGGACCTCAGCAACATCAGAGGTGTTGCTGAGGTCCATGGGCGTTTGATTGCGTTGCCGTCCAGCCCCCTAGACAAGTGGCAAAACGCTAATTAGAATAGAAATTAAATAGATTTATATCGTTGACTTATGTCAATCCCGTACAATAATTATCCTATTTTATTTCTATTCTATCAGCGTTTTGTCTTCACCACTTGTCTAGGTGGGCTGACATGTTATTTTTTGTAGTTTTCTAGAATTTTTAACTTAATTTTTATTTCAAATTCCTGGCCAATTTTTAAATAATGACGTCATCGAAAATGGATTATAATCATTTCAAATGAACCGTTAAAATTCGTATATTCCATTTCAATTGACACATTACCTATATTTATAACACACACAAAACATCTAGAAGCTAATTTATCATCAGAACTCAACAAAACAATGGGTTGGATAATGTTAGTGTTCACTGTTGGTACATTCAGCAACAAAACAATAACTTGGGAATGTAACAGGAGCTCATTTACTTCTAGATAAGTTATTGTAACATAAGTTACTTTGACTAATTATTTTCTTGCTGATTGTACCGTGTCATAATAACATCGTAAGATGTGGAAACGTGCCTTTTTGTTTAAATAATACTAGTTTCGACAAAGTACTAAAGTCAGTCAGTTCAGCGACCTTTGTTGCTGACTGTACCTACATACGAGAACTGTATTTAGAATGGATTTTGGAAGTTTCGGCGCGGCCGATCAGATCCGCGATAAACTTATCAACCCTCCCGGCCGGGGCTTTGAAAGCGGAATACGTAGGTACTAACACGGAATTTGACCGGCCAAATTGAGTTAGTTCTGTAGTTTTCCGACAGGCGTTGTAACTAACGGCCATGTTGATTGATATGTTTTGAACTGGAGATGCGCTGAAATGTTAAAAAATGTTTACAATGATTCTGAATTTCATTAAGAGCGTTTACGCCGCACACTAGCGCCGCCAATGAAAAAAGAAACATATCTAGTAATTAGAGATAGAAAATCAATCAACAAACTATCTGAATGAAGTAATTTAGCATTTTTACGTCACCTAATGAACACCTGACATGTTATGGTTTAGTTAAATATGGCGTTATAGTTAAAAGTGGCCGTAACGTCTTATTTAACTAAACTATAATATGTGAGGTGTTAATTAGGTGACGTAAAAATGCTAAATTACTTCATTCAAATAGTTTGTTGAGCATAATTTGATTTTCTATCTCTAATTACTAGATATGTTTTTTTTTTCATTAGTGGCGCTAGTGTGCGGCGTAAACGCTCTTAATAATAGATAACAGATGAATGCGTAACACGAAATGGGACATAAACCGCACATCGGGCCCAGTGCTGATTGGTGGTTGTTAACGACTAAAGTACGAAAGCACGGAGGAACTTAAGTTGAAACATTTTTGTTCACTGCGCCATCGAGAATGTCAATATAATTAAGTTTTTTAGTAGCCTTTTGTAAGTGTTTACCTCTCATCAAAATATATAGACATTATTTGAAAAACCTGCTGGGCAGAATACTACCACCGCCTGGAGGCAATATTCTGGTGTTGCAGTCAATATTGTCCCAATAATTACCTATGTATATTCGTATTCATTAAATTCACTGACCAGTGATTATCATTGAACTATATTACATTATTGCTGTGTAATAAGTCAGGGCGTAAGTGCTAATATTGAAATCGACTATGCCCATTATTGGCCAAACTAAACCAAAATAATTGCACCCATTGAAAAGCTAATGCATGATGATAAGCGTTCGAATGTATTGTTGCGCTAAAACTGAGTATTTGTGTAATTTTGTTTCCATTGTGCGTATAAAATCTCAGTGATTTATTTAAAAATAAATTTTTGTCCTAGATGATGTTAAGTATTTCTTTTTCTATATTGAATATAGGATAACTAGGTATATATTTAATGTTTTTTCTAATTAGACACCTACCTACTTAATTTAAAAGGTTTAGTATTTTGATACTAGGACAAATTGTTTCTTAGCTCGGGGTTACGTTCATTAATCATTTATTCTTGAAATTAAATCTGTTTTATATTAAAAAAATACTGTAGATAAAACTTTTTCTGTAACCTTAATACTTTCTGCAGCAAATTTATTTAGGGTCTAAAGGCTTTATAAGCTACTCCACTTCCGTACCCGTTGGAACCTTTTTGAATGTAGGTACACACAAAAAATTGGTATTGCAGTATTTTTATAATTTTTCTTACACAAACCTTTATTGTGACTGTCGCAATTTTACATAATTTCATTTTTAGTTTCTATTATTCAAACATAACACACATTGCCCAGTTTAATTCCGTGCCAACAACTCACGCGTACGTCATTTTAAAGCGTTTTATTACGATCGCGTGAACTTTTATCTTCTCATTAGCGAAACGCATCCATCATGGGGTAGTGTCAAGTGATATTCGCTCATACAAACGCGCCGCTAGATTTCGTTAAGTAATTAATTATAATGACACAGTTAACGGTGTACGTACAAACTACCAAAAAGGTTAGCGTTAAGAAGAGTGCTTGGCGGGAAAGTGAAGATTGCCTCTTTCAGTCTGCGGGTTGTTTTGTTTTCTAGAATTTGTGTTATGTTGAATATTCATGTAAAAATGGTGAAATATTAATCTTTACGTTCGGGTGGTTACGTTCCCTAAAATATGGTTGAGCGAAGCGATGGCTGATTGGTATGTCAACTCGTGAACGGGTGCCGCCTGTGGAGGCACCCGTTCACGTACTTATCTTATTTTTAGCATTATTCACTATAGTTTGACTTTGTTTTTCTTAAACATTTTTGACTTTTACTAGGGTACTGTAGTGGTACTGTATGACATTGTCGAAATTGAAACTTTTACCAGATGTAAATTTGATAACTTAGATTTTTTTTTTTTGTTTTTCTTTTACATGTTGTGGTTGTCTTCTGTATTTTTTGTGTTTATTTGTAATGGAAAATGTCGTGCTATGATATTTGGCATGGCATTTTCCAATATTTTCAACGCTGTAACGGAAAAAAGAGCTGGACACTTGCCGAGCTTCTTGCCGGTTTTTCTCAGTACAAGATCTCCCGTCCAGAGTAGACTTACGAACCGATGACACAGTGACATTCACAAGAGCTACATGTAGCCTAAACTGAATAAATTATTTTGAATTTTGAATTTTTGAATTTTTTTAAGTGTTTGTAAACAATTTTTTTTATGTCTTACGTGTAAGCACTAGGCCTTCATCTCACCTGATGTTAAGTGACGATAAGGCCGAAGGTGGACGCGCACTTCACCCGGACTCCTCAACTACTGAGGAAACATGTATGCGTGTTGGGCAAATGAAACAAAACAGTGCCACGTCACTTTTCTAATTCTCTCAAGAGATCCGCGGGAGGTCTCAGTAAATCCTCACCTTGACTAAGAGATAAGATAAGATAAGATGAGATACGATAAGATACGATACGATAAGATAAGATAAGATCATTAATAATTATCATTCATCATCATCTTAAATTGCCAAAGGAAATATTGTTTATTCATATAATTTGTAAGAAAAAACACTTTCACACTGGCTAAATGTGCTAACCGCACGAAGCCATCAACTAAAGAGAAAAAAACGTTAGCGTTTAAAAGGTTGTATTCATTTTAATATGGCAGCGAACGGCAAAGTTTGTCTAGTTGTGTTTGGACAAGTTAATGCTATAAAGCCTCTTTATAAGCTTTCTTGAAAGCTAACTGAATTAGATTTGAAGTTGCGAAATTAATTGTTAATTCTCTTAGTGTCTACGCGTGAATTCAAGTTGGCTTTTGCTAAATGTGTGATGGCGTTCTGTCTTTAACTTTTCCTAATCAGTTAGTCTTTGTTCGGAAATTCATATGTATGGGTTAATTAAGCTTTTGTTATAGTATATTATTGTCATTATCTTCTGCCTCTTATTGTCTCACAGCTGGGCTACTTCCTACATGAATAGATCTTACCATAACTCACCACGTAGCCCAAGTGAGGATCAGTGGTTTTTTACTACTACCATCCTGCTGTGAAAGGATCCAACCAAATTGATTACCCATTCTGTGAGCTTTGCAAAAGTTGCTCAACTACAAGCAATATCGCAACTTGAACATACAAGCTGCTTTGCCATTTAACTCCTATTTCAAATCTGTATTGGCATGCACTGTACAAACTTTAAGGGTGGATTCTACACTCAAATATACATGATAAAAAAATATTTAAAAATTCTAAAGTGCTCGTAGTAAATTGGTTACTTTGTGGTTTTTTAGTTATTTTTGGTGTTGAAAACCGACATATTTGTTCTTTTTTTCCCTATTGATGTTCTAACTTTTGGCTACTTTACTGATTGTTATTTACCTGCGACTAGTTTCACCTTTTTTGGCTCCTGTAAAAATCGAAGACAATAAAATCAAAAAGGCTGCCATTTCTACATTAAAGAGCTTGGAATTTTTAAAGTATTTTCTTTACTATGTATATTTGAGTGTAGAATTCACCCCTAAAGTTTGTACAGTGCATGCCAATACAGACTGTATATAGTATATATTCTAAATTTAGTTGTTCAATATAATTAGCTTAGTAAAGCGCTCAAACTTATCATTTAGAATAATTTAGCATGCCTGCACTACCCCACATCATAATATAAAAAAATAGAAATAAAAAATCAACCCTTACATTCATAAAACGTATTCCAAACAAACAAAAGGCGTGTTTAAAAATAACGCCAGCAAATAGCCGCCATAGATTTTAATAAAACGCTTAAGCCGGCCATACTGAGGCCATACTGAAGCAGCATTAATTTATATCAAATTGGCATGGCAATTACATGTTGTGCCGCGGAAATATCGCACTCTGTAACTGTAATTGTAGGGTGGGCAGATATAGTGTGCGCAGATTTATTTCAACTATAAAGAATTTGTATTGGAAGAGAAATAAAATTTAAATAGTACAATTATGTTTATTGATTCAATGAATACCGGCTGTGCCCAACTGCACGCATAGTATTGGTCTAACCTACAATTATTACTGCTGAAGAGTATGAAGAACCAGTACACATACGCGCTTTACCAGGTAGAAACATGTACCTGGGCGTTTTCCCCTTCCCCACGACACAGTAAAACCGAGCCGAGTTTAGTACCCATTCTTTCGAGGCGCCCTCAAGTTTCCCGATCTCGCCATCCGACTGACAAGGGCGTTTAGCCCTAGAGAATTTCGTTAGGTGTTCCAGATGTAGAAACTATAATTTAAGTTAAGTTACTTTTTTTATAACCCCAATTACGCTCTTAAGCAAGCGGCCAACAGCATAATTTTTATTTTAAAAATTGTTATGATGATTATAATAACTTCCGTGTCGATTTTGTATCTGCCAACCTGGGCGTTGCGTCCTCACAAGACTGATATACCATATATTTGAACTCGTAATAGACAGACTTAAAATTTGGCAGGTATATTCCCTAAAAGGTGTAAAAAAAGGTATATAAAAAGATATATAAAAATAATTTAAATAATAATTTAATAATATAAAAAGGTATATAAAAGGTATATTCCCTAAAGTTTTTTATAAAAACTACACGGGTGTTCAAACTATTCACGCAGCCAAAGCCGCGGGCGGGCCGCTAGTTTGCAATAAACAGACTACCAACGGACGGACGGACGGAATGTTTATTCCAATAATAGGTCTAGCCCGTAATGTTACATTAGAGAAATGAGATCATGACCGCATTCACCGGCCAGTTAAAGTTTTATGATTTCTTTTGGCCAGCACGTTTCCAATGATTAAGACGATACGACATTTTTGGCGGATCTTGGCAAATTTAACACGCATTTGGAATTTAAAAAGGAAGTGAACCAGTCTTCTACAAAACTGGTTGATATCTTTGCATTGGTTAAATTAAAATTGAGATCAACAAGATAATAGACTTACTGCAGTACTAACCCTTTCGTATTTTATTTTTATTTTCTTATGTATCAGCACTATTTAACACAATCCGTAACACTTAAAACCGTGATGATAATACACGGTCTCTAAAGACGCGTGCACGTTTCAAACTTTGATTATTTACTCTAGTTTCCAATAGCAAGGCTCTAAAGCCTTGATGTCCGGCATAATTATAACAACAATACCTTTAAATATCCCCTTGCTAGATTTTGGTCAACTCACATGAATGCCAAGCCATAACTCAATTTGGGGTTGACACATAGACTGCCTCCTTACGACAAGATCTAGGATTTGAGTATTGCGGAATCATCTTTCGCCTTTAAAGTTGTCATTGCCAGACTCATACGATTATTCCCATATAAAAATCGTAATATATTGGAAACGTGTCTCAGTACATCTTGGCGTGCTGTGCCGCGATAAAATTTAAAATATTTACAGGAGGTCATCCAAGGGTTACGACGAGGATCGGTGAGTGTACCCCCATTTAACTTGCAAGATTGATGAGAGCTCGTATCACTTCTAGTATGCTTCTGGTGGTCTTACAGAACTCTTTTCGGTATAAACAAGCCATAAATTTGATCACGAAAATGTACAGGTTTTAAAATTGTGTATTTCTACATTTAGATTCCTAAAACTTCAAAGTACGTGACGTGATACGACATAAGAGCTATTTGTAGCCTAAACTGAATAATTGTTTTTTTTGTAATTTTATGCTAATAAAATACTCTCTATACATTTGAGTTAAAATAGTAGAGTACCTCGATGGCACAGTGGTTATCGCTAGGGTTAAGCAACTTTCGCAACAGCCGGTTATCGGATAGGTAACCTCCTCCTAGATGACGACCTCCTTGGTCGAGTGGTTTGTACACCGGCTTTCATGGTGTCGCCATCTCTGAGGTTCCAGGTTCGATCCCCGCTCGGGTCAATTTTTAGAAATTATTGTTTTTCTAAATTGTCTCGGTTCTGGGTGTTTTCTATGTATAATAAGTATGTATTGAAGTATTTTAAGTATGTTTATCCGTTGTCTACAAACCATTTAACGAGTTTCATAACAAAGCTTCTCTTGGGCTTGATTATTGGTGTGAGTGTAGGAAAGTTTAATTATTAATTATTTAGGTGACCAAATATTTATCATCTCGAGCTTCTCCGTGTTTCGAAAGGCACGTAGAACCGTTGATCCCGGCTGTATCAGCAGTCGTTGACAACGACCAATCCGTACTGTCAACGCGTGGTGGTTTATGGCCCGTTCTCCCTATCAATCCGTAGGGAAGGCTCGTACCCCAGCAGTGGGGACATAAAGAGAGCTGGTGAAGACTAGTATAGGCGCGGGCACGGTCACTGGCTGGCTGATGAGTCAGCCCATGTTGCAAGCACGTTATACAACTACATAGCCCAATTGTAAGTAAGTTAAGAAGTACTGTACTTTATTACTTACTTGCTTACTCCGATGGCTCAGCGACCCAAAGTGAGTCTTGGCCTCCGACACAAGGTACTTTATTACGTAAAGAAAAAGGTAACAGCATATACAGGTCTTATTGCTAACAAAAAGTATCTCTAAATCCTAATTTTCAAGTATTGAAACAAAATATCTAGTTAATTCAGTCAAGGGCTTTGACTGTCAGATAATCGACTTCGACTGTAGATATAATGTAATTTTGACAAGGAATCTATAACCGACACAGTCATAATAATATAATGTACAAACTATTCTTATGTCCTACCATGAGAAGCCTGAAGTTGTTTAAATTATGTAATATGTCATAGTGTAAAACAGTAAAAGTATATACTGTTTTCCAAAGTTTATACGAAATGAAACACTATACGCACTCGTGTAAAAATAATGTAAGATAGATAGATGTAAATGTTTATATAATATAGTGAAAAAATTTAATGCCTACCCGACCCAGCCAGGAATCTAACCTGGATCTTCCGCAATCCGGGCGGCTGCACTGACCATTATGCTACCGGGAAGGCTGACGTAAGCACTGAAAGATGAATCTGCATAGCCATCGGTTGAATTGACCGTTGAATATATGGCACTGTGCCGCTAAAACGCTCTAAAATATTAAAAAGCAGTGTAAAAATTCAGTGCTTACGTAAGCCTTCCCGGTAGCATAATGGTCAGTGCGGCCGCCCGGATTGCGGAAGATCCAGGTTCGATTCCTGGCTGGGTCAGTTAGGCATTTAATTTTTTCTATGTATTTTGTAAATATTTAATCCAGATTCAGTGCAGCAAATAGCACTTTAAAAAAAGTAAGATTTAGATGTAGGTAAATGTTACAAATAAAATTAATTTACTAACAGACCACGGACCCTTCAAAGGGTTCAAAAGGTCTTTATAACATAATATTTAAAATAATAAACTTTAGTTATAATTAAAAGAAAAACAATTGTATTTCAAAAATTTAATACCCTCGTTGTTAGTTGGTATTAGAACTAAAAGTTTACCATAACAAATAACATAACAGCAAGTTACATAAGAAGAATGACAAGAAAATAAAGATTTTATATCAATATTTTAAAATAATCGTTGGTTTTTATTTCTATCAAAATGCAATTAGCTTAGAATTAGTAGCACGGCTTTGATTAACCAGTTAGAGGTAAAACAGCTTGTTAATCAGAAATTACAAATGGCTGCCAAATCAAACGGCCTTCAGCCTTATCGCTATCTACCGGCCTACATATTAGCCAATATGAAGGCTGTGTGTCACCAGTATAGTTAATACAGATTTAAAACAATAACAGTCCACCAAAAAGCTACAACTTTTTCTTTCTACAGTGTTAAAAACTTAACCACTCATGGACAGAGTAGTTAGTTATCTTTGATAATTAGTTCGAACTGTCATTGGAACGCGTTGCTAATAAATTAATGTGTGCAAGTTTACTACAAGTATCCCACCCATGGCTAGCGATAGATGGCGGTCTACAGTTAGCAAATTCAGTTAGTGCAAATTTTGTTTGCTGCTGTTTGTTTTTCCTGTGGCATTACAAATAAGCATAATTTGAAACTGTCTTTCTAAAAACGACCCTTTAGCAGACCTGGGCATTTTCGGAAGACCAGGTCGTGGCATCACTTAAGAGCTAAGACATATGCTGAGAAGATGCCCTTTCAGTATCATATAACATATCGTCCTTCTACGCAAATCCTTTGATTCCTAGAAATGTAGTTCAAGATGTGGTTCAAGATTTAAAAAGTACAAGTGCAATAGTTTAATATCTAAAATATAAACTTTTTCACCAAAAACAATGCTTACCAAATATATATTTCGTCAGAACGCAAAAAAATCCCTATACCTTATCACAATGGGTTTAGGCGGCGATATATTAGATATAACTCTAACAACTAGGAGTGGAAATTGTTAAGCTAATGTGCTAATACATATCATATTATTATATTATTTAAGAAAGCTGTTATTTCCTGAATAAAGAAAATAAAAATAATTTAAAATAAACTATTTATTATGCATGTTTTCTTTGTATGAATGTGTTACTTTGTGATAAGTACTGAATGAACGTTTTTCTTTTCTATTTCTATTTCAAACCAAATACATTAAACTATGCTAGCCTGTTATACTGCTTGCACCTCAACTAAGCATACGCTACGAATCGGGACACTAATTGGCAAGGTTGCAGTTTCGAACTACACTCGACTTGACTCCACCGCTCCGCACGAGGCAGATAAAAAGTTTTATGCCTGCTACGGTTTTTATACTACCCCACCAGTTATAATAAAAAATACGCTCACGTGAATAGTTTGCCTATTCGTCATTTCAGAAAAATGGTTTGATAACAAGGCATTAAAAACTTAGGGTGCGTCCAGATTATATGACAAGACATGTTATTTAACATATTTATGTAGCGTGTTTTATTAGTGTTTACGATAAGTGTCTAGAATCTAGATTCTATCAAAAGTCAAAACAGCTATAGCTAGACCGCTTAACTGAGACCTCGCCTGCGGTAGGTACGCGGGGCGGGAGGTACGTAAGCCCTCTGCCACGAGTACGAGCATTTTGCGACGCGGCGAACGGTTTCTAGTTCATTGCGTTATTTCTATAACCGTTGACTATGACTGCCGTTGTATAGCGCGCATTGAACTAAAAATCCGTTCGCCGCGTCGCAAGTCGCTCGTATTCGTGGCAGATGCCATACGTACCTCCCGCCCCACGTACCTACCGCAGGCGAGGTCTCAGTTAAGCGGTCTAGCTATAGGAGTTGCGACGAAAAGTGACAGCATTTTTTTAACATCACCGTTTTCAATTTTTCACTCGTTTCTCTCTGTTCTTAAACATGCTTGGAAATTAAGTAATTATTTTATCAAAGTTTCGTCGAGATAAATCGAAATTGCTATGCCTGCTGGTCAGGTGCAAGCGAGCGACAGCGGTCAGCAAAGTAAGTATTATAAGTCATAATCTCTCTTGTTATTTAAAATTTGAACAAACTAAACATGGCAACCAACGAGTTTAAAAAGGATTTTATAATAATTATTAGTTAGGGACAGTGGTTACCATGTTACCATCTACAGCTTCATGGTGGTTACTAAAGGAAACTTGACAATCTGGTCATCGAGATCAATCGGGTTTTTCTACAAATCACATTTCTAAATGAGGTACCGATAAATTGGTTGAGTTCAATGCTAAAAGAACTTTAAAATAACAGATTTTATTACTCAACTTTATTATCAATAGTGCATCTAAAGTAAATAAGTCTATTATAAAGTATACGCGCCGCGCCGCACATAACTCACGAATTTATACATTTACCGATTCGCGGCATACTTTTATTGTTTCCGTTTGTTTCGGCTGCAACGTATTTGTTATGAGATTAATGTACTTTATAAACCAATTATTCATTATGAATGAATAATCAGTTAATTCGATTACTTCTATCATTTGGTTGACAGTGTAAAGAAATCGTATCAATATTTATCAAAAATGGATTTAACATAAAATTTTTTTTGGAAATAGTTAACTTAAGTCAATAAAATCTAGTTTAAACTTTTATATTATCATGGTCATATATTTTACAACAGAATAATATCAAATAACTAAATCTAGGTATTAAAAACATAAAACTGAAATATAGATAAAAGTCGTCCAATTTTATTTAGTCCACTCTAATCCTGTCCACTTAAGTTACTGACATTATAAAAAAACCGTAAAAATAATACTATCACAATTTTTGCATAGGAACTCTGACTGGCGAGAGCCGTAAACGAGAGCAGTTCGCATTAAAGAAGATGCTACTGACCTAATTTTATTTAAGAAATAAAAGCGACACAGAAATTAGACTTTATGAGGACGGACGAAATTCATCAGCCTGAAATTGCAACCGACTACGCGTGCTCACTGTACACCAAACACTTTTAGAACGGCATTCACTTGAAAAAGACCATTAAAAAATTCATAAAAATGTAGCAAAGACAAAAGAGCATCTTTAAATATCGTTGCATATTCATAAAATCACATTTCTTTAATTAAATTTTTTCTTGGGACCGAAGTGACTCTTGCGAACGCCTTGAGAGCGGAGGTTTATGAATAAATAAACTTCCTTTAAACAAGTTTTTTTCTGGGACTAATGAAAATTTGATATTTCGCGATGGCAATGCCGACCTGTGACCGAGACAGCTGCGCGACACACGAGCAGGAAGCACAGAGTTGCCTGGTATGATCCTCTATCAAAAAGAATTTAAACCATTTTTCATAATCATCTTAGTAAATAGCCTATCTCATACACTATACCACTAATGAGCAAAGGCCTCTTTATTGACATGAAGTCATCGCTACAAATGACGAATTTGGATAACATTGGATCACGACTCACGTGACTCTGGCCGCTAAAAAATAATATAATTTATTAATTTAATGTATGGGGATGGAACTAAATTTGTTTGGTCATTCAACAGCGCATAAATGTCATTTTTTTTTTTAAACTGTTATTATTTAAATTTAGTTCCATCCCCATTATTACGTATTGTCGCGGGTAGTACGTCAAAAATGTCAAACGATGGCGCTTTATAAAGGAGCCGGGAGCTGCGTAGCCGTAACAGTCGGTGCGCAGCTCTCGACCAGTCAACAGCTCCTGAGGATGCCCCGTGGAGGGGCGAAACACGTGTCGGGTATCGGTGTTGGTGTGCATTTTCGCTTGCACGCATTGTTTCTCCTGCATGTGCATACTTTTTGCGGGCGGGAGGGCGGTGCATGCGTACTGCATCCAAGCTGTATAAACGAGTGAGTTAGCGGAATTAACACTACATATTATTTAAATTAATTTTTTTTGTACTATGGATTTCCGCAAAATAACGCCTGATTCCATTAATTATCTTAATGTAATTTTAATTATAATACTGACATAGTTTGTAAGCCTTATTGTACTACTAACTACGAAATCGATGTGTACGTCTGAAATAAAATAATTATTATTATTATTATCGAGGAAAATACCTGGAATTTCCAGGAATTCAAAAAATGAGCACGCCCGTCCTATATTTGCATCGTATTTAAAAAAACGCTTTGCTAGCACCCAGAACCTCCGGTTATCGGCCCGAGTGCTTAGCCACACAGCTACCGAAGGGTTCTTCATCATAGACAACCACATACGTCTCACTGCTGAGCTCACACATGCACATAGGAATATTAGGTTAGGTTAGGCCAGCAGCGTGGTGGAATATACCACCATGCTGCTGGCCTAACTTAGCTTTACTATTTCTACGAAAGACTAAATTAGAACTGGGTGCATAAAGATAAACGTCAAATTGAATCATGACCGTTCTACTCATGGGGTACGTTGTCAAGAAATTATTGAATGGCACTAACTGACGTAGGCAGTCATGTCGTACAACTAGAAATTAGATTTATCAACAGTTCTATAGCTACATATAAGCACAGCATGCTTGCAAGGCCTGCAGACAATTAAATTTTTACAGATACGAACATGAGGGTCGAACATCTGCGTCTTGACACACAGATCCAAGAGAAAGCCAGTTCACACCTTTTAGTTACTGCATTCTATGCTCTAATAGTTCTACCACCGTTCACAGACCAGCTCCCGAGAGGAACGTAATCCGAGTTAGGGTACGTAATAAAAATAAAGAGAAATATTATACTTGGTTTGGTTGGTTGGTTATCTGAGCCCGCCTGATTAGCTACTACCATCTTATCTACCCTGTCACCAATACATATATATGCAATATATGTACTATCAATATATGCACCCGGCAGATTTCGTACGGCTTTGACAGTTTCCATCAAGTGATTAAATTCTCTTTGGTTTCTATGACAATAAAACAAACAAATCATTTTGTATTGGAAAATTAAAGTAAACCTATTTATAGTGTGATTCCCGTGGGAATATCAGGATAAAAACTAACCTATGTGTTAATCCAGGTTGTAAACTATTTGTGTGCCGAATTTCATCCAAATCCATCCATCCGTTGCAGCGTGAAGAAGGAACAAATACACAGACATACACACAAACTTTATAATATTAGTGTGATGTGGTTATTAAGTTCCGCCAGTTAGAAGTGACCTAACCAATGCCCAGTTCCTCTGTGGTTGAAACGTTTTTATCGTCGGATATACCGTCACAGGTATGCGCTTCCACGCTTTAGTAATAAATAAATGATGACGTGAATTCACGACAATATTTTTAATAATAATGTTACTTCGATAAAACACATTATACAGGCTGACTTTTTTATCACCGTCCTTCTGAGATGACTCCCGTGATACAAACGAACAACTCTTACTATTGGACCATAAACCAACTCCCTAACTCGAAAATAAAATTCAGCTGTTCCATACATTTTGGTCGAATGAATATTAACGTTTTTTATAGTTAAGGAGTTGGTCCAATAGTAAGAGTTGTTCGTTTGTATCACGAGAGTCATCTCAGAAGGTTTGGATGGTGATAAAAAAGTGACCTTCTATGTACGCCATCAGTTAGGCAGAAAATCCGTTTTGAAAAATATTATACCTTTTTAACTGACGTCGGTCGTTCAAAAAATGATTGCCAAGTGAAAAAAAGATATCATCATCATCAGCTCATTTTTTTATGTCCACACTGCAGGTGCCCGAGCCTCCCTGGATGTCATACACCACAACGAGGGCCCAGTGAGAATTGGTGGTTGTTAGCGACTGCTAATGCAGCAGGGACCAACAGCTTTACGTGCCTTCCGAAGCACGGAGGAACTAAGATGATTCATTTTTGGGTCACCCATCCGATGACCGGCCATTGCGAAAGCTGCTTAACCTCAGCTCGCAACTCGCAGACCAGTAGGCTTAGCCAAAGTAACATTAAGAAAACGATAGCGAAGTTCGAAAAGAATAAATGTATGGTATGTATTGACATAAGCCGCGCTAAATCACGTGGTCAATCTTATGTCAATCCCATACATTTTAATCTTTTCGAACTTCGCTATCGTTCTCTTAAGTTACTTTGGCTACCGCCACTGGTACGATGACCACTGCGCAATCGAGCTCTAAAAAAAGCTCCAAAAAGATATAAAAAGAAATACACATTTTTTTATGATGCCGTTTCTTTCCATCCCACGGCGCTGTGTGTCACCCTTGTTAGGCAAGCGCCCTATTTCTAACACTAAATTATTCATAGACTTGAAGGCTCAGCTAAGCACTAGCCCGTTGGCGAGTCTGTGAAATCTCACCTTGTTATATTCTCCTCGCTGTTATCATTAAACAGCCAAATGGAGAATCTCTTTGCATAAGTGTTAATTCCATTTCGACATCGTTATACTCCGTTTTCCTGAGTAGGCTAATTTGACGTTTACCGTTTGTACTGATTTAGTTAGAGCGGTCTCTAACATTTTTTTTTGAACGTGGTAATAAAGTTTTGTGGTTGTCACCATCATTGTCTGTCGTCATTAGACGGGGATAAAATCAATAAACAATAAAACTTTCCTACACTCACACCAATTATCTAGCCCAAAAGAAGCTTCGTTATGAAACTCGTTAAATGGTTACTAGACAACGGATAAACATACTTAAAATACTTAAATACATACTTATTAAACATAGAAAACACCCAGGCCCGAGACAATTTAGAAAAACAATAATATCTAAATTAACCCGACCGGGGATCGAACCCGGGACCTCAGAGATGGTGACACCATGAAAACCGGTGTACAAACCATTCGACCAAGAAGGTCGTCAAAATTAAGGATAAATAATGAGCAAATAAATACCTACCCTTGATATTAAGCTAATACCCATCAATTGTAGCGATGACTTGATTTTAATGATGAAGACCTTTGTCCAACAGCGGGTACAGGGTCTAACAAAATCAATAAGCGAACGTTTAAGGGCGGTATCAATACATCATTCTGAATACAATGACAAAATATGGGCTCCAGTTTTATAGTGATTTTTCAAAGTAATGTTTTCTAACAAACTAAATCGGCGGAATTGGTGTTTTTGGGGGACTTCAATGCTCACCACGAGTAGTGGTTAAGTTCCTCCAATACTGACCATGCTGGTAGAACTGCCCATGCTTTCGCTCTCACGCACGACCTGACTCAACTGGTGAACCAGCCCACCAGGATCCCAGACGTAGTCGGTCACGCGCCCTCTTTGTTGGACCTTCTGCTGACGAGTCGCCCAGCTGGCTACCGAGTGGAGGTTCGAGCTCCTTTGGGATCTTCGGATCACTGCTTGGTATCCAGTAAAGTGCCTCTGGCTCCGCTACCGCCTTCAGCGGTATCGAAACGCCAGATTTGGTACTACTCGTCGGCAGATTGGGATGGTATGCGGGACTATTTCGCATCCGTTCCTTGGGGGCAGCGCTGCTTCAGTGGGAAGGACCCGACAGCTAGTGCGATTGCAGTTGCTGATGAGATAGTTTTAGGGATGGAATACTATATTCCGCACTCCTATCTCATCAGCAAAGGCAGGCGCAACCGTTGGTTCAACCGCGAGTGTGCCAACGCTGCTGATAACAAGCAGGCGGCATACCGCGCTTGGATCAGGGGTAAAGCTCTTGGGGATCCCGAAACCCGCTCGCTGAAAGCAGCCTATAATAATGCCACCAAGTCCTGCAAAAGAGCTTACATTAGAGCGGATGCCCAGCGCGTTGCACGAGTCGGCCAAGAACTACTGACGCATCCTACGGGCAGCCGTAGCTACTGGCGTCTGGCCAAAGCCGTGCAATCGAACTTCTGCCAACCCTCGCTGCCACCATTGAGATGTCCTGATGGAACTTTAGCTCACAAGCCGCAGGAGAAAGTCGATCTCCTGGCCAAACTCTTTGCGGCTAACTCCCGAGTCGATGACTGCAATGCACAGCCACCTACAATTTCTCACTGTGGCCACACAATGCCCGATTTTAAAATCAGGCAGCGTGACGTCCGTGCGGAGCTGCAGTCAATCGATGTCCGGAAAGCTAATGGTCCTGATGGCATCCCTCCAATAGTCCTAAAAATGTGTGCAGCGGAGTTGTTCCCCGTGTTAACGCGCCTTTACCGTCACTCGCTCTCTTCAGGTTGTGTGCCGGAATCTTGGAGAGAAGCTGTGCAACCGGTCCCCAAAAAAGGAGATCGGTCAGATCCATCGAATTACCGCCCCATAGCCGTAACTTCAGTTTTGTGCAAAGTAATGGAGCGCATTTTAAATAAACAACTTGTCCACTACCTAGAAGAACACTCCATAATTCACGATCGCCAATACGGGTTTCGGTCGAAACGGTCAACGGGTGATCTTCTAGCGTACGTTGCACATCTTTGGGGTGAGGCTATTGACAAGCGTGGTGAGTCGGTGGCTGTTAGCC
Organism: Eudonia lacustrata; assembly: GCA_947562085.1. Taxonomy (NCBI): domain Eukaryota; kingdom Metazoa; phylum Arthropoda; class Insecta; order Lepidoptera; family Crambidae; genus Eudonia; species Eudonia lacustrata. Next base: position 2,301,196 of record OX387317.1, on the reverse strand, counting down.
TTGACATAGCCAAGGCTTTTGATCGGGTCTGGCACAAAGCTCTTCTCTCCAAGCTCCCGGCATACGGTCTGCCTGCTCAGTTCTGCAACTGGGTCGCTGGCTTCCTGCATGAGCGCAGAATCCGTGTTATATCTGATGGATGCGCTTCGCGGCTCATGTCAGTGAACGCTGGTGTCCCTCAGGGGTCCGTTCCATCCCCCACGCTGTTCCTTCTGCATATCAATGATATGCTTCCACTTGGAAATATTCATTGCTATGCAGATGATAGTACGGTCCATGGAGGATATAACGGTCACCCAGCGGCTGGGCGGGTCGAAACCGAAGTGAATCGAGTTAATCTTGTCATTGAGCTCAATCGTGTATTGGACCTCATATCTAATTGGGGCACCAATAATCTGGTTGAGTTCAATGCCAAGAAAACACAGGTGTGCGCGTTCACGGCAAAAAAGTCACCATTCCTTCCCCTTCCATCTCTTCAGGGTACATCTCTACGCCTGCAAAGCAGTATCAACATGCTCGGTATGACGATACGCTGCGATCTGAACCAAAGGGACTACATCGAAGCCGTGATCAAAACAGCCTCACGAAAACTCGGAATTCTGAACAGAGTGCGGCGATTCTTTACGCCGGACCAGTTGTGCCTTTTGTACAAGACACAGGTACGGTCTTGCGTGGAGTATTGCTCGCACATCTGGGATGGTTCCGCAAAGTACCTTCTCGATGCCTTGGACAGATTGCAGCATCGCGCTGAACGCATTATCGGCAATGCAGAAGTGGTAAATACTCTCGAATCTCTGCAATTGCGTAGAGACGTTGCGTCACTCAGCGTGTTTTACCGCTTATACCATGGCGAGTGCTCTGAAGAGCTCTTTGACCTCATCCCACCTTCTCCCTTTCTTCATAGGAGTACACGTGCTGCTCTTCGGAGTCACCGATTCACTGTCTCAAGTATCCCATCACGCACAAAGAAATTTAGTGACTCGTTTCTTTGTCGCACCTCCAAAAGATGGAATAGTCTACCAGCACACGTTTTCCCTCCTTCCTATGATATGGGGTCCTTCAAGAGAGGCGTGAAGAAGCACCTTGTGGGCCGGCAGAGTGAAGTTAACTGATGCTACGTTTGTTTCCACGCTGCACCAGTTGTCTTCGCGTCTGGACTTCATTTCCACTTAACATCAGGTGGGATGGAGTCATTTGCCAAGCTAAGTATAAAAAAAAAAAAAAATCAATTAAAAAAATGCACATCATGAAACATGCTGTATCTTTACTAACACGCACGCAGGCGTTGATAAAAAGATAGTGAACGGATACACGACACAACGGCTATCTTTGTGTGCGTGTAGTACCGCTGTACGGGTTTGGAAAGAGTGTATTTTTTGGTAAATTATGATAATGTTTTGTTGATTATCCCGGTGACCAGCCTGTAGTTTTGAACCAAATTTGGTAAGCATGCTCAGTGTGATGTATAGATGCTCCCCTTTAACGTTCGCTTGTTGTAATTGTTAGACCCTATATAAGCTATTTACTTACTTACTTCAAATGAGCAAATAAGGATATAACTCACCACGCTGCCGGTGGTCCCATGCGGATTGATAGAACGGTGGTTGAAGTAACTCAAATTTTTGATTTTTTGAAATTTTTGATTTAATAGTATTGTCAATCAACTGTCAAAGCAAAGTGACGATGCTGACTATATTTGACGTAGCACCTAGTTGTAAAAAGCCTGTGACTGTCCCACTGCTGGGCAAAACCCTCCATGGCTACAATTGATGGGTAATGGCTTAATCACCACGCTTGCCAAATGCGGGTCAGTGATAGCTTACCCAAGCGGGGAAACGATTTTCTCTATTAAAACGAAACTATTCCTGCAGTCAGCTTTTACGACACGCCAGGACGAAGGGCGGGATGAGTATTCTATACCCGCTACACTCATGTGGAAATAGTAAAGTTAAGAGTCATCAGAAACATCTAAACTCTTAAAACCTTTAATATGCCATTTACCTATACACTTCCCATTCGCGTCTTCGAGCTCGTAGACCAAAGGAGAAAGCTTACGGATAACCTTACAACGCTCATATTTAGGTGCAAGCTTAGAAGAAAAGTATTTATTGGCCACGCTTTACTTGTATGTACCTACGTTTCCAAATTATATCGCCTACCTCAAATGAAATATCCCTACGCTTACATTTTGCCCGCCAAAACGCACTTTGTCCGACCTAGGCATTGAACACGCTACCTTCAGCTATCAGGCCGAGCACATTGCCACTCGGCCACCGAGGCATTAAGACTTGAGGTAGGTATATAATGTTATCCTTAAAAATGGAAGTTCAACGTTTATATAAAATAAACATTGGTAAATGCTCAGCCTTAGACTATACCATAGTAGTTATCTTAACAAAATAAACGGAAAACAGTAGCGCCCCGTAACGCAGAGCCTACAAAAACTCTCCGGCCCAGCAACTTTTTTATTCAATTAGGAGGCTACAAAAATTACTCCGGGACCCATAAATCAGCCTTAACTGCTGCCTGTATTATTTATTTATGCTAAATACGCTTAAGTACGTAGATACAAGGCGTCTTCCACCCTTTTCATCGTAAAACAACCTTAGAAAGTTTTCTTGGATCTTAAATATTTCGCTCGTTCGGAGTAGATGAGGTGTATTTGTAACTATTGTGGAATTATTTGTTACTGAATTCGGAAACAGGTTAATCAATTTTTATAAATTTTAATGTTTTTAAGGGTTCCGTGCCTCTAAAGGAAAAAACGGAACCCTTATAGTATCACTTTGTTGTCCGTCTGTCCGTCTGTCCATTTTTTTGTCAAGACCCTTTATCTCGGGAACGTGTGAAAGTATCGAGTTGAAATTAAAACCATATACTCAAGTTTATGGTCCCTTGAAGCTGTGAAAAAATCAAACTTCTAAGTTAACGAAAAAAAAAGATACGGCCGTTTATGTCGCTAAAAACGTATAGTTCGACACTCTCAAGGGAATCAAAATTCATAGGGTACTTGCGGTTGACCTAAAACTATGAAGTTTGGCAAGTAGTATCGTCTTATATTACAAGTAGATAAAGTCTAAAAACTATACTTTAAATTTAATTAAATCACCAAAAAAACAGGGTCTTTATGCAAGGAACGGGGGTCCAAATTTTGAAGTAAGTTAACCGTATCATGTGGTATATGAAATGGCTTCATTTGCTTAAGCTTAAACAGATTTTTAATTATTTTGATGATGTATAGTTTTGATTAATGACGAAGAATGAAAAAAGAAATAGGTACCTTGGAAACTGAATTTTGGGAAAGTTCAGGACTCGATTCCTGAACTATATAATTATGTGCCTGTAAATTTGTACGGAACCTTCGGTGGGGGAGTCCGACTCGCACTAGTCCGGTTTTTTTACTTTCCCATTCTGGGCAATAGGACCTTAAAATAATTTGGACGCTGACGGACACAGCAAAAATTATAGAGAGTGTAATTAGTAAATTTAATATTTGTAACATCTACACTGCGTTAGGTGTTAAAGTTACACTGTTTTTCTGGTAATTAAAGGTCTAGATAGATACTAATACTAATACTAATTGAAATGAAATTACAAAAAAAATATATTCGTTTATACAAGCGTTGGTGTTACAAGCGGTAATAATTACGATGTGATGGCCGCTTTCAATCAGGCGGGTCGAATGCTTGCATGCCGTAACCACAACAACAAAAACTAAGCAAAATGAGAAAAAGCCTAAATCCGCCAGAGGACAACGCTAAGGCACAACATACGTATATAGAACTTGGGAACTTAATTGATACTCACAGTGAAGGTGATTCAAACAGTCAGACCCGTTGTAACCCCAGCAAACAGAAAGAGAAAAAATGTTACGGTAACCATAAAAAAACTTACAAATACCTGCTTAACAAAAGTTTTTTTTTTTATTGTGGCACGCCAAAATGGCCTCGCCCTGCCTGATGGAAAGCAGCCAGTGAAGCCCAAGAAATGAAAGCGTTCATCACAGCGCTACCACGCTATGCCAAACGCTCACACTATGGCGGCATGCATAAATGCTTTTTCACGCCCCGCTTAAATAACCCGGGAGAGAAAGAGGAGGGAAACACGTGTGCGGGAAGCGCATTCCACATACGGGCAGTTCGGCAAAGAAACGATTGTCCAAACTTTTTGGTACGTGTCTTGATGGTCAGCACGGTATGGGGGTGGCTTCTCAGACCTGCACGCGTCGATCTGGAAAAGAATGGAGAGGGAGGAATGAGGTCAAAGAGCTCCTCAGAGCATTCACCGTGGTAAAGGCGGTAGAAAGCACTGAGGGAAGCAATATCCCTACGTAGCTGTAACGGCTCCAGACTGATCGTAACGTCATCGTTACCGATAATACGGACAGCGCGTCTCTGCAACCTGTCAAGAGCTTCGAGCAAGTACTTGGCGGATCCATCCCAAAGATGAGAGCAATACTCCACGCAGGAGCGCACCTGAGTCGTATACAAAAGACAACGTTACGAAAGACAAAGTCGTGCAAATCTAATACCTACTCGTACAGCATCTACAAGTTCAATATTTAGTACCAATTTCCTATAGCAGATAGGTCTAAGTGTAATCATAAAATAAAAAAAAACGAGCGAGCCTTACAGCAGTCGCATATTATGTGTAACATAAAAAACGGAAACTTTTCCATTAAGCAGTGACAGAAATTAACCTCAAAATTTAAAAAAGCTATATACTGAAATATTTTATTTTAATAATTATTCATTATTACTTACTTAGTTTTTTTATCAATGATCTGCACTTTATTGAGACCTATTATCATCAGTAAATATTTATTAATATAGTTTAAAAGTCTATTACACATGAAATGGTTGAAATCGATATTACAATAGAAAATAGAATAAAAAATAAGCAATTACTTATATTTTTTACAAATCATAAAGAGAATGCAATAAATACTCATTAGAAGACATTTGACAAATGACACAATATGTCACATATAATAATAATATGTCTTGTTCATAATATCGATTTCAAATTTATAAAATGGCGCTTCCCCGACTTCCTGTCACACTGTTACGTCCAACTTCCGTCACATTTTACGAAATCACTTCCACAAATAGTATATAGAAGGCGAGCGGAAAGATCTTACACATAAGAATAAAACAGTATATCAGCCAATTATGTTAGTAATATTTGTCAGATAACTTCTATAGTCAGACAAATCAGATCGGTAGATAAAAATAACCCTAACGAGCAATCGATAACACAGACCTTAACCTTTGTAAGAAACCTCTTTGGCGAATCGTTGGCATCTGTAAAAGTTCTAGCGATAGTAGCATTCATTATTTACGTGGAACCAAACACAGAAAACGGCTTACCAACACTTCTTTTGCTCCATCAATCAATCAAAGGGAAGACAGTTTCTGTTTTTACTGATAGTAATTATACCAGTAGGATTTTGAGTTAGGAGTTAGAGTGTATTTAGAGTACGGTATATAATTTTACATAGTGTATATTTAAAGTATAGTTATACTAAATAGATTTTGGGGAGGTTGGGCGGTTTGATGTATGCTCAAGTGTGCGATGTTGAGCTATATGCGTCTGCCGTCAAGTCCTATCACGCACGTCCTCGTCGCCGCTTGTCCTGTCGACCACCTGTACAGGCAGGCGGCGAACCCACCCTGCGGTGGGTCGTCCGCCCCGGGCAATGCTGTGGTCACCAAGCAAGCATCGCACACTCACTAATCTACCTTGCGACCTCAGTAGCGAAGAGTGGAGGGCTAACCCGCCAGTGATATCCTGCACGGCGGGCCAATACCCTACCCTTTTTCCCATGATCCTATCCACATAACTTCACTCCTTACCGCATTCCTTATTTCCTACCCTTGTCCTGGAGGGATGACAACCTCGACTTCAAAATTGTTAAACAAATTAAATATGGCACATTTTTAAATACAAAGTTACCCCAGGAGGGTACCGGCGAAGCCGGAGAACCCCTCCCTGGGCCTTCGGGCTCAGGCTGCCCCTTGTATCTGGGGGGGGCAAAAGATTTGCCAAAATTTAGTGCCGCTATGCGCGGCGAAACTAAGGTCCCGCAAGGGACGAAAGCGCACCGCGCCCCTACGGGGGCAGGCGCGTTAAAGGACGGGACTACTCCGAAGCAAAGTGGAGACGGACACCTTCGGGGACCGAATCTGCCTAGCGGACGAGGCAGAAACCGTAGAGGGAAGGGCGTGGCGTCCGGTGCTCCGGCACGGCATCCACTGCAGTCGGGCCCCATGCCAGGGTCAGGTGGGTTTGGGTACCTTAGGGGGCCGAACCCGTCGACCTTTGTGCGAGGGGACCAAGCAGGTGGTAGCTCGTTGCATGGTGGGGGGGCTACAGCACCCGCCCAGCAATCCCCTATGGAGGGCCGTGGAATGGTGGGGCTACGGGAACGGGGTCCTGATGGGATCCATCCCGTCGTCACCGCCGGACCATCGGGGCTGCAGGTACTGGGTCCTGATGGGATCCTGCCTGTTGGTCCTCGGCCTGATGTAGAGAAGGTGAGCGAGGGCAGGGCGTCAGGTCATAGGTCGGGCCACCGCAGGCGTAAGGCGAAGCTGGTTAGGCAGCAAGCCGAAGGTGAGCAGGCTGCGGTGGAACGCTCTAAGCGGCAGAGGGAGGTCAGCAACGAGAGCCAGGCGGCGCTTGATGCTAAACGCGTTAAGACTCACGGGTCTTACGCGGGAGCAGTAAGTGCCTTTAAGATGGCCATCGTTGCTGATGACTACCCGGCAACCATGCTGGGGGAGAGTCACTATGTGGCCATCCAAGGAACCATTTGGGACCTGTTGGAGGCCACACCTGACCCCATCCCGGTAGTTAGTATGGGAGGCATTTCGGCGGGAGCCATCCTCTTCACTTGTGAAGGGAGTGGGTCGGCGGAATGGCTTCGAGCACAGGACGGCCTAACTGTCGAAGGCGTATTGCTCAGGGTGGTTGATGCCAAGGACCTTCCAAAGCCTGTAAAGATGGCATGGAAGTCCCGAAACGTCAGCCGCCTTGACACGGGCAGGGTTTTGAGAATGCTGCAGAGGTGTCATCCCGGTTTGAAGACCTCGGGCTGGAAGATCGTCGACACTAAGGTCGAGGGTCTGACAGTACGGAGGGTCATACTGATGGATGGTGCCTCTGCAGCATTCATCAAAGCGGAGGGCTATTGCCTTTACACGGGCATCGACAGGAGCGTCTTTAAGCTTCTAGAGGAGAAGCTTACGGGCGAGCCTGTCGAGGCCCAAGGCAATAGTGAAGGAGTGAGCGTGGCGGGAGCGACTGAGGGTGAGTGCTCTCAAAGCGCACTAGTAGCAAAGGTGCAGCCAGGACCCGGTGTTCCAGTTGCTGCGGTAGGGGATGTTGGAGAGGAGATGACACCAATGGAATGTGGTGGGATCTCCTCCCCAAGATCTGAAGACATTGTGGGAGAGCTCGCCATAGACGAGCTGCTTCTGGGGGGGTCCTCCCCGTTGGGCGCGCAGGCGACAACGGATGGGGAACCTAGCTCGGAAGACGGCCAATAGACGAGGAAATGGCGGGACTAAGGTGTGTACAGATTAATTTGCACCACTGTAAGGCCGCGACTGCCCTTCTGGCACGCGAGCTTAAAATGAACAAGTTTGATATTGCCCTAATTCAGGAACCCTACCTATATGGGGGAATGATAAAGGGCTTAGGTGGAGCTCCTGGTACTCTTTTTCATAACTGTTCCACTAATAACATGAGGACTTGCATTTATGTCAGAAATGACATACATGCAATGCCTTTAAACAAGTTCTGTTGCAGGGACCTGACAGTTGTCAGGATCCACACAGGGGAGGGGGGGACAAAGCGAACGGTAATCTTATCGTCAGCTTATCTCCCTTACGAGAAGGCAGACCCAGTATCACCACAGATACGGGAACTGGTAACCTACGGCAACCGAGAAAACTTAGATGTCGTCATCGGCTGCGACGCGAACGCGCATCATGTCGTCTGGGGCAGCTCAGACACCAATGAAAGGGGGGAGAAGCTTCTGGAATATCTGGTAAGTTCACCCATGCAATTACTTAACAAAGGTAGCAAGCCTACTTTTTTCAACGCCCGCAGGGCACAGGTGATTGACGTAACCATTGCTAACAATAGAGCGGTAAGGAACATCACAAACTGGCATGTGTCGGAGGAGGTCTCCCTTTCCGATCATAACTACATATGCTTTAGGTACAGACTAGGTGAAACCATAGAAACTGTGCGTAGGAAGAACCCCAGGAACACTAACTGGGAGGGCTTCAAAAAGGACCTCAGAATGGAGCTGGATGGTCCCAGCTGTAAATTAAACTCAGCTTTGGACATAGAGTTTGAAGCTGACAGAATTACAGAAGCACTGATGACGGCATGGCAAAATAACTGTCCAGAGACGAAATCAGTGTCAAGAAGGGTACCATGGTGGAACCCGGAACTGGCTCGCATTAGAAGAGCTACACGACAGGCGTTCAACGAAGCGAAAGCGAGGAACGACTTCAGCGACTACAAGGAGGCCTTAACACGGTACAGTAGTGCGGTACGTAAGGCAAAGAGATCTGCCTGGGGGAAACATTGTGACCAGATACAATCTGTTCCGGAAGCAATGAGATTATCCAAGGCTATCTCTACAACAAAGGCGATTCCATTAACCACGTTAAGGAAGGAAGATGGAGTACGTACAGAGACAGGGAGTGAGACATTGAAGGCCATGTTTGACACTCATTTCCCTGGATCAGATGTCATCCAGGACGATCATGATCCAATCAGCTGGAAGGAACAGCAGAGGAGAACTTCCAAATATGATTGGATAACAGCGAAAAGGGTAGTGGATGAATGTAAGGTTAGATGGGCTCTTGGGAGCTTTCAACCGTTTAAGGCGCCAGGACCTGACAACATTTATCCCATTCTACTACAACAGGGCGCCTCCATCCTGGGACCCCATCTCTGCAGGCTGTATAAAGCATGCATAGCTTTCGGACATATTCCCAGAACATGGAGACGTGTTAAGGTAATCTTCATACCCAAAACGGGAAAACCAGATTACGAAGAACCCAAAGCCTTTAGGCCTATAAGTCTACAATCCTTTCTCCTGAAGACCCTGGAGAAGATGGTAGACAAATATATCAGAGCGGGACCTCTGAAAAGATTCCCACTCCATGGACTTCAGTGTGCATATCAGGCGGGGAAGTTAACCGAAACTGCTCTTCATCATGTGGTGAGTCGAGCGGAATCTGCGCTGGAAAACAAGGAGATTTGCGTCTGCACCTTCGTAGATATCGAAGGTGCATTTGATCGCACTACCTTTGAATCCATCAAGGTTGCAGCCAAGAACCATGGTGTGCCACAACCGATCTGTAATTGGATTGAATGCATGTTAAAGGGTAGAATTATTAACTCTGAACTGCTAGGTGACAGTCTAATTGCGCGAACAACTAGAGGATGCCCACAAGGAGGGGTTCTCTCGCCTCTTCTGTGGAGCCTTGTGGTTGATTCAATTGTAGTAAGGCTGAATAAAGGACCATTCCATACGGTGGGTTATGCGGATGATTTGGTCATCTCAGTCAGTGGGAAATTTCCCTCGACGGTATCGGGGTTAATGCAACGTGCCCTAGGTCTGCTGGAGGAATGGTGCAATGCCCATCACCTCTCTGTAAACCCGGGGAAAACAACAGCCATCCCCTTTACAAGAATGAGAAACACTACGGGACTGGGTAACCTAACACTATATGGCAGCCGGATCTCTTGGTCCAAAGAAGTGAAATATCTAGGCTTAACGCTGGATAGGCAACTTACTTGGAAACAGCATGTGGACACAACCGTAGCCAAGGCTTACAGAGTCTTTGGCATGTGTCGGTCTACATATGGCAAGACTTGGGGACTCAACCCCAAAATCATTAGGTGGATCTACATGACGATGGTGAGACCGATCCTCACATAAGGCAGCATCGTCTGGTGGCCCAGAACCAGGCTGAAGATCTGTAAGAATGCTCTTAGCAAACTTCAGAGAACAGCTTGTCTAGCAATCACTGGTGCCTTTAGAACCACTCCAACGGCAGCGCTGGAGGTCCTCACAGACCTTCCACCCCTGCACATTGTAATAGAAACAGAGGCAAAGAAAGCGTTGCATAGACTAAAGGTGGCCGGATTATGGGACGCATCTAAACCTCTGACCAGACACACAAAATGGGAACCAAGTGACATTCCTGATAGGATCATGGAAATGGGGTGCGATAAAATATCCCCCATATTCGTGTTCGAAAAGAAATTTAAAGTTTATGTTCCAACCAGGGACGAATGGAAACGAGGGCCACCGTCTCCGGAAAAAGACAGCCTAATCTGGTACACCGACGGATCAAAAATGAAGTCGGGCACAGGGGCAGGCGTCTATAATAACGACTTCAAGCATAGTCAAAGCATGGGAAAATTTGCTACTGTTTACCAAGCGGAAACTTTCGCAATTCTCCTATGCGCAAAGCAGAATATAGAGTTAGCTATTAAAAAGCGCAATATATTCATCCTGAGTGACAGCCAAGCCGCGCTCAAGTCACTCATATCGCCCCGAATCGACTCGGGCCTTGTTCTGGAAACCACAAAAGCTCTAAACAAGCTAGGTGGGCATAACAAGGTGCGATTGATCTGGGTCCCAGGCCATATGGGAATCCACGGCAACGAGATGGCGGATGCACTTGCCAGGGAGGGCTCAGAGACCCAGCTTATTGGTCCTGAGCCGTTCGTGGCACTTGCACAAAGTACCATCAACAAGGCCTTAAAAGATGACATCAAAAATAGGCACGGCATCGAATGGAAGGAGCAGCCGGGTATGAAACACTCCAAATCCTTCCTAGGCGAAAACGCCTTAGGACGGAGTAAGTTCATATGCGGAGGCAGCAGAAGGCAGGCCCGATTAACCATCGGTGCCTTGACAGGGCATTATGCCACAAAACAAATGCTCCACAGAATGCACCTTTCAACAAATAGTTTGTGTAGGGCATGTGGAGAGCAAACCGAGTCAATGCAGCACCTACTGTGCGACTGCGACTCTCTGGCTAGGAAAAGAATGGGACTCCTGGGGTCGGCCTATCCGAAACCGGAGGACTTCAGGCTCTTCGCTGTTAAGGACGTTGCCAGACTTATGGCATCTATCTTTACAGAGGAGGAAGAGTGAAAGGATGGGGTTGCACAAAAGATCCCAATGGGTCGAAGTGTTACTGGGAGGTGGAAACCTCGGCAGGCCCCACTAAGATAAGATAAGATACTAAATAGATTGACACGAACTGGTAGTTTTGTTGTAATCGCTAGATGTAAGTTGTATGTTATGTATATTACACCCCCCCCCCCCCCGTACCCCGTGTGGTGCCGGGGATAAAGAATTGCACCACCCCATCTCTTCCCGTGGGTGTCGTAAAAGCCGACTAAGAGACCATTCCAGAGGATGGGCAGCAGCATCTCTCTGAGGTTACCCTCAACCTACTGCGATCGCCAACCCGCCTGCCAAGCGTGGCGATTACGGCAAATACCCCCCATTATTATTTGGGGGAGGCCATTGTCCAGCAGTAGACGTCTTTTGACTGAGATGATGATGATGTTGATGAGATGATGTATATAACATAGAATCGATATATTATTATCTCTCACGCACTGACTGTCTCATCGCGTAATCTCAGAAATTATAAAGCCTATAAATTTTAAATTTCGCAGGTTAAAGAGGATGATCCCTAGGGAAGTGAGTATTTCCCAGGATACGGTTTACGCACACGACGTCTCGAGAGGGCTGCCAGTTTTTTTTTTTGTTTTTTATGGCACACCTACAGATTACAATTATTATAAACATTTCAGTTAAATATATTTTAATATTAAACTGCATCTTGTAAAATGATGTACTTTGTATTAAAAAGATATAAAGTAGATGTACGTAGTTTGTAACCTAATGCTTCGATGGGAGTATGAATTACCGTACTTTAATTTTATGCGTAGTATTTTTTTCAACTAGATAATCATTTGCGTTTCTTAGGCAAACTGCTTATACGTAACTGATTACTAAGAAAATCCTGCTTTCGGAAATAGAGATAGTGATTCCAAATTATTATTTTAGGTCGAGCGAGCTATGCTAGTACAATCTTATATAATGCACATGGAAGGCAGAGTGCAAGTAAATGCATGGTACGAATTGTGGTTTGCAAACGCGAGACTGATCCAACAAGCAGATAGCACGTACTCACCGTTTCTGTGATTCCTGGATACCCTGGGTTTATTAGGTATACCTCCTCCCTGTGAACAAAAAGCTTGGAGTTGTCCCCATCACTTTCCAGCCTAAGATATTTGAAAGATATCTAAAGTGTTGACAACACTTTACGAATCTTACCGGATCTACTCGCGTTTACAAAACTTGGTCCAGCCTGCATTAGCGGTCTATCTATATCAACCACTAATCCGCTCTGGGACCGCTTGGTGGTTTATGGCCCCATCCATCTTCCTATCCATCCATATTGCTTGTGCCCCAGCAGTTGGGGCATGGTGATGGATGATGGTGATGGCGATGCTTCTACTCGATAATTTGATGGGGTCACCATATCGTTTGCGTACGAAAAGATGGAGATTCTTTATCATCTTCTCGGGTATACACTTAAAAAGAAACGGATAGACGGGCATACTTACAAAAAGTAGACTGACGTGACTAAGAACAGAACCATTCTTTCTGGTGTTTATGAACATCCACTGAACACCCCGCACCTAATAGCAGCTGACGTAACAACTGCTAAATGAGAGCCCAGTCAACAATACAAAGTTCTACAAATAGCACAGTTTCACAATACAAACTTGGAGTACATGATCTTATAGGGTTCTTCTTTTCTTATCACTTATACAGGCGCGCACAGTGGTAGAAAAGTGGGAAGACTGAAATCAGTATTTAGCTACTCACACACAGTCACATGACTAAGACTAGTGAGGCACAATGCTGCTACACTAGCTGGATTTGCCTAAGGACCCTGTTTCTGCTTAATATCAGGTACAGCGTAGTCCTTTGTCAACTCCAATATAAAAAAATAATGTTTTCATTTAGGACATTAGACTCTGCACCTCACAAAAGCTGACATATCATACAACAGAACTGTTAAATTAAATTTGGCCAGTCCACAGTACAAAATTCCACAAATAGCAAGTTTGCCCCCATCAAAATGTTGGGCCGGATCGGTTCCCCTCGCCACTCCCGCGGCCGAACTTGGAGGTACAGCATCTAATGCGGCTCTCTCCTAATGATTGCATTACTGGGCTCCCGAGAGAACTCACCTGCGAGGCATCTCCGCAATGTGCAGTTCAAGTTAGGAGCGGAAGCGGTTCATGCTACTTAGTTTAGTATGGTGTTATTTAACACCTAATGCATATGCCACATATGCTTTAATGTTTTAGTTTTATAAAGTAAGGATAATAATATGTGTAGTTGTGATAATTATGCAAAAATATCTTTTAATTTTTTAGGTTATAAGAAATAATAAACGTTTGTACAAGTACGATTGGATAAGCAAAGTAGCTGCAACACTATTATGACCTAATATTACATAATGAGGCCCCAAGCACTCAAACCAATGCCTATTGTGTGTAAGTTATTCAAATTATAGCGACATCTACTTTCTATCTACAACTATGACTATGACAATTCTACAGCAAGTTGCAAATGAAAATCCTGCTAATGAAACAAAATCCTATTAGTGCTAAATATAAATCACTATACATACATTATCTGGTCGCTTACAACTTGCGCCATAGTTAAAAAGTTCATTGTCATGTGCTTACGTGACTATAATTATGATCTTTAGTAGAGGACAGTCGACTTGTTTTAACATTAATCAAGCTACAGGTTTAAGTTAAGTTTAAGCTAGCAAGTTTACAAAATTTTATCAAATTTGCAATATTTGAAGTCTCCGAAATCTACAAAATACTGAGTGTTGCCGGTATAAAAAAAAATATTGTTAATTAATATCATTTGCATTCGCTTATATTACAGCAATTGAAATAATATTCAATTATTAATAATTTATTATTAAAGCAAAATGAGTAAGATAGACATTAGAAAGACACGTTTTAAGATCAAAATTCAACAGCTTTCGATATTTGAGACATTCTCAACTTTTGAAAACTTCAACAAAATGCAAAACGTCATAATTTAAAAAAAAAAAAACATATTGCATAGTGATTCAGCGAGCCAGAATGTGGCTAATGGACTTAGCTACTCCAAAGTTTTAACGATCTTTACTTAGTGCTAATGTTGCCTCACAGATCCCCGCAAATGGTCCGCATACTCTCAAACTCCAAGTAAAAACAGCATTAGGTATTTAAAAAAACGTCGTGGACCTCGCGATTCTGAGAGCGTACTGAATATTTTACAAGTCAAATTCACCCGTGAGTTTTTGATGAGAACAAAAAAATTGTCGCAACGTAAATTTATGTAAAATAGCCGGTTTTGTATTCTTAATGAAAGTACGTCAAAAGTGTTACGGGAGAATCGTCGAACTTTGTAATGGCAGGTATTCGTACCTTATTTGTACCGCAACATAATTCATGTAATTTTGAAACCTTTTTACAGAACAACTGAACAGTACTTAGTGTTTACTTGATATAATCTTGACACGTTAACAGTCCTGTGTACCGTATGTGGTACTCAGGGAGCGGTTCCGCCGAGTTCGTGTACCCTATGAGGCACACGAGCCCTTATTATACTCTATGGGCTCTAGAACCACGGAGTTGTCAAATTAGTTAGTGTTTTATTTGTGGACTTGTGGCCAAGGGTATAATCAATAGAAAAAGTCAAAAACATGTCATTGTCAGTTATTTGGACATTGAATAATGGCCAAAAAATATGAATACTCATATGGACATATGGTGTGTTTCAGAACGCTTGTATGGGGACTGTTAACGTGTTAAGTTTACGACCACCAGACATTGACATGACACACTTTATACAGATCTATCCTCGTTTATTTTACCTATTATTTTATTTATTTACTTATTACTTACTAGATGACCCGGCGGACTTCGTACCGGTTTGACAGTTTCCATGACAACAAAACAAACAAATCATTTTTTCTTGAAAAATTAAATTGTCGTTTTTACTATTTTCCGTTACTTATTATTTATGTTTCTCACCGTTAAACCTTCCCTGAACTTCCACAAATATTTGACCCCATGATAGACCCTATTAGCAGCGCCACCTACCGGGTCCAATTGTAATTCTAAACCATTCTCGAATCTACTTGAACACACACAGAAAATTTCATCCAAATCGGTCCAGCCGTTTAGAAGGAGTTTAGTGACATACACACGCACAAAAAATTTATATATTAAAGATAGAAGATCGAACCTTTTGCAAATACCTGCTACTACCCATGGGCACAGGGAGACTCATAATCAGTTTAATATATAAATATCCTTACAAATCCTTGTGACCACGGGCGCTGCATAGTTCCAAACGTCAGAATAAAATAATATTTGAATTAAACGAAAAGAAAGTGTTTAATTTTTTTTTTTTTTATGGTAAAAGGAGGCAAACGAGCAGGCGGGTCACCTGATGGAAAGCAATCACCGCCGCCCATGGACACCCGCAAAACCAAAGTTATCGCAGATGCGTTGCCAACCCTGAGGAAGGAGTTGGATCTTGAGGAGGGAGTAGGAATTTTATATTGTTTTCAATAATTGGTGACGTTTACGCGATACAAGCTTAAAAACCTTGAATAGCTCTTTATATAAATAATTAATTGAATTTTGTTTGACTTAGATCAAAATAGCATAACAATGTACACTAATTATTATATTATTTATTACAAAGATGTAACTTTCTTTAAACGCTGTTACTGTTACGCATATAAGAAATTGTGCACCTTTGATAGTTAAATTTTGTTAATTACTATTGTTGGAAGTTTTTAATTTCACACTTCTTTTTTTTAATTTCCATACTTTTAACAATAATAACAAGTATTCACACAGTACCTGATAAAGTTTTACAATAGGTCTATACTCTGTACGGCAATTTACTAGTCAAAGAACAAAATATATGAAAAGTTTTTTGTTCACAAAACTTACATACGCTCTTGTCACGAAAAAGTTTCGTACCCACCAAATAGGGGGTGAACGCCAATAAAATTCACATACAGACTTCATTTATCAAAGTTTCCCAGTTTTGTCTTTGATTCGAACTTGGCAGCCCAGACGACGGCACTAAATCGTGCGACTCTCAGGTAATCTTCTTTTAGGCTTCTTGAATCGCTAAAAATAAAGTAAGAGCACATTTGCGTACTTTAAAAAAAAAAAAATTCCCAAGACTTTACGTCCATACGTGCTTCGAAAGACATGTAAAGCCGTTGTTCTCTGCTGTATTAGCAGTCGTTAACAACCACCAATCCGCACTGGGCTCGCGTATGGAGCATTCTCCCTATCCATCTATAGGGTAGGCTTGTGCCCCAGTAGTAGGAAAATAAAAATTAGCTGATCATGAAGTACAAAAGGTATTATTATAGTTTTTAGGAGTAGCAAATGAATCAGAACGCACTTACAAAATTTCACTTTACAACAAAATATCGCTTTATCGCGTTTTCTCTTGGTTTGCTCTGGAGCGTTGATAAGAAACAGTTACTTTGAACTGCTCCTTTCAGCAGCAAGCTAATGAAATGGTAATCGGCCACCGTATCGGCTCGTAAATATTTCTTCGGCAGTAAATCTCAATGGAGTCTGAACACTTTCTCGCCTTAAAATGAATCTAGAAATTTATGGCATGTGAAGCTTATGTTTAGGGGTTGGAGCTACTCGCGTTTGAGGGTTTGTACTTTCGTATAGAAAAGGTTTACTTTGTGAGTTGATTTTTAAATTTCAATCTAGGTTAGATGAAGAAGTCCCTTTGTGACCAGGAACCCGGCACAGAGTTCAATGATCTGCCTGTGGACTGTGAACTCTGCAAATGATTCGAAAAGGATCAGTATGTATGTAAATCAATAAATTGAATTTGATAAAAACACAAATGTTGTAAAAATGTCCACGAGCAGGATTTGAATTTGATAAATTCAACAATTCGTACAAACTGTGGTAAGGGATCTATCTATCACTTAGATTAAATAAGTGTGTTATTTCAATGTATTAACTAATGAGTTTCTGGAAGCTGGAATTGTCTTAAAACTAGACCATTAAAGGCGATTGAACAAGGTTTATACTTTATAATGCTTAAATTGAAACGGTGATAGTAAAGTTAATAATTTTATTAGATTCTAAATTTGTTTAATGTAGTGCTTTCCAAGATCGACACAAAACGTAATGAGCATTTGGAGATTGATCCTACAAGTTGATACGCAAAGAAGGAAAGTATAAAAATGAAGATTACAAAATCCAATCATCATTTAACCTATAGGTACTTTTTATAAACGCGGTACATCGACCCCTCACCCAGCGATATCGCTCCAGATAACATTAAAAACGGCAATTCAGCGTTTCATAATCGGTTCATCTCGGAGGCAGCCGAGTGGATCTCCTAATGACACTTCATATGTTAATGAGGATCACTCCGATGCTCCGTGAACACCGTAGATGGCAGTATCATTTAATTTCCATGACAGTGTACAGGGCGGTAATTAAATGACGACGTATCAGTAAATACAGATGCCTTTTTATAGCTAAAATGCGTTCAAAGACTGTCAATGAACGTTGAAGGAATGTCGATAGGCACACTTGTACGTTAGTATTTACAGAATTTTATAAAGTGGCAACGATAGTAGCTAAGTCAGACAAGTCTCTGTTAGTTTCAGTGAGCTTATATTTTTGTAAAATAAAAAATTAACTGTGTCATAAAAACTTCCATAGAAGTTGACGAAACGATACAGGCACTTTCCATAGTTTCTTAGGTAAAGTAAGTGTTCTATTACTTTTTGTGCTGAATGTAATGTGATAAATCGCACCTACAACAATTTCGAATGGAATCAGTTTGAGTCAAATTCTAGACCTTGATAACTCATTGCGACTTAGTTCAATTCAATGTTTTCTTGTTAAGATTTTTCTTACCTAGGTATATATCAATACGTAAAGCGAAAACTTTGTACCCCTTTTTAAGCACATTGCGCTAACGAAGATTTGGTATAGTTAAGTTTATATGAAACAGGAGCCCCGAAATATATAATTTATGAATAATATATGTTACTTTACATATCTTGTTTACTACGATCGAATAAACTGGGCGAGCAGCAGTTATTATGATTCTTAAGGATTTTTCTTATTAAATTAAAACCTTTGTCACTACTAACATCAATACATAATTTTGAAATAAAGTTTTATTGTGTTACAACGAAATATTGTTAATTTTACAAAATTATTCATAATTGTATTAAACATAAACGAGCCCGAATTACCCAAACTAATCTTTTACTCGGCCCAAATCCCCGCGGTGGCACCGCGCCTATCTTTTTAAATGGACACCGAATTCTAGGTGTGGTTTGGTGGTACGGTTAAAGCTCACAAATCGCTGTTCAATTCTCAATCTTATTTCTATTACGTTAAAGTTTAACTTAAGCTTATATATCTAACTTCAATGTATTGTCGCTTGCTAGACAAGCCACCCGGGACCGCAAAGCTAAATTGGAGTAGAGGACTGGACACTTGCCTTTTTCCGATCGGATAGTTCCTTGCTTATTCTTATTGCCCCTTGGATAATGCTTTGTGGACATTTCGCTTTCAAATGAGATGATTTTATCTGAATTTTTTGGTTTTCAATTCCTTTAGTTGAATTGAAGTTAGATCTTTATAGAGGCGTCGGTTGAAAACGTTATAAGCTTAGTAGACGTATTGCTGCTAAGCCCATTTATCTTTTAGACATTTTGCTTCTTAGACATTTTAACATAGTAGACGTTATGCTGCTAAGGCAATTTACCTTTTAGACATTTTGCTTCTTCGACTTTATACAACTTAGACATTGCTTTTAGACATTTTGCTTTAAAGACGTTCTGCAAGTTAGGCTTTCTAATCATAACTTTTTGGTTGATAGCTTGGTTATGGAAATCGTAGTTGAATCCCTTGGCTTGAGCCTATACCTAAAAACAAGCGTATTAACTTTTCTAGGTCGGTTATTAGACCATTATTAATGCTACATACATTTTTAAAAGACAATATTAGTTTAAAATAATAAAAAATAAAAATGCTTTTATGATTGTTTACATATAATTTTATGCAATAATGTTGCGAACAAATTACAATTTGAAAAAAGACTAAGTGTTGAAGAAATTCCACGAGTGGGATTCGAACCCGCACCCTATGATATGCCGGTAGTTGGCAGTGCACCTGACCCGGGTTCGAATCCCGCTCTTGGAATTTTTTCAACACTTTGTCTTCTTTCAAATGCTTTTATTAAATAAAAGAGTTACAGCAGTACGTATACATTATTACTAGTAGTCCCCAAACTAGTTAATCCTGTCTACGGGGACTTACATCGGTGGTAAATATATTTTGTGTATGGCTAAGTGTACCTACAAGAAAATATCAATAAAAGAAAGCTTGTAAACTATACTAGCAATACGAGTACAATACCGATACTCATTATACGATGCGAATAACTCTTTCTTGTAGATTTTTAAATCAATAGAAATAGAACATTATTGTACAGGGAGAACGGACTTTGCATAACCACCACCACAGAGCTATATGGTCTGTGACCACCACGCAGGGTTCAGTAAACAGGTTCTAAGTCAACTCTCGCCGATCATCTGATGGGTGATTAAAATGTTTTATCTCGAGCTCCTCCGTGCTTCGGAAGCCACGTAAAGCCGTTAGTCCCGGCTGCATTAATTACCAGAAGTAGACAACCACCAATCTACAATGGGCCTGCGTGGTGAGTTAAGGCCCGTGTTACCGTCCATAGGGAAGGCTTATGTCCCAGCAGTGGGAACTAGAAACATGCTGTTGATAGGTAAGTGCTGTAGGAACTTTATAAATGAGAACACAAAATTGCCACAGAGCTGCCTGATGAAGCAAGGACTCCCGATAGTGATCGGGGGAAACAGTACACACGACTTATGATTTTCAATGCATTAGCATTTTCTATTTTAAATATTATGTGCAGTAATTAAGTAACGAAGACCAGCTCCAAAGTATAGGTTATCGCAATTCGCTACAGTGTTTATAATCTAGCTTCAAACTAAGCGTGGCTCGTACTTTGAATAGGCTTTAGATAATGGGCAAACGTTACGTCAAAGTTTGGCTCAAGCAGAGCTGCAGAACTGGTATAGACAGCGGCGAAAATCGTTAAACACTTTAGTTACATCATGACACGTCAAGAGTCTTTTACGTAATAATGTAAAAAATTACATGTTCTCAATATGATTTTTGATGTGTAACATCTTTCCGCTCGCCTTCTGTATATACAATTTGTGGGAGTGATTTCGTAGAAAAGGGACGGAAGTAGGGTCGTAACAGTGTGATCCGTAACAGTGAGATCGGCTCGCCTTCTATATATACAATAATTTGTGGGAGTGATTTCGTAGAAATGAGATCGTAACAGTGTGATACTGCCGCATAATTTATGAACGCAGTAAGGACAACTTACTGTGTTTGTGATTGTGTTACTTGAGGCGCTGACATTACGATCTATTTTCTCGAAACTTGCGCGGTAGGATAGGATAACAGTGTGACATGTCTTCTAATGAGTATTTACTACATTCTCTCTATGATTTGTAAAAAAATATACGGAGTCGGAAGCGCGCGCAAATTTAAAACCGATAATAAGAACAAGACATATTATTATTTTAAGTGACATATTGTGTCATTTTTTTGATATGGCAAATGTCTTCTAACGAGTATTTACTTTATTTTCTTTAAGATTTGTAAAAAAATATACGTCATTGTTAATTCTATATTCTATTTTATATTGTAATATAGATTTCAACCATTTCGTGTGTAATAGACTTTTAAAATATATTAATAAATATTTACTGATGATATGTCTCAACAAAGTGCAGATCATTGATAATTTTCAGAATATAATGTTGAAATTGCTTATTACTAAGGTGAGATGTCAAATGTTACACATCATATGCTACTACTGTAAGGCTCGTTAATTTTTTTTTCTTGACAAAGCATTACGTTGCTTAGCCTCTTTCGTTGACGACTGTACCAAAGTACCAGAGATTTAAGTAAGGCATAGTTCTTATAATGGTAAAGCTGCTGAAAGAAACAACCGACTCGTCATTAAGATAATAAGTAAGTAAAGTAATTAAATCATTCATTCGACTTCAAGACAATACAAAAAGAAAGTAATCACAATAAGAATAAGTTTAAACAAACAAAAAACTTTTACGGGTTTCGTACATTGACTTTGTTACAACATAGTAAAACATTAAAGTTGGCTGATTTTTAGCTGTCTTTACAAGACTTAATGCGTCTTAAAACCTTTTTAAACTTCATTTAACATAAAAATTGTTAAAAGAGCATGGATTTGATAAACCTAACAACACATTACATTCGTAATAAAAAGCGAAGGTACAGTAAATCAAACACAGAACAGATACAGCGGAGCATCGCGTCGGTGGAACGCGAAGGGAATGAGACCCGTAACTTGACACTTTAGTACGCCTTTTACAATCACGTCCCTACTGACAGTTCCGTTTACTGCACACGCCATCAGATCCATTCCATCAACTGTAAAAAGGTTTTATATTTCGTTATCAGGAGATTTGTTTCTTTCTCCCACTCGTAAATTTGACTGAATGTTTTTCAAATTCTAATTCTAATTCAAATTCTTTTAGTGCTCTATGTTATGTACATTGGCAGAGTGAACGAGAGTGCGGCAACAGTGCCGTGACCTTAAATCGACGTACCGAGCTGTACCTACCGGCTAGGGTTGAGTCACACATAGTTAACTTATTATTGTGTGAATTTGGGTGTCTTTTATATTGTAAACTTACCTTGTTATAACTGTCGGCAAAGTAAAAAAGGACAAACTGGGATTATGGTTAAGTGTGTTGAGACATCCTCATACACAACAGGTGTTTTTTCCAGACATTTTCAATAGGCACCTATTATGAGCAAAAAAACTCGCAATCGCGACACCCTAACGATATGATCGGCAGCGCTCAGTGACATACTTGTTATTCTCCGTTACTACAGCAACATACGCTGCCCGATCCGCGTTTGCGGGGACAGCCCGCGTCATCGCGTACTCCTTTCCCGTGCTTTTTTCTGTGTGCTAATGTAGGTGAACTACGAGCTTATGTGCGTGCGTTTCGGAGCGCTTGTATGAAGTTGCCGCACTCTCGTTCACTCTGACATTGGTCTTAAAATAATAATTAGATTCAAACATAGGCCCTGAACAGGGCATTGCAACATCTGTGCTATTACTTTGTTTGTTTGTTTGTTTGCGGAGGGTAATCTTTGGAACTACTGGTCCAATTCGAAAATTCTTTTACAAATAGAAAGCTACATTCCTTGCGGATAACATAAGCTACATTCTACGTGGACGAAGTCGCGGGTAACTGCTAGTACAATATAAATTAAAATACAAATACATTCAAAATCAATTTGCGGAACATTAAAGAATGAAATAGATAACGACTAGATTTAAATTAAATAGCAAATAATTAAACATTAACGTAATTAAAATAACTTAAGACTAGACATTTTCACATAATAGACATACATTTTAGCTCGAAAATATTATTACATCAATTAATTAAATTAGGTATTAAACTAAATTATTAAAAGTCCATAAAGATCCTCAAACGAGGCGTGAAGAACCTTGACCTTGTGGCCCGGCAGAGTGAGGTTGACTGATGCTGCGTTGTTTTCACGCTGCACCAGTTGTCTTCGCATCTAGACTCCATTTCCACTTAACATCAGGTGGTGGTATAAAAAAAATAAAAAAATATAATTAAAGATCCTTCGGTACTCACTTTAGTGACGTACGAGTGAAAGGAGACGATGGTCGCCAACGATTGCGATACTGTTTTTAAGATCGATTAAAATTGTTGCCACAATTAATACTTCCATATTGCGCTATAAAATTGTCAAAATATTTTTTTTTTATTTTCATTTAATTTTGATTTAATAGATAATTATCATCGGCTACCGATTGCGATATTGTTTTTAAGATCGATTGAAATTGTTGCTACAATTTTTACTTTCATATTGCGCTATAAAATTGTCATTTTTTTTAAATTTAATTTTGATTTAAGATATAACATCATACGTAGGTAGTTACGTACGTACCACCAAATTTTCAATTGATATAGTAACTTACCATAATCACATGAAACTCAAAATATAGTTTTTTAGGCATGAATTCTAAATTCTCAATTCGCCACACAAAATCCGCCGTAAACGGAAATGGCCAAATATGGAGGCTCCACAGCCAAGTAAAAAGCCATTTCCTATTTATCTGAATGCCGCAGACGAAATGCAGTTGCATTGACACCTCCCTCGGGTGCAATTTGGCGTCGCGATCCCATAAGGCTTTACTGCAACCGGAACTGTGTCGTCACTCATTTGCGGTAATGTTTTATAATGTGGATTATTCTTTTTTAATAATTGTGTAGGTGTCGGGTAATGGCGCCAATGATCGACACTTTAATCTCAGTGTTCAACCACAGAAGAAAAATTCAACACAGTTTTCGCCCCCAAAAAAAAATATTATAGAATTTCATTGTTTTTTTTTTCTGTATGACACAGTTACGAAGCAGGGTAGTCTGTATTTCAATTGCTGCTAAAAACTCAACTGCTCAGAGGTCAGCAGTTAATTTTTAATTATCAAAGGAAAAAAATGTCGATGTAAATGGGATGGGGTAGTGGGACGAGAAAGGGTAATTTAAAAATGAGTATATTATTACAGAAAAAAAACAAATGAAACAGAGTGCAGGTTCCTACATGTTGACCTTATACCTATAAGGGCGATTTAAGGAAGTCTTCAGAACTAATAACAAGTAAGTATAAAAATGCCGAGAAAACAATATTTAATTATACCAACCTAGATTTATAACATCCATTTGGTAACTATATGCCGTTTAAAGTCAAATTGATAGTTAAAGAGATTATGGAATATGACCGTGTAGCTCAACATGCGGTTTGGCGACTATTAGAAATGTTTTATGACTCATAAAATTTACATATGCTTCTGTTTACTGGTTCTCTGTATTCCTATGAAAGCGTCGAAAAGCTTAAGGTTAAACCTTCCTCAGAAATGGATACATTAATGACTACTTTAAAGTTGTTAACGTATTATTATATAGAAAACTATAACTTTACCAGCGTCTTCGTCCGTCTAAATTACAGACCTTTTTAAACATATGTTTTATTTAAAATATGCCTATGTTACTCGCAAGTAATGGAGCATTCTATAAGTGAAAGAATTTTTCGAATGGAACCAGTAGTTCCAAAGATTACCAACCACAATCAAACAAACTTTACATCTTTATTAACAGATATAATTATTAGATAATAGACCAGCACACGTGTGTTTTCGTACTTTTGCCCTTAGTTTTTAATGAACTTACGTTGAGGTCAATAGTATCTTTCTTTATAATTATTATTGACTTCCGGTTAACGGTTTTATCACTGTTGTTGTGCAGATCGCTGTTTTTTTAAATCATAATATGTTATTTAGTTTTCGTTATTGCTCCAATAAAGGTATATAAGGATATTTTGGAAATTATTTCATGGTTTTAACAGTAGGTATCTCATGTTGTACTATTTATTTCTTTATTATATGCAATTGGATAAACTGAATATCACCAGGTCATGATACAATGTAAAAAGTATTAACATTATTCTAGGCTGGACAGTAGTCTATCTAAACTATTGTAGATAAATCAATGTATTACCAATTTAATTAATTATTCATATAGGTATAAAATTATTTATAAAAATGTACTAATACTTCCAAGGTCCAGTGAAAAGTCGCCTAGCTTCAACAATCAAGTAAGAACTTTGCTCAGT
This sequence comes from Eudonia lacustrata, assembly GCA_947562085.1. Lineage (NCBI taxonomy): Eukaryota > Metazoa > Arthropoda > Insecta > Lepidoptera > Crambidae > Eudonia > Eudonia lacustrata. The sequence continues at coordinate 2,276,221 of OX387317.1, read as the reverse complement.
TCCTCTCCTTCAAGACTTCACACAGTAATAAAATCTAACATAGCCTTAATAAAGAATGGGTTAAATGGCAAAGGGCCAACTTGTTGAGGCACGGGTCCGGTTAAGCGCAGTTGAGGTTAGACTAATTACGAATCCATTATTGTTTCATTTTATTTAAAACGAAGAGTCGTCGGAACGTGGGCTGGATTCGCTGAGGTATCGGGAAAGGAGTAATTAGAAACTGGTGGGAACGTGCAATTAATTTTGTTTTAATTATTCATTGGCCCCAGCTTTGGCGGTTGGATGGCAAAGCGTTCGACCTGGTATTTGGAGGTCCTGGGTACAATTCTGAGGCCAACAAGAGTTTTATGGACTTTCGAAACATAGTCAGAGTTTGTGATAAGGGGGCGATTTTTGTATCTTGATCTCGAAGTTAAAAGTGACATGAAACATACTATAAATTCTTTTTTAGATTTTTGAAAATTTGAGCAATAAGATACCTACCTACATACTGTTCTAGAAATTTGAGTTTAAAAATTTTGTTACTTTAAATAAGTATGGAAGGAGTAGGTAATCGTTATTGATTTTAATATCACAGCGTGAGAATTACTCATTGGTTCAAAAATCACCCTCCTGTTAAACTTTATTTAAATGTTGTGCGCGGTTGTTTTACATATACAAATTTATAACTTAAAATGTGAAAAGAGAGAAAGTGTTGAAAAAATTCCACGAGCGGGATTCGAACCCGCATCCCAAGACATGCCAGGTCAGGTGCATTACCAACTATGCTATCGTGGCTCAATCCAACTCGCCGAAATTAATCAACACTATCTACTCTTACTCTGTAAGCCAAAGGAGCCCTATTCAATGTCGACAACTACGTCATCAACATCCGATCTAAATATTTTTACAAATATTGAAAGATCAGTTATGAATTAGGCAAGCTATATTTATGATTATTTACACATAAGTGCTCGAATACAATAATGTTCTGTGTTGTGCTTTTGATAGGGGAGAACAGGTAGATTAGATCTATACCGATTTTTCTAAAGCATTTGACAGGGTGAATCATAGTATTTTATGTGTAAAGTTGAGGTGTTATGGCATTCATGGTAGTTTGCAGCGTTGGGTGGAACCATACCTTGGTCTCAGGAGTCAGTTAGTTTCGGTTCGGGAATATCTGTCTGCTCCTGTCAAGGTTACATCGGGCGTTCCTCAGGGATCACATCTTGGACCGCTTTTGTTTGTTATGTTTATAAACGATCTTGCTCAGCGTTTTTTTATTTAATTATCTTATTGCAAACTTTGATTTTTATCCCACCAATTGTTAAAATAAACTACTAAATTCATTGTGTACACAAGGTTAAGAATTGTAGTCCTGTTGTCTATCGTGTGCTTTAATATTTATTCGTAACTATGACTGTAATTTGATTTGTGTACCTAATTATAAATAAATAAATAAATCATTTTTCGCAAATTTGTTGCGAACAAATTACAATGTGAAAAAGGACAAGGTGTTGAAAAAATTACATTTGACAGTTAGTGGTAGTGTGATATGCAGGTGTGTACACTAAAGATAAGTTGTAATAAACTAAAACCAACATATTTCCAACTATAAATTCACCTCACTAAAAGTTAAATCAAAATTCACACAAAAGAATTCGCCACTGAAACTTTGCAGATACCTACCTACACTAAAATATACATTACCGTACCAAATAAACTTTTTACAATTCCTCTAGAATAATTTCTTAGCACAACCTAGACGACTATCGCCCGGAGACGGTATAAAATGAAATGTAAATATCATAACTGTAGGATAAACATAAAATTCTCGTAAAATACTGCGACGGTATCTTTATAGCTCTAATAGGCGACTTATCGGCTAAAACTGGGACTGGATGTTAATGCACAGTGTCATGAAAGTTTCCTTGCACTATGCATTAACAATACTATGTATCAGAAATAAAGAAACCAAATTCAAAATTCATTCATGTATAGTCGACCATGAAATTGCTTTATCATTTTTGACAAAAACTTCCATTACAATATAATTTTGCAAAGCCTCATTGTCAATAATGACAACGTATCTGGTCACTTGGTATTTTAAACATAAAATTGAACTTGTTGTTTTAATTTAAGCAAACAAAATTCACTCCTAAGATGGTAAAGCAATTTCATTGTCGACTATACCTACTGTTTCATCATCATCATCATCATATTTATCATCAGAATCAGCCCGTACCAGTCTACGCTGAACAAATACCTCTTTTAATGCTACTGAGCCCGATCTTTGGTTATTCTCCTCCAATCGATGCACTTTGCATATAATGATACTGTGTTTATATCGACTTATAGCATGTAATAAAATAACATAATTAAACCAACTGTTACTAAAGAAAGAAAGTGCACTTCGCATACTAGCATACTAAGCTCTCTAAAAGGGAAAGCCGTTGGATGCGAGCACCACTCCGGTCGTTGTGGAGTTCCTTGGGGGAGGCCTTTGTCCAGCTGTGGACGTCTTTTGGCTGAGATGATGATGACAATGCTCTCTGATAATGAGGAAGCGCTTCATCTAACCTGATGGTAGAAACAATAAAACATACCTATCGATACTATAAAGTACTACTACTACTAAGTGATACTATTAAGTCAAAATTTCTTTAGTAAATATTTGATTAAGTGAACTTTATATCCCACTTATTAGTTTTTATTTTGTTTTTTAAATTATTTTATGTTCTATTGTCTACAAAAACTTTGTTAATTTATTTTTTATTCGCCATCTGTTACCTATATCTGAATGTATGTATGTTTCGCATGCTGTTGGTCTTAAGAAGACAAATAAATAAATAAATAAATAAATAGATACGTTCTTCCCTTCTTAACGAGGTAAAGTGCTTTACACATAGACAGAGGTTAAAGGTGACCTCGGGTTATGTGGGACTCTCCTCCTCTTCGTTGTCCAGCTACTAAAAGCTTCACAAAGTGAGCATAGGTACACCCACTAAAAAAACCTAGTATCAACCCTTCTTTGCTTTGGGTTGGCTCGGGATCACGAACGGCAAGCACCGAGTTCACCTCACCCAATCCTCTAAATGCCCCTACACATTTACAGAATACACAAAACATGCACACTAGTTTAGGTCCAAGACGCCGTACTCGTAGAACAAATGTACGATGAACCCGTTCACACGCGCTCTATAGAGCCGAGGTCCGAGCCTTTAGAGACGCCCTCGGGTTGTTCCGCTCCCCGATCCGATCCGAACCCTTCGGAGAATCTAGTAGGGCACAGGGACACGCACTAGTGCGTGATGCCGTTCCCTCTAGAAAACCTCCGAAGGTGATTCCTTTCACACGGCTTGAAGAACCCTTTAAGTTTCTCGCCGCCCCCAAACAAGCCCGGTGAAGCTGAAAATGCCGTTTGAGGCAATCAGCAATCTCTCTCAAAAAAAACCGAGTTCACCCGTGTAAGTATCACCTAGCACAGTATGTGTTTCCCGCAAGGAATCGAATCCGAGAATACTGAGTTTAACATCGGTGGTCTTACCTTTAAAATTTTAGCTGCTAACAAAATACAAAGTTGATATACCTCTTTAGTCAAGTAGGTACATAGGACTTCGCTTGTTATTTATTCCTACCTTGTTATCAGTAGCAAAAGCTAAATGTCTCGTACATCATCGATGGAGCGTTTCAAGAACGCGTCGGCTCGTAAAACCGATCATTGCAATTTACATCCGTGCTATGTAGGAAAACAAAAAGCGTTGCTAGTCGATTTTAGACCTTGCGTTCGGGCAATTAAGGTACAAGCCAATAAGTTCATCAGATTACGTTTAAAGCGTATACACCGGAACTATTGCAACGCCGAGTGTCGATGCCTAAAATCAATTTGCAGATTTATTAACGGCTGCGAGTTTGGTAACATACCCAGGGGTCGCTCGAAGTTATCAATTTTTTTTTACAAATTATAAAATCAGACAAAGTTACATCTGTAAGAAATATAAAAGCTTTGCACAACTTATTTATTTCGTTCACTACGTTGTGTGCACTTGGCCTACATTTCGTGAAGGTAAGGCCAAAAAATTAAGCATACTTTAGCAGGAATTCTTGACTAACTGAGGAGCTGGCTATCTTACATAGGTAAGGTAGGTCACACTCTGAACATAATAATTCAACTTACATTCTTACTTCATTGTGTAGACTTAGAAAAAAAAACCCCAACAACAAAGAAAACATAGGGCAAGTCGTACCACCAACTAGATCGAAACAATACAATAGAAGGTATATACATTTTCTATCTCTGAGAATCAAACCCAATTGAAGCAATATTCACGACTAAACCACAGAAGCGGTTGACTACGTGCCTCAAAGACAATATAGCATTGGAGCCTTAATTCAAACAGCCGTCTTGGCATCGTTCGTTAAGTTCCGACTTCAGGCTCATTTCTCGAAAACTAATATAGCATTGCAATATCAATAATCAATCGGTGCATTCTTGGCGGCGGTTCAAGTCTATTATGGACGGTATAAGCTGTGCACATTCAAATATATTGCACATCCTTTTGTTGGGCCTTGCATCTGGCCGGCACGGAGTTTCTACTTTTATTGCCGAAGTGGGGTTTCGTATCTACTTCGCGTTCTGTAGGTTTTCGTGTAAAACTTTTTGGTGTTAAACGCGAATCGGAACTCCTTTTGAAATTATTGCAGATGAATAAGATTTTTCATTCTTTATTTAAAAAAGAACTGTATGGGTTTGATCTCAAAACAATAACTAGCTTTAGTTAATTATTCTGAGGGTTTGATACATTTAAGAAAATACAATATCTAATCTGAATCCTTTTTCTTTGACGCACAATTTCACGGAACGGAATCTCATGCATTAAACGTTTATTTACCTAAATCATCTGATGAGTGAGCTGGCAGACATTATGTACATCCTCGTAATCATCATCAGCCTTTAAACGTCCCACTCTAGACACAGGACATCTCACATGCACAATAGTACATGAGGAGATCACGGGTCATCGGGTCACGACCCACTACGCTGATATGGTTCAAACTACTACTATCCTACTAATATTATAAACGCGAAAGTTTGTAAGTATGGATGGATGTTTGTTACTCTTTCACGTAAAAATTACTGAATGGATTTGGATGAAATTCGGCATCATCATCATCATCATCATCTCAGCCAAAAGACGTCCACTGCTGGACAAAGGCCTCCCCCAAGGATATGAGGGGTATTTGCCGTAATCGGAAATTCGGCATACAGATAGTTAAATGTTTATATAATTTTTAACGCAAATTTTGTTGCGAACAAATTACAAAAACACAAATGTTGAAAAAATTTCCACGAGCAGGGCTTGAACCTGCACCCTTCTGACATACCGGGTCAGGTGCTCTTCCAATCGAGCTATCGTGGTTCTAACCAGCCCGCCGAAATTATTCAACACTATTTACTTTTTACTTTGAAAGCCAAAGGCGCCCATTCATATCGCGCGATAGCTCGATTGGAAGAGCACCTGACCCGGTATGTCAGAAGGGTGCAGGTTCAAGCCCTGCTCGTGGAAATTTTTTCAACATTTGTGTTTTTGTAATTTGTTCGCAACAAAATTTGTTTCAAAAATTATATAAACATTTATAAATAGCTTGCCTACTTCTTAACTGATCTTTAGTATTTGTAAAAATATTATGATCGGATGTTAATGACGGTAGTTGTTAACATTGAATGGGCGCCTTTGGCTTTCAAAGTAAAAAGTAAATAGTGTTGAATAATTTCGGCGGGCTGGTTAGAACCACGATAGCTCGATTGGAAGAGCACCTGACCCGGTATGTCAGAAGGGTGCAGGTTCAAGCCCTGCTCGTGGAAATTTTTTCAACATTTGTGTTTTTATACAGATAGTTTATAACCTGGAATAACACATAGGATAGTTTTTTATTCAGATATTTCCACGGAAACGGGAACCACGTAGGTGAAACCGCGAGCGGCCGCTAGTCTAACAATAAAAATCGAGCCTATTAACATGCCTTCCAAAGCAGGTATTGCAATCAAGGAGTTGGAGATATTTTTAATTTGGTTTCCCCCCCGGTGTCATGGCTTACAAAAATTACTTAACTTGCGAAATCGCGACCCGCTATCGTGTTCTGTTGCGTACGTACATATACATAGAGTACAAAGGATATGAATTATATATCTACAGTACGTGCGGCCCACGCGACACCGAAGATTAGCTGGAGTTGACAAATGCACTCGGGTGCCATACGAGGTATGGCGCCGAGAAATTCACAACCAACACACACTTACAAAAAGTTGAAAGTAACGTAAAAAGAAGTAGATGTAAGCGTTTTTTTAGCTTTTTTAATATTGTTTTTGTAAGATATGTCATTTAGACGGCAATCACAGATTTTAGCTCATTTAAAAAAAACTATGATTTTTGATATAATCATCAACAGCTTATTTTATGTCCCACTGCTGGGGCACGAGACTTCCCTATCGATGGAAACACCACAGCAAGAACATATCATAAACCACCACGCGGGCCCAGTGCGGATTGGTGGTTGTTAACGACTGCTAGTGCAGCCGGGACCAACGACTTTACGTGTCTTCCGAAGCACGGATGAGCTCGTAATGATAAAATTTTGGTCACCCAAACGATGATAAGTCCTTCGCGAAAGTTGTTTAACCTTATCGCAGACTGTTAGCGACACTGCGCCATAGAGCTTCTTAAGCAAAATTTTAGGTTCATTGATTAGTTCATGGTGACACTGCATACAAATATCCAGGCTGAGGTTATTGCGTAATATCAAACAAATGTCAGTTTATTTGCAGGCTCAATAAAACAAATGAAAATTACTTAGATTTACGTCGATTAGAAGTAAAGCAAAATGGAATTTACTCCCAACGATTATGATTCGAAGTTGGAGCTGAAACTTTGTCCCTAATTTAGTCCTTTTTAACAGAACAGTGGAATTTGTGTAGTAAATGAGATTTGTCACCGTGACTTGTAACAGCATTGTAGGGCTTCGCAAAGTCAACTTCGGAACCCTTCCTGACTCCGTAAGTAAGTTTACATTGAATAAGTTTGATAACGAACTTGCCGACATAGTACACGTTTGTTCGCACAATTAAACTCTTTGAGGCTTGGTAGCTTTTGTATCAGAATTATAGTTTACTGAAGGTTTCCTTTAACAAGGAAGTAGCATAATTCTATAGAATATAATAATGGGATACATAGTGTTATCAATTTGGAAAAACCGAACTCCGGTGTGAATGGTAAGTCTCTGCTCTCTATTATTGACATATATTGAAGAATATTAGTTCAAAGTCAAAATAAAAGTCAAATATTTTTATTGAAATAAACTTTAGAAAAGGGCTTTTGAATCGTCCAAAATTTTTTTTACCTACTACCCATGGAATGGGCGCAAGAAACTCTACAGCTTTAATATGATATGTAACGACATTTACAAAATTATATGCCGTTACCAAGTTATACAAGTTTAAAAATCCTTAACGTTGCTGAACCGATCACCGTGGGGTAATCAAATGCCTCAGACCAGATGGAGCGACGACCTCTGCAAGGTGGCTGGTAAGAGCTGGATGAGATTAGCCGCAGATCGTGCTCAGTGGCGTGCATTTGGGAGAGAACTATGGTCCGCAGTGGGCTAGTGTAGAAGATGATGACGATTTAGAAGAATTTAAGTCACTGACAGAGAAAGAAAATTTGGTACACCTAAGTAAAAGTGGAGAAGTATACACGCAGGCAGCATAAGATCTGGATGAGAAGAGACAAAGATCAGGTCAAGTAGAATCCATTGTTAGAGGATTGTGCCCAGCAGCAGGCTGGCAGAGACTGATATTGATGATGTTGAAGTGGCAGTGGGCCTGATTGTCTGATCATTGATTGTCTTGACATTAACAACATTTCATAGGAGATAGCAAATGTTATTCAAGTTTCTAAGCGCGTTTTATTAATTATTGGGTAACATTAACGAAAACGAGAATTTGGATGGCAAAAATTTAACTAACAAACAACAAACCATACTAATTCCAGCTTTCGTTGATAAAACTCGCAATAGGCCACTCTAATGTCTTTGATTTTACTATGAAAAGGGGTAAAGTTGATAAACTCATATCCTTGTCATCATACCATTAACCTTCAAAGTAAAGTCGTAACGTTATTAAAAATAAGTACTAATTTACAAATGTATTAATTTGATCAAATCAACCCTTCCTTGTTCCTTGAATTTCAAAATGCGCATTTGATGATTATTATAATTTGTTGGCTAATTGGTGGATCGCTCGGTGGTTGCCTATAACAGTACCACGTTCCTTGGGGAGAAGTGTCATATTTGGTGGGAGTGGTGCTAAAGGGCTGTTGGGGAGTGTTCACGTTCTCAGTATAAATTGCTCAATTATTTAATACACAATAGTCCGTCTCTTTTTTACGTATAGTTTTAGACAGAGACATAATTTAAATGAAATGATTTTATACATACTGAAGTTTGGAAATCAGTATACAAAATTTTCTGCGATACTAAGTCTACACAATAAAGTAAGAATGTAAGTTGAATTGTTATGTTCAGAGTGAGACCTACCTAATGCAAGATAGCCAGCTCCTCAATAGTTAAGAATTCCGGCTAAAGTATGCTTAAATTTCGTCACGAGATGTGGGCCAAGTGCTACACCGTAGTGAACGAAATAAATAAGTTGTGCAAAGCTTTCATATGATGTAACTTTATTTGGGAATAACATAGTAGGTACAGTTAAACATTACAATGTGCATATAAAAGTTACATAAAGAGTTACATACATGTACGACCCACGGAGTTATTTATAGATTTAAATTATAATACAATGACAAAAAACGCTAAATTAATCTAATAAGCAAGCAAAAGTAATAGATTAAAGCACCACGCCTTTGTTGATAGATAACTATAGTCACCAAAGCAGGCAGGTCATAAAATAAAAAAAAATTGGCACACATATGTTTATATAATTTTTAACGCAAATTTTTCTGCGAACAAATTACAAAAACATAAATGTTGAAAAAATTTCCACGAGCAGGATTTGAACCCGCACCTTTCTGACATACCGGGTCAGGTGCTCTCCCAATTGAGCTATCTCATTTTTTCAACATTTGTGGTTTTGTAATTTGGCACACGTTAAAAATTAATAAACATTAAACGGTAGCTCACAACAGTCTCATTTGTAACACAAGCCCGTTATCGGTGATTTGCCTAAGTCACGCGTCGAAACAGCTTAATTCTTACATGAACAACGTTTTTACGCCAATCACATGCGAACAGCGCCCAATTATATTATATTAGCCTACCCTATTGCTCTTAAATATTCCAAATTGTTTTGAAGCGGTCGGTCCCTACTAATAGAAAATGAATTTGTAAAGCTTATTACTTAGAGCGGGAGTAATGGCAATGATTGGTGTTTGTTCAAACTATTCTGTTTTAGGGTGTTTGTTTTAGGAATGTTTAAGTCTAGATACTTGCACCAGCTTAAGTAAAATTTTTATTTTGAAATAGTAAGTTGGTAACTGATTAGGTATAGTTGGTTTGGAGATTGATAAATACTTAAGGTTTAAGGTAAGAATCCTGTTAATAATAACTCTATTGCAACTGACCATAATAATAAGTCCTTACCTATGAAATTGACGTTTTTTTTCTCACTTATTAATATGTGTATTACTTCTAAAAGTCAATACCGGTTGTAACATTATTATACACCTTTAAATAAGGACTATGTTACCTAAGCTTTAGTAATAACAATAATTATTTATTTTGTGTCTTTATCCATCTATATTTTTTTAATTTAATTATTTTTTTGTTCGCGGAATTGACTTTTTTTTTCATTGTAGCTTTGAAGGGACTTGATTTTTTTCTTTTTAATGTCTGCTATATTTAGCTAGTGAAACAAAAACACTACTCTACAATTTTTATAGTGTTAACATATTTATGTTAGCATCTATTTAGATGCTAAGAAAATTAAAAAAACGTTAGTATGAAAAATAAAGTTTTATAAAAAATCTTCATACAAAACGTCAATTTCATAGGTAAGGACCTATTATTATAGTATAAATAGTTATATTGATAAATACTTATTGTAAACATTACTTATGGATGCGATTAATTTTATATTAAAATTTATATAGTGGGAGTAGCCACTTTTTAATGAGAGCGTCTGCTGATTGCCTCAGACGGTATTTTCAGCTTCACCGGGCTTTTTTGGGGGCGGCGAGAAACTTAAAGGGTTCCTCAAGCCGTGTCAAACAAATCACTGGCAGAGGTTTTCTAGAGGGAACGGCATCACGCACTAGTGCGTGTCCCCGTGCCCTACTCAAAGATTCTCAAAGAGTAGCCGCTGAGCAATTGGCAATGTTTTAACAAACCGTCTGAACAATTTTGTTCAACTAAAATATTGTTGGTTATTAATGGCTTTATAGCCGTGGAGGTGGTGGGACTCAAATCATGGAGGTCTTAGAACGAGCCCTACAGATTTTTATAAGATGATAAGCCAAGCGAACTTAAGACAAACCCTGTTACTAATCAAACCAAATACAATTCATACCCCCCAAAGGAAATAGAACCCGGGAACTATATGTACCTTACAAATTAACAAAGAATAAGGTCGGAATAGTTAATCCGTGTTTTGTTCCCGTCATTACACCTTATTTAAAGTTGGAGTAAAAGAAACAAAACACGGAATAACATTCCGACCTTATTCTTAATTTATTTGTAAGACGCTATATAGGTTTATGAACTGTAAGATGGCACACTGGCAGTTTGGCTAGTGCTACTTGGCATGTCGTAATATAATTATTTGTCCTAGGCAAAGTAACGAGGTGTATCGAGCTTTGGTATTTCAATTGGAACATACAACGCTGCAGTATGCTGTTTCAGACACGTAACTGTACAAAAAGGGTCTAGGAGCTTTACAAATAAACAAAGAAGAAACTTGGAATAGTTATTCCGTGTTTTGTCTCTTTTACAGAAATGAACTTTACATGACAGGAACAAAACACGGAATAACTATTCGGAGCTTATTCTCTGTTTATTTGTAAGAGGGTAGAAATGTTATCATGTTACGCCTTTGCAGTACAGCGGTGAGGAACAAGTTATGAGGTTGCGTTGGCGCCGCCTACCGCAGCATGGTGCATTCCAATCAAGAGACTAAGCTTATGGATTCCTTAAGATGGCGTCTCATACTCCTTAACTATACTGAGTTGTGATTGTGTCGTGTGCGATGTATATTTTTTAGATAAAGTCCACCCACATCCATACAACGTTAAGCCCAAAGTAACAAGAAATATTCACAGCACCGGGCGGATTACTCCGACGCCCGCGACTTTTATCCGGGACTCTTTGTCGATGACTCACAATAAAATTTCGCCCGGGAAACCTATTCGCAGTTACCTTTTATTATAATGTTGCAGCTGGTATCCGGTACTTTTCAGTGGGACCATTGTTGTCCGGAATAATGGGACCAACCTTTTTATTCCGGATTTTTTAATGCGCGCATGACATCTCCGTCCGGGCTCCGGTGGCTTTGTATGAGCACAATTATGATTTTGGCAACGTTACAGCGATAAGTGCTTAGGCTATGGCCCCCGTTCGGGTTAGGTCCGTTGAATGGACGTAAATGACTAATGGAAGGCTTTATCGGAGTTCTTTGCGTGCTTCAGTGGAGCATTCGTACTGAATAACTTAAAATTTGTATGATAAAGATCGCTCGTAAATGTTGAAGCATTTTTTTTAAATTTCTAATTCTGTATTTTTTTTTCCGGCATATTGTTGTTTACTTGTCATTTGGCTCTGTTAGTGCTCTTAATTATCTATTAAGCTTTGGCAGCAGAACGGATGCTTGGGTTGAATCACAGAAATCGTGGTTCAATGCTTATAGCTCGGTTAGACTATTGACGTGAACTTATACCTGACAGATGCATTATTGATTTTCTTAGGGGGTCTAACATGAATATCCTACCTGCCAGTAGTTTTTTCTAGTCCAAGTAGAACCATCCACCGCCCAAACCCGCTAAGTGCTGAATGAGAGTTCTATTCGCAATTCGAACACGTTAACAAAAACGAAAATTTGTTTAGTAAGTATTAAGCAGTGCTTCCTGGTGACAAAGGAGTTGAAATTCAATTTTGAACTTGTTGCAAGACTCACAGAATACTAAACTCTGGATAGACGGGTCTTAGGAGAACAAGGAATCCACGTCTCTGTTAACAGGTTCGAGCTGCGTGCGAAGTTGATTCAGTATCAAGATTGCGATTTAAATCGTACTTTTATTTATTTTAATACATCTGAAGATAGACACATACGTTATTTTAAAAACATATTTCTTTATTAAAAACCTTAAATATATTTTTAATATATATCATATGTCTTTAGCTGCGCCTCCCTCTCTTATTGATTCCAGAGAATACCAGTGCCTTGGCACGTCAATTTCATGGCATGAGCTGAGGGGTTCCTATATCGGTTGCATACCTAGTTAAAAAATTGTAAAACGTCCATAATGTGAAGTTAATGATAATGAATAGAATATATAATTTTCATTTCATTTCATTTATTATTCATAGCTGTCTATTATTATTGTCTATAATTTCCTTTAATTTTATTCGTGTTATGAAATAATAAGTTTTTCTCTCCTTAATTGTTAAAGAATGGAATCAAATGGAAAAAGGTAACATAATATTCGCTGCTCGTAGCTTTGATATTATCCCACTCCCTCCTCGTTACATGTGTTTGTAAAACGTTTTATTCTCTCGTAACACTTATTGGAAGACGTATCTTCCCTCCATTTTCTTTAAAAGACAAGGCACAAACGTTGAATTGTCGATGTATCAATCAATTACAGAGGCTGACGCCTCAGACGATACCCGTCGTGGATACGACGCTCCTATCTACATTGCGAGTTTGGTCCAAGGTACGAAATCGCAACGATTTTAATTTCATTCTTTATTCTACTTATAAAGTCACATTATGTCTACGTTGGTTTGCCACACAGACTCGTCCTAGCGTGGAAACCGCTGGCAACTTTATTTGTTGACATGACTCTTGTTTTCTTATAAATCCACATTGTTGTTACTTGTTTATATGATTGTCAAATAGTATGTAAGTTTTATGGTAATTAAAGATTTATTTACTTTAATTTACAGCAGTGATTTATCATCATCATCTTGCTAAACAACATCCACCGCTGGCCAATGGCATTCACCAAGTATCTTCAGAACATTCTACAGCACGCATCTAGCAGCTACTCGCGACCTTCACCAGATTGTCCGCATCGGTCCACCTTTTTGGAGGCAGTTATATTTTAACAATCCAGTAGATCGATCGTTTACTAAGAATTAAGTGTTAATAAAGGTTTTCGATTACTTATTAGATTTCTACCAAGACAGGCCTACCCTAGTGGTAGAAATCCCTATAACTCGATGGCCATGATGCGTTTATCGGTGCAATGTTAACACACCTTTTATATGTAATTTTAAGTACATACTTAAATCTGTTTTAAATGTTAGTGTTAATGTTGTTTATATATTTTTTTATTTTATTTATTATAAACATTAAGGTTTCTCTGAAAATACAGCTGAAGCCAACAGCAATAGTGAATCTACAAAATCTGTCGGCATTTAGCTAGTTCCGAAACCGTTTTAATTGTTACATGATGTTATAAAAGTTTTCATTAGATGATAACGAGAACGATGTCTACAAAGATTTTTTTAATTACGTAACCAGTTTGTAGAACATTATAAGAGTTTAATAAGTTTATCACTTGCACCACATCTAGACATATTGCTTACAGCTTTAATCAATATCAGTGCGTTATTTGCTGACATGACGTTTTTATTAAATAAACGCTAGAACAAACTGAACTTATCGATATGTTTGTAGCTTAAATGGAGATTATGACAGATGGACTGGCATATTGACTGTAGGGGAAAATGTAAGTTGACCAAAGAAAGCATCGATAAAGAAAGCCATGACCACACATGAGGATATTAAATACATGTTGTTGGTGTTTAAAAGTTTCATTATTATATAGTTTTTGATATGATTATGTATATAGTAAAAATATTCGTACAGTTAGCAAATAAATAAGTACCTATTCAATTTTGAGATGCATGAAGCCTTTATATATTTACATATTTATGGTGTTAACCGTACATGATCGTGTACACCTACATGTTATTTCACGAATGGTTTTAGAATTATTAACTACCTCTGTAGTGTAGTGGTAATACTGCCTGCCAATATTAATAACTCTCAAACACTTGGTGACAATTTTGTATTTGCTAAGTAATCGTCCGTCGTCAAGTTATTAAAAGTAATTTAAGAAACAATATTTATCCCTTTTTTCACATAAACTATTTATTTTATTATTAATCCATGGATCATGTAACTTACCATAATTACTAACGTACCGTAACTATACTACCTACAAAGCATCATTATGTTATTTATAATGGATTTTTAATGATACGTGATAAATCGTATTAATTAACAATAAAAAGTAAAAGTGTAATACCCTATACATTATTCCACTGCTGAGTTAAGGCCTTCCTTATCGAAATCAAGACAAGTCATCGCTACAATTTATGTGTTGACCTTACATTGTACTAAACAAAGTAAGTACCTGAATAGAAAATAAAAAAGTATATATAATTTCAAAATATAAAGAAGAATTCTACCCAACAGCCAAATGCAAACCTGAAAAGAAAATACCAATAACACTTATTAAAGGATTTCCCGCAGTTAACCCCGTAATTGTTTTGGCGTGAACGCCATAATACAGTGAACAGAAATTATTAATATAGAGCTTGGCGTTACGGCGGCATGCGTCCCCATTCTTTGTGTAGGCATTTCTGAGCTATGCCTTTATGAATATTATGCACAATACGTTATATTGGATCTAGCGACCTTCCTTCGCTTCGGTGAGCTCAATTTGAGGCATTGAATAGTTGAGGCGGTAAAAATATTAGCAAGCATTCATAGCGAGTGATTTCATATAAATGGAAAGGTCTCGCTGCGTTATCATGAAACGTTGTCTTAAAAAACAATGTAGGTCAAAAGAAGTGTCACTTTAAAACATCATCATCATCATCATCATCATCTTCAGCCCTTGTTCAGTCCGCCTTCGGACCTAAAATCACTAGTTAGATATTTATGATTATTTGCATATAATTTTACGCAAATATTATTGCGAACAAATTACAATTTGAAAAAAGAAAAAGTGTTGAAAATATTCCACGAGCGGGATTCGAACCCGCACCCCATGACAGCTAGCCTAATTCTCAACTGATCTTCCAATATTTGTAAAAATATTAAGATCGGATGTTGATAAAGTTAAAGTAGGTAGTGCTAATTAATTTCGGCGAGTTGGATTGAGCCACGATAGCTAAGTTGGCAGTGCACCTGACCCGGCAAGTCATGGGGTGCGGGTTCGAATTCCGCTAGTGGAGTTTTTTCAACACTTTGTATTTTTACAAATAAATAAATAAATAAATAAACTTCCTACACTCACACCAATTGTCTAGCCCAAGAGAAGCTTCGCTATGAATCTCGTTAAATGGTTACTAGACAACGCATAGACATACTTTAATTACTTAAATACATTCTTAATATACATAGAAAACACCCTGACCCGAGACAATTTGGGAAAACGTTAATTTCTAAATTGACCCGAACCGGTAAAAAAAAAAAAAAATAGTAAATAGTTAGATATCGTTCTAAAACTTTTTTTTAGATGTAATAATTGAGATATGATATGATGGTGAGCGGCGTTGAGAAGCCACCGGGAGACACGCGTGACGGGACCACGACTACTCTGTCAAGAGTTAACTACTGAGGAGAAGACCAGATTAATAAGACCGCATTCAACGCAGAGCTGCTCGAGTTGTCGACGACGTGGTAACCTCTGGTCGGCTCGATCCACTGGCCCTTCGGAGAGACGTTGCGTCTCTCTGTATATTCTATCGCCTTTATCATGGGGAGTGCTCTGAGGAATTGTTCGGTTTGATCCCTACCGCTGATTTCCTTCACCGCACTACACGCAATCGACTGTCTTTCCATCCACACCATCTTGATGGATGGCGATCTACTACTGTGCGTTTCTCACGTAATTTTTTACCACGAACTACAGTGCTGTGGAACCAGCTCTCAGGGGCGGTATTTCCAGACCAATACGACTTAGGAATCTTCAAGAAACGAGCCTATTCCTTCCTTAAAGGCCGGCAACGAACGAATGGGCGGCGGTGATTGCTTTCCATCAGGTGACCCGCCTGCTCGTTTGCCTCCTTCTAATATTAAAAAAAAAATAAGAACTATATCAACCCATCCTGAAAAGCTAATACAATTGTTTTAGGTATGTTTTCACGCTAGTAGCCTGACGGGCTATGGGTATTGAACCACAATTTCACGTATTCAACCCGAGCACCTGTACGATCGGCTACCAACGACGCTTCATAAGTATATTTCCCTTTGGATGTTTTTTTTGGAGATAGTTTACTGATTGCCTCAAACGGCATTCACAGCTTCGCCGGGCTTTTTTGGGAGCGGTGAGAAACTTAAAGGGTTCCTCAAGCCGTGTGAAACGAATCACCTACGGAGGTTTTCTAGAGAGAACGGCATCACGCACTAGTGCATATCTCCTGCCCTACTAAGTTCTCTGAAGGGTTCAGATCGGATCGGGGAGCGGAACAACCCGAGGGCGCCTCTAAAGGCTCGGCGTGGTGGTGGAGAGAAGCGCCCAGGTACATGTCTGTACCTGGATTAGAGCGCGTGTGAACCGGCTCGTCGTACCCTTATTCTACGAGTACGGTGTCTTGGACCTTAACTAGTGTGCATGTTTAGTGTATTCTGTAAACGTGTAGTGGCATTTAGAGGATTGGACGGGGAGAGGATAGGGAGAACAGGCTATAAACCACCACAAAGGCCCATTGTGAATTGGGGTTGTTAACGACTGCTTATGCAACCGGGATCAAATCGCAATCACTGACGCGGCGCGTTAACCACGCAGCGCCATCGAACAACTTACAACCGTTACAGAAATTAAATACTGAAAACTTCAAAATTGCTAGCTGAAGTATTAATTTAATCAGGTAAACCATATTAGGTTTTTCCTTCATCAGCGAAGTTCCAGATTACTTTTCTGAAGTTTGGATGCCCCAGTTATTCGGCGCCCTTACGCGGAGTAATCAGTGACTTCAAACATTTATTTAGAAGGAGGAACGTCTCCGAAATTGAAATTAGACTCAAAGCGGCTTCGCCTTGGCGAGGCAGTGTGCTGTGGTCTGACCAAGTTAACTTATTATGAGCATATAAGGAGTAAGCTGAAGCGATTTTTGTGTATTAATTGGGTATTAAAATTTCTGTTCCATTTTCTGGTATAGGATGCTACTTGTGTCGATACGCTTGCACCGTCCCACATTCCAAGCACTTCTGTTAGCGATGGCGCGGCTGCAAATTCAAATTCAATTCAAATTCAAAAATTCAAATTCAAATTCAAAAATCATTTATTTAGTTTAGGCTACAAGTAGCTCTTATGAATGTCGCTATGCCATCGGTTCGTAAGTCTACTCTGGGCGGGAGATCTTGCACTGAGAAGAACCGGCAAGAAACTCAGCAAGTGTCCAGCTCTTTTCTCCCTTACAGCGTCAAAAAAAAAATTGGAAAATGCCCTATCATAGCAGGACACTTTCTATTACAAATAAACACAAAAAATATAGAAGACAACCACAACATGTAAAAAAACAAAACAAATAAACAAATCTAATATATCAAATTTACATCTGGTATAAGTTAAATTTCCACAATGTCATTTCTGCAAATCATGCAGAGAACCTCAAACGGCGAAAGTATGAGAATCTGACTGGGGATCTCATATTTCAGCCGTTTGGGGTAGAGACTTTAGGTCCATGGGGCCCGGGTGCTCACAAACTCTTTAAAGATATTTCTATTAAATTAGTAGAAACCACCCGGGACCCCAGAGCTAGCAGCTACTTGGGCCAGCGAATAAGCATAGCTATCCAACGTGGCAATACTGACAGCTTACTGGGCACACACGCCTGATGGGGATGATTTGGGGCAATTTTTTTATTTATAGTTAATAGTAGATATAGTTCATAGTTTTTTGTAAATTTAATTTTAAGTAGATTTATTATTGTCTTGTTTTTGTCTTTGTGTGTAAACAAATAATGTTCCATTTTTTCTTAATTATTAAAATGTGTAAGGACCTTTCTGTATTCGTTCATCAATTTTAACTCGCTTCTTGCAAATCTATATATAGATAAATCTTCTGTGCGTGTGTATGTTACTGAACTTCTTCTAAACGGCTGGACCGACTTAGATGAAATTTTCTGTGTGTGTTCAAGTGGATTCGAGAATAGTTAAGATTTACAATTGGACCCGGTAGGTGGCGCTGCTATAGGGGTCCATCGTAGGATACGGGTGTTCTTAAGCGGACGAATGATTTGTTTGTTTTGTTGTCATGGAAACTGTCAAAGCGGTACGAAGTCCGCCGGTCAGCTAGTAGGATATAGGTTTCTTGTGGGGATCCTTAGGGGAGGTCTTTGTCAAGCAGTGGACGTCTTTTGGCTGAGATGATGATGATGATAGATTTATTGTATTATATGTAAATATACCTTTAAATCATTGGTTTATATGGTAATATACGAGTATATTTGAACAATAATGTAAAAGGGTTTTTTTATTACTTACCTTTATGCACACAAAAAATTCAAATAGAATATGTGCATTTCTTAATACTCAAGTTAAACTGTGCTAGCAACAAATATGATAAAGAAGTAACAGTTTTTCATTTCACGCTATCGCTTATGAACTTAGCTTGCATCCATAATGATATAATGCAGCTTGATATATCCAGTTACATCTTGTGAGAATATTCAAAGGCTCCTAAAAGCCAATACTCAAAGGGGTCTATACTATATTAAGCTATTTATCGCTAAAAGTTGCCTAGTAACATATTAACATACTGTCTTACTTACGTTTATAATGATCTTGGGTGGTTTTTTGAGTTATGAATGATAAAAAATACATCATTATTTATTTTTCTACCGTAAAAAAAATTGAAGTTAGCCCCTGGTATCTTTAGATACGAGTGGAAGGTAGCACCCGCTATCGATGTTATAACCTGAGAAATATACCACCGGTAAAAAGCCAGTAGTTAGGTTTTACGAGAAGAACAAATTGAAACACTATGTTTACCCAACTGAAAAGTTTCTTGTATGAAATATCTTATAGATAGAAGCAGTAACTATCTAATTAGCTGACTGACTGACCCGTCTAAGCATCAATTTGCACGCCCTGTGAGATGCATCAATCATCACTGCCAAGCCACCACTCAAAGACGTTATTACTTATTGCTATAAATATAGTACACGTGACTGACCCTGAGGCTGGTCATATCGCCTCTGTTGTCACTAATGCAATGAATCTCTACCCATTACACTGGAACACAGCAATGCTGCTATTGCTTGGAGACAAGAATAGGTATCTACGTAGATTCAGTGAAGAAACTTTCATTATTTCCAACTAATTTAACCGCATCTGTGGTCTAGTGGCTAAGATCACCGGTTTAGACCCAGAGGTCCCGGGTTCGATTCCCAGCGTACATGTTTGTGTACTCGGTTTGGTCGGTGATAGGGCTTGTTAGTCCACCTGGCTAGCTACCACCATCTTATCTAAATATGTCGCCATAACATCAATGTTTGTAGCATTGTTGTGTTCCGGCAGCTAGAGATAAGATAGCCAGTGCCTCACTAGTTGAGGTTCCCGGGTGAAGTGCGCTTCCATCATTGGCCTTATCATCACTTTACATCAGGTGAGATCAAGGCACTGTGCGTACCCGTAAAATATTATATAAAAAAGACGCTAATTTTATGTCCCAGTGCGGATTGGTGGTTGTTGACGACTGCTAATGCAGCCGGGACCAACGGCTTTACGTGCCTTCCGAAGCACGGATGAGCTCGAGATGATATTATGATTGATGAGATGTTGTTTGTCACTATTCCATCTGACAGGAAGCCGTTCAGAACCAGGACCAGTAGCGCCGGCTTGTATCAGAGACCAAAGCTCACTTGGGGCTATAGCGCCAGGTTAGTAAGTAAGTAAGTACCTAGTACTATACCATTATTGAGTTTTGAGAAATATTTTATTTATTTTATTTTATTTTTATATGCTTAAGGCGACGCACCGCTAAACAATTAATCTAATATAGAGCGATTGCGCCTCGTACCATAAGAAAAACTGTTTCTTTTCCTTCAAATTAAAACTACAAATTATTTAAAACAAAATGAACTAGCATATTGAAGTGTGTGTTAAGACTAATCTACTAAGAAAATTTAGATGCTTAAATCGGTCTGGTTTGCCTGTAAAATGCAAATCTATGTTTTAAAAGAGGCGACTTTGATATTTATTTTTCTCTGTTATAAAAGTTGACAAATCGTGTTTCTGCAACTAGCAAAATGAAGTCAGTTAAATGAAAAATCGTGTCATCAAATATCACTTTCGTATGTTTTATAATTGTTGGGAAAAATCAAGATCCCAAACTTTGCAATCGCAGACCAGACGCGTAAACAACTGCGCCATCGAGTTCCTATCGAAATGATGGAGAAACCTTAAAGCTGGCTATTATAACTTTGTTTGTTAACAAAAAAATTAGAAACTCTGACTGACACCTGCTACTTAGCCTGCATTAAGTAAAGTAAGAAAAGTTTTTAAGTAAGCTCACTCTTAGAAGATTATTTTAATAGTCATGATTCTACAACGGGTTCAGAAAGCAGTTTTTTAGAGAGAAGAGCACCTTTTAAATATAATACATACTTCACTTGGAGCTAAGTATACAGGTATCAACGCTTTACTAAAGAAATGTGGAATAAACGAATTGGATAGATGACTGTGCCGCTATTAGCACTCAAAAATTTAAAAAGCAGTAACAAAATTCAGCGCTTACGTCAGCCTTTCCGGTAGCATAGCGGTCAGTGCAGCCGCCCGGATTGCGGAAGGCCCAGGTTCGATTCCTGGCTGGATTGGGTAGACGTAAAATTTTTTTACTGTATTTTATAAATTTAATAAATATTTCATTTAGCTTCAGTGCAGCATTAGCACTTAAAAATAAATATGTAAAATTTACGATTACGATGGCTTCGCGGACCACTTGGAATGCCTCCAGGGACCACCGTGGTCCGCAGACCACCCGTTAAGAACCACTGGTCTATAGGATGATGTTGACAAATCCTAAATCAATAAACCACACACATCAAGAGCTCATCAAGTCGAGAGCTCATCAACAGTATGACAAGACACCTTGAACACCACAATGCTAGTACATTTATCACAAGCGCAAAGGGGAGATATAATGGAAGAATTGCACCCGTTGACAGAAACAAAGGTGTAACAAACGGTGCGCTTGTAGATATCTCATGATTAATGGTGCAGCCGAAAGTGCTCGGATCATAAAAATTCAAGCGGGAAGTGTTGCTGTTATGTTATGGACGGAATGTTAGACGGTGATCGAGTGTAATAAAAGCCGATACAGTTTTGATGAGGATGTGCATGGTCGTGGAGATTTGGTTTTTTAATTACATCATTGCAATACTAATTGACAAATTGTAGTAGATTAGCCAAGATTAATAACTTGTATATCTATTGAAAAAAAAAAAAAAATACCCCCATGATATGCAGATCCTTGGGGAAGGCCTTTGTCCAGCAGTGGACGTCTTTTGGCTGAGATGATGATATCTATTGACATTTCATTATATAATTACTTAAATTAAAAATATGCATTTATGTAGGTAGGTATATTTTTTATAAGATTTTATACTGTATTGACATTTGCATGCCTACAAAATTAAGGTAGAATATTGTTGACCCTGCTCAACATTGTCGCTCATCTCAATGTACTGTACACAATATCGTGCAAATAAATGATGAATTTGAATTTGAATTTGGGTGATGGGGATTATGTAAAAATAACTAGCATAATGAACTTATAAACGCTTATAATCCCTTTATTTTCGAATAAAAAAAAAATAAAAAAATAGAGAACATATTTTGAGTAAAGGTTGTGAGTTGATGTTGACACGGCCCCATTGAGGCAATTCGCTATTGCTATCAGTGTCTTTTTTGACTTGCTTATTATTTAAAAATTAAAATCATCTTTATAAAATGTTGTAGGTATTAAATTCAGTGCTGTCCGTCGTCCTTTCCACTTTACTTCAATAATATTATCTTGTAACTTTAAATAGCATCATGAATACAAAAATTCAAATAATCAAAATACTTCAATAATGTTAAATGGTAAAATGGCGTCCCAGACTGTTTTAAAAGTCACTAATTACACATCAAAGATCTTTAAGTATTTACTGAGTGTGACAATAACAACTATTTTACATTAAGCTACCTTCAAGCTCCCTAAAGCACAATCAATGGTGACGCAAAACAAAAGCCAACACCAAAGTATAATATTAAGAAATTAACATAACAAAACACAACATCGACTAAACAAACGAACATCTTCACAACCATTGTCAACCAACGCAACTGTATCGCTGAGCAAACAAAGCTGAAACAAAGTAATAACGGGTCCTTATTAAGAAAAAACCGTGTCGCCCCCCTCCCCCCAGCCCACCGCGTGGCCCGATGAAGCGCGGCTTTTTCGATCCGACGTAATTAAAAGAAAACAAGCACGTACATGCCATGTTTGTGGGGATATGGGAGATGGCGGCGAATAAGCTCAGGGGTACGTTGTGCAAAGGACGATGCTGTAGATAGTTAATGTGATTTATTGAAAGAAAGAGCACGGTAATCGTTTGTGGGTTACGTTAGAGTGTGCTGTTATAGGTAATCAAGAAAAAAATCTATATTCAAATTCATACATGCACAGAAGATTTATATAATTAAAGATAATATAAGAAACTAGTGGCCTGCTTAAGAACACCCGTATTCCATGATGGGCCCATATTGCAGCGCCACCTACCGGGTCCAATTGTAAGTCTAAACCAATCTCGAATCTACTTGAACACACACAAAAAATTTCATCAAAATCGGTTCAGCCGTTTAGAAGGAGTTCAATAACATACACACGCACAGAAGATTAATATATAAAGATTGTTCAAAGTATTTATAGCGCTGTGGGTGGCCTTGTTTCTAAAGAAGTAATCTTCTACCGAAGGGTGGGAAAATGGTCACATAATAATAGCCATACAGTTATAATAAAATTATCTCGTAATTTGGACTTCTTGGCCGGAATGAAATAGGGCTAGTGGGGGTAATAATAAGACACCTGAAATTTCGGGTAAAAATAAGACAGACCAAAATAATAGAAAAATAGCTTGTATTGTTGATCTTATTTCAGTTAAAAAAGAGCCTTATTTGTTTATTTTTAACTGAAATAAGATCAACAATACAAGCCATTTATCTATTATTTTGGTCCGACTAGCCCTAGTCGTGTGTTTAAATCAATGTGTGTGCGGTTTTGTTTTACTTTTTGTGTGTGACGAAATATTGGTGGATTGTTAACCGGTGAAGTGTTTGTGAACCTGCAAAAGTGTTGGCAAGCGGAAACAAAACAGAGAAACGTCACTTTCTCATTTCTATACAGTATTTTCTTTAACTTTGATATTGACCAAACGTGCAAACTACACAAAATAATTTACAAAATACGTCATTATTTGGCAGCTTGTTACAGTAAAATACCTCTATTAACACTCGGAATACAGATTAACAACGGTATATATAGGTACCTAAGCATAACATATTATCTAATAACATTTTTAAGTTGAATATGCATAATTCATATTCAGTAACGAGCCTACCATTATGAAAAGGGGGAGCTTGAAAACGGTTTTCGTATTGCGCCGAAAATCTGCAATTTTCAGTAGTTTTTTCCTGTCCCCCATCTCTGTGACAAGTTGGCGCAAACTCAAATAAAACTTGGCAGTATTAAGGTACAAAGTACGATAAATTAGATACACTTTGTTTCGTTTTAATCCATTCGTTGTATGTTAAGGAACAGCTTGGCACTCAAACTCATGCCTTCAACACTATGAAGGACAAACGGTCAATATCATTTGCCTAAAACAGAACGACGGGACTAGAAAATAAATGTTTCTGTCATATTGGGTAATGTTGTTTTCTACTTTGAGATTTCTATTTTTTTTCGAGTCTATTACTTTAGTAACCATTTACCATAGAATAGCTAGACTAGAACAATTGTTTAAATGATTGAAGTAGTGGACACCTAAATTAATATAAAACATTTGCAAGTCTTTATATATCTCTTTATCTGTTTTCTGTATCTGAATGGGAAGTTAGTTGCCATACTCCTCCGAAACGGCTTGATGGATTTTTATGAAATTTTATTGTATATTCGGTAGGTCTGACAATCGGTCGTAATCTATTTTTTATACCCCTAAGTGATAATGGTGGTCCACCCCAATTTTTTGTTTAATCTTCCAATACAAAATGGTCCCAGCTGTAAAACATAAGATTTGGTTGTTTTTTTTTGTCATAGAAACGATTCGATTGTATTGTTGACATAGAAACTGTCAAAGCGATACGAAGTCCGCTGGGTCAGCTAGTTTGAATATAAAATTTTGACTTTTGACTTTGAATATAAAACATTCAAATTGATTTACAATCTGCTATTAGTAAAACAACTGAAAAAATAGCAATCGACGAATCTCTTTTAGTGCAGATATTGTTTTCGATTTGACAATAGTTATGCGCGTGACTATACAGCAATACCGGCATCGCGAAAGTAGCTTAACTCACATAATCGCAACCCAAAGCCGTGCTAATAAGCACTAACCAACCGCGCACTTAACCCTTCCGCCGCAGTATCAGCGCACCGCGTATCAAAACGCACCTATTTTTAGCTTTAACACTAACAACGAATGCACGCGTTCGATTCCATACCGTACGGATTATTTACGAGCCAGCACGATGGTTTGTGATTAAAATAGAAACAGTGGCCGGCTGGCTTTGCACGCATTACGGCTACGTAATGCGGGATTGTGCAATGGTACTCGTGGGTACATTGGGCCCAGTGCACTTTAGGTTCGCCTCTGTGGGCATTTGTTGGGATTAACGGGTGAAAATATTGTGAGGTAATACTGAGTGTGTGTAAGCAATAAGTCGTTAAACATCATTAACAGAACCACATGTGGTATATACCTAAGACCTGTGCAGACAAATAATTTCACTTTGATTTCATAGTTTAAAAATTTAAAAATAATTACAGTCCTCATCTCCGAGTATTTAGTTTGTATTATTTATTCTTTGTCACCGTAACATGCGATTAAATCTGCATCTCATCATTCTCATCAGCATGTCGGTATTTGAACATCCCGAATCTAAGCTGAGGCCTAATGTGGGACATTACCTAAAACAATAGCACAGGTTTACCAACTGAAATAATTATATCAAAAATCCAGGGATAGTAAACCCATGTTCACTTTCAACAAGCACCGAATTACATTTTTTATCGAACAGAAATTATTTTATTAACTCAATTAACACAGTTAATAGCGGCAGGGCATCAATGGCCGGTGCCCGAGTCGTTTTAATTTCGCCCGTTATGAAGTGATAATCGGATTTGTTGGAAGATAACACGTATCGAGCGTTAATTTCACAAACACCGTTCGTTTTTAATTAAAACGTCTCATTGCTCTTTCGTGTTTTGTTGTATTAATTAAAGTTCGGAAGCTAGTTTGCCAATAGAGTGCTGGTTATTGTGTTTCGCCATTGTTACCGTCGTGTTAGTAACATTATTGTTGTAAGTAGAATCCCACTTACTGTGTAAAGCAAAAATTATAAAATAAATATATGTTTTTATTTTCAGTAAGCTAGTGAGCTTACTGAAAATAAAAACTTTTTGAAAATGCTTTGAGAGTGCTCAAAGCATTTTCAAAAAGTTGTGATTCTACGGTTGGGACCGCAGTCATCTATTGAGAAATCAAGCAATAAATTCGATTGTTGTACCTTGACAAAACTACAAATTATGTTAAAATCTAAAAGAAAATAAAAGAGTTAAAAGAAAATAAAAGAGTTAAATTAAAATTAAGTTAAATTTAATTTAGTTAAATAAAACAAAAAAAAAATTAATTGGCACTATGTTCTTGCGTATAACTATAAAATTTGTGCTGCATATCTATCCAGTGTGCTGTATATCCAATTAGAGGAATTTCAGTTCATCTTTTCATGCATTTTTGTCACTGACGTAATCATAGGCAGTTTACGATCGCACTTATTTAAAACACTATCTAAAGATACGTACTTATCTTAAACTTGTCAAAGGGAAAATTTATAACATAATTCGGGATTTTATTACGAGTATAGTATGTGACAGTTCCATGAATTATATAAAATCTTTCTAAGCTTGCCAAAAATATTGCCATATTTAAGGCAAGCATCATCACTGGGGTAAAAGAGTGAAAGGATTAGGTTGCACAAAAGATACCGATGGATCATTGTATTACTCTTGGTGTAATCTCGCCCCATACACTTAGATAAAATAAGATAGTTTACGTAACACAAAAACACTGACCCGACTGCTGATTACATTCCTATTTTATACTACCGTTTGTCCGTTTTTTCCATTTTACTGTAAATAAGCGTATGTGTTTTTATAGAATGATGAGGATATTTGATAATTAATAAATTAATATTATCAAACGAAATCTTTTATTCGAGAATTTCAAATTTAAAACTAACTTATTTATATTTTAAAAACACCACTAAACAATAAAATACAAGTAAATTCTATATAAGTAAATAACATAATATAATAACATGATTTACACATCTCAATAACAGTAATATATTGAATGCTTTATTGTACATTAAAAATTACAGTCAAAATTACATTATAAAAAACATATACAAGGGTGAGCTTATCTCTAAAAGAGATCTCTTCCATCCAACCATAGCTGTAGTTGGAAAAGAAAGTTTGCGGGACCAATTGTCGACCATAACATAATTAAATACCTTACATATAAATAATGTTTTGTGATGTGTAAATCACAACCAAATCTTTTAATGTTTGGTTACAAAGCGATCTAAAAATAAGAATTAATGCATCCACGTGTTTCAACGACCCGGGATTTATATGTGTTACATCAAAATGCTTCTATCATCAAAATTCTACATGCACAATGCATGCACTGAGTTATTCATGAGTATATACGGTAACAAGTGATGTGCGTTTATATGACTAATTCAATGGGTAACATATTCTTAATTAAAATAATTGTACTGTTGTAAAGGTATAATTTATTCGTAAATTATTATTATAAATTTTTTTAAAGTACTGAATTACAAAACGAACTAAAAACGCACACAATACATACAAATTAATGAAAATAACTGACTTTCTTATTGACAAAATTAAAATTCAATCAACATCGGTATGCTTTATTATTTTTGCATTTAAATTAGATGTTGTTTATTTTTATTACTGTAACAAAACGGTGAATAAACTTCCTACCTTTTTCATATTTGAAAAAACACAAAATGGGTGTCTGTTATTTGTTAAATAAATAGAAATTAAACTCTTTCAAAACCTGTTAGTCCATCAAGATGAATATTCAATCCGCACCCGAGCCATTGAACATGTTAACTCGGAAATGCGCACGCGCCGACGAAAGACCAGCGTCAGAGATCTAGTTCATAATAACAGAGCGCTCTCACTTTTACCACGCCGGCTTTTCCATATTGAAATTATGAAAATAGATTTTCAATGTTTGCATTGAGTTCACGTTACTGGCGTGTGTAGGTTATGTTTGTTTTATACAGCGCGTGCGCTAGCGCTTGTTAAAGTGAAGCAACTTCGCAGTGCGCTCTCAGATGGGTTAACGAAATATTGATATCACAATAGTTTCAAAACTATTGTGATATCAATATTATCCTATCCAAAACTGTCAAATTTCATCAATACATTTTCAACCATAATATTAAAGCATAAAGCTCAAAGTCTGTTGAGGAAAAAATAATGGCGAGTCCCATATAACATTTAGTACAAAAAAAAACAGAGAATAAAGAGAGTTTGAAATTTTATATAATTGAAAGATAATGTTACTGGGAATACGTATATTCCTTTAGAATATTTTTAAAACCCGGTAATATCAAAATATTCACAATAAAC
Organism: Eudonia lacustrata; assembly: GCA_947562085.1. Classification (NCBI taxonomy): domain Eukaryota; kingdom Metazoa; phylum Arthropoda; class Insecta; order Lepidoptera; family Crambidae; genus Eudonia; species Eudonia lacustrata. The sequence continues at coordinate 2,248,070 of OX387317.1, read as the reverse complement.
AAAAACTAATAAGTATCACTATCTTACTAATTCCATTGCATTGCGCATAGTTTTGTGAAGTAATATACTTTTTTCTCTGTTGTATTGGTACTTGATTATATCTCAGTTGATACATGCCTTTGAGGTCCAATATAACTTAACCGTACATTCTATTCCTAAGCAGAGGCGGCATTGTTCGGCTCAATGAGTCATTGTTTCATTGCCTACGCCCGCGGCACCGCGCTAATTGTTATTGAGCACGATCACTAACTCACAGGGTCTAATGATCCTACTAATTATAGGAAACTCGTGAAAGACCTTTTTGTTGGACTGTTGCGGGATGGGTCGGAGAGACTACGGCTTTTTAGGGCTGTCTGAGACTGGTTTAGATTTTGCTCGTAACCTGAGCTCGTTATGAAAATAATGTATAGTAGTACATTCAATTTTAAATGTGTACACTGTGTTCTATACATAAATTCAAAAAAATATATGAAGCAAAACTATTGAAAAAAATTCTACGAGCGGAACTTAAACCTACAGCCGCACCCCACCCGCACCCGTGCCCCATATCCCCGTATCCCACTTATGGACATTTCACATTGCTTTTCTGAATCCTGATATAAATACAGAGGCCAGGGCAAATTTAGTTTGTAAATTGGTGTCTGTTGCAATAAAACATTTTTCATTTTAATTTTTCAATTGTCAATATTAAAATTGTCCAACAATGGGTTGATACAGGATAACAGTTACAGCAAAAATAACTTAGTGTTTTATTGACGTTTAAAACTCATCCTAGCCTGATCTCCACATGTGCCGCTGTTCATATTGTTTACGTGGTAAGGTCTAAGCCCAGTAATGGGACTTCATAAGCTAGAGCAGATCATAAGTAAAAAGTAATAAGTAAAAAGTAGTAAGTAATTAGACATCATTGTATTGATCAATCTCTTGAATTAACTATTAGTACAACTAACATACCCCTTTAAACATTGGTAACGCAATTTTTTTTAAATACAAAACAATACAGTTCTGAATTTGTCATCAACACATTTCACGCTTTAAAATATTCAATTATTTCTAGCATATTGTTTGTTTGTATTAAACTCGCGCAGAATAATTTATAATATCGTTTGTTACAGCAAAAAAAATGTCAATATCAATTGTGGACTGAGTAAATCCCGACATCCGACCACCAGTGGCGGCAGTGCAAAAACCAATTTAGAAGCTTTTTTACCAATTGGTGTTTCGGTGGAAAGTAATTAAAAGTCTGCCGATCGCTTGGTGCGGCTGCAAAATGTTTTGGGTTAAATTAGACATTGTCGTGGTACGGGGTTACCTTTGAATCAAGTGTGACATGGATTGCAGCTATAGTTTACCCCTCCCAACCCTCCAAATGCCACGACACTTCTAGCATATGCCCAAGACACTGTATTCATAGAACACGAGTATGAAGACACTCGCGCTATATTATAGGCAACTCAAACAGAGTTACTTAACCCTTTAAAGGGCTCTGTCGATATATTGGACACCATAATTTTAACTTTATTACCTTAACATAAGGTCGAAAACCAATACAAAATTTCGACATGCTCTGTCCATTAAAGGGTTAAGAGGCACCCTAGGGTTGTTCTAATGCATTCATTTCAGTGTGCTGTATGTGTAGTACAGGTGCATGTGAGCATAGACCCAAGATACTGAATTCAAAGAACAAGAGTATGAGGATACACGTACTGTATTCCAGGTACAGGCATATGCCTAGACTCTTTTCCCCACCACCACGCACGACCCAGTTAACTCCAGCCGAGTTCCTTAAGAGGTGCCCTCGGGTTGTACCGCTCTCGATCTAGTAGGGAACGGGACATGCTTGTCTGATGCCAACCCCCCTAGAAACCTTATGAGGTTATTCCGGTCACATGGCCTAGGGAACCATTTTTTTTCCTTTAGTTGATGGCTTAGTGCGATTAGCACATTTAGCCAGTGTCAAAGTAATTTTTCTTACAAGTAATACATAAATAAACAATATTTCCTTCCTGTATGATGATGATGAATGATAATAGAAATGATATACCGACAAACATACACAATAATAAATTTAAATAAAAATAACAAATTTTAGAGGACTTAAATCTATAGACTAACACAAGTACACACACACGCGGACTCATACACACACACACACATACCCATACACACACAGACACACACACAGACACACACACACACACACACACACACACACACACACACACACATACCTACACACAACCTCACACACACACACACACACTCACACACACTGTTTTGTTTTTTACCTTTTGTAGTATTAACTAGTAATAATAGTTAGTACTACTCAATATTAAGTTATTATCTTGGGAAGAGCGAGTCAACCCCAACACGAGTATTGTATTACTTTCTGGGATGTCTCAACATTTTGTAAAACCGTTATTGAGTAATAAAGCTATTTTTATTATTTTATTATATACCCCCCGACCCCTCGAGTATCTAAGTAAAGATGTGGGGCTTTACTAAGTCCTCACGCGGACTTCTTGAGAGAATTTAAAAAGTGCCATTGCACCGTTTTGTTTCATTTTCCAACCCTCATGCACACTCACGAACATTTAACGGTTAATAATCCACCATTATTTCACATTAATATTCGACATAACATGAATTTTAGAAAATAAAACAAAACCGCTGACAATGACTCTGCACTTTCCCGCCAAGAAGTCTTCAAGGAAGCTTTTATTGGAGTTTAAGTAATATATTTTTTATTCCTTACAGGTTAGCACTTGGCCTTTGTCTCGCTGGATGTTAAGTGATGATAATAATAATAAACCAAAAAAATTGTAAACTTTCCTACACTCACACCAATTATCTAGCCCAAGCGAAGCTTCGTTATGAAACTCGTTAAAAATGGTTAAACATACAACGGATAAACATACTTAAAATACTTAAATACATACTTATTACATAGAAAATACCGAGACCCGAGACAATTTAGAAAAACAATAATTTCTAAATTGACCCGACCGGGGATCGACCCCGGGACCTCAGAGATGGCGACACCATGAAAACCGGTATAGAAACCACTCGACCAAAGAGGTCAAATGATAAGACCAGATGATAAGCCTGAAGTTGGTAGAGCACTGAGGTATTGGCTATCATATCTCCAACAGACGAAACACAGCAATGTTATTGACACTGATGCTAGTAGAATTAATGTAGAAAATTTAAAACAACAAGAGCTGTGTGATTTAAAGCAACCAACAACGAAAGCGGCAGCCTGTCCAATGTTGAATATTCAACGTAAAAACTCCATGCAAACTTATGTTGACAACTAAAAAGTTCACAAGTCCCTTTATTCAAATTAATAGGAATTCAAGTTTTCTTAATTTAACTTTCGCCACTTTTACCACTGAATTGCACGGTTATACACGGCGTCACACCGCGCGCTCTGTTGTTAAGTATTATTAAAATCGGGGTCACACGACTGGCGCTCAAGCGTTTGAGCGAGCTAAGCTTTGCTATCCATCTTCCAGTTAGTTCAATATGAGAGGTGCATTCATCATCATTATCATAATCAGCCCGTATCAGTCATCAGTCCTCTGCTGGATATATATATACCTAGGCCTTTACCAATGCATGCCACTGAGCCCGATATTCAGGTACTTTAAGTATATCGTCTTTGCACATGGAGATATTAGTATATATTACATTTCAGAAAAGAAACAAAATTTTGACATTAGCATACCAATTTTATTCCAAAAATATTTTTTTTACTGAAAAAAGAATTTACGCGGTGTTCAGGCTCGCATCTTCCAAACTAGGCCCTACTATTTATTATGGTCGTATCTATGTTTAGGATGCTATCGTAATTTCATCTAACCCGTGCAAATTGAGAAAACACTATCCACTTACTTTCAAAGTCAAAGTGTGTGCTTCCATGCCAATCAGTTGGTCATGAGCGTTCTTATAATTTTACCATTTTTTGAACTAATAAATATAGGCATGCTTCATCATGTTAAAATTTTGGCATGCCAAATCACTCATAAACTCATAAAAAAGTAAATATTATAATTGATTATCTGTATGAATTTAGCGACATGATTCGTTTTTGACGACGACTAACGACGAGGTTAAGGAATGCTACATGCATAAACAGTCAAGAAACTTCAATATAACAATTTACAAAAACTTATAATGCTTTAATGAAAAATTACCAACTATAGTAATAGTAGCTGTTAATTTTTAGAAATAAGTACACGGGTATTATTATTTTTTATTTTCTCTTTGTAAATTTAGCAATTGTTTTCACTTCTTTATTCAAACACTAGACATACTTTGCTTTATTTAAAAAAAAACCACATAACTACCTTTAAGGAAATGAATAAACATAAAATAAGCAAAGTAAAAAAGCTTACAAAAAACTTTTGTTTTGAAATTTTTTTCTGCCATAATATACCTTAGCAGAAAAAAAATAAGAACTCACCATATCCTCGTAGTAGTTCGCAATCTGCGAATATATCAAGGAGTCGTAATCCATAGCGCACACACAGCACTGACACTTGATAAAAAAAAAAACAAAAAAACAAAACACCAATTGCCGTCAACGCGCGCGCCTACACGTCAAACGTACGACGGGGATCCGTCAAATTTACGAATTCACTGATTTTTCCGGGCGAGGCCGTCGATTTAAGACGCATTGACCGAACACTCTGACGTGTTCTAACGTCTGTAAAGCTAAAATAAGACCAAATTTTAAACATCTCTGCTTGCCGCGCATATATATAGAGATGTGGTAACCCTTACGGGCCGTGTGGAGTCGTAAAACGGAATGTAGATGCTAGTACACAAGTTTTATACGTGTAAAATGTTTTGAAGTATCTTACGACATAGTGCGTTGTAAAATTGGATATGATAGATGAAGGTGTTTCCTTTTTTGCCATCAATATGTAAAGTGCAGTCTTAATTTTTATGTAGACTTAAGATTTACGAACTGTTTTAACAATGAGACATTAAAACACATTAAATAGTTTTGTAATAAAATTTCTGATTAACACATTGCAGAATCAACTTAAACCATAAGAAAATGATGCTAAACAGTAAACTATACAATTTAAAAAATCGACTATGCGGCTATTATTATGAGGTAAATATGTTTGTATGTATGAGTATCCGGAACTATTAAACCAATTGCAACAATAATTCCACATAAACGCAGCTACTATGCTTAAGTTACGTAGAGTAGGTTTATTTTATTGCAATATTAAAATATGTTGATTGGACGCGGAAATTATCACGGTCGGAAAATGCGTACAAAAAAACTGGCACACCTAAACCGACGCTGTCACACCTGCAACCGCCCCATCAATTCGCTCTCACATTAGTTAGTAGGAAGCGAGTTATGGCGCGCGCCCGACATGAGTTACTCCAAGCATTTAATGTTGGTTTGCTTTATAATTTCTGAGAATACTTTTCCGATTTATTTAGTGTGTGCTGTTCCGGCTTGAAGCTTGTTTGTTCTTTGAAAGCTTTAAGAAGTCAAATTAGAGACAGACATAGTTGGCAACGTAAAGTTAAATGGATTCGGAAAAAAATTAAGGTAGGCTCTTTTACATTGAAATATTTTATTCCAAATATCATTGTGTTTAATTAAACATAGTATAGAATTTTATAATGAGAAGCTCCTTGGCGAAGTGTCTTGCTTAGGTTGTCGAGTTACCGGACAGGTGATCAAATCAAATATTACCTGATGATAATGGTGACAATGATGGCGATGATGTCAAAAAACGACATAAATGAAAAATATATTGTATATATTTTTTCATATAAGAAAATTCCTGACACACTAAGGAGCGATCAACAACGCACAGTCCGAATTGCTGGGTGCTGAAACTTTAAAAGCAAGGTCACTCTCAAGGCGTAGGCAAGATATAAGATAAAATGTTTTTGTTTTGTTTATATAATTTTAAACGCATTTTTGTTGCGAACAAATTACAAAAACACACATGTTGAAAAAATTTCCACGAGCAGGATTTGAACCTGCACCCTTCTACATACGGGTCAGGTGCTCTCCCAATTGAGCTTTAGTGGTTCTAACCAGCCCGTAAAATCAAAGTAAAAAAGTAAATAATGTTGAATAATTTCGGCGGGCTGGCTAGAACCACGATAGCTCAATTGGGAGAGCACCTGACCCGGTATGTCAGAAGGGTGCAGGTTCAAATCCTACTCCTGGAAATTTTTTCAACATTTGTGTTTTTGTAAGATATAAGATATTTTTTTGGATAATCGTTTTGTATAAGGGGATACAGGTGTTTACGCAAACAAATTCTCTGGTAGCCCTAGTGCCATAAAAATATAACGAAAACGTGTATAGATCCCAAAATATTACAAAGTGTGTTCATTTCTATTGTGTCGAGATAATGTATGACCAACTGTGATGAAGAGGCTCTTATTATAGGGAGAGAGCCATTTTCCAATTGTTCGTCGCTGTAAAAGAATGAGAATAAGAAAAGGTTTTTGCTGAGTTTTCTAAAGATTCTTCTAATTACAAGGTAGCTCTATAGCTGTTTCTCTATTTTAGCTGTTTTGAATGTCACTACATCATCGGTTTGCGATTATACTTGTATATCTATATAGGGTCTAACAATATCAATAAGCGAACGTTTAAGGGGAGCATCCATACATCACACTGAGCATGCTCACCAAATTTGGTTCAAAACTACAGGCTCGTCACCGCGATAATCAACAAAACATTATCATAATTTACCAAAAAATACACCCTTTCCAAACCCGTACAGCGGTACTACACGCACACAAAGATAGCCGTTGTGACGTGTGTCCGTACACTATCTTTTTATCGACGTCTGCGTGCGTGTTAGTAAAGATACAGCATGTTTCATGATGTGCATTTTTTTAATTGATTTAGTTTGTTAGAAAACATAACTTTGAAAAATCACTATAAAACTGGAGCCCATTTTTTGTCATTGTATTCAGAATGGTGTATAGATACCGCCCTTAAACGTTCGCTTATTGATTTTGTTAGACCCTGTATATACAAATATAATCGCAAACCACTGTAACCGTTTTGCAAACCGCTGTTTTGAATGTCACAACATCATCGGTTTGCGTTTTTTCACAAACCGATGATGTAGTGACATTCAAAACAGCTAAAATAGAGAAACAGGCTATAGAGCTACCTTGTAATACCTTGTAATTTATATACCTACAAGTATAATCGCAAACCGATGATGTAGTGACATTCAAAACAGCTAAAATGGAGAAACAGGCTTTAGAGCTACCTTGTAATACCTTGTAATTGATATACCTACAAGTATAATCGCAAACCGATGATGTAGTGACATTCAAAACAGCTACGCACGCGGGACTTCCGGGCAACGAGCGGGCCGACGACGAGCTGGCCAAGACGGCTGCACTGAGTTTGAAGAAGAGGCCCGATTACGACGCATGCCCAATCTCGTACATCAAGAAGCTCTTGCGAGACAAAACGTTAGAAAGCTGGGACCAACGCTTCCGCGAAGGGCAGACCGCCTCCATCACAAAGCTCTTTTTTCCGGACGTTAGATCGGCGCACAAGGTGGTAAGAAAGCTGCAGCCGAGAGGTCCGTTGACGCAGATCCTCACCGGACATGGAGGGTTCGCCCAATACCTGAACCGTTTCAAGTGCAGGACGAGCCCTTCATGCATCTGCGACCCCGATGTCGAAGAGACAGTCCCTCACCTCCTCCTGGAATGTCCCTCTACCGGTACACATAGACACGAATTTGAGCAGAAAGCTGCTATAGAACTCAAAATTAGTAACTTGCACGAAATTATTTCGTGCAAGTATAAAGCAAAAGACTTTATAGAGTACTGTACCAAAATTTGTAAATTAGCTATAAGTAGGAACAAAGATAGCAACTAAGTCTCTTTTGTTTCACCTATAATTTAGTTTATAGAGCTGTAAGCTAAAAGTAGTGGTTAAGTTATCTGTTGTTTATCTTGTGGTTAGACTATTTTGTAAAAATGAAATGTACTAGATAAGACCTAAAAAGAAATAAAATATTGTGTACCACCTTTTCTTGCTCCCAAAGATAGAATCTATATATACTAATATATAAAGCTGAAGAGTTTGTTTGTTTGTTTGTTTGAACGCGCTAATCTCAGGAACTACTGGTTCGAATTGTATAATTCTTTTTGTGTTGGATAGTCCATTTATCGAGGAAGGCTTTAGGCTATATAACATCACGCTGCGACCAATAGGAGCGAAGCATCAGTGAAAAATGTTGCAAAAACGGGAAAAGAGCCTAAAAAATTAAAAATGCTGCCGAAAGACACTATTCCACGCGGACGAAGTCGCGAGCACAGCTAGTAAGTTATAATAAACAAAAAAGGATAGGTTCATTAGACTAGATGGAAAGCCTATATAGACTATAGACGGGAATCCCACCCGCAACAGTATAAAAGATGATGTATGGAAGTGTATTATGAGGTATGAAAGTACGAGAGGCATAAAAGAGAGAACTGGAATGAATGAGGAACAGATACAAAATAGGCTCCGATTATGTTGAAGGTGCTAGATTATAAAAAAATAAAAAAAGAACCTTGTAATTGATATACCTATAAGTGTAATCGCAAACCGATGATGTAGTGACATTCAAAACAGCTAAAAATATAAAGAAACAGCTAATTAGACATGACTCTTTTCGATTATCTACAGAACTATTAACTAGTCCGATATTTTAAACTGCTTCTTAGATGATAATGTATAAAATGTGTTCGTTTTTCATTACTCGAAATTTTTGTAAGTTAAGTGTCTCGGATCGTGCTCGGTAGCGTGCACTTGGAGAGGTCTATGTCCAGCAGTGGACTAGTATAGGCTGATGATGATGATGATGAAGTGTCTCAAATAATCCATTATGCCAAGAATAGGGTTAATATCAGAAACATACAACAATGTTTTACCCGCTAACCATTCTAAGGAATGTGTAAAAACACGTTAACTACCCTCCAAAACAATATTATACTCCGTTCACTTTCACATATTTCACATTAAATAAAAGAAAGTCTAATTCGAACGTTCGAACACGACAAGCCACAGGAACGTGATACGTCACTTAATCGTTTCGGCGTTGGCGTCGTCGCTGAAACATTACCACGCACTCGTCCGCGGCCGTTTGGGAACGAATATTGCTAAGGAAAACAAAAAAAACACCATCCCTGCCTTGTCACATTACCGTTTGGAGACACACATTTGGTATGGCAAATGAAAACGTAGATGCTTTTTAGAGTTGTCCTGGAATTCAAGATTTTTCATACGTAATCTACACTAACATTATAAAGCTGAAGAGTTTGTTTGTTTGGTTGAACGCGCTAATCTCAGGAACAACTGGTTCGAATTGAAAAAATATTTTTGTGTTGAATAGTCCATTTATTGAGGATGGCTATAGGCTATATTACATCACGCTATGACTAATAGGACGCGGGTGAAACCGCGGGGCACAGCTAGTCTATAATGTATTGATAAGCTTTAAGCTTAAGCTTTTACCGTCTACAAGCCAAGGTTGGTAGCTCCAAGGAGAATCTTTGGTTAAAGGCACAAATTAATAAAGGAGCTCTATGGCGCAGTGGCTAACGCGCTCGGTCTGCGATCTCTGAAGTCAAGCAACTTTCGCAAAGGTTGTTCATCGGATGGGTGCCAAAATGTATCATCTCGAGCTCCTCCGTTCTCCTGAAGGAACGTTAAGCCGTTCGTCCCAGCTAACAACCACCAAATTGCACTGGGCTCGCGTGGTGGTTTATGGTCCATGGAGAACGCTCCGTATCCATCCATAGGGAAGGCTCGTGCCCCAGCAATGGGGACGTAAAATGAGCTGATGATGATAAAGATAATGAAAAATTAATGAGAGTGTGGAGCCTCCGATTGCTACTTTTTCTTATCTGGTCTTGTTTAAGTCTATCGTCATAACAACAGTGTCAGTAATAATGGGTGAAGTTCGCTTTTACCCGGAATTATCTTATGTTTAACTGTTGGAACACAAAGATACTACTTTTATTGTTGTTATTGTTGTTGTTAGAATGGCGATAGCTAACCAGCAGTCAAACCGAAAATCTACAAGAACTAAAAAAAATGAGGTCTTTGTAATAAGTCTAAACAAAACACTAGAATCACAAAGTTCTTATTGGTTTTTGCGCACCTCCTCTGTCTACTTATTAGGTTCTGAAACAAAAGATTATCTGTAAGACTTCACTTTTAGCGATAAGAACTTACTGTTAAATGTATAAGAACGAACCGTTTTCTCTTTTGTTAGTTTTAAACAACACGAATCATTTGGATTCTGACATTCGCCGAGTCTAAATGGCTGTGCAAATACTAAGTCATACTTGCCAACCATTGTGCAATAAATTCCATATTATTATCATCCAATGCAACACATAATCGCTCGCTGCCGACAAGCCAATTGAAACACCACGCACTTGGCACGAGGCAGTGGCGAATTGAAAAATGTAAATGATAACTGAAATGCCTTTTATTTGAGTATATTTCACTTAAACACTGGAAAGGATCCAGTGTTAGATGGCAACAGGTTATGCGTGTGTCACTGATATATGAAAGTTGTATTTTCGGATGTTCCTTCCTAGAATGATAGTGTCAAAAATACTGTTTACATTTACGATAATTTCGTTTTAATTAATACCGGTTTCGTAGAACAAGCAGTAATCACCTTGCAGGTCGCAAGTTGCTTGCATGCGTGTTTCAGTGCAATCGATAGTATGCTTTCCTGTCTCAAACATTCCATCACCAAGAAATTTTGTGAATCGTTTCTTTGTGGCACCTCCAAATAATGGAATCTGCAACCGCCTCTGTGGTCTAATGGCTATGACCACCGGTTTAGACCCAGAGGTCCCGGGTTCGATTCCCAGCGGGGGGTACATGTTTGTGTACTCGGTTTGGTTGGTGGTAGGGCTTGTTAGTCCGCCTGGCTAGCTACCACCATCTTATCTAAATATGTCTTATCATAATATCAATGTTTGTACCATTGTTGTGTTCTGGCAGCTAGAGATAAGATAGCCAGTGCCTCACTAGTTGAGATTCCAGGGTGAAGTGCGCTTCCATCATTGGCCTTATCATCACTTTACATCAGGTGAGATAAAGGCACTGTGCTTACCTGCAAAATATATATAAAAAAACTACCAGCACACGTTTTCTCTTTTTCCTATGAAATGAGGTCCCTCATAATAATATAAGGTATTGAGGCATCTTGTGGGCCGGCAGAGTGAGTGACGGACGCTGGGTCGTTTTTACTCTGCACCGAGTTGTCTTCGCGTCTGGAATCCATTTCCACTCAGCATCAGATGGTGAGGAACTAATTCATCATCACCAGCTCATATTTATGTTCCTACAGCTGAATGGATAGGGAGAACGGGCCATAAACCACCATGCGGGCCATGGTTGTTAACAACTGCTCATACAGCCGGCGCTCGATACATTTTTGATCACCTATCCGATGACCGGCTTTTGCGAAAGTTGCTTAACCTTAGCAAACGCAGACTGGGCGCGTTAAGCACTACGCCATCGATCTCCTCAATCGCAGTGCTAGAAATAAATGTCTAATGCCGCATCCACTGTAACGCATAGTGGTAAGTGCGTGCAACGGACACCAGACCACAGCAGCGCGGTAAATCGGCAGGCGTGGTCTGTTGCGGTGTCGCTTAGCGCGACATTTTATCCCCGAATGTCTTGCTCGATGCAACCACACATGAGACTGCAGGAGGTAAACTTCATCACAATATTGAAGAGCTAATTGCCAAGTTAATAAATGAGTGTTATATTTATAAATACATCGAATATTGATAGTTGTCGCAGGCGGGGACAATCACCATCCAACCAAAGAGAGTGCGGATTTGATTGAGCGGCGGCCGCTTGGTCGATGATTGTCCCCGTCTGCGACAACTATCAATATTCAATGTATTTATAAATACTCATATAATTATAGATTTTATTATTTAAGTATAGGTATCGGACAAGGAAATATTTCACGTTGCATCCAACATTGCTCAAATGGAATTCTAGGATCGTAGAGCTTGTTTTTTTCTTTTCAGTTTTTTCTCTTTGCAGTTATTTTTTTTATGTTAGTTCGGTTTTTATAAGTATATACTTGTTTTTATATAGTTGTTTTAGCAGTCGGGTTTTTTGTTTTATTTTTTATAAGTGTTTCCTTAGCGTGTGTCTTTCAAAGGGCAACATTAAAACATCATTCGAGACTGTTCCAAGATCCGTGTCCGTTAGAGGATATATATGTACGATGTTTGAGTGTGGTATGTATTAAGCTTACTTTCTGGGCTCCCTTTATTTTGTGATGCAACCCCGTGCCGCATGCACCGCCGCATCTGGCCGCTCTCTAATGTTTCGTTCTCGTGTGTTATAAATATGTTTTGTGCTGGAATTGCATGTTTGTTATGCTGCGCGAATTGCGTACCGAAATCCTGGGATTCGTTGCGAACTGTTGCGGACAGTTCGTTCGGTTCGTCGTGTTATGTTGCCGATTCTTTTTTGTTAATTTTTAAAGGTTTTTGAAACGAGTTAGAGTGTTGTTTTGAGAATCAGAATTCACAAAAAAATTCTTAAAATTAAATATATTTAAAACAATGAAGAAGATGAAATCTACATTTTTTGTCGGAAAATGTTTAATTATTATTTTGCGACTTAAAGCCGCACACGTCTGACCTATACCTGGTCCAAAAAAAAACACTTATCTCACATAATATGCTTTATTATGTATCCTCAACTACTAAGGAAGCAATATCAGTCAGAACACAACAATACAACTTACATTGCTGTTACGGCGACATACATATCATCATCGTCATCATTATCTCATTTTTTGTCCCCACTGCTGGGGCACGAGCCATTCCTATGGATGGATAGGGAGATCCGGCTATACACCACCACGAGGGCCTAGTGCGGATTAGTGGTTGGTAACGACTGCTAATGCAGCCGGGCCCAACGGCTTTACGTGCCTTCCGAAGCACGGATGAGGTCGAGGGGATACATTTTTGACCACCCATAAGATGGCCTTTGCGAAAGTTGCTTAAGGCGACGCACCGCTAAACAATTAATCTAATACGGAGCGTTTGCGCTCCGTACCATAAGAAAAACTGTTTTTTTTTCCTTTTAATTTAAACTACATATTATTTAAAAAAACGAACTAGAATATTGAAGTGTGTGTTAAGACAAATCTACTAAGAAAATTTGGATGCTTAAATCGGTCTGGTTTGCCTGTAAAATGCAAATCTATGTTTTAAAAGAGGTTACTTTGATTTTTTTTTCTCTGTTATAAAAATTGACAAAAATTTGTTTCTGCAACTAGCAAAATTAAGTCAATTAAATGAAAAATCATGTCATCAAATATCACTTCATATGTTTTGTAATTGTTGGGAAAAATCCAGATCTCCGCCACGTAAATTTCCAATGCGTCGCCTTAACCTTAGCGATAGCAGACCGTGCGCGTTAACCACTATGCCATTGAGCTCTTCATATACCGACTATACATTATGTAGGTCTATGGTAAACATATTAGTTGAATTAGGCACGACACATTAACCCAATTACAGTAAAAACACTTCGCACATTAACAACAAGAAAATTATGAACAGCATTATTATTGACTGTCATAAACTATATTTAATAACAGTTGCGAACTAGCTGATGTCACGTCCGATATTACGGCAGTTGCGAAAACTAATAACAATAAAACACTAATACAAACATTTTATTACTGAAATATAACGATATAAAAATATTATCGGCGTTTGACCGACAGCGATATAGATTATACGACTCGGCGCGGCGGCGGCGTCGGCAAATTGACATAAAATAGTTTTGAGATTTAATACTTTAGGAACAAAACTTGATAAAAGGTTCACAACAGAAGAAATTTATTGTTTTCAGCTATTATTTTGATATTGTTGTTAAGACCCGTTGATCTTGCTTGATTGGGGAGTATGTTTGTTTGATTGTCCCATGAATTATTGCGGATGGAACAAAATGCTGAATATAATACTGAATGCTTTTTTAAAGTAAGCACTTTGTCTCTATAAGTGCTCGTTAAATGCTCTTATTTAGGTACCTTACTGTATTTTATCTTAGATCCATTTGAGACTTATTTAAATTGATATTTTTATACCTACCTGTATTTTAAAATTAGTTGTACATTTTGGAAAAAGTGTCAACTTGTTTTTCCACGATCGCATCAGAATTTTTGAACGAATGACTAATTCTCACGCTATGATTAGCAATTACGAGCGCTCCTTTTCCTTTTATTCAAGGTTACTGGTAACTTATTATATATGTATATTAAAATATTAAAAATTTAAAAAATTTATATTAAAAACCGAAAATGCTCGATCGATATTTATCGTAATATTTAAATTCTAAAGTGTATTTCATGTCACTTTTAGTTTCTAGATCACCGGTGAGATTCAAAAAACGCTATCCTAATCGAGTCTGATGAAACCACGATGGTATGTGCGAAAAATATACCTTTATCTATACAAAATTGTAAATACATCTTTTTCCGACTACCACGATTACAATCACGATAATATCAAGCGTACACAAACAAAGTTGAAAGCCCAATTTAATGATAAGCGAAAGCCGTATCGACACCACACACTCCCAGCACTCCCAGCCTCAACAAACCTTATACTTTTTCCATACAACATTTACATAGGCAAATTCGGTAATACCTCCCGGGGATTGGCCCACGATCCCATACATACCTACATACGTTGTATTGGAACGTGACCTATGTGAAATCATAACAAACATTCGCGTTTAGCCTAGCCAAGTGCTGTGCGATATTTTTTTTCACTTTGTGTTAGTTTACACCTTCGGAATCCCTGAGTAGGATTACTTTGAGGCGTTGGATAGCATTAGTTTGATGTTGGGTAATCGATATCACTTCTTGGTATGTCTGTGCTGGTTTGCACAGTTGAATACAAGAATTTTGCGTTAAACGGAATTTATAATAGGTGATAATATATGTTGGAACTGGCATCGAGGTACCAGGCAAGCATGAAATTACAGGAGGTACACCCTAACTCCTTATTTCTTCTTTGGAGAGTTTGATGTTGTCTTCTGATGGTCATTACAGCGTAACCGGACCCTTGAGGGCGGCGTAAAGGTTCCTCAAGCCCAGTAGTAGTGATCGAACATCCTCAGACGATTTCTAGAGGGGATGACATCACGGAAGCGCGTACCCGTCCCCTTGTCAGAGTTTGGATCGGAATCAAATTACTTTAATAGCTTCAGAGGTAAAACTAAGAATTTCAATAATCGAATCCGTTAGCTTTCATTTGTTTTTATCTGTTGGAGAAAGAACTAAAATGTTTATGGAAATGACGAAACGAAACAGAGTTAGGCCGTTATAAATTTCCAATGCGTAAAGTAACTTAATTACTTCTTGGAGGGAAAGTGAAAGGTCAAGTCTGCGGTTATGTTTTATTTTCTGAAATTTGTTATGTCGAATATTATTGTGTAATAACGGTGGATTATTTACCGATAAATGTGCGTTTGTTATTATTCATTACCATGTATTATTACAAAGCAAATAAGTATGTTTATTTATATATAACTTGTATGAAAACTACTTCGACACTGGCTAAATTATGCTAACCGCATGAAGTCTACAATTTCCTGCGGTATTTCCTTCTTTGTTTAGTATTTCAACAACGCTTAATTATTACACTACCCACCAGTAAGCACGATAACAAATTATCACAAAGAATCAAATTAGGCGCAAAATCTTTAGTTGCCCCCCTACACAGTGGGCTGTAGGCGTTAAACAAAAAAAAAGTCCCGAAAATTTCTCCATAAATCATTTTGCGCGCCAAATTTTTATCTCGATGATTTACTACCTACTTTTGTGTATAGGGAATATTTTGAACTGCAAAGGATACAAGAAAAAATATATACAGAGCGTAATGGGAAAGCGCTCGCATGCCCCCAACGTGTTAAACTCTTTATTTATGGATGCCTTTATGGGCTCAAAATTTCTTACGGCTGAATTATTTAATCTGCTTTTCCATTAAGGTTTTGGTGAAATGACACAATTTATATTCAGGCCGCGCGTTCGGAACTCACGAGTATGACTTTATAGAAAGATTAGGGCTCAGATCAAAAATTAAAATACGTACCGTTGCGGTATCTACGTTTTTGTTGAAACGTGCTCCGCTTGGATTTGTGTTCCAACTGCGTGCTTTGGTACTTTTGGAACACATCTATATTGTACGCTTTAAGTTAATAGGTTTAGAGTTTAGTTTTATTTTTATTTGGGATAACGGGAGCTTTCAATATAATATTATGACTATGAGGTATTGTCAAAGTTAAAAGTTTAAAAAATCATTTACTCGCTTTGTTATCTTTAAGATGCATCTAGCATGCTAGCTGGGTATGGTAAGAAAAAAATACTATCAAGCGCTAATTAATTTCTTTCGTTTCTTTGACTAAGTACAAACGTCCATTCGAAGATCATCCCAATAATTTTTAAAATTATGAGTGTTTGTGGTGCACTATGCATAATCTAAACTGACATTGAAATTCATAATAACACATTACATCACATATTATAAATACCTATATTATAATATAACATTATTACAGAAGTTTCAGCCTTGCAGGTTTATCTTAACTTGTATAATCTAGACTGAGTTACCAATACTCACGAAATTCATACTTACTATCCACTCAAAAACGGTTTAATCACCACAAACTAGCTGTAACGTCCTAACTACGTAAAATATATTAATCGGGATGTTGATAGGATACCCTATCTATAAAGTAAACATGTTTAAATTAAAACGAGATGATATTAATAAAAACAAAAGAACAATAAACACTTGCTTTATTTTGCACCTTTAAAATTCTAGTTTTTTTTTGTGACAAAATAAGAGAAGACAGCATCAATTTCGGAACCAGTTTTTGAAAGGTTATGGTCATATACATGTAATGTTAGACACAATTCTTCATACATACTTCACACATTTAATAGCACGTTAAATTATTGTATGAAAATGTCAAGTGACCATTATGCTATGAAAATGTTGAAATAAAAAGAAAAAAAACCAGTTACGTAGTCAGTAACCGAACGCGCATACGTAGCCAAACTCCACGCGAGTGCGTTTACGATGATACAGTCATTATGGCGGAATCGTTTTATGCCCTAAAATAAAATTGCTTTCGTACGAAACTCTGTGGCGCGGTGCGAATACAAAGTAGTAGTTAATTTCACGTTCGCTTTAAATTTGTAAGGCACAATTACTTTATTTGGGGTGATGGACCCTTATCAAGTATTTTTACGAAATTGAAGCATACCTGAGCGCTCAAGGATCGCCCTAATAATTCAAGGGAAGTTAAGTAGCGTCTGCAATTTGACCTACATCGAGACTTCTGACGGAACGTAACTTTAAGGTTAGTAACGTGCTTTTCACTTAGACGTTACTCGTTTATTAAATGTTAAAGAAATTTATGTTGCCTTCGCTGAAACGAGATTTTTTTTAAAATTACTCATTTATAAAGTAAAAGAAGTAAAAAGTAAAAAAACTGTTTCTAATAAAGAACTAGTTTTTTTTAATGAATCGGTAGCTGAGTGGTAATCTCTCGACCCGATACTCAAGGTTCTAGGTTCACTCCCAGGACGACCAAAGTGTGTATCGGATATTTCGATACATTTTTTTTATAGACAGCTCGTCAAATGACTCCATCTGATGTTAAGTGGAAATGGAGTCCAGACGCGAGGTGCAGCATGTTACGAGTACAGATGCCTCGTACCAAACAGATTGCAACATCGAATTTCCTGTGAAAAATGAGATTCACCGAAAAGTGCCAATTCGACAATAAAGTGTCTCGTGTGACATTTTCGGGTGTGATCCGGGCCTTTTGATGCTCAATCGCTGTAGCACGAGGACGTTAGACATATAAGTTTTATTATAATCATATATTCAATTGTAACTTAATATCTAATTAAATATATTTTATTAGCACAACTGGTCTACAGTTTTTAAAAACCCTACCCGACGGCCAGATCTCGTAATTGGCGCAGTCGGTAGGATAGTCGGTTCAGGTCGCGATATCCAACTTCGAGTCCGCCTGATAGTCGTTTCGTCGGCGTGTCGACTATCCCTACGAATCTACGGTTGTAAGCTGTCGGTTGGACCATACACTATAGACCGTGCTATTCTTGGGAGGAAGAATCGTCTTCAAGGAGGGCTGCATCAAGAAATCGATGGGTCACGTTCTACGCACTATGCAGATTACCTTGCTAATGTGAGTAATATTATATAGTTACATAATACTCCTATTGGCTGCTATTCCTCAATCCCGTAGGTATAGTAGTACAATCCTGTAGGAATAAAAGTAGGTTCCTCATTCTGGTAGGAAATTTAGTACTATTATCTGATATTTTTTTTTAATTTTAATTTAATAGGTTTTAAATAACTATCACCATTTTTTATCCACGTAGAGATAGGGATATTAAGCCTAACACAAGGCGAAATATCCTAGAGAGTTACAAAAAGTCGCGATTTCACCGCGATCTATTAGTAGCGCTAGAAGAAATAGAATCTGAAGACATGGAAGGCAGTAGTAATTCAGCTACTTTAGCCTCAGGAGCTGTAGATTTAACTGATCAAATTTGGAAAGCATTGAGGTTGGCCCCTGAGTTTGATGGAAACCCAAATGTGCTCATTCGATTCCTAGGTATATGTGATCAACTAATATTAAAGTTTGTCAGTCCAGCCCCTGGAAATGAACTCAATAATTCGGCACTCATTAATGGGATATTAAATAAAATAACTGGCCCTGCCGCCAGAACTCTGATGAACAATGGCATTCCCAGCGACTGGAATGGCATAAGAAATGCATTAATTAACAATTTCAGCGATCACCGTGATGAAACAGCGCTCTACACGGATTTATCCAATCTTACCCAGAGGTCAGATACACCAAGCGTTTTTTATGAGCGTATTCAAACCTTGTTATGCACCATCATGACTTATATAGAATTACATGAGTCTATTGAGACTACAGTCGCGGCTAAACGCAGCCTATATAAAAAATTGGCATTGCAAACCTTTACGCGTGGTCTCAATGAACCATTAGGGTCACGCATTAGGTGCATGCGTCCCGAAACGTTAGAAAAAGCCTTAGAATACGCACAAGACGAATTAAATGTTATGTATTTGCAAAATAAAAATGTTCAATCTAATACTTACAGAAAACAAGCTCAATTCCATATGCCATTAAATTTTACGCCATTTAATTCATCTTTGCACCAGTTCAATAATACACCGGGACATTCAAAGCAAATGCATTCATCTTCTAATTACGGTTATAATAGCGCATCCAATAATAATAATTTACCTACAACACCTCAAACTTTAAAATATAATATGACCGGGCAAGGACCTTCCAGAACTCAACAAATAATGAGGGCCCTACCGCGATCTAATATGACAACGGGATTTAAAATTCCAACACGTCCATTCATGCCGGTTCAACATCAAACTTACCCTAGGCCTATGTCTGGTATTAGCCACCCTGTAGCACGTCCACTACCACCTATGCCACAAACTGGTCCCAGACAAATAAATGTAAATGAGACTTGTGAACCATACTACTATGACTACGACTATGATGACCGAAACTTAGACCAAGTTGACGTACTGACTGAAATTGAATCCAATCAGCTAATAGACGTTCAAAGTTCAGAACAAAATCAAGAGGGAAATTTTTGTTTGGAAGCCAATGTGGACCACCCAGAATAGAGTTAAATTTGCAAAATAAAAAACAGTTGCCGTATATTCAAATTTCTTACCCGCCTTTGAAGCTATTAATTGATACGGGCGCGAACCAATCGTTCATAAGTCCCGAGGCTGTTGATAATTTTTTTTCTAATTATCCTTTAAATTATGACCCTTTCATGGTAACAAATATTCATGCGACTACCAAAAATGACTTCTCTATAAATATACCTTGTTTTTCAGAGTTTAATGATAAAAGACCAATTAAATTATTTATTTACAGATTTCATGATTTTTTCGACGGATTAATTGGCTTAGACCTTTTAGAGTATTGGCAAACGAAAATCGATCTTCAGTCACGTACTTTAAAAACCCAATATGCAATCAACCCAATTCAAATGTATGAATCAAATAATATAAATCTATTTGAGACTAGTATTCCCGCGGAGTCGAGTCAACTATTAAGAGTGCCAGTTGATATTTCTACGGGCGAAATTTGCATAGATCAACAAACTATTTCTAAGTGTCACCTTGCAAACTGTTTTACTAACGCAAAGGATAACTATGCATTAGTAGAAATAAGTAATCCTACAAAGGAGAACATTACTTTTGCGTTAACGAAACCAATAAGCGCACACATTTTTAGCGAACGGACTGTACCTATGCGCGCGATGAACAATGCACTCAACAAGGACGGGCGGTTCCAAGAAATCTTATCGCGCTTGCGTACTGATCATTTGAATGTCGAAGAACGAACTAATTTAATGTTATTGTGTAAAGAATACTCAGATGTTTTTTATATTGAAAACGAGTCCCTGACATTCACTAATAAAATTAAACATAGAATTTTTACTACTGATGAAATTCCGGTTCATAGCAAAACTTATAGATACCCGTATATACATAGACAGGAAGTAGAATCGCAAATTAAAAAAATGTTGGATCAGGGCATAATTAGGCCTTCTTCTTCGGCATGGAATGCGCCTATATGGATAGTACCTAAAAAAGCGGATGCGTCGGGCAAAGCTAAATGGAGACTAGTCGTTGACTTCCGTAAACTCAATGAAAAGACCGTGGATGACAAATACCCCATCCCTAACATTACCGACATACTAGACAAGCTTGGCAAGTGCCAGTATTTTACAACGCTGGACCTTGCCAGTGGATTTTATCAAGTGGAGATGGATCCACGGGATATTCACAAAACGGGATTCAGTGTCGCCGACGGTAACGGTCATTTTGAGTTTCTGAGAATGCCAATGGGTCTTAAGAACAGTCCTTCAACCTTCCAAAGAGTGATGGACAATGTCTTAAGGGGTCTACAACACTCTATCTGTATTGTCTATCAAGATGATATTCTCTGTTTTTCTACCTCGTTACAAGAGCATATTGTAAATCTTAGAAGAATCTTTGATAGGCTCAGAAACTCAAACTTTAAAATACAAATGGACAAGTCGGAATTTTTAAGACATGAAACTCCGTACTTAGGCCATATTATAACAACAGAGGGAGTAAAACCTAACCCGGACAAAATTTCGGCTATCTTGAAATATCCCATACCAAAAACTACTAAACAGATAAAAGGATTTTTAGGACTATTGGGTTATTATCGACGTTTTATACCGGATTTCGCTCGAGTAACAAAACCCTTGACATTGTGTCTTAAAAAAGGAGCTAAAATTAACCTGACACCCGACTACATCAAATGTTTCGAACATTGTAAAACACTTCTAATAAATGACCCCATTTTACAGTACCCGGACCTTTCAAAAGAGTTTATTTTGACAACTGATGCATCCAACATAGCGCTGGGAGCAGTTCTGTCACAAGGACCAATAGGCTCAGACCGACCTATTGCATATGCATCCAGAACATTGAATGACAGCGAAATTAACTACTCTACCATTGAAAAAGAGCTTCTTGCTATAGTTTGGGCCGCAAAATATTTTAGGCCATATATCTTTGGTCGAAAATTCAAAATTATTACTGACCACAAACCCTTACAATGGTTAATGAACCTTAAAGAACCTAATTCTCGCCTCACGAGATGGAGATTAAAACTAGCAGAGTATGATTACACTATAATTTATAAAAAAGGTAAAAGCAATACCAACGTAGATGCTTTGTCTCGCGTTGAAATACATAACGAAGAGTTAGATTCAGTAATAGTTAACATCAGCTCAAGCTCTTCTTCTGGTAGATCTTCAGAATCCACTGTAACTGCACCGGATGATAGACCTTTAATAAGCGCTTCATCAACTGACACTGCACCCAGCCAGAGACTTTTATTTAGCCCACCACCTATCATAGATGAACATGACAATATACTTACACAAAATGACTTGCAACTTGATATAAGCACTGCCACAGTACATACTAGTGCAGAAAACCCTTCTCTAGAAATACCCATTTCAGAAGACCCCTTAAATAAATTTAAACGACAACTTATCATAAAAATAGTAACTAACACAATGAAAACTAAACCTAGAACTACAATACCCTTTGAAACATTCAGAAAAGTTATAGTTGAAGTTTCTGAGGATAATATAGAACAAGATATTATTAGTTTAGTAAAAACCCATATTGACCCTAAATTACGCACTGCTGTTCTTGTGCAACCTTTAGATAAAATGTACTCAATTGTTCCCATTCTTCAGAATACATTTAAAAACTCGGCATTAAATCTTATTTTAGTAAAGCGCGAATTGGAGAATGTTCGCGATTATCTAAATCAACAAGATATAATATCTAAATACCATATAGGAAAAACTAATCACAGAGGCATAAATGAAACATATACTTCGTTATCTCAAAGATACTTTTGGCCTAAATTAAAAGAAAGCATTACAAAATATATAAATGAGTGTGTAATATGTGGTCGTGCCAAATACGACCGTAACCCAGTGAGGCCTCAATTTAAAATTGTACCGCCGCCATCAAAACCATTTGAAATAATACATGTTGATGTTCTTAGTATAGAACAGCAGAAATATTTAACTATTATTGACTCGTTTTCTAAGTATGCGCAAGCATATCAAATTACAGACTGTACAGCCCCAAGAATAGTAAAAGCATTAATGACATTTAGTACTCATCACGGCCTTCCCTTAACATTAATAACAGATCAGGGAACCGAATTCACTAATCAAGTTTTATCAGAATTCCTTAGATTGCACAAAATTCAACACCACACTACAGCGGCTTATGCCCCAAATGAGAACGGCATGGTTGAGCGTTTCCACGGCACGCTTTTAGAACACTTACGGTTACTAAAACTACAGCAAATAAACGAACCTACACAAAACTTGATACCTTACGCATTAGTTGCATATAATAGCTCAATTCATAGTCTGACTAAATGCCGACCTTTTGATCTTATATCTGGTCATTTCGATCCTAGAGATCC
Source organism: Eudonia lacustrata (assembly GCA_947562085.1). Taxonomy (NCBI): domain Eukaryota; kingdom Metazoa; phylum Arthropoda; class Insecta; order Lepidoptera; family Crambidae; genus Eudonia; species Eudonia lacustrata. The sequence goes on along the minus strand of OX387317.1, from coordinate 2,224,888 downwards.
CACTGACTTAAATTTGACTGAAAGATTGCTTCAACAATACTTACTAGAACACCGTAACAAAATGGAAACAGTCTATAAAATAATTCACGACTCATCATACTCCCAACGGGCAACGATAATGACGCAACGTAATTCTAACCGGGAACCTGAAACAAATTACGAACAAAATCAAACAGTATTTGTAAAAAATCCAGCAGCTGGCAGGCAAAAACTAGTTCCACGATATACAGAGGATAAGGTTATGGCCAACCTACCTGTTCACATTTATACTTCTAAAAAACGCGGGCCCATTGCAAAAGCTAGACTAAAACGAAATAAAAAGACTGTCGATTTGTTACAGGACCCTCACAGTCGTGATAATCCCAGCACGAGCACTGGAAGACCATCTACCAGTAGGGAACATCCGACTTGACGACTTATCCGACGGACCTGGAATTCTACCTTATAAGCTTGGCAAGACCAAGGTCATATCCCATTACCACTCTTTCCTCCAGGACGTGAATGTTAATGACATACAGCGAAAGATTGATTTATTGAAAAACGAACTTAATGACGCTGTTAATAAGACACCAAATCGTAATTTCCCTTCCTTTAAATATCAAGCTTTACACTTATTTAATAAATTAGAAAAAATTACATCGCAATTACAAACATTTGAACCTAGGCGATTAAGGCGTGGTCTTATTGATCCTTTAGGTACTTTCATTAAAAGCATATCTGGCAATCTCGATAATGACAATTCCAAATGCATTGTTCTTCAATTCAATGAATCACTCATCAATGTCTCATCATTATAATCTTACAACAATTGATTTGGATAAGTTGCACAATATTCAAAAGCAAATTATGTTGCAAGTACCTACAAGACCCCACACAGAGGTTCTCACGAGTGTGTTTCATACGACGATACCTACCTACGGTATCATATTGTTAAGTGCAGCTGCACTTTTTATCATATACTGCATCCGTCGTCGTCGAGGCTGGAATATAAAACCTGAACCATCACATGCTAATATTGAAATGGTTGGAGTAAATGCACCATCACCAACTTCTCCGGGATCGGCCTCTGAAGATAGAAGAGCCGCAACATTTGCATTAAACATTGGCAAATAGTTGCTCGTCTAGGAGGGGAGGTGTTACGAGTACAGATGCCTCGTACCAAACAGATTGCAACATCGAATTTCCTGTGAAAAATGAGATTCACCGAAAAGTGCCAATTCGACAATAAAGTGTCTCGTGTGACATTTTCGGGTGTGATCCGGGCCTTTTGATGCTCAATCGCTGTAGCACGAGGACGTTAGACATATAAGTTTTATTATAATCATATATTCAATTGTAACTTAATATCTAATTAAATATATTTTATTAGCACAACTGGTCTACAGTTTTTAAAAACCCTACCCGACGGCCAGATCTCGTAATTAGCATAAAAACAAAAGTAGCATCAGTTAACCTCACACTGCCGGCCCACAAGGTGCTTCTTCATGCCACTTTTGAAGGACCCCATATCATAGGAAGGAGAGAAAATATGTGCTGGTAGACTATTCCATCTTTTGGAGGTGCGACAAAGAAACGAGTAACTAAATTTATTTTGCGCGATGGGATATTTGAGACAGTGAAGCGGTGACTCCGGAGAGCAGCACGTGTACTCCTATGAAGGAAGGGGGAAGGTGGGATGAGGTCAAAGAGCTTTTCAGAGCACTCGCCATGGTATAAGCGGTAAAACACGCTGAGTGACGTAACATCTCTACGCAATGGCAGAGGTTCAAGAGTATTTCCCACTTCTGCATTGTCGATAATGTGTTCAGCGCGACGCTGCAATCTATCCAAGGCATCAATAAGGTACTTTTCGGAACCGTCCCAGATGTGCGGGCAATACTCCACGCAAGACCGTACCTGTGTACAAAAGGCACAACTGGCCCGGCGTAAAGAATCGCCGCACTCTGTTCTGTAAGGCTTCGATTATGGTTCAATGTAGTCCCTTCGGTTCAGATCGCAGCGTATCGTCATATCGAGCATGTTGTTACTTCTCTGCAGGCTTAGAGATGTACCCTGAAGAGTTGGAAGGGAAGGAATGGAGACTTTTTTGCCGTGAACGCACATACCTGTGTTTTCTTGGCATTGAACTCATCCAGATTATTGGAGCCCCAATTAGATATGAGTTTCAATACCTGATTGAGCTTAATGACAAGATTCACTCAATTCACTTCGATTTCGACCCGCCCTGCCGCTGGGTGACCGTTATATCCCCCATGTACCGTGCTATCATCTGCATAGCAATGAATATTTCCAAGTGGAAGCATATCATTGATATGCAGAAGGAACAGCGTGTGGGACAGAACGGAACCTCGAGGGACCCCCGCGTTCACTGACATGAGCCGCGAAGCGCATCCATCAGATAAAACACGGATTCTGCGCTCATGCAGGAAGCCAGCGGACCCGATCAAAAGCCTTGGCTATGTCAAGGCTAACGGCTACCGACTTACCACGCTTGTCAATAGCCTAAGCCCATGGATGTATAACGTACGCTAGAAGATCACCCGTTGACCGTTTCGGCCGAAACCCGTATTGGCGATCGTGAAATATGGAGTGTTCTTCTAGGTAGTGGACAAGTTGTTTATATAAAATACTCTTCATTACTTTGCACAAAACTGAAGTTACGGCTATGGGGCGGTAATTCGATGGATCTGACCGATCTACTTTTTTGGGGACCGGTTGCACATTAGCCTCTCTCCAAGATTCCGGCACACAACCTGAAGAGAGCGAGAGACGGTAAAGGCGCGTTAACACGGGGGACAACTCCGCTGCACACATTTTTAGGACTATTGGAGGGATGCCATCAGGGCCATTAGCTTTCCGGACATCGATTGACTGCAGCTCCGCACGGACATCACACTGCCTGATTTTAAAATCGGGCATTGTGTGGCCACTGTGAGAAATTGTAGGTGGCTGTGCATTGCAGTCATCGACTCGGGAGTTAGCCGCATCGCCCGGATTTGTGATTACTAACCCGCATTTGGCAAGCGTGTTGGTTAAACCAACACCCATCACTTGTACCGATCACTTAATTTCAATATATAGGCAGTATATAGGCTTTTTACTTTGCTTACTATTTTTTATATATAAGATCTCGATGAGTTTGTCGAGGCACTGCACCATTTTGTCAATTACCTAATTAATAATTAATACATTGTATTAAAGCGCAATTATCACTTACTCTCTGACAAATAACTCCTTACGCGAAAGAGGTTCGGAACGTAACGTCATGCTAAAATAACTTCACAAATAAAAGTTTCATTTCAATGTGTAATGGCCGCGTCAACATCAGAAAACTATATTATTATGAAAATAACAAAAACAAATCTTATGCTAAGTACTGTTTCAGTAATAGCTATCCGTGGCATGCGATGTGGAGTAATAACATATTTTTAATTATGTAGTCATACTACTATTTAGTAAAACGTTCACAACTTAAATAAATTGAAAGGAAACTTTAGAACGGATCTACTTGCGTTTATTTTACTTAATATAAACCCTGACGTTTGGCACCCTTTGCAGGATCCGTGGTCACAGGCAGCCTGAGGTGTTGGTTATTTCATAATTAATTAGTAACTTGCATACCCTCATTTTATTTCAATCGGGTGCGTTCCGTTTTACGCAGAGTTAATGTCAGTATTAATGCGAGTGGATACGTAAAAGTGATAATTTCAATGATCTGTTTTTATGAAATCTCTAAACTTACCCCTGGTAACGTCCGTTTTTCATGCAGCGCCGACTGAGCACTTGACGCGCTCTCCGGATTGAAATAGGTCAGGAAAGCACACCCTGAAACCAAAACACAATCCTCATTATGCAACCGCTAATAATTTTTTTATCAATATTATTGAATTTATTCGAGTTAAAAATATTGTATGTATGGAATATATTTCAAATATTGTTAGTAGTCATGTAGAGAAAATTATGTGGAGGACGATGGCTTTCGTCTCTGTATTGTTCTGATTATATTTTATGTACCTAATTTTATATGTGTTATTTTAAATGAAGTGTTTGTAGTTTTATGTTATGTTGGAAGAATAAATTATGTTAACGTAAATCAAAATTGAATTTATTGGATCCCAGATAGAAGTTGGATATAACATACACAAGGGTAAGAATACACATTCACAACAGGAAAAAATATTATTAATTATTATTATTCACAAATATTACCATAGTAAACAGGTAAGTAAATACAACTTGTTGCTTTTACAGAATCAAATTCAAAGTCAAATTCAAATTTCTTTCATTTGTTAAACATAGGTATGATAATGCGGTCTTACACAATCAAATCAGAACCTATAATACAAATACAAAAAAAAAATACTTCTCTTCACAAAGCATATTCTTATTGCTAGTTACAGTTTGTAAATATTATAGGTGCAAGTTAGCAGCTCTGTAAGAGATTGGTGCCTAAGCTAAGTAAGAAATACTTGTACATCAGGACACCAGGTTCCCACCTCCCAGACAAACAAGTTATATAATATATAAATCTAAGTAAACACGATATTTTTCTTACATACTAGCAAAATATATTCTAGCTTTACGGCAAGTAGGTACCTATAGCAAAGAATAAAATAAAAATAAAAATGTTAACTAAAATTGAGAAAAAACACAAAAACAATAGTCACAAAACAATAGTCGCGAGTGAGTGTAAATGCGTGTAAGTTTTCATTGTGTAGATTTTTATTTTTTTACAACCTACATACACATAGATAACAAGACGAACTAGCTAACAGCCCTACGAAAAAGTTTCTTGGGATCGGTAATATATAATTTTATATAAGTATACCACTGTTATGTAGTTTAAGTAAAGTTACCAGATAACGTGTAGGAGTTCTTCTGTTTCATTGTAATTTAAGGAAAGTAGCAAGTTTTAGGATCATACACAAGTTCCCTATGTTGTTTTAGTGTAAGTGCAAGTATAAATAATTGCCTTACAGTCAACACTTCATCTGATCTGCCTCGATCAAGAGTTTAAAAAATATATTAAAACTAGCTGTGCCCCGCAGTTTCACCCGCGTTAATTAGCGAACAATCTATTAAAAAACTATTTTAAGAACATCACGGTGTGATCGCTAAGAGTAAATATATAGTAAAAAATTACACGGAAACGGAAGAATCAAGGAACGCTTGGAAAAAATATTAAATATTTTTCCGTTTTTGCAACATTTTTTATTGCTACTCCACTCCTTTTCCTCCTTTTTCTCCTTTTCCTCCTTTTCCTCCTTTTCCTCCAGTCATAGCGTGATGTAATAGCTTCCTCAATAAATGGACTATTCAACACAATAATAATTTTTCAATTCGAACCAGTAGTTCCTGAGATTAGCGCGTTCAACCAAACAAACAAACTCTTCAGCTTCATAATATTAAAGTATAGATTACAATGTTTTCCAATCAATAATGTTCTAAATAAATTAAATTTGTCTATATTAAAACTAAATTGTACTAAATATCAGATTTATAATTAAAATAAAAATGTCAAATTCAATAATTTTATATATCCTTGTCATTGTTATTGATAAATTCCGCTACTGAATAATAACACTTTTTAAAGAGATGTGTCCAAAATTTTTTGAAAATACATAGATTAAAACATAATGTTTGAAACTTAAAGCAATTGGAAATAGCTCAGCATGTAGGAATAAAATCCCAGGCAGCGCAGTTAGGCAACGAGGGCTTCAGTAAATAACACAACAGAAGTGTAATGTAATGCAGTAGCCATATAATTATTGTAAAATAACAATATTACTATGTTTTCTTTGTTATTTGTTAATTGCCCAGCGCCATGCGCACATCATAATAGCTGCGCCGCTCATATGCGGCGAGCGCTGATCAGTGCCCTAAATAATTAAAATTCTATTGTGTCTGTATGTACAGCAGACGACCACGCATTGTATAAAACTAGGCATCCGCGGAACACTTGTGTCACGGCACGGCATAGGATTATGGCATTTTGAAATTCTTAGTTTTTGTGAGTTTATTGTTTTTGTATCTAATACACATTTATCAATCCTATTTTATTCTATTCTATTCAATTCAATTCAATTACAACGTGAAAAAACCTAGGCTTAAATATGAAGAGTTAGGTCTGGAAGGAAAAGGAAAGGGTTTGAAATTGAGAACATTCGCGTTGCATTATTAAAACTGAAGTTGCGTAAACGGTGATTTAACGACATTAGGTATTTATTAAGTTCATTTGCTTAACCTCAGTAGTTTTATTCAAAATGGAACGTGACATTTTAGGGGAAAACTATATTTTACTGTTTATATGGTGTTTTTTTAAATAAGTAGGACGGAAAAAGACCGCAAGGCCCGCTCACCTCATGAAAAACTGCCACTAGAGCTCATTAACGTTTACAACACCAAATGTATACGGCATACATTGCCGACCTTGAAGCTTCAGTTCTTACGCCTATATGCCCTGCCCTGTATTTTCATTCAAACCGGAACAAACCGATGCAAATCAATGTTGTTTGGCGGCAGACGGTTAATGTCGCTCAGTTGACGTTAGGCACAAGTATACAACTTCATTTGTATGCCTGTTCTTTTTAATCGGGCACTCTTGGCGAGTGGTCATTACTGTTGACGGACAGGGGTTGCGGCTCGCCGTCGCCACTCGCTTCCAGGGTGGCTGCACGTCGCGCGATTTTTTTTCTACTTCGGGCGACTTGGCTTGTTTTACACGTACCACAACCACACCACAACCACACCACAACCACACCACAACCACACCACAACCACAACCACACCACAACCACACCACAACCACACCACAACCACACCACAACCACACCACAACCACACCACAACCACACCACAACCACACCACAACCACACCACAACCACACCACAACCACACCACAACCACACCACAACCACACCACAACCACACCACAACCACACCACAACCACACCACAACCACACCACAACCACACCACAACCACACCACAACCACACCACGACCACACCACGACCACACCACAACCACACCACAACCACACCACAACCACACCACAACCACACCACAACCACACCACAACCACACCACAACCACACCACAACCACACCACAACCACACCACAACCACACCACAAACACACCACACCACAACCACAACACGTGGGCGGGCGCTAATTTGTATGAAAGTTAATAGTTGAGTTTACACGGGCCTCATTATGCCGTCACCACACGTAACCACAGCTTGACCACCTTTTGTCGCGCGACGGTGTGGTGTGTGGTACGTGTGAAACAATCTAGCGTGGCGAGTACACTGTACTGCGGTCGACTGCGTAGTCTACTTAATGAGGTCGATCCAAAGATTCAAGCGGCTTCGTGGTCTCTTCCCTTCTGTGTGGCCTTGTACCACAAGCTTGTTAAAACCCCGATAAAATATTTCAGGACTTCGCCCATAGACCAAGAAGCTTTGGCTATTGGCGTTAGACAATGCTAACACATTCGGTTAACTACTTCATTGGCGACCCCATTTTATAACTCATGCTGCATGTTTGGGCAAATCAAGCCAAAAGGGCTCTTTTTTGTGAATTCACCATATCGTATAGAACCTTGGATTCAAGCCTGCTAAATGTACGGTCAGCAACGAATGCCGCTGAACACTTAATACCATGCCATCATCATCAGAGATTTACAAGTGTATGTTCGATTTATTAGTGTTTTTGATAAAGTGCTAAAGTGTTAAGTGACTTTTGTTGATGGATGTAGCACATAAATAAATTGGGCATAATAAGAAGTATGTCATAAGCAAATCCAATGTCTTCAGAATTATAAATAAGAAGTCTAATTCTGTAGCACGCATTACTATAAGGCTCATACTAGTACCACATGAGTAGATTACTCAAGCGCTCGTACTATGGCTCAAGGTGGTCGACTGTTATGATCAAGGAACTGAGGACTCTTTCAACACATCATCATCATGATCAATATAAGTTAGTCCACTGCTGGTCGTCGCGCTCTCCAATAACACGCCACTGCGTTTCGCGGCTACTCTCATCAGTCAGCTTTGAAACACTTAACAAAATTTTCTTTTTATATAACACCCAAATAATACATAACAATTTTTCCAAATAAATTGTCCCTCGCGACGATCGCTATTTATTTCGGAGGCGATCGGATTACACGGACGTGGCTTTATTTGTCGGCCGCTTGTAATCGAATGGGGATGGAGTAGGATCGCGTTACTGCTGCGCGCTGTTAGTCCATGCTGACTGTTCATCCATTCCTATTTGGAATTTAAATGAAGGAGACCTACAGTGGCGTGCGTAATATTGGCGCTGATGAACCTCTGTGGTCTAATGATTTAATCATTATCAGACCCAGAGGTCCTCGATTTATAACAGAAGGTACATTCAATATTATTGTACTTGATTTGCTTGTACGCTTTTTCTTGTGCCTGGAGAGTTACCCACCATCTAATATACGTCAGTCGCTCGCGAAAGTTTTATGCAAATTTGTGCAGCTTCTTTGTGACTGTTTCAGTAAAGACCAATATTGTCACATTATCTTTTTTGTGTTCAACGCAAAGCCCAAACCTTATTATGGACGCAAAATTTTGCTGATTTTTTGGTTTTCTGAAATTAGATTGCTGTTTTATATTATTGAAAAAACTATCCATAACGCTATCATGGTTGATACTTCGAAACAAAAAAGTACACCTTTACGCGTTGTTTCGATAAAGGGGAAAGTTGCGTCAGTTCTGACAAGGGTTCTAAATCGGAAACTACAGCGAGAAAACCAATTTGATCGAGGCCGATATTCAAATACTTCGCAAGACTTTCGGAAAATAGACTGGAATTGTCGCGTCGAATATTTTTCGCGAGTGCCAACTTACGTAGAAGTTGTTTCGAGAAGTTTCGGTGCCCACCTACTGTTGTGTTTGCCTGAATGGTGCCAATGGAATGTTAATTTTTTTTAAACAACTCAGTTGGAAAATGGAGAAACAGCTTGGTCACGACTTTGTGCTAAGCAAACTGTGTGGGTGCGAATTATGTCGACTTTTATCATTTATAGTGCCTGCTGTTACAAATTACTAAGACGTTTGTAGTGTACGAGCAACCACCCATGCTCAGGTACGGCCTTTCATGGATAGTTTAACTTTATCATCACTAAACTATAACGTCCGGCTGCTGGGCTCATGTCTTTTAATATGAACTAGTGGTCGGCCAGTCGTCGAAATTCGACCGTAATTTTATTAAGGCTGCACGGATTGTATCCTAAGCAATGGAAAATTAAAAAGATAGAATGTGTGTTTGGATTGGCATTGACAGATTTCGGCCGCTCCTCTTCCATTTTTGAAAAGTGTATATACGTGTGTGTCAAATACATATGTGTGTGTGTCAAATACATAGTAGTGTGTGTAATGTTTGTTTTATGGATTTAATATTTTTTGTATGTATACTTTTAAAAAAATATTAAATTTCGGATAATCTTCTCCATATAAACTGTAAGTGTGCGAAATTTCATACACCTCCGTCTGCGCTATTTTCGTAAAAAGGGGTACAAAGTTTTAGCTTTACCTATTAATATATAGATAATATATAGATAGTAGTAGCACCTTGGGAAGATTTAGCGTTATGGGTTACACTCCACGCAACTGAGGTAATCAGTAAACTCTCGATCTTGATACAATCTTGGCACTGATAGAGATAGTACATTTTTGATGGCATTTCCATAAATTATGTTGGCGAAACAACAAGTCTTAAGCAACCTTTTTATTTTTCTTTGACGACCTCCTTGGTCGAGTGGTTTGTACACCGGTTTTCATGGTGTCGCCATCTCTGAGGTCCCGGGTTCGATCCCCGGTCGCGTTAATTTAGAAATTATTGTTTTCTAAATTGTCTCGGGTCTGTTTTATATGTATAATAAGTATGTATTTAAGTATTTTAAGTATGTTTATCCGTTGTCTAGTAATCATTTTAACGAGTTTCATAACGAAGCTTCTCTTGGGCTAGATAATTGGTGTGAGTGTAGGAAAGTTAATTTTTTACTTTTTATTTTCAAGTGCATTGCCTGCACTGAAGCTAAATTAAATATTTATAAAATTTACAAAATACAGTGAAAAAATTAAACGCCTACCCGACCCAGCCAGGAATCGAACCTGGGTCTTCCGCAATTCCGCAAATCCGCGATTCCGATTTAATTTTTTCACTGTATTTTGTAAATTTTATAAATATGTAGGAAAGTTTATAAATTATTTCTCTACACGTGTCTTTGAAAGGCTGCGTGATTGCGATTGAGTATGTTTTGGGAGTGAATGAGTTTATTACTAATGTAAAAGTGTGTCTGGTGTTAGTGTAACCGTTAATTTTCAAGTGCTACGCATTTCATTAAACAGCGTGATTTTGGTCCTTATGATCCGAATACAAACCGGCTGTATTTTTTATCTCTTTTGTAAAATTAAGTGCTTTTCTTATAACTAAAGCTTGTTCCTTTGTTAAAAGCAGGTATCTAGCTGAAATTTTCTAACAGTTTCCTGCTACAAACAAGAAACCGTTGTCTATTTCAAACTTCTCTGTTCCGAGTGCTTCCTACCTACATTTAAAGTTTTAAGTGGGTACATAATATCGATGGCTTAGTTCACAATTGCACTAACTACAAATTTTTAAATTTTCGCTTTTTAAGTGCCAAATACACTAAATATCATGCTCTTTCGGTTGCGCGTATTGAAATACCGCTAGTCCATCACTTTCTATGATAAACATAGGGTCACAGTTCTGATAAAAAAGTTTGATGAATGTCAATAAGTACTAATGACCTTTAGATTTGTAAATCGACAAATTGACAAATCTGTAGTTAGTGCAATTGTGAGCTAAGCCATCGATATCGTATTGGATGGAGAGGTCGTTGGCGCACTGTTTAGCGCGTCTGGGTCACGGTCAAGAAATTAAAGCAGCCTTCGCACTCAAGCTTTTCAAGGATGGGTGACCAAATTCTGTTTTATCAAAGCTGCTGTCGCAAAATGGCAGACGTTATCACCCATCGAACAGCCTTGTGTTATTGCCCAATGGAATATCAAAGCCAAGCATTTGGACGTTCTATAATATGATTTTACTAGCGGCCGCTCGCGGTTTCACCCGCGTGGTTCCCGTTTCCGTGGGAATATCGAGATAAAAAGTATCCTATGTGTTAATTCAGGTTATAAACTATCTGAATGCCGAGTTTTATCTAAATCCATTCAGTAGTTTTTACGTGAAAGAGTAACAAACATCCATCGATACTTACAAACTTTCTCGTTTATAATATTAGTAGGATAACTAATTACACTCTGCTATCATGGTCATTGACAGTCTTTTAGGTGCAGACTGACCGAAGCATTTTGACGTTACTTAACAGGTTCGATGCGAGCATTCAAATTATCCAAAAAGTCGAGCTACTCACCGCGAGGTCCGCCCTGGTATCGGTCAGTCAGCCATCATGACGTATCAGCTCGCCGCGAATGGGATGTTACGGTTCCTATGTTACGATGATACGCCCTGGTCAGTCGCCACCATAAGACCTGGTTATAGTCCTATGAAAATAATTATTCTAATCTGGTTATAATGATATGAAAATGTAATCAAACTTATTTCTTTACTAGTGGACCCGGCGGGTTTCGTACCGCTTTGACAGTTTCCATCAAGTGATTAAATTCTCTTTGGTTTCCATGACAACAAAACAAGCAAATCATTTTGTATTGGAAAACTAAATAGTCGTTTTTAGTATATTTATAGTGTGATTCCCGTAGGAATATCCAGATAAAAACTATCCTATGTGTTAAACCAGTTTATAATATAAACTATCTGTATGCCGAATTTCATCCAGATCCGTTGCAGCGTGAAGAAGGAACAAATAAACAGACATATACACAAACTTTCGCATTTATAATATTAGTGTGATTGTATATTTGAATCTTCATCAGGTTTTTGAGATTTGAGATACATTTTTACATTGTGCAAATAAAAACTCACTGTCGGCAATAGTATTCACGAAATACATATTTGTGAGCAAAATTTTGAATGTAGAAACGGATACTCTTTACTTTATACGCGAATAGAAATGGATTCCCTGAAGTCCATAGCCCATTCAACATAGTTGCGTTTCAGTTACATAATCCAAACCAAATCATACGAATAAATATTTCTAAAACTCAAAAATATGAGTCTGAATTGCACATTGTTCTAAATGGCTAATCATTTACTTTGCTTTAATAAACCTAAGTAGTATTGTTAAAAGTAAAAAAATATATATTAAAGTAAGCACACTTCCAGTTTATAAATAGTCACGGCTTTGCGTAATTATTTTTACTAAATATTATTTTTAAGTTGTTAATTTATTTTATCAAACTGAAATTTAATCTAAATAGCAGGCTATTAAACTCAAACGGCCTATAACATTTCAAGATATATAACTGTGAAGTGTCGTATTCATACCGCTAGGTCCAGTTGCAACCAGAATAAATCGGCTTCGCCGCTTCCTGCCTCCATCTTGGATTGCGCTAACGGGTTCATTTCCTGCGCCTATACATTTCCGGTCCATTCGATGCTGCCAAGTCATAATTTTAAGCTTTCGGTGAAAATACACGGCGATTTTCGTCCGGTCGCCGCTGACCTTTTTTGTAACCATCCGTAGGTGAAAGTTAAATTGCTGCCGTTACGGAGCCAATCTGAAGATTGATCGTGGGACCAAATGCTATTGCATTGATTGGAGAACCTTTTAAGGTGATTATTTTATGAATAAGGACATACGTTATTCTAAATACGTTTTTACTGTAATTAAACCAAACAACACAACAAAACCCGTCGTTGTGGAGGTCCCTGGGGGAGGCCTTTGTCCAGCAGTGGACTTCTTTTGGCTGAGATGATGATGATGATATGATGAAACACAAACAAACCACTCACTTTTGCGCAGTATTCTCAAAGCGATCAAGCAGATAACAATATAAACTCTACATTACCTATTCGGTTGTGATTGTTTTGTGTCTACTAACTATATATCTTAAACTGTACATATTAAAATAGTACATATTTCAAATTGTGTGTAAAGAATGAAACGTATCTTTCTCATAATACATGCGGGCGTGTGGCAGCGGCCATCCTCGCAGCCGATGCAAATTCGTACCTGTAAATTAGCAGCGGGACTAATTCGCGTGCCATTGTACTTATTTGAATCGTCGCAATCAGTTGTTATGGCGTCCGTGCGTTTGCAGATACCTACTCCACTGTTTGGTGTTCGGCTTGTTTCAGGGCGGTTGATTTTGAATTTAGATTGGATGAGCCCAATTTTAGGTACGTTTATCTGGGTATGTTGGATGGACTATTTGAATTTTCAATTGCTAATCAATTTAATCTAGCAGCTTATTACAATTGATAGACATGGTAGAATTACGTTTCTAAGTATGTGTACAATCATCATCAGCTCATTTTATGTCCCCACTGCTTGGGGACTCCATTTCTCCATCTATAGGAAAGGCTCGTGGCCTTCCCTATAGATGGAGAACGGGCCATAAACCACCACGCGGGCCAAGTGTGGATTGGTGGTTGTTAATGACTGCTAATGCAGCCGGGACCAACGGCTTTACGTGCCTTCCAAGCACGGAGAAGGTCGAGATGAAATATTTTTGGTCACCCATCCGATGACCAGCCTTTGCGAAAGTTGCTTAACCTCAGCACTCGGAGACCGGGCGCGTTAACCACTGTGCCATCGAGCTCCCCAGGTTCAAAGTTTACAATGAAACGAATAATTGCGATGAATAAGATACGTAATATAACCATATGACTTTAATACTAGCTTTAGTATTTCGTTCGGATTTCATTCCTAAATAAAACTTAAAAAAAAAAAATCAAAGGAGTCTTCGTAAACAAAAACGCATGTCTTTTACTCTTAAACTCAGATAACATTACTAAATAACATTATTTGTCTTATTTTATGTAGTCAAGGTGGCTGGTAAAAGGTGAATGAGATTAGCCGCGGATCGTTTTTTTTTTTGAGAGAGATTGCTGATTGTTTCAAACGGCATTTTCAGCGTCACCGGGCTTTTTTGGGGGCGGCGAGGTACATAAAGGGTACCTCAAGCCGTGCAAAACGAATCGCCTTCGTGGATTTTCTAGAGAGAACGGCATCACACACTTAAAAGTGGGGTCCGTGGGGTTCGGATCGGATCGGGGAGCGGAACTACCCGAGGGCGCTTCTAAAGACTCGGACCTCGGCTCGAGTTGACCGGTTCATGAGGAGGAGAGAAGCGGCCAGGTACATGTCTATATCTGGTATAGAGCGCGTGTGAACCGGCTCGTCGTACCCTTGTTCTACGAGTACGGTGTCTTAGGCCTAAACTAGTATGCATGTTTAGTGTATTCCGTAAATGTGTAGTGGCATTTAGAGGATCGGGCGGGGCAGCGGGTCGTGCTTAGTGGCGTGTACTTGGAGAGAATATGTCCAGAAGTTTACGAATAGGCAAGGTGTTTTTGATGATGATGTTGTAGTCAGTTTTTTACTAAATTGTAGGGTTAACCACTTTAGTTGTATTCGGCCCAGTATGCTGCTAGGATCAGCTAAAGCGGCCGGCGGTCAACTATTTTGTTATCATATATCACTCTTTTATTTTATTTCTCTACATAAAGTAAATAAATAAAAATAAAAAAAATGTCTCCCAAACTCACACTAATTTTCTAGCCCCAAGAAAAGCTTCCTTAAGAAACTCGAGAAATGGTTAACTAGACAACGGATAAACATCCCTACTTAATATACTTAAATACATACTTATTATACATAGGAAATACCCAGACCCGAAACAATTTAGAAATAAAAGTATTTTTAAATTGATCCGACCGGGGATCGAACCCGGGACCTCGGAGATGGCGACACCATGAAAACTGGTGTGCAAGCCACTCGACCAAGAAGTTCGTCAAATAGTAATAGTGGCGCACAGATGGGCAAAGGTGGCTTTCAATTTCTTTCACAAATCTTATTTCACGCTCTATCAATACTCCTTACAATACCTCAAATCGGTAGCTACTCTATCTTCTTCTGCAACCAAAGTCTGTATTTCGCTCGCGGCTTCAGCGACTTCGGTTCTTGGTCGTACTCTTACTATAGCGTAGTATTCACACTTATGGAAATCAAAAAAATACTAAATACTTTGAATATTAGTAAAAATACATAATTTTATAGACTAGGTCATTTCTAGTAGGTACATTACCCACAGTAGGTATGTATCACAAGGCCCTGTTCTTTTTCAGCACAAGTACTTTAAACTGTTTACAAGCAACTTCGTAGCTACGTATACAAGCTGCAGCGAATGTTTATGTTTATTCCTGTACCTTCGACCACCACCACTAATTAGCAGTTAGCCGGCTTTTATTTCCGAGCCGACGCTATCTGAGCTACTGGGCTCGCCAGCGTAACGCCTACAGCGCAGGAATAAACGGTTGAATTAAACGAAGATATCAGGCATTACACGCTACGACTGCTGAAGTGGAAGGCTGCCAATCCACTGGCCACTGTCGCACTGCCTCCATACAAAATGACAAGTAGTTGTTCGTCGTTGCAAACGATTTCTTTCTTAAACGTATACATATTTCTGTTCAGTTTTGAACCAGAAAGAGAACGCAATGTACAGGGAAAGTGGCGAGTTCTCATATCGAAGATCAAGACTCAGTTTGGGTCCCTGCACCAATAGAGTAAGTAAGTAAGTATTGAACTGGGAAGCAAGCATATGGCCCGCCTGATCAAGCAGCTCAAGGGCGCTAACAACATATTATGCTCAGTACAGAACCATATGTTGTTAGCGCCCTTAATAAACTATTAACAGAGAATCAGCGTCGAATTTAATATTTTGTATTTTACTGTAATTTGAAATTAAATTACATTATTAAGGCCCTAAGGGTATGGGTTCTAAAGCATATGATCTTGGCTGGGCGGGCATAGAGATGCCCGCCCAGTAGTTTCACTGCATCTAGTGTTCTACTTACTGATATACAGTAATTCGAAACAATGCTGCTTAGTGGCAGAAGTAGGTATTAACGTGGTCGCAATCCAGTCGGATTCTGGAAGAAATCCCAACGCCAGTTAAATGAAAACACTTTCACAAATAAGTCTAGTCGCTTTACGTGACTTTCACAATCTAGGTATAATACTATTACAATTATGAATTTCGTATGAAATAAGCACACTAAATGGTAACGCATGCTCGAAATCGGCTGCTAAAACGGCAAAAGTTTTTTTTTTATCAAACCCCCAATGGAAATAGTAGTTTTTTGATGATGAGAAACTTACTTTGGTAAAAGAACAACAATCTCTTTGCACAAATAATACAAAACACAACTTGCGAACCGAACACTCGGTAAAACATTATTCACTGCTAATAAAACCGCTGGTGGAACAACAGAAAAACTTTATTTTAATGAGAATATTCAAACTTATGACTTCAGAATCGTTAATGAGGAAAAATTTCAAAAAAATCTCTTTTAGATTTTTTGCGAAAAGTTTCTTCCTCGGGATCGGTGAAAGACGCAGCGTTGCATCTTGGCACTAACAATGCCAGAAGGACTTAAGGTGCACACAGCCTCATTGCAAATAACACGCTGTATCAAAGACTTAGAATACATAACTCTTTGTGTGGTGAATCAGTTTATGATGGTTTGCGATATAACTAGAAAAGTTCGTTCACAGGTTTACATTGTTGCCTGAAATTAGTTCCGGCTGAATGTCAAAAGAAATATACAGTGTATTCAATCAGGTCCTTTCGCTGCAATTTGGTACTAGAGGATTTTGAAAGTGAATATGAACGTTGTCGGGTTGATATAGAAAATAGAATTTACCGAGAATGTTTGTAGAGATTCGGACGTAGAAATGATGTCGACGGACGCAGACTGGCTAAGTTAATTTAGACAATCATCTCAGTTGGTTGTGTGGTTGGGAATCTAATCTATCTTGATCTAATCTATCTTATCAATCTTGATGCCGTCCTAGAAATAAATGTTATCATAACATCAGTTGGAGTGGAGTCATTAGCCGCGCTAACTATTATAAAAAATAAAAAAATACTTTGAAATTAGATTTGTATTTAAATAAAGATCTTCACCATTGTCATTTCAATCATTATAGTAGCATTTTCGTGTTAAAGCGATTAAAAAACATTTTTGAAGCAGCAAACCAAGTGCCATTCGGTGTTCGTAAGAGTGTTTGTATATAATGTAACATTTGGGTACCTATAAGCAACTTTTTTCATTTACGATAATTATTAGGAAATCATGCGGTAGACACGGCACACATAGTCACGTAAGAGCTTTAGACTGTAAATTAATTATTGTCTTAACATCCATTACATATTATAATTACGTTCAAATTACACGGAGCCAAAGCTTGATAATACCATTATTTGTTTTCACATTAATATTCCATTCTAAATGAACTGATCTTCGTTTAATTCAAACCTCAAGGTAGTCTGAAATCAAGCTTATATCGAGCAAGTTTGGGGTGAAATTGCATTGTCACCGCGGTTTCATTAGTCACTTCAAAGAACTTGGAGGAACAGATTAGCTTAGAGTTTGCTTTTAAAAAATTATTAATGTTACTGTGTTTTAATAGTATGTAATTTTTTATATCGAATTACAAGCTAATGCAAAATAGAGAGATAGTTTATACTTTCATTAACTTGTTTACTATTAACATATTGAGAAAGAAGATAGCCATCCTTGAAGTTTCTATTATGTGCTTTGTGGTTCTATTTAACAATACTTTTACATACCATTATAATAAGGTAAGCTTACAGCCAAACACATAAAAGTACGTAACAGATCAATGCCTTTTAAAATTACATATGTGCAGGCCTATTAATAGCTTACACAGCATTAGTTACTTACTGTCTGGAGAAATTTAAAATTATATTAAAATATGGCTAACTACTTTACAAATATGAATTCTACTTTAACCTCTTGCCCACTCGGCACCAATATTTTGGAATTAAGTTTTGAAATTTTCAGGATATGGTTATTCAGATCAACATTTTTTGGGAAAAATAGGGAAAAAATTCCCAATTTAGAAAATCCTGTTTTCTCAATGTTCTTTGCAAAGTACATCAGTATTAGATTAAGTTGTGCTTTGTATAGTACATATAGATTACATATGCTTTTAAGCATGTAAAATATTATTTCAAACATGTAAATAAGACACTGATATGTATATTAATATTGTTTAATATTATAGACTTCAAAATTGTCAGTTTAGCAACTTAAAAATAGCTCTTCACCATTGTCAAACCAAAGTATTTCGTCGTCAATATATTGATCGTAATATAAAACATTCCCAAGTAGTTGTATCGATATGGTAGTATGCCCGAAGTGTAAAATGTTATACCTCTGGATCAAAATTGTCTGCGGCTCAGTTATCCTCTTGCTCCTCGAGTAAGTTATTGTTCAGACGTAACGAAGGTGACGACCTAGTACGTGAATTCGAACTTCTTTGCGTGCATGTACGTCCACGCCCACGCCTAGCCGTAGACCTTGCGCGTCCCCTAGTTTGTATACGTGACTCTGAGGTGCTGGAGACTACTTCAGAATCACAAGAAATAGCCGTAGAAGGCACTGGAACTTCTAAACCAACTTCGTCCTCATCAGAACTATTATCTATTCGAGTCATGGCTACTCTGTTGAAGGAACTCAGGTGGAGAGCAGGCAGGATCTTCATCTGAATCGTCACCCGAGAAGTTTATTTCAGAGTTATTTAGTGCGTCGGTGATATCGTGTTCTGATAGCACTGAAACAAAAGCAAATTATTAAAAATATAGGATGAATATGATTATGTACATCACAAAGTCCAAATATAGTTTAACATTTTAATTATTAAGTATCTACTTTTGTATTTTGGAAAGCACGTAGAAAAAAAGGTTAGAATCTCGAACACTGTAAACCAAAACAGAAAAATACAACTTTGCAGATTGAACTTATTATTCTAATAACTAATTAAGGAAGAAAGGTTTCATAATTCCTAAAAATTACAAAAGATGATAGTTGATTAACTTACTCATGTGCGTTCATCGTGCTGCGCGTGATTCCTCCGACGCCATGTTTTAGAAAGTGACAGATGACACTTGACATTTCAATTTTGTATTTTTGTATGTAGACAGATGGATGTTGCCAGTAACTAAAATGTTTGAAAGTTTGGGGTATATAAGGAAAAGAATCGATTATTATTTTGTTTACGTACTGTTCGAAGTACAAAAGTAGGTAAGAGGTTAATAACACATTTATAACGGTTAGTGCGTCACGATGTCCAATAGACACTTAAAAGTTCTATATTTTTTAAAAGAATAAGCGTATACATACATACTGTTTAAGAGTACAAAGACCTTTACTAATAAGAAAAAACATCTCCTAAATTAATTTATTTACCAAAATTAATAGAATCCATTATATTTTCAAGTCAAACGATCAAAGATTATAATATAAGGTTAGATTATTAGTAGGTACAGCTAGTGATAAGAATAATAAAAGACTTTTAAGTTTATATAAAAAGGAATGGGTATCCTTATTCCGGATATAGCTATTATTTTTAAATCATAATAAGATCATGAGTTTATTTTGTACGTTTTTCTCTTTGTTACTTTCAGAATTAAAAAAGCCATGTATTTTCATTGCTGCTTTGGGAAAGATAAAGCTTATACATTAACCAGACACGATCGCATACAAGCTCGCCTCAAGTTACTTTTATTATCAGCTCCTTAATTAATCAGAACCAGGGGCGAATTTATTGCATCCAAGCCCAGACGTCTAAACACGAGACGAGCAAAAACCCACCGTCCACATTTAATCTTGTTTAGTTTAAAAGGATCTCTAGCTATTTATTATATAGTAAAAATTCGCCCTTGACTTCATATAAAATTTTAATCAAAAAAGTTAGTCTCAGCTGTGTTCACTGTCGAAGGATTAACTTTCTCTAAATTGGCACAGATTCGACTTCAAATTTGCATAATTTAAAATCGAGAGAATTGAAATTCTATTTTACTTCATAAGAAACATAAATATTAACTAAAATTACTGTAATTTTTATCAAAATTTGCGTTAAAAATTATATAAACATTTAAAAATAGCTTGCCTACTTCTTAACTGATTTTTGGTATTTGTAAAAATATTATGATCGGATGTTAATGACGGTAGTTGTTAACATTGAATGGGCGCCTTTGGCTTTCAAAGTAAAAAGTAAATAGTGTTGAATAATTTCGGCGGGCTGGTTAGAACCACGATAGCTCAATTGGAAGAGCACCTGACCCGGTATGTCAGAAGGGTTCAGGTTCAAACCCTGCTCGTGGAAATTTTTTCAACATTTGTGTTTTTGTAATTGGTTTGCAACAAAATTTGCGTTAAAAATTATATAAACATTTAACACTAGACTAACAAAAATTCGATTTAAAGCCTTTGAAGGTGCTTCTAGAGAATAGGCAACAGCCCATGAGACTAACGAGTTTTCAACTACAAATTATCCTGGCGTAACGGCTCATGGACTTTCAAAACTGGCCCACAGACCACATAAATTAAAATTTCAAAGTACCCTACCGGCTATCACGCCACTAAATTGTAAACTTTAACAGGACCAGCCACATTTCGCGGGTGCGCCCAGAAAGTAAGTTCCAGCCGTACGAAATAAAAGAAAATCGTGGTCACTAAAAATATAATCCACAATCTTGGCTTGATCGGCCACCGCTCGTATTTTCAAATGTTTATTACACTGCAACGTTCCCGTGGCCACTTGCAATTCCCTTCTTGCTGAAGTTTTTCAGTGAAATTCTTTTTTAGACTTAGCAATTTGCACATTGCTACCTGGTTGTTTACGTTTCCCTTTGTTAAGGGATTTGTTGTTTCCACTGGCACGCCTTTTTTGCCGCGCTCCGCTATAATTACGTAATTATACACCGAATTCTTTATCAGAATCTTAATAAATCGTTGCTTTTTGAGAAAGTTCAATTGTAAAATTGGACAGTTGGAAGTTGTTTGAGCAGGGGAAAACACGTTTACGGTCATATGAGGCAGAGAAAAGCGATGCAGGCGCCAAGTTTCAAAGTATGGACGGTGCCAAAAAGAATTGTAAAACTAAGATGACATTAACAATGTGTCGACGTACGAAATATAAGGAATGAAAACTTGTATTATTTTACAAGACCAAAAAATAATAATTAACGGAATCAGGCGTTATTTTGCGGAAATCCATAGTACAAAAAAAAAATGTAATTTAAATAATATGTAGTGTTAATTCCGCTAACTCACTCGTTTATACAGCTTGGATGCAGTACGCACGCACCGCCCTCCCGCCCGCAAAAAGTATGCACATGCAGGAGAAACAATGCGTGCAAGCGAAAATGCACACCAACACCGATACCCGACACGTGTTTCGCCCCTCCACGGGGCATCCTCAGGAGCTGTTGACTGGTCGAGAGCTGCGCACCGACTGTTACGGCTACTTTTTTTTTTTTTTTTTTTTTTTTTTTGAGAGAGACTGCTGGTTGCCGAGGGGCTGTTTTAGGGGCGGCGAGGTACGTAAAGGGTACCTCAAGCCGTGTTGAAACGAAACACCTTCAGAGGATTTCTAGAGGGGTACGGCATCGCACACTTAAAAGTGCGCGTCCCCGTGCCCTTCCAGAGTCTCCGAAGGGTTCGGATCGGATCGGGGAGCGGAACCACCCGAGGGCGCCTCTAAAGGCACGGACCTCGGCTCGGGTAGACCGGGCCGTGGAGGAGGAGAGGAGGAGCTCCCAGGCACATGACTGTGCCTGGCATAGAGCGCGTGTGAACCGGTTCTTCGTACCCTTGTTCTATGAGTACGGTGTCTTGGGCCTAAAACAGTGTGCATGTTTAGTGTATTCTGTAAATGTGTGCTGTCATTTGGAGGAACGGGCGGGGGGGCATTCGCAACTGTAATTGCGTCGTCGGGCTCGGTTAGGACGTGTTTTGGACGCCTAGACGTGTACCGTCTTGATGGTGGAAGGCCTTCAACATTATAGTTGGCAGCCGCCACCACAAGAGGGTTGGGGTGGTGGGGGGCATTATCGAAGTAACGTCGGGAGACGTCCTTGATAAAGTCTTTGATAGTTGGGAGATCGAGGTCGCGATGGAGGTCTACATTACGAACGTAATGCGGACAACCCGTCGCGCCTCGCATGAATCGGTTTTGGAGGGTCTGTAAATAAGAGGTCTGTAAATAAGAGGGCGCGGAGTGCGCGAAAACTACGCTAGCGTAGGTCATGACTGGGCGGATGCAGGCTTTGTAAATTGTCGTCTTACTTCTAAGAGACATTTTACTCTTCCTGCCTATAAGGTGGAATAACCGACCTAATATGAACGCGGCCCTGTTACGGACGATCTTGAGATGCGGTGCAAACGACAATCTCCTATCGAGGGTGACACCGAGATATTTCACCTGCCTAGCCCATGGGATAGGGCGGTCAAATAGCCGAATCGGACGGCAAGGATCGTCGGGGCCCCGATAGAAGTACACAGCGGCACTTTTCTCGGGGTTCACTTCAATCCGCCATTTGCGAAACCAAACGCCGAGGGTGTTAACGGCCTTTTGGAGTCGGTTGTAAACCGCGGTTTTGTCTCTACCAGACGAAAATAGCGCGGTGTCATCCGCGAATAGAGCTAGCTCTACACCGGGGGACTTGGGGATATCTTTTGCGTAAAGCGCAAAGAGGATAGGCGAGAGCACGGATCCCTGCGGAACGCCGGCTCGAATAGGGTGCGGGGCGGAGAGCGTTCCTTCGACGCGGAAGCGAAAAGAGCGACCCGACAAGCCCTATTTCAGATAAAATCGCTAATATCCTTAGGAAAAACAAGATCTACGTTACTTTTAGAACAGACCAAAATGTACGTCACCTTTGTAACGGTAAAGATCGTTTAGAAAACTCAAAAAAATCCGGTGTTTATAAATTAATTTGTAACGACTGTGATGGGGTCTATGTAGGTCAGACAGGCCGAAATTTTGACATTAGATATAAGGAACATATTGCCGCGTATAGGAATGGCCATCCAGATAAATCACATTTCGCAAAACATCTAATTGATACAGGCCATTCTTTGTGCGACAATAACAGCTATAATATTTTGCATGTTTGTAATAAAAGTTTTCGGTTGTGTGTGTTGGAGCAATTAGAAATAATGAAACATAATAATGACAGTCATGCGCTGTTGAATGACCAAACAAATTTAGTTCCATCCCCATTATTACGTATTGTCGCGGGTAGTACGTCACAAATGTCAAACGATGGCGCTTTATAAAAGCGGCCGGGAGCTGCGTAGCCGTAACAGTCGGTGCGCAGCTCTCGACCAGTCAACAGCTCCTGAGGATGCCCCGTGGAGGGGCGAAACACGTGTCGGGTATCGGTGTTGGTGTGCATTTTCGCTTGCACGCATTGTTTCTCCTGCATGTGCATACTTTTTGCGGGCGGGAGGGCGGTGCGTGCGTACTGCATCCAAGCTGTATAAACGAGTGAGTTAGCGGAATTAACACTACATATTATTTAAATTACATTTTTTTTTTGTACTATGGATTTCCGCAAAATAACGCCTGATTCCATTAATTATCTTAAGTCAGCAGGTATAGCTGAACAGGCTAAATTATACATTAAGTTGACAAAGCTCCATCGTTTGGCGTCTCAAAACGTTTGGTTCAATCAACGGTGTAAACAGTTAAATGTTATTCCAAATTATATTAACATCCGTACCAACACACACAGCCGGGCTAGTAGTATAGCTTTGGTGAAGGCTAAACAGATATGGTTGAATGAAGAATGTAGACATTGGTTTTCGGTGCGGGATAATATCAAGCTCCACCTTAAGGTATTGTACTCAGAGTTGAGTTTTAATTTACATAACGTGGAGTTTGATATTTTAGATAACAAGGCTCGAGATTTAGCTTCCAGGTTGGCGCATGATAAATATTTAACACAATGCAGAAAGTTGGAGCGATTATCTAGGGACAGCCGCAGCAATATTAGCGAACATACTGAATTTTCTTCAAATTCAGCTCATTCGTTCTATCCTCTCGTAAAGAATTATTCCAATACCCAACTTTCCACGTCAGAATATTCATTATTAGAGAAAGGACTTAATTATAACGTAAAAACTCGGCTGTCCCAGAAATCTCTCGAAACTTTGGTGGTGGATTCAGAAATAGCTTGTTTTAAAAGTAAACAGGATGGCGCCGTTAAGCATCAGGTAGCAGTTCAAATTAAAAAAGCTTTTACTTCCTCAACTGTTCAAAATGTTCCTGAAATTCAAACATTTCGATCTTTACAAAACAAAATTTGTCAGAACAATTTAATTATCACAAAAGCGGACAAAGGCAGTTCCGTAGTCATTCTAGATCGAACTGCTTACAACCAGAAGGTTAACGACGTCATCCAGGGGGAAGATTTTGAATGCCTTAACTCTGACCCAACAAAAAATTATACATTACGGGTGAAGGACGCGATTAAAAATACAACATATATTTCTCCAGAACAATTAAAGTACAAGATCCCTATGAATCCACGTTCACCTTTTTTATACGGTTTACCTAAAACTCATAAAGACAACATTCCTATACGCCCTGTTGTCTCTTATATTGGTGCCCCAACATACGAATTAGCTAAATACCTTAACAACCTTTTACGAACAAAGTCCTCTTTTAAACCTCAGTATAGTTAAAAAATTGTTTAGATTTAATTGAGAAAGTTAAAGACATCAACATCTCCCCTTATTCCAAATTATTTTCTCTGGATGTTGATAGTTTATTTACCAACGTTCCCTATGAAGAGTGTTTAAGTATGTTGGGTATCCATTTTGAGAGACAAAGGTTACATCCTGGAGAAGTATATGATTTACTTAACCTTACTAGAATATGCATGGAACAAAATTATTTTAGGTTTAATAACCAGTACTATCGTCAAAAGGTAGGTCTGGCAATGGGTTCACCTTTAAGTCCACTAATGGCGGATATTTTTATGGATTATTTTGAACGTAAACATATAGTGAACGAACCCAATATTCAGTTCTATTATCGTTATGTCGATGACGTAATTATTTGCTGGACCGGTACTAGACGTCAAATTGATACCTTTGTCAAAAAAGTTAATACGATCCACCCAAAAATTAAATTTAAATTAGAACTAGAGTCCAACAAATCACTTAACTTTTTAGATTTAACCATTACCAGAGTTAATAATAAACTAGATTTTTAAATCTATCGCAAACCCACACATACCGATACAACTATCCCCGTTACTTCTTGTCACCCTTTACAACAGAAACTAGCTGCCTTCCGCAGCTATGTCCATAGATTAATGTCGGTACCTCTGTCCGCAGATAATTACGTCAAAGAACTTAATATTATCTATCAAATCGCGATTTCTAACGGTTATTCAAAACAAATTATTGACAGTTTAATTAAAAATAAGCAGAATAAAAGGGTTCGTTCACTACTTTATGCATGTCCCCCAGAACACATCCACAAATATGTAGGTAGTCTGACTTATGTAGGCCCTATTTCAGATAAAATCGCTAATATCCTTAGGAAAAACAAGATCTACGTTACTTTTAGAACAGACCAAAATGTACGTCACCTTTGTAACGGTAAAGATCGTTTAGAAAACTCAAAAAAATCCGGTGTTTATAAATTAATTTGTAACGACTGTGATGGGGTCTATGTAGATCAGACAGGCCGAAATTTTGACATTAGATATAAGGAACATATTGCCGCGTATAGGAATGGCCATCCAGATAAATCACATTTCGCAAAACATCTAATTGATACCGGCCATTCTTTGTGCGACAATAACAGCTATAATATTTTGCATGTTTGTAATAAAAGTTTTCGGTTGTGTGTGTTGGAGCAATTAGAAATAATGAAACATAATAATGACAGTCATGCGCTGTTGAATGACCAAACAAATTTAGTTCCATCCCCATTATTACGTATTGTCGCGGGTAGTACGTCACAAATGTCAAACGATGGCGCTTTATAAAAGCGGCCGGGAGCTGCGTAGCCGTAACAGTCGGTGCGAAGCTCTCGACCAGTCAACAGCTCCTGAGGATGCCCCGTGGAGGGGCGAAACACGTGTCGGATATCGGTGTTGGTGTGCATTTTCGCTTGCACGCATTGTTTCTCCTGCATGTGCATACTTTTTGCGGGCGGGAGGGCGGTGCGTGCGTACTGCATCCAAGCTGTATAAACGAGTGAGTTAGCGGAATTAACACTACATATTATTTAAATTACATTTTTTTTTTGTACCAAAAAATAATGCCAAAGCTTAATTTATAAATAAATAAACGAAGCTTGATGATAATAAATCAGTGATTGTCACTGCTAGAGAGTGCATGGGCCTTGCAGAGAAATCATTTAATAACGTTAAGATCTTCGATCAGTTATGTACTAGATCTTTATCTACTACATAATTGATCGAAGAACTTTTGATCCGGAACAAAAATGTACCTCGAAAGTGGTCCGGCTTGCTCATATCTATGTACATTTAAATTTCGAATAACAAAATCTAAAAAACATTTAACTTCATCAACAACTTCAGCTTATTGTGAACCTTAAACCTTAAACACAAAGATTAATTAAGGTTGCAATATATTTTGTACTTAATGTCAATATTTTGTACTTTTCTATTTACTGTCGTCGCTACAAACGTCATAGTGGCTCCGTGGCACCAAAGTCTAATGAAAGGAAAGAAATTCTAATGGATTAATGATCGAGGGTTAAGATTAAAAATTTAAATAACAACATAATATGTCTTAACAAGTTGTCATAACAAGTCTAAAAAACTCGAAATAAACTTTATAATTTTATAATTTATAATTTAACAGATTGTCTTAATTAGACAAACCATACAAAATAATTCCTTTGACTTTGAAAGATAAACCATGTTAATAAGCTAGACATAGTAGTATTTACTTTCATGTTAAAATCAAGTTACAGAATCGTAGTGCAAGCGACAGAACGGCGCGTGCACTGTACTCAATTAAAGTCTGCAACGTTGCTATGTCAACAGCAACATGTTTCGGTAAAGTAATGGGAATAATCTTGACAGATACGAATTAGGGGACAAGATGTAGTTTATGTGTATTGTACAAATTAACAATTACTAAGAATTTCAGGCAATACTGTGTTTAAAGCTTTACTGGTCGAGTAGCAAAGCGTTCGAATCAATATTCGAAGGTACTGCGTTCAATTCCATTATTTTAAATAGATAACTGATACGAAAATATTAAGTACTTGAATGGTATTACGACACGGCTATTGAAATAAGTTGTTTCAATGTTTTCTAAATGCCTAGTGCGAGGTACTATTTAAATTAAATTTTGATTACGTTAACGACAACGTGAATTTTTAAGTCACCTCATCTGTCACCAGGAGACGCTTTAATGCCTAAAGAAACTCTCGTTTTTGTTAACGCGTAATAATAGCATAGTGATAAGAAACATAAATAACATAACATACTTACATAATATATCGTTTACTGTAACCTAACCTAACTCGACTTCTTTAAACATTTTTTTTTTACATATAGAGAGAGAGAAAATATGAAATCTCTCAATTTACAGTATGAGGCAAAAAGCGTATAAGACAATATGCTGTTAGACAAATTCTTTTTAGACCAACAAGCGATTAAATCAACTTGCTCGAAGGCAAATCACCTATAGGATAAAATACGGTCCTACATAAAGCATATATGTCAAAACACGATCGTGGCAACATGCGATTAGGGCAACTGGCAACTTACTGGTAAAAAATGCGTTCAAGGCACCCATCTAACAAATCATAGCCAATAGCTATACTATCTCACTGCTGGGCAAAGGCCTCCATCATTGAAAACAAATCAATGCTATAATTTAGAGTTATTAATCACCACGCTTGCCAAATGCGGATTAGTGGTCACCGATTTGACCCTTTTTATCGGCCATAGTGCTTAGCCTCTTAGTGATCGAACAGCAAGTAAAACATGGACCAGGCACCCTGACTGCAACTCTGTGCCTCACTGGTACAACATAGAAATGCCTTTGGCTTTGATATTTTGGCGTAGACGTAATCCTGAGCGGTCGCCTGGAGATTAGTATTCTTTGTTCGTCGTCCAACGGAAAAGTTCCCGTTAAAACTGAGAGTCGTGCCACAGTGGTGAGTCGCTGGCATGTCAGCTTCATCTCAAGCTTTCACGCTTACATTTATTTTCATGTGCTTCGATTTCTTTTTTATAGAATTTCCATTATTGACGACTTTTGTAGTCTTGCACGCCGGACTTTGAGCGGCGCTAACTCTTAGGTTCGATTCTCGGTCGGGTCAATGTCGAAAACGAACTTTTCGATATTGTGTCGGGTCTGGGTAGTTGTGGTACCATCGTTGTTTCTGATTTCCATGAAACGAGTGCTTTAGCTACTTACCTTGGGATCAGAACAATGTAGGTATGTGATGTGTCTAAATATTAAATATATATAGATGCACCTACTTTTATAGCCCTGTGTAGAAATGATGTCTATTTCATTAGCTCGAGGTCTGTTGTCTTCACAACAACTTACAAATTGTTACAATGTTAAAAACAATTATTAATATTGTTTTTTTTAAATCAGTTATAAATTGTTATTTATAATTGTAAATTTATTATCTGATATTATCAGACATTAAATTGTAATTTCCACAGCTTATAATAAGAATAGTAAGAGAAAACAATGCATCGCGTATTCGCTTTGAGTATTAAGGCACATTGCCACCGAGAATGATTAATGGCTAAGTAGATTGAATCACCTGTGTAGGTCACATGACATGGCCATAATGAGAGCCAGCTAACGAACCTTTCACCATCTCTCTTTAACTCATGCGTGTTGACAGAGACAGAGATATATGTGCAGCACGATATTTACGAAACGTTACGCGAATGTTGCTGCAAATAAGTAGGAAAACGGAACAAACAATTATTGGGAATTATAATGCGTTGGGCAAATAATACTATTCTAGAGTGCAATTATAACACCTCCATTCCTATATTGTTTTCTAAAGTTTTTTCTAAACAGGAAGACTGGTGTCTCCCTGTGACCACTGACACTGCAAAGGGTTCAAAACGTCAGGAAAAAAATTAATTAAAGCTAATGTGTAAAATAAACACGAGTAGATCCGTAAAAGTTGTTTCATTTAAATCTCCATTCCTATTAGAGTATGTGTTTTTTATTTTTTTATTAATGGGTAAGCACAGTGTCTTGATCTCACCTGATAAAAAGACCAATGATGGAAGCGCACTTCACCCGGGATCTCCAACTAGTGAGGCACTGGCTGTCTTATCTCTAGCCGCCGAAACACAACAATGGTACAAACATTGATGTTATGGCGACATATTTAGATAAGATGGTGGTAGCTAGCCAGGCGGACTAACAAGCGCTACCACCAATCAAACCGAGTATACAAACATGTACCCCCCGCTGGGAATCGAACCCAGGACCTCTGGGTCTAAACCGGTGGTCTTAGCCACTAGACCACAGAGGCGGTTAAAAATGATAAAATTATGTTATGATTTAGTTAAATATTTGTATAGTGTACATCTTATTTCGTGCCATTATGGCACATGCACGCTTGTGACTTCTTGTTTCGCTAATATTCAATCACAAGTTTGACTGGCAACAGCACTGGTAAGGGTTCAGTCACGATCGAGATCCGATATTATGTACTCTACGGTCGTATGTGGCATATACTCGTACAAAAAGGAGGTTGCTGTTGATGGTGATAAATGTCTTAGAATTTTAACAAACGAATACTGTAAAATTATTCATAATATCAAAGACAATACAGAATTTTATCAGGTAGGTATATTATTTTATTTCATATTAAATAATATACCTGATAAAAATCCTTTTTGATAGGTGATAAGTTTCCTTTTTGGTACGCATTTTTCATGATTAATTGTGATTTATTATTTAAGAATCAAGGATTGCAACTTTTTGAAGACTCTAAAAAAGAGCTTTTCAGAATTAATTTAAATGTGGGTGTAGTTAAAAGCAACAAAAAAAACCTCGTTATACTAAGTTACATACGTTATCTATTCGAAGTTATTAAACTTTTTTTTTGTGTTTCTATAAATTAGCGCTAGTATTAGCTGATGTAATTTTTATTGGTAAGTACACACGGCGGCAGATCAACCTACCCAAAACTATCAAATTTCTACAATCAATTTTAAACTTTATCGTTTGGTTATAAGGATCAATATTCATTGGAGAAATTTGACAGATTTGGGTAGGTTGATCTGCCGCCGACTGTACCAACAAGACATTGTCGGTAGGTACGTTTCCTCGCATAATCCTGGTCTTAGCGGCCCGTCTATAAACAACGTTTGCTATCCCCGAATACACGGTACATTGTTTATTATTTAATAAAGTGGTATCCAGCAAGTTTATTGCTTTATCACGATAAAGCAGTTCCGAACTTTGCGGAACAGCCCGAGTTTGTTGTCCGTTTTACATTCGTTATTTTCTGTTTACTGTGTAAGCATTCGAAATGTTTACGTAAAAAGATGTAATCAAACCTATTTGAACTTATTTGTATATGGATATTAACACTAACATTGAAGTTGCCAGCAATACGTTTTTCTATTCGGGTCAGCAATCATAACGGCGGACTACGTAACTAAAATTCCTAAATACACTTTACCTGGAAATAAATATTATTAACGGGTTTATGACCATGTTTATTGTTATGTTTAAGTATCTGATATTTCTAATATTTCTAATGTAAGTGACCATGACAGTTTAAAAAGTTACACGTTACCTGTCCCAGAGATAAAGTGTTATCGGGAATCGAAAACATGACCTCTGAATATCGGGCCAAGCGTTTTACCACTCGGCTACCGAGGCATTTGTTAAGGTAAATTTTAACTATCAACAAACCATTTTACTGTTTTACTGTATTTACTAATTTCCCTTTAACTTCACAACAAAACTCTGTACTCAAACGGTACAGCTACAGCTAAAAATAATGATTCCAACTTAAGCAAGGCAAACACTAAAAAACACTCGTACACCAAATAATCCGACTCATAAACTTGCACTTAAGAGGACAATTAAGGATAATATGATCCGGACTAATCCCGGCTTTGCATTATACTCATTTAACGGGATTCGGGACACGGTTATGAGTCTCAGCCCGTAATCCCGAAGTAATTGTTGTCCGAGGTATTCCTTGAAAGTTGGCCGCCATAATTGCGGAAATAAATAACCCGGGATTCCTGTCTCTAACGGGATCCAGTATTAAATTTCGATAATTTGATACACAAGGGTTGGTTATTAAAGCGTTGAGTTTAAGGGTTTCTGGGGCGATCAATGGTTGCTAAGGTGGCCGTCTGCACTTGCTCGGAAAAGTCTGAGCTGCTTATGTGTAATATTTCCTCTGATGATTTGCACTTGCTTGATTTGACAATGACTTGCACTTGCTCTGAAAAGTCTGAACTGCTTAAGTGTAACATTTAAGCTTGCGATAATTACATGGTTTCTACTAACAAATAGTATTACAAAAAGTCTGCTTTAGATTAAGAAATAAATACCGATGAGATACGAAACAAATACATCTTCACGGAAGACGCTCTCGATGAATTTACAGGCTTATTTTTAAACCGCCTGGCTATGGATAGCTACCACCATCATATCGCCATAAAATTTGTGCTAGTTGCATTGTTTTGTTTGAACAGTTAGATATAAAAACCACTGCCTTGGTAGTTGAGAATTCACGGTGATATGCGCTTCCCCTGCCTTATAGTCACCATCGAATGAGGTCAAAGATGAAGGTCAAGCGTTACTTTGTAGCAAAATAAAAACATAAATAAAGAGCACACTTCGCCGCCGATCAAGAAAAACTAGTTTCGCCAAAATGATAAAACCATCTCTTTTACCGTCTGACCCAATACATTCGCTCAGTAATAATGTACGATGGGATCTGACCCCAAATAAAGTTGGTGACGATAACGAATTATGTGCAAGGAAATGTATGTGGCCAGTAAAAATAAACGGTGTAACCAATAAAATTGCTTCGCTCGAGATAATATAGTAAGATTGCAATCGACAAAAAGGTCCGCGCGGTGAGATCCCGCTGATTCCGCTGGTACCACGTAGGGGTGGGATTAGAACCAGATTGCTCTTCACGATGAAATACCTCGTTCTTATTGCTAATGACTTGTGGGTACAATGAGATCGCTTGGGCTGCAGATTTTTGGGTTACGCAACGTACCTGCGGAGTTTGTAGCCGATGTTCTAATAGCCCCTTACAAATTGTTAAATAAAGCTAGCAATGGAAATCACTGAACATTTTAGTTATATGCCACAGCAACTAGAGAATTAACTAGCGCTTGTTGACTTCTACTGAAGTTATTATATGGTACTAAATATCCAAATAATTAGTAAAAGCAGCATATTTTTTTTAAATATTATATTAAGTCTAATGAATTAATGATACATTTAATGTGATATTAACAACATTTAAAATAGCCCTATTAACTCATATAAAATCTAATACGCTTGTGCTAGATATGGGTTCACGGCAGTAGTCTTCAACAGCTTGAACCACGATTTCTTGCATTCAACCCAAACATCTAAACAGAGACATGAGATTTTTGAACAATAATTTTAAAAATGATGCTGAAAAATTTTGAACCGCAGACATCTGGCAACACTAGTCGGGTCTAATGGAACCACGTGAATCAATAACGACTGACCGTCTTATTAAAACCCCACTTTCAATCAAAAGCGAGCATTCCAATGTAACTTCTATTACCACGGACAAAGCGTCCACTTCACCTTGCACTCTCACTCGTCGTAAGGTTTTTAATCGTGACAGCTGTAATAAAAGTGTCAAACTGCCACTTCTGTAAACTGAAGGAAGCAGCGAGAGATTTTATCGGCATTTGCTAATAAAATAACATTAGAATTATGAATTCCTAACAAGGTTATTCGGGATTTTAACTTTTTAGCAAGCACAGCGTAGCGTCAGAGTGAACGAGAGTGCGGCAACTTCACACAAGCGCTCCGAAACGCACGCACACAAACTCGTAGTTCACCTACATTAGCACACGGAAAAAACCATGGGAAAGGAGTACCCGATGACGCGGCTGTCATCGCAAACGCGGATCGGGCAGCGTATGTTGCTGTAGTAACGGAGAATAACAAGTATGTCACTGAGCGCTGCCGATCTTATTTAAACCTTGTTTCTTTATTGGAAATAGAAATTAAATAGAATTTATGACATAAGTATTCAAAACTAGCCAAAACTATTTTTGATAATATGTCCGACCTTAAATATGTACCTCCATGTAAATGCTTTCCAATAATATATTTTAAAAAATTATACATTGGCATGCGGATATATTACGTTATTAAATTTAATAACGCAGCTTTCAAAACTGGCCGAGCGAGACGTAAATATTTTGTTGTGTCCAATTTGTATATTAATATTTGATTACGATTGTACTTTATAATGATATAAGTATTTCATAGTGTACACCTAAATTGTGTGTTTCATTTATAATATTATAAGACACCCAAATTCACACAATAATAAATTAACTATGTGTGGCTCACTCAACCCTAGCCGGTAGCTACAGCTCGTACGTCAATTTAAGATCACGGCACTGTTGCCGCACTCTCGTTTACTCTGGTAGCGTGTACTATTGTTTCATTCATTTTTCATCTTATGTCAAAGGAGTAAAGTTGAATTAGTGATGTAGAATATCTAGACAGTTCTCAAATAAGGATTAATTTTCATGTAATCGGTCTAAATACTGCTAATCTTTCTTCAGTAATTGGGGATTTCAGAGTGTGCGCGCTTCCCACCTTTGGCCTTATCGACACTTACCAGTACGAATATGACGAAAGTAAGACGATTTTCGGTTGTATAATAAAAATGAGGTTTACAGTGTTCTCAACGAGCGATTTCTAATTCATTGCGCGTTATAATACGTAGTCATCGTCAACGGTGGTAGAAAGAACGCAATGAAATAGAAAACCGCTCGTCTCGTCGCAAGACGCTCATAGCCAAGCGGTAAGAAGTTTGATGAGAACCAAAAAAGGTTCTTATACATATTAAATAATTTCTGTTTCACATCCACCGCCACTTTAAAACCTCCACTGCTTATCCTCCTTTACGCAGTACATCTTTTTAAGCCACCCCAACCCCCGCTCTTTATACTTACACTAATTTAGGCTTTTTTCTAACACGTCTCGTAGCCCGTATGCAAATGCGAGGGCCTTGATGAATATCACATGAACAAGAGGGTCGTGTCAGGGCTCTTGTAAATGCAGATTCATTTAGACCTTTTCGAGGTTCCGAATCGAGTGATTTGAAAAAAAGTGCATGATTTTGGTTGATTATGCGTTAGTAAGAAGCGACCAGGATATAAATAAAGTAAGGGGTGGGTTTACCATGCAGTAGGTAACTATAAAAAAATGTAATGGTCAGTTCATGGATGGTGCTGAGTTCCAGTGGCGGTAGCCAAAGTAACATTAAGAAAACGATAGCGAAGTTCGAAAAGAATAAAATGTATGGGATTGACATTAGATTGACCACGTGATGTAGCGCGGCTTATGTCAATCCCATACATTTTATTCTTTTCGAACTTCGCTATCGTTTTCTTAATGTTACTTTGGTTAAGCCTACTGTTTTATATACCTTTCGATCGAGTTAACGATAACTAAAATTTGTATTGAAGCTGACTCTCCTTGTAAGAAACAAGGTGAGTTGCATTACGCCATACGAATTCTCGTTAACGTGATGAAATGGTGAAAAATATCACTTAACTCTCAGACAGTCAGTTTCGGTTGCGAATTGATCTAACTAGGAATGTCAGTAGGCATATTATTATATCGCTGGACTATTATAACAGGTTGATGACGCGTATTACCTTTAACATTGCTTTTTTTTCTTCTGATCATTTGTATTAAAAGTCTTATAAATAAGTGGATTGTTTTAAAATTTTATAAATAACCAATAAATGAATATGAAATAGTCATAATTTTTTTAAATTCATAACATGACGTCATTTAAATATTTTATCACATGAATTAAAAAGATACTATGTACCTACTAGATGCCGATATGATAGTCGACTCTCAAAGTTTCTTCACCGAAAACTCGATTGTATGTTGTGTGTATTATGTCACTTGTTTCCGTTGATAAAATTTGGTACATTTTTAAACAATGATAAAGATTAGAAGAGCTCGATGGCGTAGTGGATAACGCGCCCGCTCTGCAAGTGCTGAGGTTAAGCAACTTTCGCAAAGGCCGGTCATTGGATGGGTGACCAAACATTTATCGTCTCGAGCTCCTCCGTGCTTCGGAAGCAACGTAAAGCGGTTGGTCTCGGCTGCATTAGCAGTCGTTAACAACCACCAATCCGCACTGGGCCCGCGTGGTGGTTTATAGCCCGTTCTCTCTATCCATCCATAGGGAAGGCTCGTGCCCCAGCAGTGGGGACACAAAAATGAGCTAATGATGATGATAAAGATCAATGTGACATCGCTTGCAGCGTACAAGCAGCCCTACAGGCGGATTCGCCCGAGAGGCGGTCCAGCAATAGCGGCGTAAATTGTAAATTTAAAATTTGCCCGGCTTCATTAATCATCTTGAGGCAGGCCGAAAGCTGTGCCGGTGCAGACAACATAACAAACGGCCCGCTCTAAGTGCGCCTTCCGTCCTCTTCCTTCGCCGTAGGAGGGAGTGAGGGGGCCGCCTCATATTTCAACGTCGATTCGTTTTAGGCGACGCGATCCATATTTCCTAAACAAAACGCGCCGGAAAAAGTTTGCAGGTCCGCTCTGTGAAACAATACGTGGCCGATTCGATGGCGGATTTCGGATAGTTATGTCCGGCTTTGAGTTGGTAGTAATAAAAGTAAAAGTTGACACACTGTTTGACTTTGTCGATTGATTGGTTTGGTTTTTGCATGCGTTGAAGTTTTTTTTATTAAAGTTAAAGTCAAAGTTAGTGAGATATTGTAAAATATTTCCCTTGTTTGTTGTTTGTTTGTCAATTATAACTATGAACAATGAATTGAGTGATGGTAGAAATTTTTAATGGAAAAATGCACCTTAGGGATCGTTACTTGACTTGCACGCAATATCTTGAAAGAATTTGAATAATGGAGTTGCATCGTTTTGTTTCATTAGGCACGTTCATAAACTCTTAACGGTGAATAGTCCACAAATTTTTCATATTCAACAAACGTCAAAACACAAATTACAGATAAAGAAAAACAATAAAAACGGCTCTTTACTCACCCGCCCAGAGTCATGCGTTTACTTGCCACTTTAATTAATGAATTTACCTTTAAAACAAAGTATGGATATGATAATTCTCTTTACAATTTGTAGCTCTTATCTTTTCGCTTTAACAAAAACAAACATTAAAATCGTATACAATTATCGGACGTAACTGTAAAATAAATCCAGTAGCATACATAAATAAAACCATTCTGTATTCAACATCAATCGGTAAGTAAAGATTAAACCATTGCTCAGTGAATATCAATTCACAACAACGTATTTACAGAAGTCTAGGCTAAAAGCTTCCAAGGAAAGCATTTTCATTAATAATTTTAAATGGAAACGCAGACGAGAAGCATTACAATGTTATTAAGGGATCTGTCAGTCAGATTTTTCTGTATCAACCGTCCACGTTTGTCTGTGCCGCGTTGTAATAATTAATATTTCGGGGGAAAAACATTTTGAGCTGGCAACTTTTATTTATCGGGCTGTCAGTTAGAAGATGTCTAAGTCATTCTCAAGTTGAAACTTGAAAATTGTGTTGTCAAGTAATTAAAAGTATTTCTTTTATTGTGAAGATTGCTTTTTAAGAACTTGGAAAATGTAGGTTGTTTATTTATTGTCAAGATGTTTTTACTCCGTATTGTTTTCAAGTACTTATCAGTCGGAACTTGATAGCGTGTCAGCTATAGGTTCGGTTTGCAATCTCGTATACTATTTTATCTTGTAACTATATATTATATAGCAGCATTTCCCAAACTATGGGTCGCGATTCACTAGTGGGTCGCGAGCGAATATTTAGTGAGCCCTGAAACATAAAACGATACAGGGACCAACCAGGTCAACAGCCGTAATTGGATGTATCAAACTGATTGCGATTAAAAGTAACTAAAGTTGAAGTTTATGCTAAAGCTATTTATTTCGACAAAAATAGGAAACAAATAAGTACATCCTTTTTTTATATATATTGATAGTCTGCAAACGAGCGGCCGGGCCGCCTGATGGTGAGCGGTCACCGCCGCCCATGGACATCAGCAACATCACAGATGTTGCTTTTGTGTTGCCGACCTGAGAAAAATCTCTTTACACCCCTTTTGAAAGAATCCATGTCGTAGTGGGAAAACCTCGGATGGCAGCTCATTCCACAGTTTGATGGTACGTGGAATAAAGTTCTTCTGGTAATATTATTATTATAATAAATTAGTATAATATAATAAATAATAAATAGCATCATTTTTGTTAAATAGATTCAATTTACCGTATTTTTTATTATTTTTTATTTGACATTTTGCATTTTAAATCATTCGACCAATCAAATTACTTATTATAAATTTTCACTAATATATTTAACATATTGTTAATTTATACAATTCAATCATATATTGACACGAATAACAATATTTAATTCATATAAGGAACAACTTTAGTATCTACGAATGCAACTCGGCCTCCGTCTGAAAATCAGAGTCATGGCGATGGCTTTGCTAACCCTTCTCTGTGTAACAGTGTGCAAAATAAATTATTTGATTTTGATTTGATTTAACGAAGTGTTTGAGAGAACAACGGCTCCAGGAAGTGTGTGTATGCTCTGTTCCGATGGCGAGCGGTGCGATGGTAGAACGAAGAAGTGGACACTAAATTAAAAAGTTCCTCAGAGCATTCTCCATTATACAGGCGGTAGAACACACACAACAAGCCGATTTCACGTCGCAAGGCTAAGGGTTCTAACCGGTCTGAGAGCTTGGGATCGTTGACCAGTGGAATGGCGCGTCGCTGCAAAGATTCTAGAGGGTGAAGCTGGCATTTAG
This sequence comes from Eudonia lacustrata, assembly GCA_947562085.1. NCBI lineage: Eukaryota > Metazoa > Arthropoda > Insecta > Lepidoptera > Crambidae > Eudonia > Eudonia lacustrata. The sequence goes on along the minus strand of OX387317.1, from coordinate 2,186,798 downwards.
GAACTCTGGACCAAAGGTGAGTACTCCGAACAGTACTCCACGTGTGGTCTAACTTGGGCTATGTACAACTGTAAGAGCTGGTTAGACGTGTCGCTTTCCTAAGAACTCCTGATTTCTGTGGTGCCATCTTCGCTTTGTCCTGTAGATACTTGCGGAATTGCACATCACTGGATATGTCAACACTAAGGATCCCTATGCTATTTGGGATGTTAAGTGGAGTGCTCTGGAACTGTGGTGCTACGACAATGAATCCTTTTTGGCGGTGAACACGCAAATCTGTGTCTTGGAATGATTGAACTGAAAAGGAATTCGATCCACCTCATCCCGAGACACGTTCCAGGGAGTTCTCAATTTTGGATACAAGTTTCAGTCAATTTTCCTGTGTGAAAGTCCGAGGCACATTAGATTTTCCGATGTACAGGGCGTCTCCCGTACTGCCATCCGCATAGCAATGCATATTCTCAATGCTAATCATATCATTATTATGCAGCAGAAACAGCGTGGGAGACAAAACCGAGCCCTGGGGAGCGCCAGCATTTATGGGCATCACATCAGAGCAGCAACCGTCGACAGCGAACTTAATGCTGCGCCCACAAAGGAAGCTAGCGACCCATTTACAAAGTCCCTCGGGTTTTCCGTATGTTGGTGTCTTCACGAGTCACGGGTGTGTGCCAGACCCTATCGAACGCCTTAGAAACTAACTGCTAGAGCTTCACCTCGACTCTCTTTGACCTCTGCCCAACGGTGTGTGAGATATTATACCAGAAGGTCACCCGTTGACCCTCCGTGACGAAAGCCGTATTGGCGGTCGGAAATCAACTGGTGATCCTCGAGAAATCCTAGGAGCTGCTGGTTGATGATACGCTCCATGACCTTTGAGAGGAAGGATGTGATTGCTATGGGCCTGTAGTTCGAAGGGTCTGATCAATCTTCTTTTTTAGGAATCGGGTGCACAAGCGCTAACTTCCACAAAGACGGAACACTATGGACTTGGTAATTGGACAAGCTCGAGTTTAAGGCGAAGAGCCTTCCCAAAAGGTCGGTTTGCTCACTGAATTTTATTTATATACCTATTAAAGTTTTCGATTGTAACTAAATGTTTTTTTTTTATTTGAACATACCTTCAACCTTATACCTTCAGCTTCATAATGGTGTAGCTTAAAGTACGATCGTTTGTGATGATGACAAATGTCAGATGAAAAATATTTTTAAAATCAAAACTTTATAAAAAAATAGCTCGAACAAATAAGACATCTACCTACCCTTTTTTCTTTAAGACAGATACGAGGTGAGCCCCGAATCTCGAAGTTCTTGTTAGGAGGGCCGCGGTCTAGTCAACTTTGGAATATATAGGAATCGGGAAGCCTCCCCGGTAGCATAATGGTCAGTGTAGTCGCCTGGATTGCGGAAGGCCAGGTGCGATTCCTGGCTGGGTCGGGTAGGCATTTAATTTTTTATTGTATTTTACAAATATTTAATTCAGCTTCAAAGTAGCAATTAGCACTTAAAAATAAGAAATAAAATGTAAAGCTTTGTAAATGCAAAAAAAGTAAAGTAATAAAGATATTTATAAGATATTGCTACAATATTTACCTATTTTAAAATTAAATTAATCATAAAAAAATTATAATAAAAATTAACTTTTAATAAATTTTATTTAAATCGTTTCAGATCTAACTGCAAATACCTATTATTCAATTTAAACCTCCGACAATTGCAATCCCCTATATTATCTCGCATATGCATCAGTCTCGCTTAAAAAGCGATGGCTTTAAAATACCACCATGTTAAATTTCTTGCCATCTACATGAGATGTTGCCCAACTCTTCTATGTGACTTCCAAAAACTGCAGTTTTGCAGTAAGCACTATTCTCGCACAACGCAGGCAGTTAGTTCCAATCCCCGTCGATTGCACAGGTGAGGCGGTCTTCATTTCCCCGCCATTGTCTCGTTTTTAAGCCTGGCAGCGCCCGTTCGCGTCGGTTGACCCGAATAGCTCGTACATCGCTTATTTTGCATAATTAAAAATGTATTTTGCGACTAGTCGAACAAAGAGTTTGAACATTAAAATCTATAGATGCTTATTTTTGACATAGAAATTAAGTATCAGTAAGATATTTATTATATTAACCCGCCTGCTAATATGAGTTTACATGTTTATTTTGAAATGGATACTTTTGTGCATGTGCAAACTAAAAATATAATCGGATAAAGGCATGTCTATGATATCTTTGAAATACAATATAAATAGTTACGATAATCCCTGTTATAAATCAATCAATCCACGATAAATTTGAATAATATATTTTTTACGAATATATTGAGTGGTGGCCGAGAGACGGTTACAGAAAAAGGGGTCGTCCACCGGTGAGATGGGTCGACGATATGACCAAAACCGTGGGTTACACGTGGCCCAGAGTAGCGCAGGATCGAGGCGGATGGCACAAGCAAAGAGAGGCATATGCCCAGCAGTGGGTCGGGAGGGAGGGGAGTGCTGATGATGATGGTGATGATGAATATATTGTCAAGGGTCCCAAAGAATTTACAAGGTTTAACAACCACAGAACTCCACTCCACACACAATTTGGCCAGGTTTTCGCAAGTATTTAGCCGTAAACACATCGCTAGGTTAGATTGGAAATTCTTTCGTTTGATGCGTGCCTTCCAAAAGCAATTGGATCTGTTCCGCTACCGACACAAGGGTTCGGTGTTCGCGGTTTCCACTGTTTAGTTTTATTTGTACATCATGTTACTGACATAGTTGCTGTTGTTTTATCGTTGGTACAGTCAGCAACACAGGTTGCTGAACACCAGTAGGTACTTTGTCAAAGCAAGAATAAATAATTTGAACCGGTGCTTTGCAAATAATCCTTTAATTATGTTATTATGACACGGTACTAAAGTAACGATTTTCACTGATGACCTTACAGCGAATATCAATGCAAAGTCTGGTGACTCAGAAAATAACAACAAAAGCCATCAGCAAACACCCTTTAAAAAAACGCATTACATTTTTTGAAACATCGAGAGCGTACATAAATATGTTGTTCCAATTTTAAAACTTGCTGTTATACGCCTTATACTAACACAGTGAAGCAGAATGGACCCATTTAAAAAAAAAATCATAACATAGTTCATATCTTAAGACAATGACGGAGCTTTTGATTATATACGGAGCATATGAAGATAAAAATAACAGCACCAACACCTTCCACCGTAAAATACAAATTCGCCTTTTTATATTGCGTCTTTGCTTTCCTTTTCCGGGAAGCAGAGCACATTCGCACACAACACACCTAACAAAGACTCGTAAAAATATTACAGTTTACGCGGGAGGAGCGCGCGTAACGAAAAGGCAGTAGACAGGTCTGTCATAGGGAAATGCTACTATGTTGTATTCGGGAATATAAAATGAACCACAGACTACAAAACTGAGGTGGAATTGGAGGAGATCGATTATGCAGCGAGTAGCATGTTCGGGTTGATATTTGAAAAGTTCGAAAGATAGATAAGTCGAAAAAAAAGTTCTTGTTTTGGACTGCAATTTTTTGAGTCAATTTCTTGCATTTTTAGTGTCACCGGCCTTTTTTGGAGGTGACGAGAAACTTTAAGAGTTCTGTAAGCCGTGTGAAACGAAAAACCCGCCAGAGTAGGTTTTCTAGAAGGAAAGGCATTACACATTAGTGATTCTCCGAGGGTTTCAGATCGGGTTGTAGCTGTAGTGAAAGCCTGGTTGTGACCTATTTCTGCAGCTAGGCAGCATTGTTTTGCATTGCAGTGTTACCATAATAATGGTAATACCGAATATGGACTAAATTTTGGCACAACAGTTCCGTAACAGTAATGCTTTATAGAAGAAATACTGCAAAAAAAATTTTTAATAATCACTTTTTCTAGTGGTTGTTGTTAGGCTGTGATACACCATGGTAACAGTAATATTGCATGGGAAATGCTTTGATGTTACAAGGACAAAGTAATACAACTTTTACGGCCTAATTAAAATACAAAACCATTTGTCGACTATCAGTTCTAAATACGCGAATTTTTAAAAAGTTTCAGGGTATAAAATATGAGTAATAGAGTCTGGCCAAAAGCTTATTTATTTATCTTTCGGCCCCCCGATAATTCCTCTCCCTCCTTCTATCATAACAAGCAAACATCATAGATAAACATAATAGAAAGAGTTTAAAACCAAGAAGTATCGATAGATGCAGTTATCTTATCAGAGTAAACATTGCGTAACCCCCTTGGTATAATTTAAATAAAATCCGAGGTAGCATTGCTCTTCCCTTAATAATTTTTGCCAACATTAATTGCCTGCCTAACATTAAATACCAAGCCAAACCTTACTGACTCGACGCATATCATGCTCGTCGGTCAAACGAAATCCATGCTGATGTGTAGAAAGCTTACAGAATTAGGCAGCTACGCTCGACTGTTGAACAGTGCCGTAATGAGTTATCAAACTCGGATAAAGTACTGTAACATGTGATGTCAGCCCAAAAGGTAGACGTAAAATTTGTAAAAATAAAAAGTTATGACAGCGCCTGTGTACACCCCGAAGGTTTTAATGAAATCCGAAATGAAATGCAAATTACGGCTGTATAACAAATCCGAGGGCGCAGTTCTGCCATTATAGGCCTGTGTCTATTATACGCAGAAAAAAAATAAAGGAGAAAAGCATCTTGAAGGCATTTCTTCATTAGGATTTATGGAGCTCTAGCGAGTTCAAAGATGCTCGCAGAAATAAGTTTTTTTTAGGATACCGTTCATTTTTAAGGTTTTTATAACTCTGCGAGGGAAAAGTTCTTTAGTTTGATGGCGCGGTCGTGGAAACAGAACAGATTACAAAGTTCTACCTCGAATTTGCACTTTGTTTATAATAATGGGGTAAATATAACTAAGAATATAGTAGAGAGATAGATAAATATAATAATTTTTGACGTAAACCTATGTCTTTTACACAAGCATATATTAGCTTTATATAAGTGGGTTAACAGATTTGTAATTAATGTGTTAATGGCGAAGTTATTACCACACTAATATTACAAATGCGAATGTTTGTGTGTATGTCTGTATATTTGTTCCTTCTTCACGCTGCAACGGATGAATGGATTTGGATGAAATTCGGCATACAGATAGTTTATAATCTGGATTAACATTTAGGATAGTTTTTATCCCAATATTCCCACGGGAATCACACTATAAATTTACTAAAAACGACAATTTAATTTTCGAATACAAACTGATCTGTTTGTTTTGTTGCCATGGAAACCAAAGAGAATTTAATCACTTGATGAAAACTGTCAAAGCGGTACGAAGTCCGCCGGGTCCACTAGTAGTGTATAAAAATAAATAGTATTTTTAACAGACGTGTACAAAGTCATAAAGTAACAATGAAATCAAAACATAACTTATAATATATAACATATAACAATGTAACTTTTACTATCATGGTAATAATTATTAACGGGATTCTTATCAATTGTTTTTATTATTTTACATTCAAGAAATTATGCTGACATATTAGATATTCAAGAAAAAAACCAATGTAAGAATCTTATTAGAGAAGAGCTCGATGGCGCAGTGGTTAACGCGCCCGTTCTGCGAGTGCTGAGGTTAAGCAACTTTTGCAAAGGTCGGTCATCGGATGGATGACTACAAATTCATCATATCGAGCTCCTCCGTGCTTCGGCAGGCACGTTAAGCTGTTGGTCCTAGCGGCATTAGCAGTCGTTAACAACCACCAATCCGCACTGGGCCTGCGTTGTGGTTTATGGCCCGTTCTCCCTGTCCAGCAGTGGGGACATAAAATAAGCTGATGATGATGATGAAAAATCTCATTAATATTTACTCTAATAGTAATGAAAAACTCAAGAACCATTTCAGAAGAAACATCGTTGTCCAAAACCGCAACCGGAAACGTTCTAAAATAAACGTTGCATGCTGTGATCGTGGTAATATTCCAATATTACTACCGAAGTCGACCTCATTTTTCAATACCAAATTCAATCAATAAACTATCAATCTTATTTATAGTTGCACCCAATTTCGAACATGCCTTGAGTGAATCATTAAAAATGTATGCAATACGCTTAGACGAAGTCATTTTTATCATAAATATTGATGAGAAACGATGCGTTACTCAATTTGGCGAGCAATCGACGTTTGTACCTACTGATGTTTACCTAGAAAATTATCAAAACATCGTCATGGTTAGATCGTAAAATCAGTCGGTTGGTAAAATAAGTCTTAACACGTTAGATTTGAGTCTGTTTTGGCTTAAATTAAGTGTATTGACAGTGTTTGTGTGTATGTAAGATGAAAAATTAATACATTTTTAAATACAAAATAGTTTTATATTGTTACTTAAGTACAAAATAAAATTTGGTGCAACTGAAAAAGCGGATGAAAGTTGCATTAGTTTATTTAATTTAGCGTTTAAATAAAACTAGTGGTCATCCAGTGGTCGAAATTCGACCGTAATTTTATTAAGGCTGCACGGATTGTATCCTAAGTGTATGGTTAAGTGTGTGTCAAATACATGGTATTGTGTGTAATGTTTGTTTTATGGATTTAATATATTTTTTATACATAATTTAAAAAAAAAAATAACATTCTGTACTCCTTCTCTATAACTAAATATAAGTGTGCGAAATTTTCTACTCCTCCGTCCGCACAATTTTCGTAAAAAGGGGTACAAACTTTTTGCTTCACGCATTAACATACATAAAGATACCATTAAAAAAAAAGTGACGTCACAAAGTCGTCGCAAACCTGACAGAACCAATTCTAGCAATCTTAGCGCCTAAGTATCTTGAAATACTGGCAACTGTCCCATAAATGTAAGGTTTAAAACAATATTTAATTCGTCCGCCCAACTTCCGAGGTCCCTCAGAGCGTACGCACGAGAAACTTTCCAATCCTCAACTCTGTAGATGAAGGAAACATTATGTAAATAGGCAGGAGCTCCATGATTAACTCCTGGGGACTTGCAGGATCTTATCGGGGACCGGTTTTGTTTAATACACGCTCTTGTTTTTGCCGAGTTCTTTCCAGAAGCTACGAATTGGGTACAGTAATTTGTTTCTTTTAAAACGGAGTTCGTTCGGAGGTGTTTTCGGGGGTGTCGCTTCGTACTGTAAGCTTGTCCGTGAGTGTTTTGGGATATTATAAGGATGGTGTTCTTTGCGAAAACCAACTAATAATTATTATGTCTTTAAAAACATTATTTCGCCTATCTTTTATTTGTAATGTTAATATCGATAAACGCATTGTTTGCAACACTGATTTAAATACTTTACATTAAAATGAGACTTAAAGGCCTTCTTGTAACCACAAACCTTCCAAAGGTTTAAAAACGTCAAAATAAAATAATTTATAAAATAAACGCAAGAAAATCTTACATCAAAAGAAACAACGTACCTAATGGATAGCGTTTATAACTTGAATCAAAAATGATCCAATACCTACCTAGTAAAAACTATCACTGTTACACAACGCGAATTGGTGGCTTGAAACAGTTGTCATCTTACCATCAACAACCAGGAACTACGGCTTGACTTGCTATCGGAAGCATGAAGAAGCTCAAGATCACCCTCACCCTTCTAATAACCCGACAGTGCGAAAGTCGCTAAACTTGGAAGATTGCAACCCGAAGCAGCCGCTGCGCCATCCAGCTCATTTTTTGTTTAGATGCAACAGTTGACCCAGTTACATTCGCAAAAATAAATTACTATCAACAATAAAAAGCAATTGCGATTCAACAAACCATATATTTATTTCTATTCGCATCTAATCTGGCTATGAAAAACACGCGGACGTTTACAAACCGCTATCGTTCCGTACCAGCAATGGTTCAGCCAAAACAGTCCGTTATACAACTGTTCGTGTTTCATTTTCGGATCGAGTTTTTTGTTCGATTTATTCGTCCATTTTTTTCACAAACCCTTTTTGTAGTCACACCACCGACCGCACCGGCCAGCGTAATTGGTTTTGGAATCTGGGTGACGCCTTTTAAGTTTCGAATACGCGGAAACAAAAGGAGGTAACGTTAGATGGGCCTTTAATGGCCGACCTCTTTGTTGTTGTTTCTTTGAAAACGTACTATATGACAATGTACGGGTTTTCCAAGTAAACCTACCAGATCTATATTTATATGACACATTTTTCGGAACATTTCAAACGTTTTCTTTTTTTTTTGAAGTAAAACTTCTTTACGCAACCTTGACTTGGGGAGTAAACTGGTGAACGCGTGACGAGAGCGTTACGAAAAGTGTGATCGGGCGAGGGGAACGGAAGCCGCGCGGACATTTTCTTTCTCTTTTCCTGTCATAGCCAGTGCATGAAATATATATACACATATCTCAGTCAGTAGTTGCAAACGAACTACCTACGAGTATGCAAGCAAACAAAATAAATTAAAAAAAAATTAAATAAAAAAAATCTACGTTTAAAGTGAATAAAATTGTAAATTCATTTTAAAGGTATGGAGCTAAAGAAGTTTTACTTCAGTCGTGTGGTCTAAAGCACACTCGTTTTTGTTTTTGTTTTTATACTTAGCACGGCAAATGACTCCATACCACCTGATGTTAAGTGGAAATGGAGTCCAGACGCGAAGACAACTGGTGCAGCGTGAAAACAACGCAACATCAGTTAACCTCACTCTGCCGGCCCACAAGGTGCTTCTTCACGCCTCGTTTGAAGGACCCCATATCATAGGAAAGAGGGAAAACGTGTGCTGGTAGACTATTCCATCTTTTGGAGGTGCGACAAAGAAACGAGTCACCAAATTTCTTTGTGCGCGATGGGATATTTGTGACAGTGAAGCGATGACTCCGGAAAGCAGCACTTGTACTCCTATGGAGGAAGGGAGAAAGTGGGATAAGGTCAAATAGTCTTTCAGAGCACTCGCCGTGGCATAAGCGGTAGAAGTCGCTGAGTGACGCTATATTTCTACGCAATTGCAGGGGTTCGAGAGTAATCTGTCTAAGGCATCGAGAACGGAACCGTCCCAGATGTGCGAGCAATACTCCACGCAAGGCTTGTCTTTTGTACAAGACACAGGTGTCTTGTACAAAAGACACAACTGCGTAAAGAGTCGGTTTTAGTAGGTTTCGGTAGGTTTTCAACGTTGAGCTAGCGAAAGATAAGACCAAAGAGCATATGCTTAATTAAAAAATAAATCTTACTACTTTTAAAAGTAACAGAAAATACTTAAACCTTTGACGCTTTTACATAACACTAGTAATCGCCCAGTGGTTGAAATTCGACCATAATGTTGTTAAGGCTGCACGGATTGTATCCTAAGCAATGAAAAATTTAAAAATATAGAATGTGAGTTTGGATTGGCATTGACAGATTTCGGCCGCTAAATTTTTTCTATTTCCAATCTTTTCCATTTTAGAAAATTTTTAAAAGAGTATTTATGCGTGTGTGTCAAATAAATGGTAGTGTGTGTAATGTTTGTTTTATTGATTTAATGTAAATGTAATGTAATGTAAGTATTTGAATACTCCTCCGTCCGCGCAATTTTCGTAAAAAGGGGTACAAAATGTTTGCTTCACGTATTAATACATAGATATACATATTAAATCAAATAACTTTTCTATTTTAGGAACTATTATGAATTAACTTTTTTCCATATATTTTAACTTTCTAACGACAGCGAGCCGTAACAATTGAATCGTTAACCGCGATTCACATTGACAGAGCGGGTCCATCTAAGCGATATCGTTGCAATACGTCTGGTGTAATGTATTCACAATGAGCGCGCGTGACACGAACATTCGTCGTAATATATTGTGGCCGGTCGCGCTCGACGCGAGTTTAATATCTGTCAGGGACAGTGGGACGCAAGTGGTGCACTCTCGGTATACACGGCGCGTTCGACTCACTAGAGAATTGTTCCGATGTTAGCGAGCTATGTGTGTTGTTTATTTTAAACTTGAAACTGCATTTGATATTCTTATAACGTTGATGCTACACAGATGAGGTGGGGACAATGTGTCCCAATAAGTTGTGGTTCGTACCTAGAGGTAAAAAGAAAAAAGAAGAAAAAGTTTATATGTTAGTAATTGTTATTCTTTTTATTCCACATCACCGTTACGCTTATCGCATTTTACCCATTACCAGCAGTTAAACTGATCTTAATATGAACCTACCCTGAGCTTTGCTGGGAACGTACGCCTAACTCTGGAGAAGCAAGCAGTAATCTAATTAGTAGGCCAAACTGGCGGTAAAAATAATATTAGAATTTTGATAAGTGTTCTAAGTCTAATTAACAAACGTTAACTGCTCACCGGTAAGCATTGCACTACATTGGCCACTTCAAGTTGTCGGGTTGATTGTATGCTGATATCCAAGACTAACTTCTTAGCGTGCCTTCCTTGGCATAAAAAAGCTCGAGATAATTAAGGTTATCTATCCAGGGATCTGGCGTAGCAAAAATTGTTTGGCTGTTGCGGCCACTACCCAAACGGGTTAGCTTGTACTACAAAGCTCCTTGAACGTTAACACCTTTTTGCCGTTTCTATTTTCTTTACAAACAAAACTGTGAAGTGCTTGGCATTTATCTCACCTGATATAAGTGATGATAAGGGCGATGTAAATGAATAAAAAGACGGAAGCGCAATGCACCCGGGGCCATTGAGGAGCTGACAACGTTATTTTAATTGTCAGAACACTATTTTTTTATGCATTGCACGGCAAATAACGGAAAATAACGGCACTCCACCGGAAGTATTAGTTTTATTAGTTAAGTGGAAATGGAGTATGTGATGCCTGGCTACTAGGATTAAGAATACGAATGATCCATGTGGATCTGAGGGATAAAGTCAAACCTAGTAGAGTCTGATTCGATCTCTAATTAGTAGATTACTGCTTCGTTATGTTATTTAACCAAGCTACTGATTATTTAAAAAGGTTATAACATATCGAAAAGCAGTGAAGCCAGCAAAGACCTTTGCTGTTCCTTACATACAAACATACCTTACATACCTTTGATACAAAATGGGATGACTGATATAATAATATTCTCTTTTTGAACAGAAGATTCGGCTCACGCAATGTTATTTCGTAGCAGCAGCGCTCGAGATAGACTAGATTGAAACGGGAAATCTGTGAATAGAATTCACACAACAAATTATCAAAGAATAAGTCAACCCGTCCACACCGTTTAAAAAAAAACAAATACCTAGAATATAATTTATTATTTTTTGATTTCAGATTACAAATTGAACTTTTATGAAAATCATTACGTAAAAAGTTCATAGGTTTACGGCGAGATAGCGTGTTTATGAGAAAAACAGAAAATTAAAAAATGCATTCATTTTTTCCCATTCTTTTACAACGCCATAAAACTCTGTTATTGTGCAACTAATCTACATATAGCATCAAATGTGACGACAGTAATGCGTGCCCAGCCAACAGCACGAGCAGACTCATACGCCTGTGTTATGAGACATCTCATTTCACGTGTTCACTTCCATTGTGCCCGATGGGACTGTCGTGTTTACTAAAGGATTTTGCGATGCTAACACAATTTTACAATGTGTTTTACTCTGTTTTGAATAAATCAGAAGCGAGATTTCATTCGAATAGTAACTACGTGTTGTGTTGCGTATTTGTGGTTTTTGATGACAGTGGCCGTTTACTTATCTTCGGATTACCTTTGAAACAGTTTTTGTCACTTAATCGTATATGGCTTTAACGAATATCGCACCGAAATAGAATACGTCGGTGATTGTACACAAACAAATAAATTTGTATATGCTATACTTTAACCGACAAATGACGATTGGGTTTTTAACGACAACCGGGACCAACGGCTTAATGTGCCCCCGAATTACAAATACACTACGATATCAAACTAGTTAAACATTATCTGAGGACTAGAGAATCGACCCTAAAAGTGTTACAACGTAATAAAATTAAAGTGTAATCATAATTAAAGCAGGCACGTTACATAGTTAAGAATCAGAATTCTCACGATACATTTGACGTATAAACACCCACCGGAGCGGTTCAAAGTCAAACATTACTCGCTAGATGTCATTCTGGCTGTTTGGTAAGAGACAAGGTTTTGGCGGTTAATTCAAAAAGCTAAAAATTAAACCTTATTACAGACTGTTAACTAATAACAAATACAAAATGTCCCACCTCAATATTCTTTTCTAAAACTATCTAAATTGAAATCAGATATAAAAAAAGCTTTTTTTTTGTAGTTTTATAGTATATCATGTATGTTATATTTAATTGTAGACTCAAAAAATTATTTTGTATTTGAGGTTACTTTTATTATATTTTTTTAAAAGTAAGTCTGTATTTAACGTAGTTATCTTAATTATAAGTGTAAACTGTTTTGGTAAATAAGAAACATAGATTAAGTAATTACCTCTGTATTATAAAATGCTGTTTATATAAATAAATAAACACCTATTTCTGCCGCTATGCACCATCGTTTTGCTACCCTTTAAACAAGAATACAGATAGATAGATACCCTAGATCTAGTGGTATACAAAGCCAAGAAACTTAATACCTGAAGTTTCACCGTTGGCAATGTGAGCGCATTGTATACATCCATGAGCTACGGCTATGGAGAGGCTGTAACAGCTCAATAGCCGGCTCAGTAATATTAAAAAATACTATTCAACTAAAAAAAACCGAAAAATCTGATAAGTTTTAGCTGCCTATATTAAAAACCATAAAACTTTAGATAATCGTTTTAAAAACTAGATAATTTGAAGAATCTTGCTCAGCTATAAAATATAAAGCAAATGTATTCGGCGGGCTGGTTAGAACTTAGAACCACGATAGCTCAATTGGGAGAACACCTGACCCTTAGTATGTCAGAAGGGTGCAGGTTCAAATCCTGCTCATGGAAAAAAAAAATTCAACATTTGTTCGCAACAAAATTTGCGTTAAAAATTATTTAAATAAAACAAAAACATTTTGCAAATGTATATTATGCTCTATCAAAAAAAATTACTTCTCATTCATTAAACATAATCAAACTTCAGAGAATTGTCTAAAAATTATGTAATTACATTTTCCTTTATGCTTCTCCGAAATCTCCCCGCTACCTCTCATGACTTACACCGGCAGCCCCACCCTAAGTAATTCCGCCCACCCGGAGGGGTGATTACCCCTTTGTGGCTCGTGCGATCCCTAATGCGTGACACTATTAGTATAACGCTAGATGTGAGCTAAAACCGACGTCTTTTTATACAAGAAATTATTGGTACTAGCGCGACTTAGAAAGCTAAGTAAGTTAGAAAAACTATGTCATTTGTTTCAGTAGATTATTTTCTTGGAACACTGGAAGACGTAACAGTGAAAAGTTTCAAGTTAGCGACGATGTAGCAGCAACAAACATTTGAAAGTGTGTAAACCTATTTCAATTAAAAACATAAAATTATATATGTTGATTTAATAATGCTTCAGTTGAGTTATTCGTCAACTCGCACACTTTTAAACTCGCACAGGTGTGCGAGATGGCACCTCTTGTTTGTGTCTTCAACTCGCACAACAGTTAAAATCTGAGGTAATCATGTACAGTCAATTGCAAAAAGGTTGGGAAAAAGTTATAATCCTCAAATGTTTACTAGACAGTTATGATTAATACAAAATAAAACAAAAAAAATATAAAAGGTATTAAAATCAATAATATCACACAAGCATTCGGCTTCTTATATAAAAAATGAACGTAGCAAACGTGTAAAACTTACTACGTAATATATATCAACAATATCACATACCTATATACTTATTTGGAGTCAGTCACTCCAACTGAAGCATTATTAAATTTAATGACATAGAATGTTCTTATTTTTTCAGTATAGTATTAACAAATAATGATTGAGTTATGAGGTATTTGTACTAAAAAAAAATTAAAGTCACTTGACCTTATAATTGTCTGTAGTTGACTGCTGAATATTATACATTCCATTGAGATAAGCACTTATTCTGTTGTCACTTGCAAATAACTTCACAGTATGGGTTGAACTGTTTAATTTTGACATTAACCTTACACGCTCACTACAGATTGTCAATTAGTAAGGACATTTAGTTATCACCAAAGTCACATTATTATACTTTTGGGATAAGCATTAAGATTTTGCGAGTATATATTTGGCATTTTGTTAACTATATAGGTTTAAGTATACATATTAAAATGGCGCATCGCTTTAGTTTAAAACTTATTAAAACTTATTTTTTATTATTAAAGTAAGACGCCACAACCAATCTATATTACTAACAAAAAATATAGCAACAGATTTTTTATTTATTCTCTGCTCAAAACTCTATACAGTAATCCACTCCAGCCAGCAAACATCGACAGATGATAAGTGGATTGGTCTCTATATCGCTCTTGTTTCAAATTTAAACACTGTGGCCAGAATCTAAACGAGTATCTCATATTTGTTCTGGCTCATCGCTACTTGCCTCGCCTTCCTAGATATTTGTTCAAGCTTACAATTTAAGATAGTGCCTCGAACGGTTATCTACAGTTGTATACACATGTATTGTTCCAGACAATTAATGTGTACAAGATTCATTACTCACTCTAATACTCGTATTATAACGAGGAAAGTATTTGTATGTTTGTAACGAATAAACTCAAAAACTACTGGACCGATTTATAAAATTCTCTCACCATTAGAATGCTACATTAAAGCTGAGTAACATAGGCTATATTTAAAAAAATGTCCACCCGTGCGAAGCCGGGACGGGCCGTTAGTTCTTTATAAATTGGATGTGTAGATAGACATATAGTATATAGATAGATATTTATAAATATAGATAGATAAATATAAAATTACTCGGCGTCGTATAATGCCACAATTGGCTATGGCCAACGTGATGTTATGACATCACTTAATATCAGATGAGATGAAAGCACTGTGCTCACTCGTAAGATATTAAAAAAGAGAAAAATGGACAGTTTTTAAGATATTTTCACCATCATTTTGATAATTGTAAGTAATTCGAGCTGTTATATTAGAGAAAGGTATAGCTTGGATGATAACGAAAATGTCTCTTTATTCCCTACAACCCAATTCTTCGCGTTCGTACTAGTGTGTTTCACAAAGATCCGTTTATTCTTTAATACTGCGACACAACACATTAATATACATATTTAAATACACACACACGTTTATAAATCGCACGTTAGCGCAAACCGTCGTACAATTAAAAGTGTGAGATTGTACAAAGTCAGTAACGTTTTCCAACAATAAATTATTCTCAAACGCTATCCGAGCGAGCAGCTTAAATTACACTTTTGTCACTTTAAGTTGGTCGGACAGTCTAAACAGATAGAAACACAATTTGCCAGAAGCAGGGAATCATGCCGAGTCGCTGGATGAATACCAACATCCCGCGCTTTGTGTTATTGCCAAAGTTTAACAGCCTATTAAAGTGTAGACGGCATAATTTTAACTGCAACAGATAGTCCAGACGCTTACGCGAAATATTAGAGGGAACGGACTTGTGTAGATTATGTCATATGCTTGTGGACGGCTTGTGTTCGCCGCGAATAAGCGAGGTCATTTCATATCGATACTGAAATAAGGATTTGAAAAAAATTGGACCCGAACACTATCTTGCTCTGTCTATCTTCCTAGCAATTTTTGAAGTATATTTTTTATATGTGCTATTAACACATAAATCATATTCCTGTTAACCCATTCAGATAGCCAATACCCATAACTATATTAAAGGTATGGGTTCACGTCAGTAAACTAACGGAGCAGCTATGGGGATCGAACTAAGATTATTCGTAACGGTTCGGGTACCGACATTTATTAATTCTCTGTTACTATGTTGCTATATGGTGGTGGAGATAGCTTCGCCTCCTTTTCGCTCGGTCTTTGACGTCATTATCGGCAATCTCTAATGTTTAACACTGCATATATTTATCATGTCTTGACTCTCTAAGATTTTTGGCCAGGTGTAGAAAGTTGTTGTGCAAAATTTTTCACGAAATTAGGCGTCCTCCTCTTTACGTGACACGTGCACACCTTTCTCATTTTGGCCGACAACTATTCCGACTGAGCTACAAAGTCTTTGGTCTCTCTGTACAATTTTTCAAGTGTTTGTATATTAGGCTTGTATTGCGCTATTAGTCACGGTTATTTCATAAATACATTGGGTATTAGTATTTCAGTACCTATCGAAATAAACTGAACTTTGTGAAAGCAAAATAGCAATTTAAAATGATAATTTCGTTTCGATTTTTATGTCACTATGAATTTTCAATGTTTTTTTAAAACTGGATGCTTTAAAGAGTTTCTATACAATCAAGTTAAACAACCAACATCGACCAACAACGCCACAGCCACAACTGTAAAGAGTAATCACGGAGCACTACATCAGGCGTGTTATTCCAAATACAAATTACGCCAAACTCGATATGGCATCTCATCGATATGTCAGTAATTAGCAGAAACGAGTCGTCTAGTATTCCGGTTGTTCTCACCTCATTACGGGTGGCAATATCGGACGGAATCAAGTGCCATTCCTGCCCTAATTGTGCCCCTCGCGTCGAGGATACTCTTCCGCTGAGTGACGACTACTACGGTAACCATGATTTGCCATTCTCCAAACGAAAAAAAACCCTATTGTGTTGAGTTTTTTCATTAGGTTCTAAGAAGCTAAAGAAGTTAACGATTACATAGTTAATACATTATTATTAACATCAGTTGACAAATTAAATTTGTAAAACTAACAACTAGTGGTTGACAAGTGGATTAATTTACAGAATTATTTATTATTTAAAAACAATTTTAGAAAAAATACCAAAGCATGTTACTTAAGGAAGGGTTAAAGTATAGTCTGATGACATGTATCACTAGCATGATTAAAGCTGGCACAGCACATATACGTATGCTAACTTTATGAAATATATATTAATATATAATACTTAATTATCTAAAAAGTGAGATGCAAAAAGTTACATTAATCTAATTCTATATAATATAATATATATATATAAAATTCTTGTGTCATATATTAGTTGCCATACTCCTCCGAAACGGCTCGATCGTTTTTTATGAAATTTTCTATGTATATTTGGTAGGTCTGACAATCGGTCGTAATCTATTTTTCATACCCCTAAGTGATAAAGTTGGTCCACCCCAAAAAATTTTTTAGTTTTTGAATATTTTTTTAATACAAAATGATTTGATTGTTTTGTTGTCATGGAAACTGTCAAAGCGGTACGAAGTCCGCCGGATAAGCTAGTATAATATAATAAAGCTAAAAAATTTGTTTTATGTTTGAACGAGCTAATCTCTGGAACTACCAGTTTGAAAGCCCAATTTTTGTGGATGGCTATTTAGTATAACGCTAAGACCCTTAAAAAGGCACAAAAAACGCAAAGTGAATACGAAGTACTACCGCATACAGGAGACGCGATGCGACGCCGTGGGGTCGGGGAACAGCTAGTGGCAGATAATAGCTAACAACGCTAAAACATATTTGAAACAGAAATTAGAGCCTAAAAGGCTTGCTATATATAATGTTATTTTTGGACCTAATTATAAACATTATCTTTGAGGTTTTAAGTAAAGTTATCTGTGTCTTCTGTATAATAGTCATGTTTCAAATATTGCAGCATTATACATTTTAAATGGTCTTTAGATCTCAGCCTTTTTTGAAATGATACATTTTTAGAATATCCTTCATTGACTTTCGACTTTGTCACCGTAGCTATAGCACCTGCACTTAACACGGGTAGAGTGATTTGGAAGCTTAATTGTGACGCAGGGGGCTTTTTTGTTAATGAGGCCCGTACGATATTTTGGGATACCTAAAGTATTCATACTCTTTATAGGTATACAATATCAAAGGTAAGACAATATATAGCATTAAATCAGTTGTTCGACAGTTTGCGTGCGCGAGAGATTCGTTGGTAAGTGAATTATAATTATTACATAAAGTTTTTTGAGTTTCCTTTAAATTCAACTTTTTACAAATAAACAGAGTCACAGCTTTTAGTTTTCAAGTTTAAAATTATATTAGATAACCATTAAAATAACACTGAATAATATTCCAAGTATACGTACACGTATAAGTACTGAGTTTATTTGTAAGAGGGAAAATTCTTAACGATGATAAATGCAAACTTCTTAATAGAGGAAAATCCTGTGCATGCCCACTTTTAGTGCAATTACGAGTATCGGGCCGAAACGTCGAGGTACATACTGATAAAGCCTTATGTCTAAGACATCTAAACTTATGAGTAAGTGTTAAATTCCATTAAACGTTAAACGTTTTATAGCAAACATACTTTTTTATTTTTTATTTCTTTTTATTACATAAAGTCTGAAGTGCTGGAGTATTTAGTCCACCACCAGGTTCAGAAAAGAGAAATAAAAGAGTAATTTGTTACAAACAATTTATTGCCCAGGGGTGGGTTTCGTCGGTCGCTCACAACTCGGTACAGTCGCGCAGATTAATAAGGGGACTTAGCTTCTAGCGGCAAGGAGTACGCGAGCGCAGGTCGGTGCCTAGGTCAGCCTAGACCCGGGCCGTAGTCTGCGCCGGTAGTATATGGATCCCGGTGTCCGGATCCGCCGCTGATCTGCCCCGGAGGTGCACAGACGGGTGTGCGCAGATGTGCAGCCGTCAACAGGCCGCAGAAGACGGTAGATGGTGTGCAGGGGTAGGTGATGCCCGGTAGTTGGAACAAATTGCTCAAAATTTCAAAGCCTTAACAGGTTGACCACCGCCGCCGGGCCCAGACACAATAAAAAATTTAATTGTTTGTCGGTCAAATAGCGTTTAAGGTGTTAAACAATTTTTATTTATACCTTCTATGATAACTAACTGTATTAAATATTATAAAAACAAGTTTTTAAACTGATAAATAAGTTTTGTAATTTAAATATATATATATATATATGTTAAGTAAGCTAAATGTAACTTCTTATTTAAGAAATTGCATCACACGCCGCTGCAACAATAAGACTACGTTGGTATAACCCCAAACCAATTCTGTCTGACTTCCAACAAAGTAATCGCGAGTTCAAACTGGAAAAGTTAAAAACGGACTTACTTTGACGTCTGCTGTGACATCTCCCAGGTAGTCAAAAGTAAGACAGTATAAAACGTTACTATTGAACACGCAACATCTACTTGTGTTTGAGGAACATGACAAGAGAATTTTGAAACGTATATTTTCTGTAGCCATTTTATTAAACCAGGTAGGCAGAGACGGAGATGGCGGGACACCCATGACAGGGACAACGAAATGGCATGATGGACCGAACGATGGGAAAAAAGTGTGAGAAAGCTTTAGTCCAGAAGTAAGACACTAACGGGTCAACACAATAAATAAATAATACATAGGTAATTATTTGGAAAATTCTGATAATATTTCAAATATAAAATCTTATTTGAATCGAAAATAACCATTGTCAATAGTAGAGCCACTATAAATTAACCGATCAAATGTGATTAGAAAAATTGGTACACCAATTTGACAAGTGGAAGATTTTTTTTAAATAAAAGAGCTATTTAAAAAAATCAACAATAATAATATGCATGAAGGGACTGATGCGAGCAAATCAAAATCTTAGCATGTCAAGACCCATCTCTGCCTACCCTTTGGGAAACAAACGTGATATATAAAAAAACATAGTACCGTAACTACTTTTCTACTATGCCAGGGGTCTCTTTATGTCTCTTAGTAAGTATTGTTTCTTTATAGATATCCATTCCGGCTCTTAAAGTGATGTAAAAACTAAAAGTACTCACGATTTCCAACTTTTACGATGAAAAGTTTACATTGTTTTGACGATGGAACCAGTTTTGTTGGAAAGATCTTACCTCTGCCTAAAACTTAAGTAAATTAAGGTCTCAAAGAGCACAAAATAATTGAGAAAAGATTGTTATCGAAAACTTGAACGCTTCTCGACAAAGGATCGAGGGCTGAAGCTTTAAAGGCTTTTATAAATGTGACCGATTAAAAGATGAAAGAATAATAAAGATGAATTGTAATTACAACCGTACAGTAACGAATGGTTTTTTTGTAAGCTGGTAGTCGTATTTATAAGGCGATTATGAAACTTTAATCTAATAGTTAGATACGAATACAATGTGCTCCGGGTTAATAGTTTTTGTTTTCTAGTTTTTGATTTTTTTTTAAATGTGCACGTGCAATCAAAAATTATTATTTGAATGGTTAGTACATGAGTAGTTTTCTTTGATTTGGTAAAAACGAATACCTATAACTGTCCCACTGTTGCGTTGAGGCCTTTATTATTGAACCCGGGATCTTCGGGTATCGGATCGAGAGTTTTACCACTCGGCCACCGAGGCGTATTTGATTGGGTAATTGGAAAAAAAAATTAATTTGTTATGCCGACCTCTAATAACAATCTGCATTTTACTAATTCAAGAGAAATGTCCTGCACAAAAGCTGTGTTGTCCCGATCCTCTAAATGCCACCACACATTTACAGAATACACTAAACATGCACACTAGTTTAGGCCCAAGACATCTACCTGGGTGCTTCTCCCCACCCCCACGACCCGTTCAACCCGAGCCAAGGTCCGAGCCTTTAGAGGTACCCTTTGGTTGTTCTGCTTCCCGATCCGATCCGAGAAATCTCGGGGAATCTAGAAGGGCACGGGGACACGCACTAGTGCGTGATGCCGTTCCCTTTAGAAAAGCTCTGAAAGTAATTCGTTTCACACGGCTTGAGTAACCCTTTAGGTTTCTTGCCGCCCCCAAAAAAACCTGGTGAAGCTGAAAATGCCCAGCGGCAATCACCAAATTCTCTAAAAAAAGGTGTGGAGTGCGTAAATACCTTGCCAGTAGGTGTTCCCACTTATTAACACCAGAGCCTATGTAATTAACGAGCCAAATTACTCTCTTTGAACGTTGACCAGACTCACATAGCACTTCCATTATTGAAACCAAGGATATTTTTTTTAAGTTATAAAATATGAAATAGTATTCAACCAGAGCTTTAGATAAAAAGAAGAAAGAGAATTTCTCGTGTTCGCAAATTAAAGGAAAATATTGTTTATACCCCATCATCCAGTAGACATAATCAAAACATCATCAACTGCGATGTATGGTTGAGAATATGCACTACTCATATTAAATTACTAGTCTAAGGCTTCAGGCAATCAATGGTAAAATTGTAGCTCAATGTTCCAACGAACAGAAGCTGTATAAGTGAAGTAACGCCATCGCCATGGCACAGATGAATGAGGAATATTCTAATAACTTGAACTCTATTTAAATATTATATTTATTATATTTATATTTATAGGTATTTGTTTTAACCGCCTCTGTGGTCTAGTGGCTTAAGACCACCGGTTTAGACCCAGAGGTCCCGGGTTCGATTCCCAGCGGGGGTACATGTTTGTGTACTCGGTTTGGTTGGTGGTAGGGCTTGTTAGTCCGCCTGGCTAGCTACCACCATCTTATCTAAATATGTCGCCATAACATCAATGTTTGTAGCATAGCCAGTGCCTTAATAGTTGAGGTTCCAGGGTGAATTGCGCTTCCATCATTGAAAAAACATATGAAATTACATCCACTATTAACATAAGACAGCTTCCAAGGTAGCTTACCAAAGTTGTATGCATAACATCATCATTAGCTCATTTTTATGTCCCCACTGCTGAGGCACGAGCCTTCCCTATGGATGGATAGGAGCGGGCCCAGCGCGGATTGGTGGTTGTTAACGACTGCTAATGCAGCCGGGGCCAACGGCTTTACGTGCCTTCCGAAGCACGGAGGAGCTCGAGATGATAAATTTTTGGTCACCTTTCCGATGACCGGCTTTTGCGAAAGTTACTTAACCTCAGCCCTCGCAGACCGGGCGCGCTAACCACTGCGCCATCGAGCTCCTTATATATGCTTATATTTCCGTGTATTTCGTTCTAATCTTCTTACATTCGTAAAGCCGGAATCATAAAATCATTATTTATTTCATCATCATCTCAGCCAAAAGACGTCCACTGCTGGACAAAGGCCTCCCCCAAGATGGGGGGTATTTGCCATAATCGCCACGCTTGGCAGGCGGGTTGGCGATCGCAGTAGGTTGAAAGTAACCTCAGAGAGATGCTGCTGCCCATCCTCTGGAATGGTCCCTTAGTCGCCTTTTACGACACCCACGGGTTGAGATGGGGTGGTGCAATTCTTTATCCCCGGCACCACACAGGGATTATTTATTTAAACAAACTTAAAAATAAGTACTTTTGTATTCTCCGAAAAATGTTTACCTACTACCCATCCAGGACTTCTATATTTTCGCTGTAAAGAAAAATGAGCGTAAGAAACTGTAGTAGTAGTAACGACATTTACAAAAAAAAAGATTTTTGTTACCTTCGAATTCCCTACATCTTGGAAATACTACCATTTCATTATTGCGAGTGGATCTTACAGAACCATTCCGTGAATTTCCCAACAACCAACATTCCTTAACCCACATCATATTTTAAACGATCCAAATTCTCGTCACTGCCGTAATTACATTCCGCACCATCAGAAATGGAGCAATAAGAGCACAGAAGTTCCTATCTGCAAATCGGAGAAAATTATAAAATGGATTCCATTTGAGTTTTAATTCTTAAGGGAATAAAATCCGAACTCCGTCCCGACTTAGGGAGGAAGGAGACATAGGATAATTGAAATTCTCCTTAATTCCCGTGGCCTCTGGCCCACAAAAGTTAATGGTTGGTTAGAGATTAATGTTTTCTAAGGTGCTTCAAATTAGCTGTATAGATGAGGTGGTTTTAATACAAAGTTTGGAACAACAGGATAAGACAATTGTTCGCAACTAAGAAATGAAGCAACTAATTAACAAGTACACGTAGATAAGATTTCCATGAAATATGCAAACAATATTTAGTGTTGATCTTTAAAATAATAACTCTTCTAAGCTCGACCGTACTGGAACTGGTAATGGTATCATCATAATCATCATCATCATCACCACAGTCAAAAGACGTCCACTGCTGGACAAAGGCCAAGGACAAGTAGCAATGAGCAGGGCACATCGCTCGCAGGACTGATGGTCGCTGGGGCGGAACAGTCCTCGAGTGGTGACCGCGTACCGGGAAGCGCAGTGTGGGCAGGCCTCCAACAAGGTGGACCGACGATCTGGTGAAGATCGCGGGAAGCCGCTGGATGCGAGCAGCACAAAACCGGTCAATGTGGAGATCCTTGTGGGTAATGGTATATTCAAGAGCAATTAAATAAAAAATAATACATATAATTATGTAGGAAAATTTTATATATTTTTGTGACAACCTCCTTGGTCGAGTGGTTTGTACGCCGGTTTTCATGGTGTCACCATCGCTGAGGTCCCGGGTTTGATCCCCGGTCGGGTCAATTAAGAAATTTATTCTTTTTCTAAATTGTCTCAGGTCTGGGTGTTTTTTTATGTATTTAAGTATTTTATGTATGTTTATCCGTTGTCTAGTAACCATTTAACGAGTTTCATAACGAAGCTTCTCTTGGGCTAGATAATTGGTGTGAGTAGAGGTAAGTTTATTTAGTTGGTTACCTTGGTAGCCTGAAGCCTAGTTTAATTCTCCTTCACGACATGATTAAAGATTGGATTATTACATAACCATGGATCTTATGAATGTTTCATCTCACTAAATACATTTAAATGTGTCTACATTATTTACCCACCCACATACAGATATCGCATAGAGAATAAATATCGCATTATCTTTCCTAAAACATAATAAATCACAGTCTCCACACACCGCAGTTCATACATGCAGGGTAATAACTTCAAAAACTACCGGCTTCCCAAAAACTTTGCCAGTCACATAAATACATTAAAAATCATTCGACAGCAGTGATCTATTGGAGCTCCAACTATCGGACGTTTATCAAAGCAGTGAAAGTATAGTTCTCGGGTACAGCCAATTTAATAGCCCAACTTTTTGTGACTACTCTGTTCAAATTTACCGATTTCCTCAACGGCAGCCCCTTTTATTTATCGCTGTTCAATGTTGATTCCCTATTCCAATATTTGAGGTACTTAACTGCAATGCTTAGTCGATTTTTGGGTTAGCGTGATCTGTTCTACAATTTATATTTTATCTTTTTGAAGCATCTTTATTTTTGATAAGTAAGTATTATGAAAATGTAGTTACATCGTTAAAAATTCAATCTTTCACTAGATGTAAACTTCTACATAATGAACATGTCTGAATGCCAAACAAGAAAACACAAACTTATTTATAAAATTGTATTAGACATTATTTAAATAAATACTTTTTTATTTTTAATCTTACCATAATTATTTTAATTATTAGAAAACTTATTACTAGGAAATTTATTAGTATGGTGCTTTTGTTTTGTATTGAATACCGTGGCAGCCGTTTAGTAGATGGTACCTACATGTTTTCCTTTCGAAGAATATGTCTCGTTTGCTTTCTCATCTCTTTAAATTGGTAGACAATTCTTCAAAGACATACTACGGTTACGGTTGAGTTGCGGAGTGCTTAAGGATCGTCTTTCCATTAAAAACTTTTATTCAGCGTTCATAGGAATAATGAGCATGCTGATTCTAATTCCCCAGCGTTTATTCATGACAGATCTTCAAAACTTAAGACTCCATAAAAATGTAAGTCTTGGGTAATATAAAAACCGACTAAGTGCGAGTCAGACTCGCGCACGAAGGGTTTCGTACCATTATCTATAAAAACGGCAAAAAAATCATGTCTGTTGTATGGGAGCTCCTTTAAATATTTGTTTTATTCTGTTTTTTAGTTGTTGTTATAGCAGCAACAGAAATACATCATCTGTGAAAATTTCAACTGTTTAACTATCACGGTTCATTAGATACAGCCTGGTGACAGACGGATAGACAGGCAGACAGACGAGACGAACAACGACGGACGGCAAAGTCTTAGTAATAAGGTCCCGTTTTAACCTTTGGATACGAAACCCTAAAAGTGAGCTATGCTGCAGCTGATGTTATAATTACTAAGTATTCGATCCTTGGGGGAGGCCTATGTCCAGTAGTGGACGTCATTTGGCTGAGATAATGATGATGATGACGACGATGATGATGATGATGATGATGATGATGATGATGATGATGATGATGATGATGATTTGATCAAAAATATATTAAACGCTTTTAGTCTAAATGCGGTTACCATGTTGTTTAATTAAGTATGATATAGTTTTTATTTATAACTAGCAGCCCGTCCGTGCTTCGCACGGGTGGACATTTTTTTTATTATAGCCTATGTTACTTAGCGTTATTGTAGCATTCTAATGGTGAAAGATTTTTTTAAATCGGTCCAGTAGTTTTTGAGTTTATTCGTTACAAATATACATACAAAAATACAAAGCTTTTCTCTTTATAATATTAATAGCGGAATGGTGGTTGTTAACGACTGTAAATGCAGCCGGGACCAACGGCTTTACGTGTCTTCCGAAGCGTGTAGGAGCTCGAGATGATACACTTTTGGTCACCTATCCGATGACCGGCCTTTGCGAAAGTTGCTTAACCTCAGCACTCGCAGACATCGAGCTCCTCATAGAAATGGGTATTTTGGGCAAAAACTTCATAGAATCACTATATTTCGACAATATAAAAAAGTCATAAGGGATTCATTAAATAACATTATAAGTAGTCCTAAGATAATGGCGTGCAAATTACCATTACTGCCTATGAATGCTTAAACAGTAAACAAAATGTTATTCTAAAACGACCAAAGAATAGCACAATATACCCATTTCAACATGCTAGTGCACTACCACAAAATCCAATTCACAAAACCGCATGTATGTAAGGCATCATGAAAATTGCATACAAGCCTCCGTATAAACTATGTGCAGAAAGACTGACAGCTTATTTTAATGCAGTGGGCAGAGTACGGAATACAAATGATATCCTTCCGTTTTTTTCCTACCAAAGTTGTATTCTTCGCTGCTTTTCACATGCAATAGCAAGTTGATTTAAAAACTAGATAAGAGTGAGTTTAACTTAAGTAGTTTTTTTAAAATAGAAATAGAAAAAATATATTTATTTGGAACAATATTATATTTTTGTTATTTTTTATGTATGGGTTTTCATGTTGAGGAAGATCTTTACTTTAAAAGGTAACTCTATGTATAAAAACATAACGTTTTATGCGTAAACAGAAAAAATACCGAGAAAAAGAACTTATAGAAACCGTAAAATGATTTAAGTAAGTACTTACGTTTTCTACATTTTACATTCTCTACAATACTTGAATATTTATTACAAAGAACCCTGAGCATTTAACTTATATAAAGATACCTATAAAAATTAACTGAAATGTTCCAAGCATGAAGGATCGTCAACTATTTCAAAAACAAAAGCGTACTTCAAGCCATTAATTTCCATCAACACTATTACCGCACTGCAACGGACGGACGTTTCCCAAAATGTCATCAAAAATGCAAAATTTTATGAATAGCCCCAAATTGGTGTGGTTGTACCCCGCCAGAGATAATTATGCTGCGCCCTCATTTGATGTCATCAACCAATTTATTATTGATGAAATTAATGAATTCTCCGATGGTATCCATTAGTACAAACTATTAAAGCTAGATTTTGTCAGTTATTGGCACATAATTATTTTAATGTGGAGTAAGTCCTAGCAAATGGTTCTAATTGAGTATTTGGAGGTGTTACGTAGTAAAAAATTGATGCCGATACGTTTTTATATAACTTTCCATGTGGATTTCACAATTTATGAATAATCTTTTAACAAAGAGGATGTTGGTAATTAAAAAAAAGAACTTGAAAGAAATTAAAATTAAAAAATTTGGGTAAAGAACAAAATATAAAATATTGAATTAAAAATAACTTTAACTTATAAACAAAAAGTTTTAAACTAAAATCTTATAGATGTATAACCTTATGTACAAGAATTACCTATAATTATTAATTTTGGCTCAATTTAGAACGTCTAAATACCCTACCTGGATCTAATAAATTCAGATACAGTTACAAAGATGGTCATCTTGAGAACCTCATATTGATGGGAGTAGGAAAACGCAATAAAACTAAACTTAGTTGAGTCCAACATTGCAAGTTTTTAGCTTTAATCAAACCCAAGAGGCATCTTGAGCAACTTTTAACGGGATTTAATAGTTATATTCAAAGCTGATTATGTTGAAAACGCCTGCATTATTTTTATCAAACCAAGCTAAAAGGAACGGGAAATAAAAAAACAGCTTTGAAATCAGTTCATCCTTTTGAGAACTAGAATGCCATAAACAGACAGATAGACTGACAGACACGAACGATATAACTTTTAACACCACTCCTTTTCGTCAGGGTGAAGTTCAAAAAGAAAATCTCTTGAAGAACAGAACTAGCAATTATGCTTCTCTTTTATTTAGTAAAAAGTATCCTGTCTTAGACTTAGGAACGGATTGATGACGCATCAGTGACATTGTTTAGAGCTAAGTGAAAATTTAGTTAAAAGACATCCTAAACTAGCAGTAACGCTGTTTTTATTTTTTCAATTGTCTGTGTATATACCATGTACACATAAAAGAGAAATAGAATGAATTTCTGAATTCCAAATGCTTTTATTAACACTGTCATCATTATTCTCAGCCTACACATGTCTACTGCTGAACATTGCCTATGTTCAGCAGTAGACATGTGTAGGCTGAGAATGGACCGCCACCAACTTATTTATTTATGAAAAAAAGATTTATTAGACAATTCTGAATTTGACATTAAAAAATGTCTCTATGGGGAATGGAACGTCGTAAAAGTGGGTCATCGGATGATCTAAATCGCCGTCCGGCGGCTGTGTGTCGCGTCCAGGCCAGACATCATGTTTGTAAAGTTTCATGTAGGTAATTAGTGCATTGGTGCATATCTGTAGGTGTCACTACTTTGAAATTACTAAGTCATTGACGACTGACGTGGTTAACACACACCTGCTCATCAGACTACCCAAACTGTCAGCTTCACCATTTGCCAAACAATTATTCATCATCATCATCATCAGCTCGTTTTTATGTCCCCACTACTGGGGACGAGCCTTCCCTATGGATGGATAGGGAGAACGGGCCGTAAACCACCACGTGGGCCCAGTGCGGATTGGTGGTTGTAAACGACTGCTAATGCAGCCGGAACCAACGGTTTTACGTGCCTTCCGAAACACGGATGAGCTTGAGATGATAAATTTTTGGTCACCCATCTGATAACCGGCCTTTGCGAAAGTTGCTTAACCTTAGCACTCTATTAAAAATTAATTATTTTTTATTCTATTTTTTAGTATTTGTTGTTTTTTTTTAGCGGCAACAGAAATACCTACATCATCTGTGAAAATTTCAACTGTCTAACTATCACGCCTCATGAGATACAGCCTGGTGACAGACGGACAGACGGACAGACTAGACGGACGGACGGACAGCGGAGTCTTAGTAATAGGGTTCCCGTTTTACCCTTTAGGTACGGAACCCTAAAAAAAATGATGTAGTTGATGTGGTCTGTACGTTATACACTGTTGTGCAAATTAATGATTACAACAATTGTTTAACATTGTAATAAAAAACACAATACAGGCGTACCTAGCCTACCTAGCCTAGTCTTAGGGCACGTTTCACAACTCGAAAAATCTTGATTCTGCCAAACTACTAGTTTGTAAAATGTAATACAAAGTGTGATACAAAATATAAAATAAGCTATTGGGCTCACTTATTATATTCTTATTTTGAAATAGAAATAGAAATAGAAAAAAATCTTTATTTGGTATAACTACACATACACATTCAAAACACAGGAACAATTCTTTTGCATATACCAAATTGGTTTCCGCTCAATGTCCTGGTGTTAACCACGACGCTGGTCTTCCGCGGATGCCATATTTAAATTAAAAATTATATTATCTTCAGTTAGCATTAACTAGCTGACCCGGCGGACTTCGTACCGCTTTGACAGTTTCTATGACAACAGAACAAACAAATCGTATTTCTATTTATTTATCATTAAGCAATTTTTTTTCTAGTAATAAATATAGCCTATGTTACTCAGCGCTAATGTAGCATTCTAATGGTGAAAGATTTTTTTAAATCGGTCCAGTGGTTTTTGAGTTTATTCGTTACAAACAAAAATACAAAAATACAAAGCTTTCCTGACGAAATATATCAGACCCGTTCATTTTATTGCCTTCGCAATAGGTCACATAATTTGTAAATACACAGTACATAATATTATTTATTTATTTACTCATGGCTTTACTTACCGTAACTGATAAAAATGTGCCAGACTTGTCTTGCTAGGTATACTAATAATAAGCAAATCTAGAAAACATGTGACTTTATTTTTAGGGTTATAAGTCGGGACTGTGACATAATTTTGTTTTTTTTTTGTATTAACGGGTAAGCACATTGCCTTGATCTCAATTACTTATACTTCCATTAAAGAAATACCACAAATGACATCCTGATCTGTCACAAATCTTTTCTCTTTACATGATGTCAGTAACGCATTCAACTCCGTGGATTTCGATACCTCCACAAACATTTGCATTATTACGTTCTATAGGCAGGCAGCAAAGTTGTATTTAGATTTCGCCTAACCAATGATTGATTGTGGCAAACGGCCAACTGTGGTTGAGGCGACAACCCCGTGATGTGTCATTTGTGCGGTGCGCATTGCCAAAAGTTTAATGGTTAACATTAAAATATTATGCTCAATTGAAACGGAACTGCTTAGTAAGGAGATATGAATTTTTATGGGGAACGAACTTTATAGCTTTGTCACACAGACAGTAGTCTACAAATGCCATATACATATATTCGCAAGAAGCGCTTAAATAGTGCAATTGCTGGTGACAAGACCATCAATGATTATATTGAAATGTGGTTGAATATTGTTCTTGGTTTGATTAGTGGTAATGCTATTTCTAGATCCGCCTTACTATGTACATCATATACCTACTGTGTGACTCTCTAGCTAGGAAAATAATGGGACTCCTGGGATCGGCCTATCCGAAACCGGAGGACTTCAGGCTCTTTGCTCTTAAGGACGTTGCCAAACTTATGGCATCTATCTTTACAGAGGAGGAAGAGTGAAAGGCTGGGGTTGCACAAAAGATCCCGATGGGTCGCAGTGTTACTGATAGAGGGAAACTTCAGCAGGCCCCATGTACATCATAATATTTAAATAATGTAATTATCTAAATTTCATAACTACATTGCATTGGTGTGCGATTGCTGAAGTTAAGCAACTTTCGCAAAAGCTGCTCATCAGATGGGTGACCAAAAATTTATTATCTCGAACTACTCCATGCTTCGGAAAACATGTAAAGCCGTTGGTCCTAGCTGCATTAGAAATGGTTAAAAACATTCAATTCGCACTAGGTGTGTGGTGGTTTATGATGTTTATGATGGTGGTTATTGCGTTAGAGGCAAGATAACTTAAGTTCTTCTGTGGTTGACTATTCCAGTCCACATTTCAGATATTAGCCCATTTTTGTGGTGTGAAAATATTATTTTGCCAGTTCCATCACTTTTGTTAAACGATTTTTACTCGTTTCGCATGCAAGCGCATCCCGTGACATCGGAACGTAGCTAACAACTGTCTACACAAGTTCGAAATGCAATTCTGTCGATATGGAAAAGGTTTTTCATGTAACAAAAAAAATTCGTTCATAAAATAACATACCTATCTGGAGGGATCGTCGTTGAATAATATCGCGATGAAATTTTAAATTTTTTTCAGCCGTTCGCGTTTAGGCATTTTTGTAATAAATTGAATGGCAGTGATTGATGGTGCAGCGACGACGCCATGAGCCCGTCGTACACAAAATAGTAGTGGAATGTTAAAAAGGGACTAATTTAACGGGTAGGCACTAGATTTTTTTTAAATGGACGAGTGAGTTTTCGTTAAAAACTAACTATATATTACAGGTAAACTTTCTAGTACCTATTTACAGGTTTTGTATTAATATTTTGGGTCTAATTAGATGATCATTTATTTACCTACATGAACTTGATGAATATGAAGCGATGGTGAATTCGTGTTCTCGACAGAAACGAGCACTGGTCAGTTGTTGTTAGCAACTGCGTAGCTACTATTACGTGGTGACTGTTTTTATTTCTTTTTCTTTTCTTTTTTTATTTCTACTTAAATCGGATTCCTTTTTTTATAAACCAAAATACAAATATTAAACTTATATTTATTTAAAGGTTTAACATGTTAATAATATATTATTGTAAAAATAATAAATACCTATTAGGTACTTTGTATCTAAGGAAATTTTACTGCGCAAAGACCGTAATCACTCTTGGCCGGTTTTCCATAATACGATCTGTGAGCGGTACGGAACGGCCTGATTATACTCGTAGCAGCAGCGCTGTGACTACAAACTGCTTTAAAAAGTAATTTCAAATTAAGAATCAAAACATCTACTAATATTATAAACGCGAAAGTTTGTGTGTATGTATGTTCGTATATTTGTTGCTTCTTCACGCTGCAACGGATGGATGGATTTGGATGAAGTTCGGCATACGGATAGTTTTTAACCTGGAATAACATATAGAATACTTTCTATCCAGATATTCCCACGGGAACGGGAACCACGCGGGTGAAACGAGCGCTAGTTTTTAATATGGCATTGCGCTAATTCTATAATTAAAATGTAGTTGAATTATGTTGTATAAACAATATCAACACGATAAATGATTGAAAGAGTAGCATATTTTCGATGATGCTTTTAAGATAGCACAATTACGGCCGACTTTTTTCCTCTTGATGTTTATTACTGTCAAAATGAAGCGGAACTTCCATTTTGCGTTATTGGGGTTTTAAAAGGCTCGTCTAAGCCTCAAACCAGGCTAGCAGTTCAAGGGAAGGAAAGAAATAGCGTGCATAATGTATATTATCTAATAAGTAGATGCGAACACTACACATTTAAATAAATATTTAAAAAAAATATTATTATTAGCACTTTCGTATTTTGGAAGGTACGTAAAACAGTTGGTGCCTGCTGCATTAGCAGTCGTTAACAACCACCAATCCGCACTGGGCCCGCGTGGTGGGCTATGACCCGATCTCCCTATACATTCATAGGGAAGAGAGAGATGACAGTGTGCGTGTGACTACAGACCCTGTTATTTTTATAAAATATGACAGTAGCGGCTGGATTTGATCTTAGCTAAGACTTTATACAAAGCTTATAACCATTGTTAAGTCGTCACTACGCAACGTTAGTAATTTAATTGTTAGAGATGTATCAGAATCAGAATCTTTATTGCATGTCACAAATGTAGTGTATGAACCTGAAAAAACTTCCCTGAAAAGGGAACCTCCATTGTGCCTGACATCTGTAGTTCGTCGCTGAACAGTTTTTAAATTTAATCTAGGTAAATTAATAGAGTAAGATAATGTTTATTGTTTGAATCGTATTATGTAACTGTTTTCATATAATTTTAATTTTAAGTTGTGAGTTTTATTCTATTTAATAGTATTAAGTAATGTAAATCATATTTAATTTTAAATAATTTTAATTTGATCAAAATGTATTTGTATTGTATTCGAATGTCGATATTTTTATAATATTTCAATAATTTTTACGTTCATATTTTATTAATATTGGATCAAACTCAGAGTAGATTATGTTGCCTTGTTAGAGATTTATCATGTCGTGTACACGCGTCATAGGAACGACAACCTGTCCGTGAAAAATGTCAAAATAAATAAAAAAATAAAAAATGAGTCACTTGCCCCTGATTGTATCGCTAGGCATTACTTTAACAGTAATAAATAAATCACACATCAAATACTACAATCGTTTTTTTTCAAGTGTCTCCCGGTCCCAACATTACATGGTGACCCTGCCAGGATATAGATCGCCAGCTTCTTAATTTGTAAGGGAGGATTCCGTGTAAAGTGCACTTCCACCTTATCACCAAGAGCATCCCAGTTGTAAAATAAAAAAATAAACAAAAATTTTATCAGAAAAGGTCAACATTCACATTCTTCACAATTCGTCAAAGGAGGATAATATCGTTAGCATAAATTAATCTTCGCAATAACTCCACAGATCCGCCCTAAACTCTCGTTTAGTATTTAAAATGTCTCCTCGCGTACCGCAACATAGGATCGTATAAAAACGTCGCCTCCACGTCGTTAAGGAAATGAGTAACGTTACCATGCCGACGTCCACGTGTTTATATGTAGATACGAGTAGCGGGTGAACACAGAAACAAGGCCCTTCATGTTAATTCAATTTTAATAAGATAATTCTTTTTTGGATAAAAAAAAATGTTTCTAACTAACAACTGATTTGACTGCTGGTTACTAACTCAGGAGTTTGTGGCTTAAATATACTAACGCTTCGACTGTACAGCCTCAGTTGTAACGATGTATGACGGGTTGAAGTACGGGACTTTGTGGCTTAAATATAACGTGTCATGTTTGAATATAGTTTATATTACGAACGCCCCGACTGAGTCACTTCGTTGCAGCCGTAGCGACGAATTGATTAAAAGTTTACTACAATATATTTTTGAAAAACTGATACTGAAACTGTAAACTAGAAACTTACTTTCTTAATTATAACTGTCGCAACACAACGATGCTACGAGCATTGACGTACAGCGACAGACTTAGACAATACTGTGGTAGTTATAACAAGCACCACCACCAACCACTTAAATTAAATAAATTTGAGCTCGAAGATAGTCTAACCAAAACATGCATACGGTCTCTATTTAGAGTCAAATCAAAAGATTTTATTGCATAAATGTGGTAAAATTTAAGTTTACTATAAAAGACCTTATTGTCGTATGCGGTAATTGTGCGCTTGCTGATGAACAAATAAAATTAATTGATATAAACCAATCAAAACAAATCTCGATTTTGGTTTTATTATCTATCTATCTACTATCAAAATGTCTTTATAATAATAAAGATGGTACTAAAATAAGAATTTAGAAATACTCTCAGTACCCAGCGAATTTCACAAAATACAATAACAGAGTTTAAAATCTTTACGTGCAAAGAAACGTAAGACGCGACCTCTAAGGAGTCCGGCCATTCATCCCGAGAATTGTGATTGCCAGACGTTTCTCGAGCCACCCGAAACTTTAATATCACCGTGACATACATATACGTATGTAGTGTCGCATCTCGCGGTCTGCCGTAGCATTCAATTCCCAGCTTTTTTAATTATATGGATAAACCCACCGAGTTTCTTTTCAAATCTTTTTTAGAGGAAAACTGTGTTTTTATTTTCGAGAACGGACAAGTGTGGGTGTGAACGCTGGGATTTAGTTTCCGCAAAGCTTTTTTAAGCGCACCTATGATTCATACTTTTGAGTTGTTTTGTGTTAGTTAATTAATGTAAGGATTTAGTGTCCGGATACAGTATACATTTGAGGCTCTTTGTTTTGTATGGTTTTGTGTTTGATGTTTTTCGTTCTTTAAAATCACTTTTGTTTTTTTTATTATTCGGGTAACGTGGAGTTGTATAGTAAGTTTGTATTGTCATTTATCAAAATGACAATACAAACTTACTATGTCTATTAAAAAACGGAATTTAAATATAACCTTTTCATTGTCTACTGAACATTAATCTTAAAGTATTATTCTATGTAATCCGATATTAAACAGTTTATCTGTAAAAACATTACAAAAACATTTTATAAATAACTTGCCTACTGCTTAACTGATCTATTTGTAAAAATATTATGATCGGATGTTAATAATGGTAGTTGTTGACATTGAATGGGCGCCTTTGACTTTTCAAGTAAAAAAGTATATAGTGTTGAATAATTTCGGCGGGCTGGTTAGAACCACGATAGCTCAATTACGAGAGCACCTGACCCGGTATGTCAGAAGGCTCAAATCCTGCTCGTGGAAATTTTTTCAACATTTGTGTTTGTGTAATTTGTTCGCAACAAAATTTGCGTTAAAAATTATATAAACAAAACAAAAACAGTTTATCTGTTCTTCTGAAACAGCGAACATTATATTCTATGTTTCTTTTAAAAAAAACTTCTTTTAAATAACGTCTCTGTTTGCCAAACGATTTTTTTTACGTAGCTTAAAGTAACTTAGTTATAACTTTCTTTCCATAATAAATAAAACATGCAAAATATCAGTTTGCAAATGTTATGTCCTCGTTGGAGGCTCGTATCTAAAACCAGGCAGCTTAGATAAAGGCATAAGCACGCTGTAATCTATATCATAAAGTACTTTTCGATATCTATCATCGACCTTATCTGTCGGCAGTGTATCATAACGGTAGTTGCGTGTTATTTGGTGCTATTTCATATCTCATATTTATAATACTTAGTCGTGTGTCCTTATTTGTGTATTTAGAAAACATGTATGATATAAATGTCTTAGTAATGTCAAATAGGTATTGCAATGCGACCTATTAACAAGTAGTAATGATTTACTTTTATTATATTTAGTTTGACTGTCAGTCAACAATGATTTCATTAAAATATAAACTTAGCGTAAAATAAAGCGTAATATAATTTTGAAACTCACTTAAAGTTAAGTTATATTAAAGTTTAAATTAGTTATTTAAATATATTTTTTTATAATAATGTGGTAATCTGCGCTAACTGTAGCAGTCTTCTGTAATTTAAACTAAATAAAAATTGTATGCTAGTCTATGGGTAAGCATATGGCAAAAATAAACTTTACCGTACCTTGACCTAAATAACAAAGTTGGGATACACTTAAAAAAAAGAAGGAAATGAATATATCCAGTTACATATTGACTAGCCCTTCAATTGCATCAGAGCTCTGCCAATAGTGTCAATACGTATAAAATTAAAAAATTCAAAATTCAAAATTCAAAATCATTTATTCAGTTTAGGCTACAAGTAGCTCTTGTGAATGTCACTATGCCATCGGTTTGTATGTCTACTCTGGGCGGGAGATCTTGGATATAGGACTGCCGTAGGGCGGTCTAGTCGACGTTATCGACATAATTTTCGTAAGGGATCATGTTAAGGCATCACGGCTACTGATATTCAACATCTGGGTGCTTAGTACGAATTTCGATCATCGTTTAATCACGTTAACGAAAACGAGAACTTGTATTGCGATATTTCGTTTCTCCACGTTTGTCACTTGGAAGCGTTGCTTTAATGCCATATTTTTTTTGTGTTCTAAAATATACATTTCTTTAAGTTAACAAGCACTTTTGAATCGACAATAAGTTTTACTTACTACCCCTTCAGGTTACTGGTTTTTCGTTAAAGTAATCGAATGATAAATAAAATTCGCACCGAGCACTTTGAAATGTAGAATAAATGTACCGAATCTGTATGCTTCGGTACGTACATACAAAGTTTTACAACGGGGATGATGCAAACTACTTAACATACAGAATTTCTTTTTATCTGTGCACAAATTTTCTGGAGCGACTCAGAATCGGTAAACAACTTTCTCATAGTAACATGGGTTGAAATAATGTCAAAAACTTTGAGACTCTTCATACAAATCAGGCGAATCAAGTGTTCGCTAAAGTCCAAAAAAATTTGTTTTATTACGACCCATGTTACTATGAGAAAGTGGTTTTCTTACCGATTCTGAGTCGCTCCAGAAAATTCGTAACCACTGCACTGGTAAAAAATGTTCCTGTATAGGTAATAGCTAGAGATAAATCCGGTGAAAATATTTTTATTTTTTTTATTTTACGGGTAAGCACAGTGCCTTGATCTTACCTGATGTTAAGTGATGATAAGGCCAATGATGGAAGCGCACTTCACCCGGGAACCTCAACTAGTGAGGCACTGGCTATCTTATCTCTATCTGCCGGAACACAACAATGCTACCAACATTGATGTTATGGTGACCTATTATTTAGATAAGATGGTGGTAGCAAGCCAGGCGGGCTAACAAGTCCTACCACCAACCAAACCGAGTACACAAACATATACCCCCCCGCTGGGAATCGAACCCGGGACCTCTGGGTGTAAACCGGTGGTCATAGCTACTAGACCACAGAGGCGGTTAAATATGTCGCCATAACATCAATGTTTGTAGCACTATTGTTTTCCGGCAGCTAGAGATAAGATAGCCAGTGCCTCACTAGTTGAGGATCCCGGATGAAGTGCGCTTCCACCCTCGGCCTTATCATCACATAACATCAGGTGGGATGAAAGCCAAGTGCTTAGCCATGAGGAATAAAAAATAAGTATCATGGGCATCCCCTGTATCACCGGCCGGTGCAACTCGGTCGAAACGTCGGGTTAAGGTAGCCTATGATACTAATACTAAGCAGTTTTCGTTCCTTTTTAAATTTTTTAATTAAAATGGAACGCTAAAGTTTAAAAGTGTATGCTACGTATACAGTCTAGGATTAAACGTTATATTTACCTGATACAGGGGATTTGTATAAACTCAATATCGGCTCAGACATAAGCGGGCCGCCCGTTTCTGGAAAGCAAACATAGCATTGTAGAGAGTGCGCCGAGACGCCGGCCGCCACCAACTACGGAACGTTTTGTGCGTTTTTCAATATAATGTTGTTGTTTATTACTTTTGCCCAATACTTGTCTATTATTTTGTAATGAATAATAAAAGTCAATAAAAATAAACGCTTAAAATAAGTTGGGTATTTTTAATTTTGATAATAATCTTGAAATAAAAAATTATAACTAACATTTTGTTATCTCAACTTCGGCCTTGCCTTGTTTGGCATTGAAATAAACTGACACAGTACTGAGACCTGATTGACTTTATACCCCGATTATGCTTTTTTAAAGTGTTTGTAATCGGTGGGTTTATTTTTAATTTCCTTTAGTTCTAATGTTAGAATTACACACTATTGACTCGTTATTGAACTACCAGACTTGGAGACTTGAGTCCTTTTTTTATTTTAAATACATTTGCGTGACTTTCAAAATTAATTTGCTTGTGTTCTAGAGTAATTTATAGTATATTATAGTTACAAATGATTGAGAAATATTAATGGATAACATTTATGAATCATTTATTGTCATTATTCGACAATTAAAAGTCTTTACATCTTATTTATTTTGTTCAATATGTTTAAACCCAAAAGCCAATTAAGAAAGAAGCTTTTATTTAAAATTTAGTATTTTTGTCTCATCTGTGTGTCAGTATCATCTTCCATAAAATTGAATTAAAAAAATATATTTGTATAGTATGGCTAAAAATAATTATAACTTGAAACTGTATATCGTAACTGAATGATCTCACGTCATGTAAACATAAAAGTAAATTATACTTAACACGTTATAATTGAAAAGTACTTGCTGACATTGTAACGTAGTAAGTAAAGTCGATAATCGCGTGCAAATAGTTTGACATTTAAGTACTGTTATTAACGCTTTCATTATGCCACTTGATTCTAGAGTTTCAACTTTATTAACAATTAACTTTTATTCGAGAATTAGACTTGTGAGTTTGTGAGCAAGTAATAAACAAAACAAATATTATCACTAATTAGATTTATACCAATGCTTGCAATGCTGCTAGTCGATGTGTGATTTTTTGTATAGTACACATTTCAACACCATGAGTTTGAAAGGGTCGAGTCATTTTGTCACTTAATAAGTTTTCAAAGCAAAATGCACTTTACCTTCAGGAACACAAACATGCTTTGATATTTTCATACGATTCCGTATGTAGGCCGTTTTTTGTCACTTTTTATTGTCACAACACATAAACTCCTCAATTTTTTAAAGTCTCTTGTTTATCTGAAAACTCGTCTCCACATTGACATCAACGTAATTTAAAATTTTTGTATCCGTTACTTTTAGTGTTGATAAACTATCTAGTACTTCTAATCTATTTAAACTAGAATCCTTAAAATTAATTCATGTAAATTGTTTGACACAACACTAATTAACCTCCTCAATTTTTAAAAGTTTTTTACAAACCTCACTTCCACATCGATATCAAGGTTATTTTAAAACTTTACATCTGTCACTTTTAGTGTCGATAAACTATCTAGCACTTCTAATCTTTTAAAATTAATTTATATCACTTTTTTGTCACAACACATATCCTCGTCCTTTTTGAAAGTCGGTTAAAAATAGCACTCACACGTGAAACACTAACACCATTTTGAACACTTCGCATTAAACGGACCGTGACACATTTAAAAAAACTGGCCAAGTGTGAGTCGGACTCTCGCACAAAGGGTTCCGTACCATTATCTTTAAAAACGGCAAAAAAAATCATGTCTGTTATTAGAGAGCCCCCTTAAATATTTATTGTATTCTGTTAACAGAAATACATCATCTGTGAAAATTTCAACTGTCTAACTATCACTGTTCATGAGATACAGCATGGTGACAGACGGACAGACGGGCGGACGGACAGACGGACAGCGGAGTCTTAGTAATAGGGTTCCCGTTTTACCCTTTGGGTACGGAACCCTAAAAAAACACACAGTCTACCTCCGCACAACTTTTTAAATTATCGGACAAGGTACACATGCCGTAATGCCACGCAGAAACGAGAAATATTTTACAACATTTTTGGCCGCACTCATACCACTTATTTCTCTAACTGACTCCACTAACAGTTCGGAAGCACATCTGTGGAGAATGCCAAGAAACTCAGTGCAAGTTATTGTTTTAAACGTCCAACACAATATTTTACATTTAAATAACTTTATCTTAATTGAAATCTTATGATAGTCTCCGTTGGAAAACATTCTTGGGCGGAATGAGGGAGAATAAAAATCCAGTTTCTTCTGGCGAGCTGGTCCATTCTCGTGATTGTGGGAGTTTTCTTTATCGTTTAAACATTCAAGGTTGTGATTGGTGATGATGGCTTGACACATTCTACAGATTTTATCTGTGTCTGTGAATTATTTTTATTTTTTGATTCAGTTTTGTTTGATTTTGTGTTTACTTATTTTAAGATCTTTATTGCTACTACCTAAAATAAGTATCTTTATTATCAATATTGATATTAATATTTTGCAGTATATCCAGTACACATGACAGTTTTTAAAGTTTATTTACAAATTACAATAGTCACACTCACTTTTACTAAACACACACTGAGACACTTCCTTTTCTTTTTTTTAATTACTTTGTTATTTTTGGGCATTAGGTATGTACATGGTTAAATCACTTCTTGTTTATATTGCTCTTTGGAATCCTAAGTTTTAATGTCACTTTATTTAAAATGTTATTGCATTTTCAGGCGTTTAGTTCGGTTTGTTGTGTACGTCACGTTTATTTGAACTATAAAATCACTTTGTTGTTAACCTAAGCTTCAACAATGTCAAAGATTTTACGACACGATAAACATCGCATGACTCAAAGTGTCGACGACATCGCTTCGGCTTACCAATAAAACAAATCTGTAGGTGACTCATTTCAACTTGACATGTCTCAAACTCATGGTGCTTTTGAACTGAAATATATTGTTTATCCCAAACTCACCTCCACATAGAAGAGACATCGAGGTAGTTTTAAAATTACGATTTAATAACAATATATCCGTTACTTTTAAGTGTTTACGAACTATCTAGCGCTTCTAATATTTTTACACTCGAAGCCTTTTTAATAATTTAACCCTAAGAGGCGAAAAGGCAATGGAATATTAATTATTTGTACTCGCAATAAGATGTCGTTAAGCACTACTACTAATCATTTCACTTAACAATTAAATGGCACTAAAAAGACACGATTTACAATCGATTTGTGATTACTTTCTCATAAAACCGCCTTTAACACTTAACACGTGGTGGTTGTAATTATTATTAAAATAAAAAAAATAGAAATTTCCAATTTACAACATCAAAAAACTTCGTAAACAAAATACACCAAACTTCAAATAAATCGTCGTGTCGCTTTGTTGTTTTTGGTCATAGTCGCATGTTGTTGTTTACGAGCTGCGGCGCGGCGGCGGCGGGGCGGCGCGTTTGCGTGCGGCGGTGTGCATTCGACTGCCGCGCGACTGCCGCGCGAACACACGCGACAAGTTCGGCGGCAGCGGCGGCGGTGGCGCATGCGCGACCACGCTTATCAACTGCCATATAATAGCCGGAAAAGTTGCTTATTAGTTAACTTCGGGAATGGCAGGTTTCGCACATACGAGACGTTCGGATGGTTGGTGCTGCCATAGCCCTTTTATCCTCACTAATCACAGTGATTGACGATGTTGGATGAAACGCGCTTCTATCTTCAGCCTTATGGTAAACGGCGAGATAAATGATAAGCATGCAAGTCCTTTTTTATTATCGTCAAAGTTAACAAACAAGCATACAGAGTTTTCAATCCTTCTTTTTGGGAAACATTTTAAAGCTTTCGCGTGTCTTAGTGAAAAGAAAATATTGTCTGTCCCACTATCAGTCAGTCAACCCGAAACCGATGCAACTGGGTTAAAACGTCTGGTATATAAAAGGAACACCCTTAGTAGGATACTAAGGAGTTTGTGTTAGAACCCGTTAAACGTTTTACAGTTTTCGGTAATAAAATAATACTAGTGATCTTAGAAATGATACTCCCTTTTCCCCGCTCTAACATAATGGTTTTGTAGCGTATCAATGTTGAAAAATTAAAATGAAAATGAAAAAATATTTATTTATCAACTACAAATCAGTTTTAACAATTACAGAGGTTGATTCTCTCCTTTGGAGTGTGAGAACACTTGTGACAGGAGAGAATCGCTCTCATTTAACATAATAATACTTAACAATTTGTTGAGTAGCCGCTATACTTAGGTTCTAGTACAGTTGGCGGCAGATCAACCTACCCAAATCCGTCAAATTTCTCCAATGAATATTGATCCTTCTAACCAAACAATAAAGTTCAAAATTGGTTGTAGAAATTTGACAGTTTTGGGTAGGTTGATCTGCCGCCGTGTGTACTTTGATTTACATATTATAAAAATATGATAAAGATATATGTATATGTGTGTGTGTGCGTGTGTGTGTGTGCGTGTGTGTGTGTGCTTGTGTGTGTTATGTTATGTTATCATTTCTGTATATATAAAACGTACCTAGATAAAGGTAATTTGTGCTTTGTGTTCTTAAATTGAATTCTGAACTCTTTGCGTAACTACTTACTTATTTATAAAATAAAACTAATAACTAAGATACTAAAAGGAGGTACTAAGCGAAATCATTAAACAACATGTTTTTTTATTGTTGTGTGCAGTCATGAAAATAATAGGTTGTAATTTTTTTTTACAGATTCGTACAGATTATCCGGATAATATGTATGCAAGAAGTCCGTATATAGCATAACGTTTAATCTCATTTATGAAGATTTTCAAATGGGCACTACTTATAAATTCACAAGACGTTAGGTACTTAACACAAAATCCAAAGCGATTGGATTGCAAAGTTCAAAATTCGATCTGAAACATTGTTCTCTAATAGCTGTTTCCAAGTTAAAATAACTAATGTGTTTTCTAAGAAACTGTAGTTAGACACCTAAGCATTAAACTTCGGTTAGTGACACATAATTTGCTTGGCGACACACCGTGTCTGAGGCAACAAACTTAGTTTCGAGTTGAGTCATTTACTTCACGTCTTTCTAGAATAGCTTAGGGTGAAATGAGTTGGAGAATTGCTTTATAATAGACGTATATTGCGTCTAAAAAGTCGTAGATAAGAATTGGATATAGTTCCATTACCTATGCATTTTGTAAAAAAATTCCCCAAACACACTTAGACATAAAGTTATCGAAACTGTAATTATAATGATTATTTACATATAATACTCTACTACTGATGCAGGTGTTGCTCTATTAAAACATATATTTGATGCCTGGGAGAAGTCTCAAAACGCCCTTGGAGTGTTTTGCGACTTGTCCAAGGCTTTCGATTGCGTTGAGCACAAAACTCTGGTGATGAA
The DNA here is from genome assembly GCA_947562085.1 of Eudonia lacustrata. Lineage (NCBI taxonomy): Eukaryota > Metazoa > Arthropoda > Insecta > Lepidoptera > Crambidae > Eudonia > Eudonia lacustrata. Next base: position 2,143,993 of record OX387317.1, on the reverse strand, counting down.
GCTAAATTACTACGGTCTCAAAGATTTCGCACTAAATTTAATTCAGTCGTATCTTAGCTCTCGAACACAAACTGTCGATATTAATGGAACTAAATCATCTGGTTCTCATGTAAAAATGGGAGTTCCACAAGGGTCCATTCTTGGTCCTTTTCTGTTTTTGATTTATATTAATGACTTGCCATTCTTTGTAGAGAACTTCTGTGAAATCGTATTATTTGCAGATGATACTTCACTCATTTTTAATGTAAGTAGGTGTAAGAAAAATTACGACGATGTAAACAAAGCACTCTCTGATGTACTCAGTTGGTTTACTATTAATAATTTGCAGCTTAATGCTAAAAAAACAAAATGTATTAATTTTAAATTACCAAATGTCAAAAATGGACCAACTGATATAAGAATAAACGGTGATCGATTAGATTTGGTAGACTCAACAGTTTTCTTAGGTATAACCCTTGACTCAAAACTTCAATGGAATCCTCACATTTCGAAATTGGCCGGCAAACTCAGTTCTGCTGCTTATGCCATTAGAAAAATAAGGCAGTTAACAGACGTTGAAACTGCTAGAACAATTTACTTTAGTTATTTTCATAGTGTCATGTCGTTATGGCCTCTTACTGTGGGGAACAGCGGCTGATATTAAAACTATATTCATTTTACAGAAACGAGCAGTAAGAGCAATCTATAAACTAGGTTCACGAACATCTTTAAGAAATCTTTTTAAAGAAATTGATGTCTTGACAGTGGCGTCTCAATTTATTTATAATTGTATAGTTCTTGTACGTTGTAATATCAATTCATTTGCTAAACACAGTGATGTACACAATTTTAATACTAGAAATAAGTCAAAACTTGCAATGCCACTGTTCAGGTTACAGAAGGTGCTTGGTTCTTTCTTGGGGCAAGGTATACACTATTACAATAAAATACCAAATACTGTACTAGATTTACCTTTAGATAAGTTTAAAAAACATGTAAAGTCTTCTTTATTAAAAAAAGGTTATTATACAGTCAAAGAATATTTAGAAGATAAAACAGCCTGGCTATAATAAAAAACATATACATAATACTACTTATAAATAGTGTCCTGCAGATAACAAAATAGCGTTGCATTGAACATTACAATTAGTTTTATTTTTATTATTATTAACTATAGTTTTTTTTTACTTTTACTAGTACTGTATGATATTGTAAAAAATTAAACTGGTAAATTATGTTTTTGCTGACTTAAATATTTTATTTAGTTATTTTTTATTTTTTGTGTTTTTTTACATGTTGTGATTGTCCTTTACATTTTGTGTTTTTATTTGTGATGGAAAGTGTCCTTTATGATAGGGCTTTTTCCAATATTTATGACGCTGTAAGGGAGAAAAGAGCTGGACACTTGCTGAGTTTTTTGCCGGTTCTTCTCAGTACAAGATCTCCCGCCCAGAGTAGATAGACTTACGAACCGATGGCTTAAAATGACGTTCATAAGAGCTATTTGTAGCCTAAACTGAATAAATGATTTTGAATTTGAAATTTTGAATTTAATTTTACGCAAATATTGTTGCGAACAAATTACAATTTGAAAAAAAAGACAGAGTTGAAAAAATTCCACGAGCGGAATTCGAACCCGCACCCCATGACATGTCGGGTCAGGTGCACTGCCAACTATGCTATCGTGGCTCAATCCAACTCGCCAAAACTAATCAACACTATCCACTTTACTTTATAAGTCAAGAATAGAGCTCCTTTGGGGTGCGGGTTCGAATCCCGCAGGTGGTTTTTTTTTAACACTTTGACTTTTTTTTAATTGTAATTATAATGTTTAGCATTTACAAATTGGGAGCTCGATGGCGCAGTGGATAACGCGCCCAGTTTGCGAGTGACCAAAAACTTATCATCTCGAGTTCCTCCGTGCTTCGGAAGGCACGTAAAGCCGTTGGTCCCGGCCGCATTAGCAGTCGTTAACAACCACCAATCCACAATCGGCCCGCGTAGTGGTTTACTGCCCGTTCTCTATCCACAGGGAAGGCTCGTGCCCCAGCAGTGGGAACATAAAATGAGCTGATGATGATGATGATGATGATGATGATGATGATGATGATGGTGAAACTAGGTCCTATATAACCTACTAATATTATAATATTATATACGCGAAAGTTTGTAAGTATGGATGGATGTTTGTTACTCTTTCACGTAAAAACTACTGAATGGATTTGGATGAAATATGGCATACAGATAGTTAATAACCTAGATTAACACATAGGATACTTTTTATCCCGATATTCCCTCGGGAACGGGAACCATGTGGGTGAAACCGCAAGCGGCCGCTAGCTATTCATAAAACGAGAGGACTAAGGTGAAGTAGTTAATATTAACAAATAATAGTATATATAATAATGTTTTATTTTTGTTTTTACTTCTAAGATACTTAAATAAATACAATACTTATAAAATTACTATTAAGAACTTTAACTGTAAGTACTATATTCATGCACAATAAATTCTAATATTTTCTATTCTCAACAATATTTAAATTCTCGTATTCCAGTTACTGCAACTATAAGCAAGTTCTCTTTTAAAAAACAACTTAAGTCTCATCTGCTCGCCGAACAGAAGTTAGGTATTCCTAAACGATTTTTGTAGGTGGCGTGGTAACAAATGCGAACTAGGTAGCACACTTATTTTATATATATATATATATATATTTTAGTTATTTATTTATTTTTTATTTTACTTTGCATTTTACTTATATATTATTATACCCTTATCCAATTTAATGTCATTTATAAACATAATATACACTGCACAGCTTATACATTAAAAATCTTTATTTACAAATTTTAATATTTTTTTTGCAACACGGTCAAGGCTACGCTCATGGGCACTTTACTGATAATCGTTACGGGCACCGTCCTCGTGGTCACTCCTGGTTGTTGCTGAAAATCAGCGATTCACTAGCTATGCGAGTGAATACCACGCTGAGCAACGACCCTTTTGAGATGCTGCGGCACACACACATTTTTGTATTTTTAATACTTGTGTTATAATAATAATAATAATAAGTATTTATGTCAGAATAATTCCATAGATTGTTAGTAATTACAATAGACCTTACCTTATGAAATTATGTTTAGTGTAATTGTTGTTTTTTTATTTACGATTGTATATTGTGTGTGTCTATAGTGTCCAAATAAAGACGTTATCTATCTATCTATCTATCTAAGCAACTTGCGCGTTCGGATCACCAATTTATAAGTTTTTATAAGGCTTTATAAGGCCATATCATCACATTAGTATCCAAATCAAAATGTTACGAGTTTGTCCATGCTCTATAATTAAATTGGTTTGGGTTGTTGTTGTAAGGCATCAAAACCTAGCTCCAGTGTTTGTTTTTAACGGTCCCGGATAATCCTGATGGTGGCACGGAAAGGAAATAGTTTTTTGTGGATTTACCTTCCTTCTCCCTTGCGCGGCTCGGGGGTCGCTCCCACATAACCATCTGCGGCTCTCCGGGCGCAGTAGTTTGTCTAATGCATTTCTGCCTTTAAAAAAACGTTAAAACTAACCCGATGGCCCAATCACCCTATGTGCTATTATTTGTTGAACCAGTTATACCACCTACAGATTACCAGTTGGAAATTCAATTTTTTTTTGCCAACTTTATCGTGTTACCAACTAAATGCCATTAAATATAGATACAATATCTCTATTGGGTGCTCAGATAAGATAAATACATGATACTAATGATTATGATGAGATATTTGGGTAAGGCGGAAGGAAAGAGACGAAGAAGAAAGAAGTAGGACAAAGGTGGAAATAGTGGTTACGGAACATGCAGGAGTGGACCGACATCATCTCTGTCGAACAAACTGTTCCATCTCGCTATTGACAAGAAGGAATATACGAAACTGACAGCTAACCTTCAAGATTAAAAAGTTTTTAGGAAACTTGTTCTTATTATGCTGCAGAATAAGAACAAGTTTCTTAAAGAACTCATGTATTCCATTCCTTCAATCATCATCATCATCAACCTATATTAGCCTACTGCTGGACATAGCCCTCCAAAAGTGCACTCCACTGAGTACGATTCACAGCTTCTATCATCCAGCTCTTGCAAGCTACCTTGCGAAGATCGTCGCTCCACCTAGTATGGTTTGCTGATACGTGGTTTGTCTACTCTCATCATCATCATCTGCTCATTTATATGTCCCCACTGCTGTGGACGAGCCTTCCCTATGGATAGGGAGAACGGGCCAGAAACCACCACACGATTGGAAGTTGTTAAAGATTGTTAATGAAGCCGGGACCAACGGCTTTATGTTCTTTCCGAAGCACGGAGGAGCTCGAGATGATAAAGTTTTGGTCACCCATCCAATGACCGGCCTTTGCGAAATTTGCTTAACCTCAGCACTTACAGACCGGGCGCGTTAACCACTGTGCCATCGAGCTCCTCAACTACTTTCTATTCTCAAGAACTTGTTTATTCATTAGGTAGGCAAGGTGATGAAGTGAGGCAAAATCCTGGTCTACTAGCTGCATCTGGACTCTGCTTCCATAAGGCAGTGCAGAGTAATTTGCCTAACTTTTTATTTAAAAATAAATATTTCTGCCATAACACAGTTTAATCAGTGACTGAATTGGAGATACTCATCGCATTTTTATAAGAAAAATTGTGCGTGGTTCCCTTGGACTACCTACACACACAACAACTTCATTAACAAAAATGTCAAAGACAAAAGACACGTTCCTTCTAGAGCATCGGCTCAATTAGGCGCAAAGGGAAATCTCTATTGGGCCAATTAGGCGACAAAGCCGACCGCAGCCTGACGGAATTGGGCGACGTATAATAATTCCCTGTTGTTATTTTTTTGTTTGTTATTTCGCAATACAAAAGTGATAGACCTATACCGGAATAATGAATATCTACTTTCCTCTTCGGATAAAACAAAAATATGTTTATTTTTCTTCTAATTTGCATTTAATTGTCTAAAGCGTTACCTAATGTTATTAAATTTTTCATTAGTCCATTTTAGTTGTATATTGTAACTACCAACTCGATTAAACAGCTTTATATTTTATGGCCCAATCTTCAAGCCCTCATCAGCAGTAGGATCTTTATAGAATGTGATGATGATAAATATAATGCAAAGGGAACGAGCGCCATCTTGACAACCCTGACAATGTTTTCCTTATTGTTCCACAGAATTTGAAAGACCCATATGTCCTTTTAAACAAATGCATGAAACAAGAGAATAAATACCGAATTCGTCATAAACAAAACACTCTCAACATCGATTAATCACCATCTGTTCCATTTATAGAGAATGTTTATCAAAAACACGTAGCAGAACAACAGCGCAGAAGCAACAGTGATCGGTTTATGTTTACAGAAGTTGGTAATAAAAATATGGCCGCGCTCGCGGAGAGAGTTAATAAAGTGCGCTCAGCTGCGCCGGACTCGGAGCCTCTCAAACTGTTTATGGCAAGTATTTTTTAGTCTGCCATTCGAATAATTTTATGTGAAAGCGCGATTATCGGGCGACATATTTACGGTTTGTTTAGTGTAACATTTTTCAAATTGGTCACAATTTGGTCATTCGTCTTGCCTAAAAAGAATTAATTGGACAGCTGTGGAGCTTTTGTGGTCACGACCCATGGATAATTCTACCGCGGTGGGATGAAGATTTAAGAGAAACAAAGATTTTATCTGCCGTTGTGGTCTTGTTGTTAGGCCACCGGCCCTAGACCCAGAGGTCCTGGGTCCGATTCCCAGCTGGGTTAACAACAGTTTATCTCTGTTTTTTAGTAGCATTTTTGTGTTTCGAAAGTAGCAGACAAGGTTCATCAGTAGTCGAGGATTCGGGGTAATGTGAGTAGAATTTGGTTATACAAGCTTAAATTAATTAATTATTTTATGAGGCTTATTAGCATGTCACCGTGGTCGCTATGGCCCAAACGATCGCTTTTTCTAAACACGAGGCAAATATAGGTATGTCAACTAAATGTATAATTCTCACTTATTAAAGTATTTCTTTAAACTTACTTAGTAGGTGGTATAACGTGCTAAATATAAACACTATATATCTGCTAACGGTCTAAAACGTAAGCAAGAAAAAAATAAGAGAAGACAAAGAAAATAAAATATGTTTGAAAAAACAAAATAATGGTTATAAAAAAGGAAACGCAAAACCGGACGCGCGCGCGCTTACGGTAGGTACGCAAGTACAGGATATTACTTTTATAAAAACAATACATAGATGAAGGAAAAATACAAAATTAAAAGCTTATAAGACTACAGAACAAGTTAGGTATACATTTTTTTAAAAAAGGTCCTGAGAAGCAAAAAAAAAATAACTCAGCTCTGGCCGTCTTTCATATGAAGGACAGCAAAACCAAGATCCTTAAGTATATACGAGTGCACGAAACTTCTACCGCAAATAAAAGCGTGTAATCAAAATATCAGGTTGACAACTCTCTAAACCCGACAGCCCTGAAACTAAAAAAGAAATATTGAAAACTGAAGAAAAAACATACAGAACCCTTCCCCATCTGCGAGATCGAATAATTAAGAGTAATTGAAAATAAAAAGGAAACTCACTAGGACTGAATAATAGCAACCAAATTTGATTGTCTCTATTTGTTTGTTAGCAAGACCAGAACCTGAAGAAAAACTGGTAAACTGGTAAGCAGGTGAACTGAAATTCGACCTTGTGAATAGTTAAAAACAATTATTAATAATCTTTATCCGATTCACAAAACACAATGAGAGCAAAACATCAAAACCATAAGCAGTCAAATTCAAAAAGAACTCCATATTTTTTCTATATATAAAAAGTATGTATTTAAGTATCTTTAGTATGTTTATCCGTTGTCTAGTAACCATTTAACGAGTTTCATAACGAAGCTTCTCTTGGGCTAGATAATTGGTGTGAGTGTAGGAAAGTTTATTTATTTTTTTAATAAAAAGGTTGAATGTGGCGAACGCTACAATAGATATAACAAGAACATCACTACTTACACATATTGAAGATACTGAAAAATATGTAAAGCATTCAACACACCATACATTTAAATATTCTATCTCAAAATGATACGCTTGTATTATAAGAATGTTGTTTTTGCACTTCACTTTCACTGTACACTAAAGCATTTTTTGTTTAAAAGAAGCGGATCTTACCTGAAACAAAAGAAAAGACATTATTAATTATTTATTTAAGAATAAAAGAACTTAGGCAGCTTTCACAAAGCCTCGAGCTCCGTACTCTAGAAGATGGGTTAAGCTGTTGGCCATCAACAGCTGAAGTTGAAGCTGGTGAAGTGGAGGTCTTATTATTAGCTCTAGATAAATATATCTAGAGCTGTTTACCACCAATAAGACTCCGTCTACCGTCCGTTACCGTTTACCGTCTATTGACGGCTTATTTTTTACAGTTTTACAGCAAACAATAAAAAAATGTGTAAACAAAAACAACTACCTACATGGGCACTGCTTATTTACAACGCAATTTCTATAATTGTCAGCATTTAGATAATCTATGTACGAGCATAATTTACTATCGAATATTCTAATTACAAACACTAATATATCCAAATGACGTTGCTGCAACAGATACGAACGCCACAGCCAGAAATAGACTTTAGGCGGCAGGATTAACGTACATAATCGCTTACACCACCCACGCCGTACGTGCACACTCGTGTATACAGCGTAATAGTCCTCGTAATAGGACGGCAGTCTGAGATAAATGAAATGGTCATTGAAACAGATACAGTCTGGACCGCGGGCTGCTGCTGCAATAAATTCCACTTCAGTCAGTTGGTTTAATGGAACAGTTTTTTGTTTCGATTCTCGGAGTTCTACAAAGTTTCTGGTCGAACGGTAGGCTTTTTACTGATAGTTTTCCAAAAAGTAGCTAGAACAGTGGTATGACATGTTTAGAAGTCTCAAGGAAATTCTGCATTGCACTTTGAACAACAAAGAAATTTGTTTATTTATTTATTTATTTTATTGGTAGGTAGTAAAAATATTTTCTTGAAAATCGTATCAAGATCAATTCAATTCATTTATTCCTGAACAAAATCATTTGTGTTGGAAATACATGCATGCAAAGTACGAAAATATAAGAATGTAACAATATTAATAATTATAACTAATTAAAATCAGCAAAATAAATGTCAAAATATTCTTTACCAGTTACTAATTAACAAATTTACTTGACCAATATTAATAATCAAACCAAATTAAATGTAACATGTCAATAAAAAGTACAGATCAGGCTGCATAATGGATAATTTAAATATATAGCATAGTTTGGATTACATCGAGACTTTTATAGTAAAATCGGGAAGACCTTGTCACGGATTCTTAATCGTCTCATTTAATATTTTTTTCTAACGAATTTTTTATGTCCCACGTTGGGCGCCATTGCATTTCTTATATTTTAAATGAGTCTGTGACTCTGGATTAACGTTAAATTCATAGTAACTGGCAAAATATGTTGAGGTCTGCGATTTATGTAGGTATGTTTAGTGAACTTACATCACAATAACTTCTGTTTTCAGCATTTCTTTGTGGCTTTTAATTAATTTGTATATTTTTATTCTATTATTATTTCATTACGTATTTATTTGTAAACTGTTTATAGACCTAACAAAAACCAAACTACAAAGGAACTTTAAATCAGATTTCTTAAAAAGACTTTTGAAGAACTTAAAGCGAACTTCCTACATAAACATTAACATAATGACAGATCACCATTCCAAATACCCCATTTGCACCCACCAAGGCGGATTGGTAGCAGCAATAAATATTAGTCTGCGCCGTTCAACCCCATATGGCGGTCTATCAATTTATTATTGACGCATAAGAGTCCGCGGTGGGCTATTTCCTGAATAAATGATCTGATTTGTGCACGCAGATACACCGGCCGGCATGTGCCGTAACCGCTTGCGGTAAAGCGGTTTAACTAAGTGTCTTATGCGGCTTTATTATTGGGTAGAGATGGCCCTTTTTTGTTTAGAAACGGATGATAAAATATACTTTGAATAGTATTGTTGGTTATCTATATAGGTTGTCTTCTATATTATTTGTGTTTATTTGTAATGGAAAGTGTCCTGCTATGATAGGGCATTTTCCAATATTTTTGACGCTGTAAGGGAGAAGAGAGCTGGACACTTGCTGAGTTTCTTGCCGGTTCTTCTACTACTCTACTCTGGGCGGGAGATCTTGTACTGACAAGATCTCCCGCCCAGAGTAGACTTACGAACCGATGGCATAGTGACATTCACAAAAGCTAGATGTAGCCTAAACTGAATAAATGATTTTGAATTTTTAATTTTTAATTTTGAATTCAAATATAGTCCCGGTTTTCAGTTGATGGGTAATAATTTGTTTAATATCGATATTGTGTCGGGTCTGGGTGGTTGTGGTACCTGTCCGTCGCTGTTTCTGATTTCCATAAAACGAGTGCTTTAGTTATTTATCTTGGGATCAGAACAATGTATGTGATGTTGTCTAATATTTTAATTTGTTCAATAAGATGGGCGTTTTGGAACAGTCCAAAATATTTAGGATCATACTTTGAAGGTGTTAAAAATATTTTTTGTCTAATTTCATGTTTGACGAAAAATATTTGTATATTTAGTAATGTAAATTAATACAATATTAATGGTCCAGACTTTGATCTGCTATCGAGCTTCGCTACATCTGCAAGGTTTCTGCTTTAATAATTAGATAACAGCAAAACCATACCCACCTAATCTCAATGCAACCTTACATTTTATTCGTCAATACAACGTTTAAAAAAAACACTGCATTGAAATTGGTTTGTTCGTTTGAGAGTTAATTTGTACTAAGACAGTCAGACGGCATACAAGTTCGTAATTATAGTTCAGATCGTTTTGTTTGACAACAAAAAATAGAATGTATCTTGGTATTAATATTTTTATAAGATAATTTTCAGGCGATCCTCAGGCAACAGTCCCTAGATAACTCATATGATGATCCCATGATTCATACGCGTGTACCTTGTACCCAGTTTGCGATTCTGCTATTTTTAAATCAACTTTGGTCTCAGTGCAGGGTTATGATTCTGAGATCCCATAGTCCTAATGTCAAAATCAGTCTACCAAGACACTATTGAGACACTATTACAGACTCGAGGCCCAGTTTTCTTACGTAACTGTTTCACTCCATTGGCGTATAAAGCCATCTACACACGTACGGAATGGCAAAGATCATGGGGTCACGGGCCGGGGTCCGAGGCAATCAGGCGGCCGTCAGTCGGCGCCCTTGCTTAATTACCCTACATCGCATGTGGACGGGCTTAGGGCGGCTGTCCTGCGGCTATCTTTAGCTATATTTTTAAAAAAGGACAGAAAAATATACCACTATATACTTGTTATCTTGTTTTTATTGTTTTTGGGTATCAGTTATTAATTTTGGTAGGTAGTTGCATGCACAGTAATCATGGTGTACAAATTAAACATGGTAAGAGACCATGCTGTTTTTGTGATTTTTTACAAGTAGGTAAGCAAGAAATAAAATAAAGATTCTGTAGTGTAGTGGTCAATTAACCATCTATTACTATTTTTATTATTGTGTTTCTCAATTCAGAGTAAGTAGGTACACACGCCTGCACATCAACCTACAACAAACTGTCAAATTTCTGCAATAGACTTTGAACTTTATGCCGTAACAGTATGGTTGATAATGTATTGAAGAATGTTGACAGTTTTGGATAGGTTGAAGTGCAGGCGTCTGTACATAAATGGATTTTTGAGTTAGAACATCACTTTTTCATCGATAAATTAATCTTGCATTCTCGAAAACGAAAAGTGTTTATGCACTTTATAATAGTTGTTTAATGCCTTTATTATTAAGCCAACAATAATTAAACAGATTTCGATTACAAACAATATTATTGGCTTAAGGCGACGCATCGCTAAACAATAATACGGAGCGTTTGCGTCCCGTACCTAAAGAAAAACTGTTTTTTTTTATTTCCAATCAAAATTACAAATAAGTTTAAAAAAATGAACTAGCATACTGAAGTGTGTGTTAAGACTAATCTACTTTTTGAAATTTAGATGTTTAAATCGGTCTGGTTTGCCTAAAAATTCAAATCTATGTTTTAAAAGAGGTTACTTTGATATTTTTTCTCTGTTATAAAAGCTGACAAATCGTGTTTCTGCAACTAGCAAAATGAAGTCAATTAAATGACAAATCATGTTATTAAATATCACTTTCATATGTTTTTGTAACTGTTGGGAAAAATCAAGATCCCCGCCACGTAAATTTCTAATGCGTCGCCTTTAAAATATTTGACGATATAAAATCTTAAAACAACACATCTGCCAGTGGTCCTCCAACTTAAAACCTGCAATCGGCCTCCGTTGTATGCATACCATTGTAATAAAACCCTTATTATTGATGTTTAAAGCGCAGGAGCGCACGTAATCACTCGTGGGGCCGACTAGAAATAGACTTGCAGCAGAGATTAGCACAATACGATGCTATTTAGTGTGTAGTTAGAAAGCCTACTGTGCCTTTTCAAATGCTAGACTAAGCACGAGCTTAGTCTAGCATTCGACTAAAACTAAACTTAAAAGACTCTTGGTGAAGTCATCTTCACCAAGAGTCTTTTAAGTTTTAGTATATAGAGTCTTAAACTGTGCAACTTTAGGTGACAGTTGTCAGCGTAATACCGAAAGTGCAAAGGTTTACTTAAGCAATTTTAGGTGACAGTTGCTGGAGTAACTGCCACCTAACATGGCTTAGAGGTCGGCGGTGAAAACAGGCTTATAGAGAGTAAATAATGAGCATGAAAAAAATGTGACTAGACCAATTTAGTAGTAGTTTACCGTGTCTGTGGTCTAGTGGTTTTAAGCTTTGTTGCGTTTTGACAGTTAGAGATAAGATAGTTAGTTGGTACATCAGTGGTTGTGGATTTATTTAATATTTATTTATTTATTTATATTAATAATTAATAAATTTTTATTTCAGGCAAGAAACACTGTAACAGATGGTAAAATACAGAGCAGCCCATTTATTAAGGTATTTAATAATAAAGACTAACATACATACAAAATAAAAACAATTTAACAATTTATGGTACACAGCACATATTATAGCTATAACCGTATTCGGTCTTATTACTTAACTTCAGGTGAGATAAAAACAAAGTGCACAGCCGTAAAAAAATATAAGCAAATTACCAGAGAAGGCTTAAGTAGTAGGAACTAGTGAACGTATCGGGGGATGAATGTATAGGGCTCGTGTTATGTAGAAATCTGTCCTCCTACCCCACCTACCCCTCGTGAAAAGGGGTGAGACTATCGACCTACGTAACGTTACGTAAAGAGGTAAATAGAAAACATGTTAATTCGATGAATTGAAAAAACAACCCCAACCTTTAAAATCGATTAAAACAAAAACAACATTATAATAATACAGTATGATATGTGCATTCCATATCAACAGCTACACAGTACAATTAATTGTAGTTTTGTTATGTTTTATGCGCGCTAAGCCTTGTTACTGTTATTAAATAACGTGTAGTATAAATAGTCATGCAGCGGAAAGTTCGTTACGAAAACTTCCATACTACGACGTGTGTGCTAGCTACGATATGATCGTCGTAGCAGGACTACGATGTAGCGTCTACGTGTAAAAGATGTGTGTTAAACTAAATTCAAGATAATATTTTACGATTTACGTCATGGCTTGCCATGGCTTAAAACTAATTAACAGGCATTTGGATTGTCTTTAGTGTTTTAATTATGTTTGCTTTTAATTAATTATTTATAGATTCTAAATGTTAGATCTTAAATATTTGATACCGAAATCTCTTGCTTGGTTATTCAGCTGATTAATCCAATACCTAATTTCCAATTAAGCCTGCTCTGCTCATTTGGATATAACTCGATGATTTTTATCACTTCTTACTTTCTTTTTAACACCTCTTTTACCATTAAGTCCGCTCAAATCTATACTAATATTATAAAGAGGAAAGCTTAGTATTTTTGTATTTTTATTTGTAAAGAATAAACTCAAAAAATACTGTACCGATTTAAAAAAATATTTCACCATTAGGATGCTACATTAGCGCTGAGTAACTTATGCTATGTTTAATACTAAGAAAAAAAAATTGCTTAATGATAAATAAATAGCAATACGATTTGTTTGTTTTGTTATCATAGAACCTATCAAAGCGGTACGAAGTCCGCCGGGTCAGCTAGTTCGTTATAAAACGTGTTTCGGTGTACGCGACACTTCAATGTCTTATGCCAAGTTCGGAATAACATTGAGGTTACAATGTCTGGTAATAACTACAGATAAGAGAGAGAGAAGTGTATAAGTAAGTTTTTGTTCTATGCTACGTGTCATATTTCAAAAGCTAGTTTTCTTTATAAATCTTTCGGTTTTGCTCGACTACATCGTCTTTGATTAGGGTAGAGAGTTATTATAAGACTTTTTGGGCGTTTATAAACATATTTTCAATGTTATCTAAATAAGTACTGCTTCCTTACTACTCGGTTTAGAGTAGTTGAGATGATGCATCAATATTTTAGTATTAATTTATAACTTGAACATAGGAAGTGATGTATGAAAATTATAATTACTCTTTGTATCTTTTACTATAATAACATTTCTTTTTACAAATGAAAGGGTTTAAGGGAGCCCAAACTCTTTCGCTTCTCTCGTTCCTTAGCGGTCTCTAACCATCCATCAATAAAAACATCGAGAACATCCCCCGACGCTTGGGTGATTGTGTTAATTTTTCAGTCGCGTCATCGAAACTGAGCCTTAAGTATGTATACACGGCTATAACTATACGGTTATATGAGCAATCGTTTTCGTTCAGTCGAGCAGAAAACGTGACTGCTTTTTTTAAGGTTTATTTTGCTTTAACTGGGGTAAGCACTCGAGTTATTCTTTGAACCAACCCATCCATTCGTTAACGTACACGTCGATATTACAAAGTTAATCTCACCGCTGGTAAACACCAAATTTAAGCTGGGACACCTCTAATGCAAACAAAACAAGGTTGAGATTCCAACGCAGACGAGTTACATCAACTGTAAATATGTCAATAAAATTATGCATGTTTGTCTCTGTTTAGTTTCGTGTTTGTAATTTACATAAAACCTACATGTCGTCAGAAATATGACAAGCTGTAAGTTTGTTATTAAATGGAATTGAAGTTTTGAAGACTGAAAGTCTTTTTAGGTAAACATTTTTAAAGGTAAGATACATAATAACTAAAGGGTACACAAAAAACTGTGTTGATTAACTATTTCACAGTTAACTATTTTCTAACTAGACTAGGCTACAGTGTAGCTGTAATTGTTTTATGTAAAGCCAAGTGATTATTGTTTTATATTTAAATTAAATTAAATAATGGACATTATTTTAAATAAAATTTAAATTGAGAACTTCTTGAGATACAAATACTAAAACTATTTTTATAGCAACAGCGCTCCAATTTAGAGTATCTTGTTTACGATTCTCGTTTTATATGAACCATCCTTATAATAGGATACTTTACTGCATTGTGATAAAAAGCTATTTTATAAACAGAACAATATTAGATTACGGCTCAATCTTAATAATATTTGTTTGTATATGGTCATAGGCGAGTGGAAAGCCATAAAGTCCCAATATAGTTTGGTGGGTGGTAAAACCTGCTGTATTACGACAATAACTGAGGCCTTTTCTTGACTATATGTAATTAGAGAATCAAGCTTTGCAATGGGTTGCGATTTTGCAAGTATAGCAACTTTTACATTACCCAACCTTAGCCCAAGTGATCACCGAATGAGCTATTTGTACAAGTAAGAAGGCTAAAAAGCTCGGCAATAGTAGTTTTATATTAGGCTGAAGATGAGACTACCATCTGTAAAGTTTTATGGCAGTAGTTAACCCTTAGCCAAGCATTGTGCAATTAGAAACGACATTATATTGAACCTTATTCTTTCGTGATTAGAATGAAAACTAATGAATAAAGACGTGGCGTGCGGATTTCTAGTTCATTGCGCGTTACATTACAGCAGTTAAAGTCAACGGTGATAGAAATAACGCAATGCACTAGAAATACACTTACTGCATAACAAGACCGAGCAGTAAGGGTTCAGCTTACAGTTTCTATACCCAACGAACCAAACCTTGCCCTTGATTCACACATAAACTATGTCAAAGGCGTAGTGATTTACCTTAGTGCCGACCTCTACCCGACTGTGTATGATGCCGAGCGTTGATTGATTAATTAACGAGAGCGGTAAGCTGAAATTTCCATGTCTCTATTGGAAAATAAACTTTAACCCCAACGCCGTTGGGCTCGTGTCACTAAACCAACAAGATATTTGCAAATGAAAGCTTTGCTTCAAAGAAAATAACAAACGGGTTTACTTACATTAGTGTTTAGGGAAGACACTTTAAAGATATGAAAAAGTTGGCTTATCATGTTTTTGCCTTGGCAAATGCAAATTACGTGTTTATTTTTTACGTGTTTAATTTAAATTTTACCAGCGTTTATTGTTAAAACTTATTTTGCTTAATGACAGAACTTCTAAAATGACATAAGGATACATTATCATCATCATCATCATCATCATCATCATCAGCCTATACTAGTCCACTGCTGGATATAGGCCTCTCCAAGTGCACGCCACCGAGCACGATCCGCGGCTACAGGCTAAGGATACATTATACTTACATATTAATTTAGTAAATTAGTGAATGTATGTATCTTACGTATCTTATGTAATGTATCTTACATTTAAAAAAAACAATTTTTATCCAAATGTCATTTAGAAATTGCAAACCTTAAATTTATTTACTAAAACTATAAATGGAGATCTTTGGGGGAGGCCTTTATCCAGCACGGACGGACGTGGACGTCTTTTGGCTGAGATTATGACTAAAATTATTATTTTATCATCAGTTTACTCATATTAAATTGAGCCACTTACCTATACATTAACGTTGAAATGATTGACCTCCAAAAGACACACAGGCGCACATAACAAAGTCATTAAACTCCCCAAAGCCCGCAAAAACCCTTAAAAGGGTGAAAATTTACGACCAAAATTAATTCTTAAGGAAAATTCGTGCTCCACTTGAGCGGCGCCCTTTATCGACCCGCTCCCTTATTAAATTCGATGCAACATCCCCTCCATACAACCCATTTATTGGGTTAATCGTATGACAATTTAAACCTTTAATAAGGCAATTGCTTTAGCTTAGTTACAGCTACGTTTTATTAATTTTGTTATCAGTATAGGCATATAAAAAAAATAAGATTTTAATCTTAGGATCGAAGGTAATGGTATAATTATAAACATCTATAACATTACAACATTTTATACATTTTTTTATGAGTTTGTTTTTTATTTTGCCTAGATAAACCATATAGGTCTAAGTATATTTGTAAAGTTATTTTTACGAAAAAAAAAAAATCTAAAACTCAATCCAATACAAAAGTGACTTAACTTTCACAATCACTAGTTTAACATGCTAGCCGCTGCCATTACTGCGCTTAAGATAAAATCCACCAACAATATCGTTGTTTTTTTTTATAACTTACGGGTTTAGCACTTGATGGCCTTCATCTCACCTGATGTTATGTGATAATTAGGCCTTTTACTGAGGCACTGCCTACATTTAACAGTTTACATTTAACACCGCCTGAGCGAAGCAAGGAAAATAAAGTCCCTGTTGGTGGATTACAGTCCATGCATCGCCGTTACTTCGTAACCCTTGCACACCGCTACCTCGTAGCTACAGCTCAGGCAACGTTGCCTTAACAAGCTACTAAAGCTAAGATTATGTGCTCATAAAAGGGTATACTCAAAAAACCAAACACGACGCCTAAAAGCGTTTCCATTTCAATGTAACGTCATTATTACCATCTTACAAGTTACGTACCTACTTGAACCGAAGTTGTAGGGCGCATTGTAAGCTGCCGGGTACGCGTGTGTGCATCCGACGGACGCGGATAAGCGGCGACATTGCAAACATTGCGCTCGACGTACAGGCCTACCTGATAACGCGCGGTGCATAATGCGCGCATTACTTTTTAGCTGACTTTAAAACGGAGAAATCTTTTCACGGGCTAAGTAAGGCAAAAAAATACAATGGTATCCTAAAGATTCACTGTTCTGTGCACACCGCTTAGCTATATTGCACAGCTTAGAAAACGGAGATTGAAAAAAAACGCAGACAAACGTAGATGCAAAAATGTAAATTAAAAACTAGCGTCAGATTTCATAAATCTGACATATTATGCTGAATTGGACACCTATTTCGACGCAGCTGTGAGACACTCAAATGTTTTATTTCTATTAACTCCTTCCATCTAGTTTTATCTCATGTCTGTGTTAAAATAAATGCATTTACTATCCTTTCTAACAAGCTACTCAAGCTAAGATTATGTGCTCATAAAAAGTATACTCAAATAACAAAATACAATCCATTTTAATGGAGAGTCATTATTACCAACTTACAAGTAGCGTTCCTACTTGAACCGGAGTTGTCGGGCGCATTGTAAGCTGCCGGGTACGCGTGCGTGCATCCGACGGACGCGGATAAGCGCCGATATTGCAAACATTGCGCTCGACGTACAGGCCTACCTGATTACGGGCGGTGCATAATGCGCGCATTACTTCATAACCGACTTCAAAAAAGATGAAGACTTTTTATGGACGACGATGATTTTTTTTTGGACGATTCTTAAGTACTAGGTTTTAAATTTATTTGAATAAAAAAAATACTGAAAAAAAAGGACCGTTAATAATAAATTTGTCAAGAACATAGTTGTAAGCCCGGTGAAGCTGAAAATGCCGTTTGAGGCAATCAGCAATCTCTCCAAAAAAAAAGGTAAGAGATGACTTCAATGAACACCGTTATGACATGCAAACATAACTACTAATAGATGTAGTTACTTTATAAGTAAACCTACAATTCTAAGCTCAAAATTAAACAAAAAAACAAATTTTGAAATAAGTTATTAAAGGTATCCCTAATTGATATTCATAAGATTGGCCTTAGTCCAGCAGTGGGACAATAAAAGCTGATAATGATAATTCATCCGTCTGTTAAGTTTTATTATTATTTTACTAGTAATAATGATGAATAACTTTATGCATTATGTAAACTCAAATTATTAAATGTTTACTACTTACTCAAAGTGTGTTAGCAGATCGTACAGCATTAATACGGTAGGTTGCACTGCTATAAGCTTGCGTAAGATCTCTAACAAAGTTAAGGTGTGGTTAATCACTTAACGATATAACATCTGGCAGGGGTAGTTCCCGGTAGCTAATACATCCGTGAGCTGTACGAGTATGTATGTGTATTGTACCTATGTTATGTCCAAATATTGGCAGATCTCTGTAAAGGTTCTATGTGCTGTTAGTATAAAGGTTACTGGATGTTTCGTTGTTTCTTATTAATTTGCAAATTTATTACATAGTAAAATATTGGTTAAGACTGTGAAAATAGCAATTTATATTATTATGATTGTAAACGCAACCCTAAATGTAATCTGTGAATATCATCTGTCAACTGTTTGCGTTTGACAGATCGTAAGTGATGATAGAAATGTTAAATGATATAGGTACCTCCCAACCGCTTGAGTATCAATCAGTAAATATGTGGGACTTAACTGAGTCTTCCTTAAAGAATTTGAATTAATTTAAAGCACAAATTTAAGAAAATAAAACAATATTGCAAACATGGCTCCTCGCGTTCCCGCTAAGAAGTCCAGCGGCCATTGTTACAAAGCTGTCTACACACCTCATTGGTCACAAGCAGAAACAAAAGAGGCGCGCATGCATTCTATGAATTAAGCCTCAAGTTTGCAAACATTGCATTTGACATGCGCCCGTCCGCGCCACACGCCACATAATAAATAACGGTTTTTTATCGCCCATCGTAATCATCGTGTGACGTGACCATTCCATATTTATTGTCGCTACGATTGCGATAAAAGTAGCTGCTGTTTAATTTGTGGCAACGTAGACTTCAATGGGCATAATTGACACAATTACAAGTCGGCTGTGCTGTTCCTTAAATATTTTTTTTCTCTTTGAAATTGTTGTAATAAAACTGTTGGTTTGTGGCCAGCTAATGTTCCATTTGAATGATGTTGAACGCTGTTTCAAATACGGTTTGGTGTTCGAGACGATTATATAGTAATTTGGAGGCCTTGTTTTTACGTCCAATTATGTAGATGTAAATTGAAGTTTTATAAATATGGTGAAAATAAGGGTTGGGTTTGTCATTGATAGTAAAAATATATATAATGTTCTGTCTTAGAGAAAAAGTGGAATAAGATCAATGGGTATTGAGTTGAATGAATAATGTCAGAGGTACGTGTCTTGACAAGATAATAATTCATTAAGTACGGTAAATACAAAACTTCTTATATTACCTAATCCATGAGTTGGACACATTTATGTTGCAAAAGTTTTTTTCTGTTATTAATATTAATATTTATTTTTTATCAACGATGGCCGCTTCAACACTATCCTTTTGTTCTC
Organism: Eudonia lacustrata; assembly: GCA_947562085.1. Taxonomy (NCBI): domain Eukaryota; kingdom Metazoa; phylum Arthropoda; class Insecta; order Lepidoptera; family Crambidae; genus Eudonia; species Eudonia lacustrata. The sequence goes on along the minus strand of OX387317.1, from coordinate 2,124,463 downwards.
GACTTCTCATAAGTTAACAACTTCGTTATACAACTTTAGTAGATATAATAGCATTTATTCCACAACTGAAAGTTCGAGAACGTCGCCATTACAGCTGCAATTTTAACATTTTTAAGTGACTGAAAGGTCGGCTTTTATGCGCCTTATAAAAAAATTATGATAATATTACGGAAGATCCATTACGGAAAAAATAATTATTCAGGCGTCGGTTATAAAAAAGGAATGAGAGACATTAAAGCTATTTCGTTTACGAGTCATTTGTATTTTTTTTATTAAGATGGCTTACGAGCTGGCTAGCCACCTAAATGGAAAGTGCGTCTTGGCCGCCCTTGGGCATGTACAGAATAGTACGCGTTACCGATTTAAGTTGTGGTAGTACTTAGCCTATATACCGTCCCACTGCTGGGCAAAGGCCATCCTTGAAATCAAGATATCGTAACAAGTGGTTGGATAATGGCTTAATCAACTAACGGTTTTGTGTATTTAAAATGAAACTCCTGTTTTTTACTGCTGTATATTTAAGTTACTTTTTTGAAATAAACGATGATTCAACAACTTTACGAAGTTTTCGGTTTACGTATACGAAGGATATTATTATCAGATTTATTAAACCTGTAGGTGGAAAATCAGTTCTCAACAGCCGCTATTGACAGCCAAGAAGGCTCCTAAATAAGATATTAGACCTAATCAAATAATATGTCCGCCCATATTGGGGGCTCCCAAACAATTCTGGGGCAAATAAATCATAACTAACCTTTATGTATGCCCGTGTGCTTATCCTTAAGTACGGTCAGCTCGTAAATCTTGCCGAACTCCTCGAACATGGGCCGCAGGTCTTCCTCTTCAAGGTGCCTAGGGATCTGGCCGATGAAGAGTTTGACAGCATCCTTGCCGGCGCCAGGGGGGGCCCCGGTACGCTCCGAAGGCGTTTGAGGCGGTGACCGGTTGTCACCAGCAGAGTGCACTGGGGTAGGTGGCGTACTACCAACCATGCTGCCGCTGCTGGACCCTTGCCCAATGTTAACATTCACTAATTGGTTCTGCATATTGTACCCGAACAGAACCCCCGGGCTCACGCTGCACAGATTAGTGCCCACAAGCATTATCACAGAATGAACACAAAAGTTTAAAGATCACAGTTACTTTGTACTATGGGTTGTCTTAATCTATAAATTCGGTTTGTAGCTTAAAGCTCGCCTGTTTACTTTTGGTTTCGCAGAGGTTGGGGAGGGAGGCTGGGGGCGAGCGTGTGCGTGGGCGCGCCTGTCTGTGTGCGTGCCCGCGTAATGCGTAGTATTATCGATCGCTATTCCACCAGTAGTAGGCAGTTCTCGGCCCCCGTGTTTTTCTCACTGACGCGGATTACTCACTTCGCACGTGCTGTGCGATAAACAAATATATTTTGGTATGTTTTTAGAAAGTAATTTCAATTCAATGTTTCAGATTCGGTTTGTTTTTTATTTTGTTTTTTTTTTAGTAGTAAGTATTGGACTCCAATTTTTTTACGCGTGAAAACTTTCAACTCACTCACTTACACTAAGCTTGTTATATATTTTTGGTTTTACTTTGGCACTAACATTTAGATATTACGAATACATTTTTGAGCGACACACACTTAATTTTTAAGAGACGAATGTTTTTATAAATGCTAATTTAGAATAAAATCCACGAACAGTTCGGTTCACGCACGCATAAAGCAGTTCGGTGTCGGCGTTTGTTGTCACAACGCACGCGGCACTGTTTACTAACAAGTCACGGTCGAACAACGTTTTTTTTTATTTTTCTTTAACCCCCCGAAACACTTAAAACGTTCCCGGCATTTGTTTTTCACACACGAAACTCCACCGCGATTCTAAATTTGAAATTTGCGCGCGAAACGATGAACTCCAACCTCGTAAAATACACACTTAAGTCTAAATTTTTACAATCGACAAAGAAGACGAGACAACGATAAACTATGACTTGACGCACAAACGAAAAGCACAAGACGACACGAACTAAATTAGGCAACAAATTTGCCGTGTTCCCGTCTATATGCCTACATGTCCACTAACCTAAAATTCCCGAGGTCCCCTCATAGCGAAAGCATGGGGGTGCTCCGTCTCGATTCAGTCCTCCCTTTCACTCTCCCTCGCCGTTAGATATTTAGATACGCGAGTGAATTCGCTTTTGTGTGAATTGGTTGATTATTTGGTATTTCTTGCCGTTTGAGAAATGACGTCGGCGTGTACCTGTGCTGTGTGATGGTGTTTGTGAGCACGCACGTCCGCGGCCTGCGGAACATTGCCAATTTGAATTTGACATTGCTATTGGAACGCGTTCGGAATATTCGCCGGATTGCCGAACTCGAATTGGAGGTTAATTAGGTCATTCGCAAGTTGATTATGTGAATTGAACGTTTATTATTTACGTAATTTACGTTCCCTAAAATATGGTTGAGCGAAGCGATGGCTGATTCATACGTCATGCTCGTGAACGGGTGCCGCCTGTGGAGGCTGGTCTGCTCTTGCATACTTATCTTATTTTTAGTATTATTAATTATAGTTTGACTTTGTTTTACCTAAACAATTTTTGACTTTTACTAGAGTACTGTAGTGGTGCTGTATGACATTGTGGAAATTGAAACCTTTACATAATTATCTGATGTAAATTTGTTAACTTACATTTTTTATTTTGTTTTTTTACATGTTGTAATTGTCTTATATATATTTTTTGTGTTTATTTGTAATGGAAAGTGTTCTGCTATGATAGGGCATTTTCCAATATTTTTGACGCTGTAAGGGAGAAAAGAGCTGGACACTTGCTGAGTTTCTTGCCGGTTCTTCTCAGTACAAGATCTCCCGCCCAGAGTAGATTTACGAACCGATGGCATAATGACATTCACAAGAGCTACTTGTAGCCTAAACTGAATAAATGATTTTGAATTTTGAATTTTGAATTTTGATTTCGATTTTTAGATTCGGTATTGTTGTTACGTGGTCTTGTTACATTACAGTTTTTGTTTTATTTATATATTGTTACGAAATAGGCTTTTGATTAACTGTTTTACTGTAATTGTTTTCTAAAGTTTACGCGAACACTACACATTGAAATGAAACAACTTTTACGGATCTACTCGCGTTTATTTTGCACATTACTTGTTTAATGTTTATCCTGACGTTTCGAACCCTTTGCAGGGTCAGTCTCCCTGTGACCACGGACCCTGCAAAGGGTTCGAAACGTCAGGATAAACATTAAATAAGTAATGTGCAAAATAAACGCGAGTAGATCCGTAAAAGTTGTTTCATTTCAATGTTTTACTGTAACCTAATAAGTAATATGTATATGTTAATGAATATTATTATTAAGACCGCAAATAAGTTAAAGAAATTAAGGCCTTTGTTCACAGAAGGACAGTGAGGGCTATATAATATAATACTTAATATTTTTTTATTTATTTTTTATAGTAAGATAGGCTTGCATTTGACTACTATCTCACCTGATGCTAAGTGATGATGTAGCCTACGATGTAACATGCTTGCCTAGTACCTATTCACATGTAGCAATTTTTTAAGTGTTATTTGATATATGTTTTTTACATTCTGCTTTTTTCTATAAATCGTTTCTTTAAGGAGGACAACAAATCATAAATTAATTCCAGTTAAGTAATATAACGATATCTTATATTTTTACTTTTTTTTTATTTTAAGTGCTAATTGCTGCACTGAAGCTAAATTAAATACTTATAAAATACAGTGAAAAAATTTAACGCCTACCCGACCCAGCCAGGAATCGAACCTGGGTCTTCCGCAATCCGGGCGGCCGCACTGACCGCTATGCTACCGGCAAGGCTAGGGTCGGGTAGGCGTTTAATTTTTTCACTGTATTTTATAAGATATCTTACATAACATAATTTTACAACATTTAATTTTTCTTTATAAATTACCCGTCAATAATTTTTCGCCTTACGATCAGAAGGTCTAAGCACGTCTAATGACCAGTAAGCCTAATTAGGAAAAAATGACTCTTGATGTGTATTCAAAGACAATATTTTAAGACTACCAAAACGACATTCCGATTCGAAATGTTACATAAACACCGGCAACAGCCATTTTATTACGCCAAATTATTAATAAGCGGAATTCGGGAAAAGACGAAAAAAAAGTTGGTGCTGAATAATTTAGCCTACCAACGCTTAGGAGCAGTCGTAAAACGGAACGTGAAATTCGGTAAAAGGTCTTCAATGTTTGGCCGGGCTATAACTCAAGGGCCGAAAATAGCGGAGGGGATGCACCCTTCCCCGCGAGTACTACTCAGTAGCTCAGCTCGCAGGTTGAGTAGAGAAAAACAGCCATTGAGCCCTTGAACAAGGAGGTGCGACAGTTTCCAGCTCAATTGCTCAGTTGTTGCGTAATGATGGAAAATAGGCTGCACTGCGAAGAGGTTAGCTCGTACTTTCAGTGTACTTGTACTCGACTTAGTCCTGAAGTAAAGTTACGAAGTTTTGTTTAATGGACTAATTATTAGTTTATGCTATATAGTAAGAGTTGGTACCTTAAGGGTGCGCCGTTCATAAGTGACAAGTGTCATATGTTTTATTTGAAATGTCGTCGTCCATATTTATTTGATGCCGCGCGGCCATACTAATTTTGTATGGGAAATTTAAGGTGCTTAATAAAAAATAATTATTTAAATAACCACTTGATGAATCGAAAATGTAGTCTAGCAATTTGTAGTTTATCCATTGATGATTGTTTGGACAAAATCAGAGGTACAATAATTTAGATAAACTATAAGAAATCTACTAAACGCCGCCAATCGTTTTCATGATTTTTGCCCAACTTTAAATGATATTGTAGAAAAAACTATAGCGTGTTATGAATTTATAGTTCTGACAAATTGTAAACACGTTCCCTATGATACTAAATATATATTTTGTTCATTTAATACGATAGTATTTTCAATTATATCTACTTAACCGTAACTGCATTTTTGGCATTTTTTTGTCGGCGCACCCTTAAACAACACCTGGAAAGCCTTTTTACAGTTTTAAAAACAAAGTTGCACTCTCTGGTCCTTGTCAGTAGTTTATGAAAAACAGTTTTTAAAAAATGAGTTTTTTTAAATATTTTCTACACGAAAAGAAGTTATCGTATTTGTTAAAGTTAGTATAAAATTATATATTCACTTTTTATAGTATAAGTAACAAAAAATATACGGCCTTAAGCTGCAAGAAAGTTACATAAGCGAGTAGAATTAGAAGACTATTATAGACATAGTCACAAAAACTCATTGTCTTGTGCACTGCTACAACAGTGATATGTTTTGAAGCTCTCCGACTACAAAATTAAATTAGTCCTACGCTTTTTAAGTATTTAAAACTTCCTCTGTAGTTAAAAATATAGGTATTCAGAATGAAAACCCCGGTTGACATAGTACCAACAGAAATGCATACCTAGTCCAGTAGTCCAGTACATAAGTTTATAGATATATATCTATCGTCTAAATTACCATGTAAGTGTGGTCAAGCGAAATTGAGCGATTCATCCGAAATGGACGTACTGTGTTCGGGCCGTTGTTGTGTCTCTTGTTCAGCCAGCCAGAGCTCGGACGCATTTGCCCACCTGCTGTTTAGTCCAAAAAGAAAACATAAAGTGCGCCATTGAAATTTCCGGAGAGCGATTCGAAATTTAAAATTTACGATCGCAATTACTCTTCTTTTAAAATGCTCCTTTTAAGAAGATGGTCTTCAAATGTTTTTTCTTTATCCCTATTTAGAATGAGGTTAATCAATGTTATGTTTTAGCCGTTGACGAATTTTATTTATGATCATTAAGAGGCGAAGACGACCGTTAAATAGATTGTAGGGAATAATGTGTAAATAAGCGTTGGTGTAGCCAAACGGATTAATGCTCGGTGGAATACAAAAACGTAGCTCATACCACATAACTCCGTAAGACTACGACGTGAACCATTACCTAACACTAGCATTCCATGGTTAACAGAACTTTTATTAATGTGTTAATTAGCGCATTCATTCTAATCTTTAGAAAAATGTGTAACTCTCGTTCGCATCTGGTCCTTATGTTCTGTCCGTTCTGCTTCTGTATGGATCGCTCCTTAGGTATTTTCTTTTTAATATTTTCTATTACAAAAGAGCTAAATATAGACTTAAAATATGCATACTTATTAACATAAAATACTTACGTTTTTGGAGCACCTACGTAGTTATATGCTATCGTTTGAGCTCAGTAGGTCCGGTAACGTTAGTTAGTGTAAATTTACGGGGAAATTATTATGCGCCGGCGATCGCACCGCGAGTGGACAAATTAGTATGCTGACCGCTGCGTCGCTAGCGATCTTAATTCGACAATATTTTCTGAAGTTAGGACTCTGCATGTTACGTTTTTAAATGTTTATAAAGAAATATGCAATTTTTTAGCTTTTTCTTCAAAAAGCTTAGGCAGTACTTGCTCCATAGATATATTTTTTTAAATATTAATACTATTGGTTTGTTTACAAATTATGAGATAAAAAGATAAGGAAATGAATAAGTATAGTCGATTTGAAGCTATAAGTGTCATGGAAAAATTGCGTTCATTTTTAAAAGTTTTTAACTCTTCAAATAAATATCCGCTTTATATTGGTCCTAGGTATTTAACGCGCTAAAATCAGTAGTGTATCAGCTGATACAGTATGATGGTTTTGGTTTCTTTATTATATTTAGCAATAGTTGACATTGACTCTTTTTAGAAATAAATTATATTTCCAAATCATAGTCTTGAATCAAAGTGAGCATCACTTACTAGAAACTGTCACTCGGTTTGATTATCATCAATATATCGAAATATGTCGCCGTAACAACAGTTTTGGTAACACTGCTGTGTTCCGACAGTGGATAAGATCGACAAGTCTAGAATTAGGCGAAGTGCGCTTTTATCTTTAGCCTTATCACTTCATATTCTAATTCTAATTCAAAATCATTTATTCAGTTGAGGCTACTAGTAGCTCTTGTGAATGTCACTATGCCTTCGGTTCGTAAGTCTACTCTGGGCGGGAGATCTTGTACTGAGAAGAACCGGCAAGAAACTCAACAAGTGTCCAGCTCTTTTTAAAATAAAATTAAAACTAAAAAATATTTAAAAAAAATGAGCTACAATATTGAAGTGTGTGTTAAGACTAAGATAATTTAGATGCTTAAATCGGTCTGGTTAGCCGGTAAAATTCAAATCTGTGTTTTAAAAGAGATTACTTTGATATTTTTTTCTCTGTTATAAAAGTTGACAAATCGTGTTTCTGCAACTAGCAAAATGAAGTCAATTAAATGAAAAATCATGTCATCAAATATCACTTTCATATGTTTTGTAATTGTTGGGAAAAATCAAGATCCCGCTACGTAAATTTCCAATGTGTCACCTTATAAAACAACGCTGACGAAGTCGCGAGTAAAGTGCTAGTGAAAAATATATCGGTAGATATCATCATGTCATGATCGCTATTAAGCTTTTCTAGCTTTTACCATCACTATTGATTTCACTCCTCCATCTCCACTAGACACTAAGTAGATTATAATTGCAGCCCCAAAGTGCCACGTAATGAGAGAGCGGGACCGCAAGCTAAAAGCAACTACACAACTTTACACAACTTTAAAATTCCCAAGGTGATGTGTACGTGCGAGCGAGCAACGTGCGATGACACCTGCAAAATGACGCTTATCACCGAGTAATAAGGTCACAAAATGTTAACCTTGATGTTTAGGCCTCTGCACTAATATGATATGAACTGGGGATGTACTAGTACACACTCTGCACGGAACTATTATGTTGTTGATCCATTTTGTTATCACCCAGCAACTTGTATAGCAACCAGTAAGAAGCAAGCGGGCTAGCTGCCTGGATGTATGGTGGTTCCAAATTTGACATCGTAGTTTTTATTCTATATTTTACTCGCACAACATTAAGACAGTTGTTAGTCAATTTTCTTGTCGCTCAGCAACCGCCTCTTCAGTCAAGTGGTTAAGAACACCTCCCGATCAAGAGGTCCCGAGTTCGATTTTCAGCGAGGGGTAATTTGTACTCGGTTTGTTTGGTAGTTGTTTGTCCACCTTAATATTTCGCCGTAATATTCATGTGAGTTGCATTGTTGTGTTCCGATAATTGAAGATAGGAAGGTGAGTATTTTGAGTGAAGTGCGCTTCCACCGGCCTTATCATCACATCAGATGAGATGAAAACCAAAGTACTTATCTGTAATCATTGTCAGCTCATTTTATGTCCCCACTGCTGGGGCACGAGCCTTCCCTATAGATGGATAGGGAGAACAGGCTATAAACCACCACACGGGCCCAGTGCGGATTGGTGGTTGTTAACGACTGCTAATGCAGCCGGGACCAACGGCTTTACGTGCTTTTCAAAGTACGGAGGGGCTCGAGATGATACATTTTTGGTCACCCATCCGATGACCGGCCTTTGCGAAAGTTGCTTAAACTATGCACTAGCAGACCGGGCGCGTTAACCACTGCGCCATCGAGCTTATCTGTAAGGAATTCTAATATTGTTCTAGTAAAACCAAATGGATCAATTAGATTTATCACTATGAGTTATAAAGAAAAAAACTCGCATGAAAATTTATAGCAAGTGGGCTGACTAGCTGACTGGATATATTGAGCTGATGCTCCAATTTAACAACGCAGTTTAGTTTCCACTTTTAACTCGCTCAGCATTAGGACAGTTACGGCCCTGTTGTGCCACAGTGTAACCCTCAAGATGACGTCATTATAGTTTTAGTGCGGACATTTATCTTATTGGCCCCGAGATGAGCAAAATGGCGACTCAAAGATGGCGCGTACGTGTTGCCATATCTCATGTGGGGGGTGACGCGTAGGTACCTACTGCGACAATTATTTTGCGTCTCACGTTATTGCGTATAAATAAAGTGTCCTACTTTCCCTGAAATATATTTACCTGGTGTTGGGGTAAGAATGGCATGTAAAATTTTGGTTCATAGTACGTAATATATTGTTGATTTTATAGTCCGTCGGTTTTTGTTTGTTGATTTTGTAGTCCGGTGGTTTGTGTTTTCGCTATTTACTATATTATCATGTCGGATTTTGAAATATTATTGTTGATTCAATGTTTTACAAAGTTTGACTCGTTAACGTAGGTATATTCTTTGTTGTGTAGTGTGATACCTACCTTTACCTAAAGGATATATAACTAGGTAATGTCGCAATTACGAAATAATGTATTAACGTAAAATAGTATAGTTGCAGATTTTGTTAAGTGTTACAAATATTATATTGGTTCATTCGATAAACAGACTTCGTTACGTAAACTTCACTCAAGACCTAACATCATATGGTGACCACATCTGCCTACCATATCATAAATCATAATTATAAGGTAAACTTAACACATTAAAATAGTGATGAAATCAGACTTTTCGTGAGTAACCAGCAATCCCGCACTCATTCGTATCTTGTCTCACATTAGTGCTTGGATTGGTAAGTGGAAGTTTGATTAATGGCCTGGCTATCACCATCTTGCTATTAAGTGTAATGAAGGGCAAGCATTCCCCGTTGTAGAATAGCAAGCTACCGAAACACACAGCACTTATAACACAAAGATATCCTTAACGCTTGCTGACCGTCGCTCCCGGTCACCGATTTACCGTGGAACATATTCCATCATACGAAACTTGGTGAAACATTTCTTAGTTGCACCACCACATAATGGAATGTTTTCCAAGCACACGTATGTCCTATTTTCTACAATGTGGGTTCTTAAAAGGAGGTGTGAAGAAGCAACCTATGAATCGGCAAGGTGAGTACGGCTTCTTCGTCATCTGTCATCCGCTTCTGCTTAACAGCTAGCGAGGCACAATTCTGCTCCACTAGCTGTCTTCGCATCTGTCATCCGCTTCTGCTTAACATCAATTAGGATTGTAGTCATTTGTTTTTTACGGCTAGCGAGGCACAATCCTGCTCTACTAGCTGTCTTCGCATCTGTCATCCGCTTCTGCTTAACATCATTTAGGATAGTAGTCATTTGTTTCTTACGCCTAGCGAGGCACAATCCTGCTCCACTAGCTGTCTTCGCATCTGTCATCCGCTTCTGCTTAACATCAATTAAGATAGTAGTCATTTGTTTCTTACGGCTAGCGAGGCACAATCCTGCTCCACTAGCTGTCTTCGCATCTGTCATCCGCTTCTGCTTAACATCATTTAGGATAATAGTCATTTGTTTCTTACGCCTAGCGAGGCACAATCCTGCTCCACTAGCTGTCTTCGCATCTGTCATCCGCTTCTGCTTAACATCATTTAGGATAGTAGTCATTTGTTTCTTACGCCTAGCGAGGCACAATCCTGCTCCACTAGCTGTCTTCGCATCTGTCATCCGCTTCTGATTAACATCAATTAGGATAATAGTCATTTGTTACTTCAATAAAGAATAAATCCTTTTATGACGCAACGCTTCGGTGGCTCAGTAGCAAAGCGCCTGGTTTAATACTTGAAAGAAGAAAGTGTGTTTTGGATTATTCGATAGCTAACCTGGGTTTGTTATTATCAACCTACATGTTCCCCTTACACTAAAAAGATGATTGATATTGATTATTGATAATAAATTGATAAGGCAGAACGGGAATGATAAATGAAACCGTTCAGTTAGAGTGTAAATTAGTCACTAATTTATTAATTGCATAAATCGAACGATACAATTTGCACACGCTAGCAAAACGTAGCAATTCCGTTTGATTACTTAATAGATACAATATTGCACTTAAACTCATTTCATATGTACGACAAACGACATATAAACTCGTACAGATGGAGGCATTTGTCCAACAGTGGGACAGTTATAGAATATTGTCTTTACTTTACTTATGACTCTTAATACTTCAAATCAAAAAGCCATATACGCAGAGACATTTGATTAACAGAACAGTGTAAAAATGAGAACAAAACCGTGATATAGTCCCATGATTTATGGTCGAATATATCCTTGTCGCGGTACCGGCTTGCACGTCCTGGGCCGAATGTAGCTGTCTTGGCACGTGACGCGTGAGGGCTGAGGGAAATGTGTCATGACGTCACAGCACTTTGAAATATAGTTCAGTGTTCAGTTTTTCTACAAGCTGCCAGTCTACGTCATGGGAACAGACTACCATAGATAGAGTTAACTACTATCTTAATCATCTTTATTTGGATAATTGGAATCATTAGTTATATTCTATTCTATTAAAATAACTGCATTTTCGTATATATTTTATTTATAACTATAGGTACACTTAAAATCTGAAATCTTACTAAAATAAATTAAACCAACGGCTTAACGTGCCTTCCTAAATCCGGAGCAGCTTGCAGCAACAACCTACTCTCAAAGCGAGAACAAACATCAGAAATGATTTTTTTTTAACTACATGCGACTATGTTTTGTGTTTTTCTCAATTTTCGTTATTATATGTAATCTTATTTTATTTTTTGTTACACTTGCCATAAAGCAGGTAATATTTGCAATATATAAAAAGAAAAATATACAAAATAAAAAATATATATGAGGAGCTCAATGGCGCAGTGGGTAACACGCCCGGTCTGCGAAAATACTAAACTATGTAGTTACCGTAGCATTTCGAATTGCCTGTGTTCAATACAGTATTCGTAAGTGAACTGAGGTTTCCACGTGCTCTTGTTTGTACTCCAACTTGCGAAGAACTTGCGAGTGTGTTTTTAACGGTTTTCACAAACTTTTTCCTATTTACTGTATAAAATACTTTATTTTATTTTATTTTCTATTTATTTGGGAAACAAACAATTATACAAAGTCATATACAATTATACACACAAAATAACACATAAATCAGTAAAGTTTCCACAATTACATTGAACAGACAACAATACGTTATCTCTCTTTATCACACACACACACACACACACACACGCGCGCACACAAACACACACGCACACGCGTATTAATTTAATTTATAAACAGAAAATATATTTTTCTAATGCAGCGGTTGTTGGAGCTCAAACGCCAATGTAGAAAACTTTTTACTAACAAAACGTCGATAGAAAATATTAAGATGGATATTTAGTTTCAGCTTTATATAAAAACTAGCGGCCCGCCCGCCACTTCGTCCGCTTGAGTAAACACCTGTATCCTATAGAACCCTATGGCATTGCAGCGCCACCTACCAGTTCCAATTGTATGCATGTTTTATACATATAAACCTTCCTCTTGAATCACTCTATCTATTAAAAAACACCGCATCAAAATCCGTTGCGTAGTTTTAAAGATCTAAGCATACATACATAGGGACAGACAGACAGCGGGAAGCGACTTTGTTTTATACCTTGTAGTGATGTGTACGTTTAGCAAAATAGTTAATTAAATAAATAACTCTTATGTGATATTCCGGTAGTAAACGTCTTTTGGTTAGATTACTATGATTATGGTGATGATGTGATGCGTTAGGACTATCAGTTGAGATGAAAGCCAAGAGCACATAACAACAGTTATCTACAGACCATTTCAGGTTTCTCTGAAAATCACCATCTCTCACCCCTCCCCCCTCCCAATTCCTACTCCCTCCTCATGATCCAACTCCTTCCTCAAGGCCAGCAACCAGCAACGTAACTGCGTTTACTTTGGTTTTGCGGGTGTCCATGGGCGGCGGTGATTACTTTCCATCAGGTGACCAGCATGCTCGTTTGCCTCCTTTTAAAATAAAATAAAAATCAGCGTTGCTGTTCTTGAAGTTGCAATTGTAACTTTGTAAATTATTTATTTTTTATTCATGATTATTTTTATAGTGTTGCAATAAAAGTATTCTCTCTCTCTCTCTCTCTCTGATGCTGAGAGGAGTCCAGTTCGTCGTAGCATTTTAATTTTAACTTTATGTATTAGTTTTATTGTTAGAACCTAAGCCCAACTGCTATGCCGAAAAAATATTTTGATCTTGAATTTTGAATTTGAAAATTTTACACTTCGCAAATCAGAGAAAGTGTTGAAAAATTCTACGAATGTGATTCCAACTCGCACCCTCTAATAACTTACCGGGCAGGAGCACTACCGACTACTGTAGTAATTTGTTATCATTAATGCGCAGCTATATACATATACTAGTGGCCCGCTCGCAACTTCGTCCGCATAAGAACACCCGTATCCCATGATGGACCCCTATAGAAGCACCACCTACCGGGTCCAATTGTAAATCTAACCATTCTCAAACCCACTTGAACTCACACAAAAAATTTCATCCAAATCGATCCAGTCGTTTAGAAGAAGTTAATTTTTTTTATAATTAATAAAATATAATTATATATTTATATATTATATATTTATATTTTTTTATAAATTTATAATATTTAAAGATTGATAAAAATATCAAATGTCAAATTAATAAAAAGAACACCTTATTTAATCTACAAGCGTTTATTAACATTTCCTAACGTGGAACGGAATGCACCCGATTAAAACTAATCAACGGTAGTGTAACCGAACTCACAAGACTGAAAGAAGATAGATAGATAGATAGATAAAACTCTTTATTGCACACACACACAGAACAGTAGAAACAAAACAACAAAATTTTTATATCGGGGTGGGCAAAGGCGGTCTTATCGCTTAAAGCGATCTCTTCCAGACAACCTTTGAGGTATAGTACAACTGAAAGGAAAATACAAAGGTAGTGCACTAGTTTAAAGCAACAAGGGTGTGGCATTTCAATAAATAAATAGTTCCTTACGGCGAAACGTATGTCCCTACACACACAGCCCCCGTAAACTTATCGAACAACGTATTTGTATTCATAATGAGTTTCAATCAGCACAAAGCGGTAGTAGTGGCAGCGACCCCCCAATTCAAGGGACACACCCTTTGTTCGGAGGCGGTGAGCACGCAAACACCTAGCATTGGACGGTTTGTGACAGTATCTCCATTCCAAACTTCAGTTGCCGGCCCATTGCCCCCGGAACGGTTCGCGAGCTGAGATTAATTAAGTGAAAGCATCATTTTATCTTGAGGTATTATTTTGAAGATCTCCATGGTCAGGTTTGCTCGCTGGGGCACTATAATGGTTCCTGGTTTGATTCGAAATAATTTTTTTGCAGTTCTAGATGTTACAGCAGTTTTTTTCCTCAAAAGGATTACTGCTGGACCTTTATCTCACATTATGAGCGACGAAGGCAAGGCAAGGGTTATTTCTGTCTCCGGTAGTGTTACTTGCAGTACACGAAATACTGTAGTTTCTTAAAAAAATATTAATCTTTTTCTATTTTTTATTGTTACTTTTATCTAGATCGCTGGTAAAAGATCTCCCCTATATGGAATTTTATGAAATACTTACTATAGGTCAGTATTTCATGTTTTGTCAAATGCATACAAGGAAATAGCGTGACTGCTACCACTCCTTTCTCCAAAGGTCATTTGCAAGGGAAGTTATAAAAATACCGAAACAGAATTCCGACGGGGAACATACTCGAATGACGAATCGTTTGCTGCAATATCCACGACATGCCACTAAAGTGCTGCGAGTAAGTACTTGGCGCTTTTCTTATAGGCTATATGTCATCACTTGGGGATCCCTAGGGGGCGACGACCAGTTGGACGCCCCAATAAGTACCGCTGGATGGACGAAGTCGCCAAGGACCTATATAAGCTCCTGGAAACCAGAGACTGGCAGGAGACCGCGCAAAACAGGGAGCAGTGGCGTCACCTTGTGTCGGAGGCCAAGACTCACTTTGGGTCACTGAGCCATCAGAGTGAGTAAGTAAGTAGTATATGTAATTTTTTACCTTAATGCGATGTTTATAAAGTAGAACGCATATTACAACCGAAATGGTCGCGTACAGTACGGTTTTACGGAAACTACCCGCATACGCTCTAGTTGGGAAATAAGCTCCCTCCCTGTCGTTGTATTCTAAAGGAATACAGCTTAAGGCACTTCCAAAAGAGCGTGATTTAATTTTTACTAGGTCAGCAACGCGTGAGTGTTACGTCTGGTGTTGCAAACGTCTACAGGCTACGGTAACCGCTTACCATCGGGTGGGCCGTATGCCTGATTGCGAGCTTAAATTGTCCAAAAACCTTGACCTTGATGACCTTCCCGCAGCAATACAAACTTCCATTGAGAGAGACCTTGTCAAGGGTCCGAAACTGTTTGTGTTCATAAAAATCGTTTCATTTCGATCTTAAGAGATGATCACAACCACAGCCAAGAGTACTTATATTGTTATTGTGGTCAAACGCACATGAAATTGTAATGGTGCGACTGACCGAAGCATAATGTCTTTGGTAACCTGACTGATGATAGGGCGGCTCGACTCTTGGGTACGAATTATAATGCCGAAGTTCAAAATACCGAATTTCACAAGACCTATGAATGGAAGGTCGAATATTAAAATACCGAATGTTTATATGACCGAAAGTTTAAAATAACGAAAGTTCAAAAGACCGAAAGTATAAAATCCCGAACTAGCTGCCCTACTCCTGTAGGTCACGTGATATATTAGAAATTTAAGAGTTTAGAGGTTATTTTTTTTATTAGACAACAGAAAGCAAAAATTACCAAAAAGAAACTCTTTCTGTTGTCTAATAATAAAGAAATAACCATGTTACGCTACGGCAAAATGCTCCGATCAGTCTTCACATTTATGAGAATGTATTTCTTTTTATTGATAATTTTGATGACGTTAGAAACTGTAGTAACATGAAGTGTCTTTATACTGTCCCACTGCTGGACAAAGGCCTCGATCATTGAAATCAAGTAATCGCTACAATTGGTGAAACAGTAGACATACAATTCGTCGAAATATGGCGTGCCCTCTATGATTATTAATTGGTACTAACCTATTATTTGTCCCATTTATAAAAACATTTCCGAGCGTTAAGCGGGACCTAATTTTGGTGACTGTCACCAATTCCATGTCTAATAATTCACAATTCCCAGAGCCACGTCCCCCTGGAATTGTTCAGTGCTGATTACAAGTCAAATTACTGCCGCCGTGCGCGATAAGACATTATTAAAAAACCCAATGGGAGTGGAGAGGTGAAAGGGCGATTTCGATGTTTGTATACTTGTTCATTTTACTGTATTATCTAATACAATCAAGTATTTTAGATCAAATCAGTCTATTTTATAGAGCTAAAGACTGTGTTATAGATTTCGTGAAATGTTATGTTGTATTCTTATTTAAAATTTAAGTGGATTTTTGATTGCCTATGATGATCACTATGAATGGCAAACTTAGATATTCAGAGATAAGGGTAGAAAAACAAAACATAGCCGTTATCTCGGTGTCTCAGTTTATTTATTTATTTAAGGTTTACCATGTTATTAGATACAACATAACATACAAATAAAAATTTTCTTAACGTAGTGTAAACCTTTTAAGGTAAACACCACATGCAATAAAATAAATAATTAAGTAATATACATTAAAAATAAAGAAGAATAAAGAAACAAAATTAATTAATTGGCATAACATTAAACTATTTCAATTCGATGAGCTGTCGCCTGGGCTGTGTAAGGTCGTGGCTTTTCGCGATTCGCACGTGATTGGTTACAAACCTCAGATGATACTTTATCATTTCTGAGGTATGTGTTTTCAAGTGCAATTTTTATTTTCAATAACAATATAGCATTGCGAATTCATAATAACATAATAATACAGAACCAAGGCATATAAGCAATACACGCTGCAATACGACATTTTATTTCTATGAAATTCACCTAAAATATTTTACAACTGTAGTGAGTCAGTGCTGCGCCCGTTATGAATGTTTTCCGTAAATTTCTTGTTCGAGTAAATTCACAAACAAACTTTTAACAATAATTGGCTTTGACACTTTAGTAGGCATAACACAAATATTAAATATTTAAAAATAATCCTTTATTTTTATCGCACTTGACTTCAAATAACAATATTGAGAGCTTTATACCTGCACCAAAACATTAAGAATACATAATAATTGTTGTTGTATGTTTATGCAAAACAAACTTTTATATGTAAAAAAACCCTGGCCGATCGCTAAGTGGTACATAGGTATAAGTACAAATAACAATAACAAATAAAACCAATATTACCTACTTATGAAAATAAAAGAAAACGCAAGATTTTTGTACCGAAATTGCTCAAATTACCCCAAAATGTAGCTAATTTTATAAATGTGACCACACTTTCCTTCAATGGCGGCGTCGCCAAAGGTGCCGACAAAATTATTGCCACGTAAGTTTTGTCATTTAACAAAATTTTTATCGGGGTAATTTTTTTTTACTTATTATTTTAAAATAATTACGTTCCTAAATAGAACTGAATCTCGATACCTTATAACACATTGACGGATCGGACATAGTTTTTTTACATAATAAATACACTAAATACATTTGTTGTTTTTGGTTTATTTATTTATTCTTACATTCAAAAATAATCTTAAATATTACCTACATTGTGTATTAAAACCCTTAAGGGTTTGTTTACACACATTGGAGTCACCGACGGTGACCAAGACATTTAGTTTATTAAATACACCATCTTCAGCTTAAGCTACGCATAATGTTGATGTATCTATGTGTTTTTTCCCGTATCAACCTAAGAAAAGTGTAAAAAAAGTTTAAAAAATCACGTTATCAGAAATAGATTATTTTCAATTGAGTTAATATTTTGAACGCAATCAAATATATTTTATAATTGTTCTATTAAACCAAAATATCTGAAGTCATCAAAGATATCAAAAATATAAGAATTGGTTGTATGGTTCAACACCTCACATTCTACCAACGCAATGTGTGTCAGTCGAACGCCGTTGGAAAATCAACACATTTTTCAAGGCCCATTAAAAGTACGGACACGTAACCCCAAATCCCTTGGAAGTGGGGACTTCAAACGTTGCAAGGACGTCCTTAGGCAGAGCACGGGATTTGTGGGACAATCCCGGCCAATGAAAACACGACGGGAATCAACGTACAGTTATGTGTTAATACATAACGCGAGTATAGGAAATTATAGTTGTACATGAGTTGGAATCATAGATATAAAGAATGGTTTTTCAAAGTTAGCCTAAATATAACAACGCACATTATCATTATCATCAGCTCATTGTTATGTCCCCACTGCTGGGGCACGAGCCTTCCCTATGGCCCGTGCTCCCTGAACGGGCCATAAGCCACAACGCAGACCCAGTGTGGTGCGATGGTTGTTAATGACTGCTAATGCAGCCGGGACCAACGGCTTTTCGTGCCTTCCGAAGCACGGAGTAACTCGAGATGATAGGTAAGTTTTTGGTCACTCATCCGATGACCGGCCTTTGTGAAAGTTGCTTAAGGCGACGCACCGCTAATAATTAATCTAATAGGGAGCCTTTGCGCCCCGTACCATAAGAAAAACAGTTTTCTTCCCTTCAAATTAAAACTACAAATTATTTTAAAAAATGAACTAGCATATTGAAGTGTGTGTTAAGATTAATCTACTAAGAAAATTTAGATGCTTAAATCGGTCTGGTTAGCCTGTAAAATGCAAATCTATGTTTTAAAAGAGGCTATTTTGATATTTTTTCTCTGTTATAAAAGTTGACAAATCGTGTTTCTGCAACTAGCAAAATGAAGTCAATTAAATAAAAAATGTCATCAAATATCACTTTCATGTTTTGTAATTGTTGGGAAAAATCAAGATCCCCGCCACGTAAATTTCCAATGCTTGCAGACCGGGCGCGTTGATCACTGCGCCATCGAGCTCCTCAAAATAATGCACACGCTTCTTCAAATCCTTTCATCACTATCACCATCATCAGAGTTTCCATTGCTTATTTATTTATTTATTCAATTACATGCTGGCTTATAGAGTTTCGTCCAATACACCATCAAGTTAAAACGATAAAATAAGTGGATACTACAAAATTATACAAAATTAAATTAAATAATGTCAACATGCAAAATATAAGAAATAATTAAACATAATAACCATATAAAATATAACAAATAATCAATCGATACAACTTAAAAACTGTCGTGTAACAGCTGCCAACTTTAAATTATCGTCAAAAAAAGGTCAGTTTTCTCATTCCGAGCGAGAATGTCCCCTTAGCGTCGTTTTAACTTGTTGGTGTATTGGACGACACTCTGTAAGCCAGCATGTAATTGAATGAATTGCTTAGCTCAAACCTCAGATAGCTAATGAGGATATTGGGCTAGAACTCACCACGTGCTGACCCAATACAGCTCGGCGTGTTTTAACTCCTACCATTTTACAATTACAAGAAGAACAAAATGGTTAAACTCACCTTTACAGCATAAAGGAGCTAGAAATATTTTATTTTGATCACCCATCTGATTATCAACGAGTGAGACTTACAAGATCGATACTCGAATGCGCAAACAGCTGCATCATCGAGCTCAGATCAGTTACATAGAAAATTGCAACTGGTTTCGCAACAACGAGCCCGTAGCGGTAGCCAAAGCAACATTAAGAAAACGATAGCGAAGTTCGAAAAGAATAAAATGTATGGGATTGACATAAGATTGACCAAGTGATTTAGCGCGGCTTATGTCAATCCCATACATTTTATTATTTTCGAACTTCTCTATCGTTTTCTTAATGTTACTTTGGCTAAGCCTACAGGCACTATCTATTCGAATTCAAATGCGAAATATATGCTTACTCGCAACAAGTAACGAGTATTTCCATATCGAACTACTGACGTTATAAAACGCGTCTAGACGTCGTCATTTCGAATCAAATGTGACACGCTTCACCCTTGACAAGGGGACAAAGCCGTATATGAAACGCCATAAAATTTCCGATTATTACGTCTGCGTTAACGAACGTGTCTGTATATGTAGATATTAATCTTGGAATTTATGGACCTATTAAACACAAAGAGTTGTCCGTATCTTCGCCAATAAAATTGTATAACAACTTTGTTCTGTAAATTGGGATTTCGTTTCATTATCTTGACACGTGAAACGAAGGGCTTGCACGCGTAATTTTAATATGACAGCTTGGGGTTGACTCTTATATTTTAGAATAAAGTTAACATAATAATTATATGGACTTTACTCTAATATGAAAATGTTTCGAGTCAACCCCACGCTGTCATGGTATAATTAGCAATTTTATTTCACAATATTGTCAGTATAATGATTGTGCTGAGATTATAAGTACTAAAATTTAATTGTTTATTTGCATACAATGTTTGTAAATGTTTATTAGCAAAACGATGAAAAGCTCTTAGACTAAATTAATTAAAATTATACTACATAAAAATCTTGACGCAGTACTTAATATTTATTTTATTTTACACTTTACAAATTTGAAAGGGAACTCAAAAATGTTCTTATATCTCATTCTTTTTACAACATGAAAGAATATTTTGAAAATAAATTCTAAGTTAGTTTAAATTTTAATTATGTTGTTAGTTTAATATTTCACAGTGCCTTGAAAAGGTAAATTTGTAACAAAAATAACATCATATACCCACTTTTATTGTACTTATTGTTATAAATTTATGGTGAATATGAATATATCTATTTATGATATTCTATAAAAAAGTAGTTTAAAAGTCGTATTTTTAAAAATAATATTGACCAAACCAACCATTAATAACTTATCACACGCATAACAGTGTCATCATTATCCGAAAATAATGAAGTGCCACTATTAAACAATACCAAACTACCTGCGGGCAAAAAATGGAGCAAATTTCCTACAATGGGTCTATGCGACCCCAAATTGCGTTCCCTTTCATCCCAAACTGGTTAGGCCCATCGCACCCCTGGCACGCGTCAGATAGAAGGTCATTGAACTTGGGGTGCAGCACCAAGGGTGACCACAGCAGGTCGATACTCGGACTTTTTTATTGACAGGATAATGCGAGTTCTTAAAAGGCATAGTTTTCTTAAGTTTACGCGAGTACTATTTATTGAAATTTAGCGTATGACGAAAGGTACTTACCTGCTAAAATAGCAGGCGGTTTAGAAAGTTACAAATTAAATATTATTTATGTCTTAAGAAAATAATAATAATCTATAAATCTAAGGGTCACTAGTCACCACTACACGCCAGTGACCCAAGTTTTTTAAGGCATCTAATAAAGTGTTAATTATTATGTGTTCAAGGTCATTATTATGAAATTTTATTTTACAATTAGTATACTTGTAGGTTAAAATAACTATATTTTATTAATAACTTAATTTTAAAAAATGCATTAATATAATATTCACTTTTCAAATAAAAAAATAACAAATAAACTGTAACAAATATAACTCCTGTTTCCTGTCACTTGCTATCAGGCGAGATGAGGAAAGAAATCTTTCATTGCAAAAACAATGGTGGTAAACTGTTTGTGTTAGACAAAAGCAATCACATTGAAGAAACGGCAAAAAACAACTCACTATTTTAGATCGCAGGAAACTGATACGTCTCAATCAATCATTCGGATTTAAACCGCCATCATTAGACATGTGTGTGACATAGTGAACAAATATTTAGTATGATAAGTCTCACCGCATCATGCTCACAATCAAAAGCTAATGTTGCAATGTAAAAAAATATGAGGGTGGCATGTTTCGGAAAAAAACCTCAATTTTTTTATTTTATGTACAAAAAGTTAAAGATTAAAAAAAAACAATATATTTACCCTCAAGTATTAATATAAAAGACATTGAAAGTTCAAAAAAACGTATGAAAAAAGTTTATTCTATAAGAAATAAACCAGAAAGACTAAACATTTATCGAGCCAAAATATGAGAATGTTCCTTTAGAATTAAGAAGACGGGCATCATCTCACTTGCTATTTTATCTGTAGGTATGTTTGTACGTGTGTGTGTGAGAGGGGGTATGTGTGTGTGTGTGAGCGTGTATTGATGTCACAAATAGGTATAGTACGTGCGAGTTATCGGATCGTCCCTGTTGTATTTAAAAGCAAAGAGAGGAGACGGATGTGTGTGGAGCTGGCTAGGAAAGGGGTAGAGACGATCATAGGATCTTCAGGATTTACACGGTCATATTGCAAATACAAAGTCTAACAATTTATTTTAATTTATATATCATCATTTATTGGCTTGCACGCCGGACTTTGAGGTCCCGGGTACGATTCCCTGTCGGGCCAACGTCCAAAACGAACTTTTCGATCTTGTGCCGGGTCTGGGTGGTTGTAGCACCGTCATTGTTTTTGATTTCCATAAAAGCTTTCATAAAACCTTGGGATCAGAACAATGTATGTGATGTTGTCTAATATATATAGCATAGAGTTGATAAACTTCCACTTAAGTAAGCGCTGTTATGGATTGATACTTAAGACACAATATTTATTGCTTAGCTTATAGGTATTACATAATGTGTTTTCTGGTTACATAGCTTAAGTTTTTTTATTACCAGGCTATGGTTTTATAGAACAATAAATTATGTGACATATTAATTAAGTGTACTTACTTTATTATCACTTACTAATCGGTGGTTTGGACGCTTTAAATTTAAAAATATAAAACTAAACGTTAATAAATTAGTAATAGCACAAGGTGATTCCAAATGAAACATGACGGTCCAATTTTAGCTCTGGAGATTTAAATCACAAACAAAATGCACACTTTCCTAATTATTAAGGTTTAATCTACAATTCAGGTATCGTATCAACTTTAAGGTTCATGGCAATTTTTTTAAGATTACTTTTTAAATGAAATTCAACAAATTCTAGTATAGCAGCGGCATCGTTAATCGACATCTTAAGCCCAGTGTCCGACACCAATGTCGTCGCTCGCCAAAACAAAGTACAGTGAAATACGTGATCCTCCCGAACACTGCCGATGTTATGTTTATATAATTAATTGGGAGAGCACCTGACCCGGTATGTCAGAAGGGTGCAGGTTCAAATCCTGCTCGTGGAATTTTTTTCTTGTTGTATTTTTTTTTTACTGCCGATGGCATTAGGAATCATGTCGGTCACTATAACCGGACGCAATTCATTAAAAATGGGTTGCAATAAGCGACATGTCACTATAAGCGAAGTCATTATATCCGACTTTCTTATATAGAATTTTATATGAAAACCAAGCTTCGCTGTGTAATTACTTCATATTAAGCGGTTGGTCAATAAGCGGAGTCATAATAAACGGATTCTACTGTATAGAATTCCGTTGAAATATTACAGGATGACAGCTAAGAAGCAATCTGAAGTCTAAGTTGAAAATCAGGTGCCGACGACCCCAAAAAAAAGACAATCACTGGTTTCTGTCGAACATGGCAAAAAACAAAAAAATATAGTTTTAGCGTCGTCTCCTGTCTTTCTCCCGTTCTCAAGGGACCCGAAACTGTAAGGGCTTGGACTCGCGGGGAGTTTATTGATTTCCATTACTGCTCCAGCGATGTCACGGGTTCACATCTAAGGATGCGTGTGTGTGTGTGTGTGTGTGTCAACTAAAAGAGGGTAAGTTTGTATGTTTGTGTGTGTGTTTGTTGTCTTCATCAATCATAGTCATAATAATTACAAGCACAATGTTTTTTTTCTTGCCTTTTATTAGGTAAAATAAATTATTCAACTAGGCATATTGCAAACTGTTAAATATAATAGACTAATCATTTATTCGACACACACATAAAAAATAACATAAAGAAGAATCTAAAAAAACTAATACTGTGGTAAAATATTTTTGTTTTGTTTATATAATTTTTAGCGCAAATTTTGTTACGAACAAATTACAAAAACCACAAAAGCTGAAAAAAATTCCAAGAGCATGATTTGAATTTGCACCCTCCTGACATACCAGGTCAGGTTTTCTCCCAATTGAGCTATCGTGGTTCTAACCAGCCTGCCGAAATTATTCAACACTATTTACTTTTTTACTTTGAAAGCCAATATTAAATTAATATTGTGGTAATAAATATGAGTCCAACTCATTATTGCTAGGAATCGTAGACCACCCAATGCTGGTCTTCCGTAGCCATCTTTAGCTAGGGATTGTGAAGGTTAGGCAAAGGATAGTTACCCTAAACGGTTTACGACGAACCCCGTTAAATATCATTAAAAAGGATTTAATGGTTTGATTTAACTGTTCGGAACTTATACTCTGTTCTTTGTATAAGGTTATACACTGTTTTAGTAAGTACGGGGGAAATTGTTTGACAATCCAAAGTAGATTCAAGAATTCGAATGTATGTAATACCCTGAAGACTTGATATAGGGCCTCAGTAACAGTCAGGGACGCTTCTCACGTACTTGTAATATAAAGTTTAAGTTAAATGATACATAAATCAGTGAAGGGACGACTAACTAGCAGAATGATTAATTATGTTAAAGTAATGATTAACGAATTATAAGCAAGTTTTCTATTCAAAAATAAATCATAGTGTTTAAATACTCAATAAATACTCAAACTTAATATCCACTTTTAAAGTTTCGCGTTAAGAATTTAACGTTTAAGAGCGTTTACGCCGCACACTAGCGCCGCCAATGAAAAAAAAAACATATCTAGTAATTAGAGATAAAAAATCATATTATGCTCAACAAACTATCTGAATGAAGTAATTTAGCATTTTTACGTCACCTAATGAACACCTGACATGTTATGGTTTAGTTAAATATGGCGTTATAGTTAAAAGTGGCCGTAACGTCTTATTTGAGTAAACCATAACATGTGAGGTGTTCATTAGGTGACGTAAAAATGCTAAACTACTTCATTCAAATAGTTTGTTGAGCATAATTTGATTTTCTATCTCTTATTACTAGATATGTTTATTTTTTCATTAGTGGCGCTAGTGTGCGGCGTAAACGCTCTTAACGCAAACTACTAGAGTAAAGGCAATATAAAGTCGGAAAAAATGTTATGCAAAAGAACTATAGAATAAGTAGTTTGCGCTAGCTCCGGTAATTTGTTTAATTAGTCTTAAGTAAGTGACTATTATAAATTAAATATATATTACAAAAAGTTTAATTTATCCTGCAAAACTTAGTCAAATTCTACGTCACAATATCAGTAACAGAAAAATGAATAATTCACTCACAATTGCGTCACCAATTTCGTCACATTGCAAAACATAAAATGCTGAGAATTTAATCAGAAAATGAACGGTCAATTTTGTGCAAATTGTTGAAACCATTGACGGGATGCGTTGACCCGAAATATGCATGCCGGTGGAATTCAGACGCATAGTGGAAGCTACGCTTACAATATTGTAGCCTTATTGTAGCTACATAATAACTTTTTGGAACAACATGCGGTTACGGATATCGAAATATTGGTGAAAAAGGATTTTTCAAGATACCTTAAAGGAGTCAAAAGAAATCGCGCATTGCCAAGCGAGCCATGATACTTTCACGGGTGATTCGGCAATGCGCGATTGAATACCTCTCGTGTTCTAAAAAAGTTAGTAAAGTTAGCATTATATAGGCGGGTATTGATAGAAGTTACCTTTGATCGTCATCGTGATTCAGTAATCACGATGACGATCAAAGGTAACTTCTACTAATCAGTATTAGTTTTAGTAATAGTTATTATTGATTTCGTGATTTCTCATAAAGGTTATAGGGTATAAGATTTATGAGAAAAAATAAATAAAATACAATCATTAATATGTTTTAACCCAAGCTTACATTACTGAATTATGAGTTGAACAAACTCTCTTCAGCCTATTGCCGTCCACTGCTGAACGTAAGCCTTCCCTAAAAAGCGCCAACCATCCCGATCCTGCGCAGTTCGCATCCATCCACCACCCGCTATCCTTATCAAAGTCGTCGGTCCACCGCGCAGCAGGGCGCCCTACACTGCGTTTGCCTAAACGCGGTCTCCACTCTTGCGGTTAGAGCAGACATGTCATTGTCTGCTCCAACGATCATCGGTCCTTCTGCAGACATGACCGGCCCACTTCCACTACAAGGTGCCAATTCTGCGAGCTATGTCGGTGACCTTAGTAATAAATAATAAAGTAAATAATAAGTAATAAATAATTAGTGGTAAATATGTTTTGCAACAAACAAATTTATTAATTCATAAATATTTTTATCGCTCAAGTAATAACATTATAATTAAATATAGAAAACTGTTTATATAAAATTTAACAAAATATTGCGAATGAAGAAAATATTTTCAATACACATTATGAGAGATCATGTAAATAAATATTATTTCGACACCAGAGATACCAGTTTCCTTGTCACCACGAACATCGCAAGTAGTTCCTAACGTTACAATCAAATAAACTAGAAAAACGCAATTTAATTCAAATTTGCCTCTGTAATAATAAAAACGCGATTGATTGCTAATTTGCCTATCTGTGAGTATACGTATAAAAGAAAATCCTGACTCACTCACTGGCTTATTAATGCCCAGTCCAAATCTTACCTAGGAACGTGGACCTAGAAAGCTACAATTTCACACAAACGTTGTCTTTATGATGTAGAAATAAGGTATGACTTTTAAAACTCTTCCGAGATCACGGTAAGTATTTAGTCGGAAAAAATAAATGACCACACCATGAATTGTACAATACAACTCAAAACCTCAACTCACAAGACAACAATATCAGAACAATCCGAAGCTAAGCAAGTTCAAAACGAACGACCCAACATTTATCGTAACGTTTCCCTATGAGGGCAATAAAAGCGGCAGATAGCGGAACGGGCGGAATAGTAGCGGAATAGAAACGGAATGCGAGCTAAAGGGTTCCGTTATCGCGATATCGCTGCACTCATCAAAACAACCGATGTACAAGAGCGCGCCGCTATTGCCGAGAAATTCAAACAGCGAACGTCGAATATTCTCTAGGCATTGTAAAATGAAAAATGTAAATGAGGAGCTCGGTGGCGCAGTGGTTAACGCGCCCGGTCTGCGAGTGCTGACGTTAAGAACTTTCGCAAAGGCCGGTCATCGGATGGGTGACCAAAAGTGTATCATCTCGAGCTCCTCCGTGCTTCGGAAAGCACGTAAAGCACGTAAAGCCCGTAAAGTGGTTCCGGTTGCATTAGCAGTCGTTAACAACTACCAATCCGCACTGGGCCCACGTGTTGGTTTAAAAGCCCGTTCTCCCTATCCATCCATAAGGAAGGCTCGTGCCCCAGCAGTGGGGACATCAAATGAGCTGATGATGATGATGATGTTTATAAAATGAAGAAAAAAGGAGGTTTTTATTTTTTATGACAGAACAAGCATCTCGCCTATTGGTGAGTGGTAAGGCCGAAGGTAGGAGCGCTTTAACCTGGAATCCTCAACTCAGGACCCGGTGTCGGAACCTAACTATTAGAACACAACAAAGCCACTAACAAAGTTACAGACTAAGAGTGTGGAACGTTCGGCCTTATCATCAGTTAGCATCAGGTGAGGGGAAGGCTGAGTACTTACTGGTTCACTCTGTTAAGGACTGGTAAGGCATAGTAACGAAATATAAGCTAAAGGGTTCCGTTATCGCGATATCGCTGCACTCATCAAAACAACTGATGTAGCACGCCGCTATTCCGGGAAATTTAAACAGCGAACGACGAATATTCTCTGGGCATTGTAAAATTAATTTATTGATATAATATATACATATACAACCTTATTTTTAGTTTATACGAAAACCGAAATACGGGTCAAATATTTTCATATAAAGAATCGGTACAAAAAAAATTAAAATAATATCTTGAAAACTCTCAAAGTTATAAACTTTTTGTGCTGCCCCGTTGTGTGTTTTTAGTAGGGTATAATTTATTTGAGATTTTTTAAATATTATTTGGTCAAAATGTAACATGGTATAAAAAATATTGAAATCGATTCTATTACTGATTCTGAACAAACAGTTTTCAGGTTTGGTATAAACTAAAAATAACATTGTATACACCGGGACATTTTAGTGGTTGTTTTCCCGCAGGTGGATAGATTAGACCATGAAACTGAACAACTTTCCCCAAGAAACATAGGTCAAAAAACGAGATAATTTTTCTACTTTCCCATACAAACCACGCTCGGTCAAAAGAAGCTTTGTATAGAAAAGTGAAAAAATTATCTCGTTTTTTGACCTATGTTTCTTGGGGAAAGTTGTTCAGCTTCATGGTCTAATCTACCCACCTGCGGGAAAACAACCACTAAAATGTCTCGATGTATTATATGTATAGGTATATATAATACTAGCTGTTGCCCGCGACTTCGTCCGCGTGAGCTAAAGGCTGTAGTCTGTACAGTTTAATTTTTAAGTAGGTATCTATTTAAGCTTATTAGGGTATAATAAAATTATATGCATCGGAAATTTAGAAAATTGACATTGTATTTACCGACATACGTACATCTACTCACTCTTAATATCCTTTCAGCTGGGAATGCTGAGATAGACAAAGAAAATCGATCTCCATTTAGTGTGGTTCTGGCATACTTCCTGTGCCTCCTTTACGTCCATCATTATTTTTCATACATTATCTCTTATTCTTTCGACTATCATCTCTGCCATGTACATACATATATTCAGTTTGAAGCACAGAATCGTCCCGTTCATACAGATTCTCACTCAGTTTTCCGTTTCAATTATCCCTCCACATACATTCAGTATACAACACCGTTTCTCGGTGGGTTGCGCGTATTTGCTACGTCATACAAACCTGAAATGGGTTTACTGACGCTCAATTATATGTAATAAAATTGGTATTTTACAGCTCAGGTACTCGTCCGGAGTCGTCCTAGGCACTGGTGTATCTTAGCTAAGATGTGTCTACTGTTATACTGTCCAACCACGGACTTCAAAAGTTTTTTTGCCTTGTCCACCGAAGCTGGATATCGAGTAGCAGGTAGCGGTTCAGGATTATTGGTTGTCGGCCATAAGGCACAAAAAACTATTTACCAACTATGTTCTTATTCGTAGATACAAAATATCAATAAATTGAGAACTGTAATGAATTATATTATTGTCTAATAAGTAATACAGTATAGTATTATTTTGTTACAAACTTGCGATAAATTTGAACTTCTTCGTGGCATCTTGTTAGGTAGGTAGCTTTTTAGAGGTAGATCACAGGACACAGAAAGAAGTTACCTCTAATAAAAAAAAATCTGAAGTCCGTGCCTCTAATACAGTTGTACCCTGCAAACTTAAACATTTTTGCAACTCTGATAACAGAGGTAGCCATCGTCTTATGCGATAGAAGAATGGAAAAACCATTTTTCTGTAATCTAGAAGTATGTACAAAATTCATTCTTTATAGGTTTTATGATATTAAAATTGTTATGATACTTACTTACTTATATTGTATCATTGAACACAGATTTATCCTATAAACATGTTAAGAAACCAAAGTAAGAAACCGCTTACATGTAAAATAAGTACTGAAATAAGTGTTTAACTTACCTGCATCAAATGTTTCATAAAACTTTTACACATTGAATAAATCATATTTGAAAATTAATAAGAACTGAATAAGTACTGAAATATTTAACGTACCTGCATAAAATGTTTTAAAAAACTTTTACACAATGAATAATTAATATAATTTGAAAATTATTAACAAAATAAAAATAGGTACTTAATGCATTGCAAAATATCAAAATTTCCTTCTGTTCGTTTCAAAATTTGAGCGCCAATTTTTTTTTTAAATTTCCTGTTCTCGCGTTTTTTCATCAAATAGATTTAAAAAAATAATATTAAGTATTTTGGGCAACGACCCAAAGGTTTATACAGCCAAGCTATGTAATTCAAGATATCTTCTATGTGCAATATTAAAAAAAATAGAGACATGATTTTGGGCAATGATACAAAGTTTTATACAGCCAAATTTAATGAGTACCTAGGTAACATTTCTATGCTTAACTAAAAAAGAGACATTATTTTGGGCAACGACACAGAGGTTTATACCGCCAAATATAGGTAATGTTTTAACTTTTCACATTTCTGTGTATTAGAAAACTGCAATAAGCGCCGCGCGCAGGCGCGACTAAATAGCCATATTATTATTGGTTATTTCGGAAAATGAAACAAAAGGTGTACCTATGTACAGCCAAGTTTAATGATGTGCGTGATTTCGAGCTTGTATTTATTTTCCGTCGCTTTACTATGGCGGTGCTAATGTTCGCTTTTCGAACATTCGAACTTCGTCAATTCGAACACCTACTAAAATAAACTAAAGTACGTGAAAACAATGCATTTTATTCATTTTAGACATCATGTTTCAAAGAGCTATTTACTGCTTAAGACCTTTTTTTCAAAACAACCGGGTTCGATTCCCGAGCTGAGTACAGGTTTTCTTTAAATGTATAAATGCAGTTTTTCTTCTTATTAAAATCGAAGACATGGTTCCTAAGGACAGATCTTCGTATGTCTTATAGTTTCAGACTTTCCCATACTGACCGATTTAAATGAGACACCCTGTATTTTCGAGTATTTATGTAGCCTATATGTTTCTCCGGATTTTTCTTAGCATTTTGGTGAAAACCGGATCAAAATCCGTTCAGTAGTTCTCGAGTTTATCGACTTCAAACAAACAAACAAACAAACAAACAAACAAACAATTTTTTTTAAAACTATTCTATCATGTTCCGTAAGTGATTTTAAGGCAACCTGTGTATTTTTTTTTTTATATATTGCATTTACAGATTTTTTTATCCCTACGTTCTTATTATATGTATAGATATAGGATATAGGAATAGGAGGAGGTGTATAAACCTTTTTTTTAGTTCTTATTCCAGAATAAGCAGGCGCTTTGCCTTCATCCTACCTGGTGGTAACTGATGTCCTGAAAGTTTAAGGTGGAATCGCTCTTTACCCGGAATTCTCAACTAATGCCATTCTCAACGAATTTTATTGTTAATCGAGGTTTGCGCGGAATTACTTTATGGAGTACATCATCACGCATTACCACGAACACTTAACGCGTAACTTTCCACTATTATTTCACGTAAATATTTATTTTATTTATTAAGGACAGCCAACAAAACACCTACACCAAAAAAATTACAAAATAAGAAACATTGGAAAAAAGTCTTAATTTAAGTGCTGTCTTACTTAAAAGCTGCCACGGCATGCAAATATTCGGCAAAATCACAAATATCAGAAATATAGCAAAACAACAAACATGACTCTTCACTTTTCCGTAAAATAATGTCAGGTTCCAGTAACAAATTAACAAAAAAATTTTTATGTTCGGGCACTCATTGTCTATTATATTAACCTTGTAAATTTTTAGTATTAGTATTTTTTTTGTAATGTCTGTTACGTGCCAAAATAAAATAAAAAAAAAAAACAAAGGTACGAAGAATATTGTAAATACTATTTTATTGAATTGATTTTGGACTTCCACCGAAATACAAGATTTAAGAATACAAGAGTTCATTTTTTGTAGGATTAATCTTTTTATACCTATATCATTATAATGTAATTTTCACGTAAATTTTGTTGCGTCGAAAATGCATGCATCCATAAACCATAACGTTATAATATTTATGTTATTATAGAGGCGCTGCGATGCATTCAATTATTTTTTTATAAATAATTTCCACGAACGCGATTTGAACACGCTTCCTCTGACATACTGATTAGGTGCGTGTCCAGCATAATTATTACCAAGTCATTGACGGTTTACAGTATAACTACTTATTAGTAGTGGTCGCCCAGTGGTCGAAATCCGACCGTTTATTAAGGCTGCACGGATTGTATCCTAAGCAATGAAAAAATAAAAAGATAGAATGTGAGTTTGCAATGGCATTGACAGATTTCGGTCGCTCCTCTTCCATTTTTGAAATTTTTGAAAAGAGTATTTAAAGCGTTTGTGTCAAATACATGGTAGTGTGTGTAATGTTTGTTTGATTGATTTAAAGTATTTTTTATGCATAATTATAAAAAAATAGTAACATTATGTACTCCTTCTCTATATAAACTATAAGTGTGCAAAATTTCATACTCCTATGTCCGCGCAATTTTCGTAAAAAGGGGTACAAAGTTTTTGGTTCACGTATTATTATATAAATATTACTTCTCAACAGTAAATACCTTATACTAAGAACTCAGCCGCCAGAAACAATTTAACTATTGAACCCATACTGCCCAAAAAGTATCAAAGCCATTCAGAATCGCCTACATAATATAAAAAAAAACATATCTCAAGCAAACAATATCAATGATTTTGTTATTGCCATCCCAAATTTTGAGCATCCCAACAGTTTTATGAAAACGTTTTGTACTTAAACGCGCCATAAAATTGAATGCCAACAAACAAATTCCCTGACCCTCATTATGCGAAAAAACTTATCATGGAGACCCATCAAAGAATAAAGATATTGGTCCCTCTACCCTTTTCCATGTCAAAGCCTTGGAGAATACGAACTGAAAATGTAGATGTGCAGCCCGAACGGTATAGAAATGAAAAAAAATATTTTTCATAAAACGTAAAAAAAAAAATTAATTTTTATTATGTCGATAAACAGTAATACATGTCACTAATTAACCAAATTATAAACGGTATTTGTACAGTTATAGTTACAATATGTACTTGGATTGTCATAAATTTAATTCGATTTTACAGCTGGTTTAGATATGAAAGAAGTAATTAATATATAATTTTTCTGGAAAATTTGGTTTTCAAATGCAAACCCAATTCAAAGATTTTATTTTCACATCAGAGAGGTTTTTAGTAAAGGCCATTTTATGTTCCCACTGCTGGGGCACGAGCCTTCCCTATGGATGGATCCCTATCCATAGTGATAGCGTATAGCGATAGTGGTTTATGGCCCGTTCTCCCTAGAACGGGCCATAAACTACTACGCGGGCCCAGTGCAGATTGGTGGTTGTTAACGACTGCTAATGCAGCCGGGACCAACGATTTTACGTGCCTTCCGAAGCACGGAGGAGATGGAGATGATAAATTTTGGTCACCCATCCGATGACCGGCCTTTGTGAACCTCAGCACTCGCAGACCGGGCGCGTTAATCACTGCGCCATCGAGCTGCTCTAAGGAAAGAACATAGATTTTTCTAAATCCTCACTAAATATTTAATTAAAATATAACATTGTACAGATCAATTTGCTTTAATTTTGCAAAATCATAAAAATCTTTTACTACGCCAATAAATCTGTAATTGTATTCCATATTAATGTGTAGTGTACGCGTAAAGTTTAGAAAGCACTAAACTGTTAACTGTTAGTTGCTCATTTGTATCGTTATTCATTTGTTTTGTTTATTCTACAATCACAAACGGCCTGCAATCAGCACAGCAAACATCTATTTTACTTTGGTCAATTTCTTATGTGGCCATAGTTAAATCACTTCTCCTCCACACCCTAAGTCGTAACATATTCCAGGTCCTGGCCAAACATCGGAAGTCGCATCGTCATCGCTCGGCTCGGCCACTTTGTGTGAATTCATCGAATCAAATGGCCGGTAATAAAGATAGATTCCGAATACCCTCAACCCCATGACAATGGGTTAAACAACTGTCAGAATACTATGGTATATTTCATGTTTTGACCACATCTGTGGTATATAAATAGTAGAATCAACAGCTGTTTACATTAATAATAGGTCATAACCTACGAAATTGGAGTTTTGTATGAAGATTTTTTATAAAATTTTATTTTTCATACTAACGTTTTTTTAATTATCTTAGCATTTATTTATATTAACTTTATAAAAATTGTAGAGTAGCGTGTTTGTTTCACTAGCTAAATATAGCAGACATTAAAAAGAAAAAAATCAAGTCCCTTCAAAGCTACAATGAATCAAAAGGTTAAAGTTAAGGGGGTAAAAGTTACTCGCGTCCGTAGGTTTACTCTTGAGACCCTACACCTGACCCCGGGGTGGTGCTAAATGAGTGACACTGTCTGAGTGGTAGAGCCACGCTGCGTTGCAGACTTGCGGCACGAAATGGGCCGGCTCGCCCAGCGTAATACCAACCTCTCACAGAATATCGGCGTGAAACAATGGCACTCGTTGCTGTTGTGTTTCGTCCGGTGAGTGAAAGAACCGGAGGCTCATCTCTCACGCCTCCCCCCTCCCAATTTCTACTCCCTCCTCAAGATCCAACTCCTTCCTCAAGGCCGGCAACGCATCTGCGATTCCTTTAGTTTTGCGGGTGTCCATGGGCAGCGGTGATTACTTCCCATCAGGTGACCTGCCTGCTCGTTTACCTCCTTGTAATATTTTAAAAAAAAAGTAGTTAATTTAAAAAAAGGTTGGGCGATAAAGACACAAAATTAATAATCATTGTTATTACTGAAGCCTAAGTAACATAGTCCTAATTAAAGGTGTATAATAATATTAACAACCGGTATCGACTTTTAGAAGTAATACACCTACTAATAAGTGAGAAAAAAACTCCAATTTCATAAGTAAGGACCTATTACATAATTTGTCGTCGTTAATCAATCTAAATGGTTTATTTTTTATTTATTTATTTTTCAACCATTTTAGACTTAAAACCGAATGCGATAGTACTAGAATAACTAATGGAACAGGTAAACACAGAATTTTTGGTAGTAGCGACCTTAAAATACTTATTACCAACATAATTCGCAAAAAAGTAAATGATGTTGAAACGAAGTTGAAAAAAAAAAGAAGAGAAATGCTCCTAGGCTGAGTTTCTTGCCGGTTCTGCTCAGTACAAGGTAGACCCTATAGACATATGAACCGATTGTATAAGAGCTTTATTTTTATTATATAAAAGGCATGTATTGTGCACCAAATAAAGTCTTATCTTTTTTAAGACACTACTAACTGGCCCACACCACAATCCCAAATTTAATAACAGCGAAGATCTTATAAGCCTCAATAAATCTTACTTTTGCTAACTCTTCACTCCAATGCAATATATGTACACTGTCTTGATTTATTCGGTGAATGTAGTCTTGACTTGACAGTAAAAAGATTTATCGGCCTATTTTTTCTTAAGGTACATTTGGATACATCTATCTGGCTCATCTTGAATAATGTGTTACAAAAACTAGGTTGTCTTATGAATAATAGGCATCGTTCTATGTATGTGTTATTTTTTGTTTTGGACATTTGTTTCTGAGTGACTTTAGATTAAAGATTTTTTTTAATGTCACAAGTGCTTAGATTACCACACTTTTTCATAAGTAAATGCCAGTACGAAACCATTATAAGTATATGCTAGTTTGAGTATATGACAGTATAGGTGTCAGCGTAATCAGCCTATACCTTTAGTCCACTGCTGGACATAGACCTCTTCAAGTGCACGTCACTAAACACGATCCGCGGCTATTTTTTTTAATGTTAGAAGGAGGCAAACGAGCAGGCGGGTCACCTACCTGATGGGAAGCAATCACCGCCGCATAAGGAGAACCAGAGGAATCGCAGATGCGTTGCCGGCCTTTAACGTAGGAATAGGCTTGTTTCTTGAAGACCCCTAAGATTTTCCTCCAGTATAAATATAATATAAAGAGCGTAGCGGTCTTGCAAGTTAAGCCACGTTTGTAATAACAAGTCACCGGACGGGTGACTCAATTAAAATATCTCGAGCTCCTCCGTGTTTCCAAAAGTACGTAAAGCTATTGATTTTGACAGTCTTATCATACCACAACGAGCCAGCAACGGGCTCTGTGAGCAGTTGTTAGTGTGGGAAGACCTGAGCCCACCAGAGGGATGATAGGCTGATGTTGTTGAGTTCCAGTAAAAATACGCACCAAACATCAAAATTTACAATGTGACTTTTGACAAAGAGTCCTTAGCGTAAACTATAAATAAGTAATTTAATTTGAAATTTCTAAACCGTGATAATAAATATTCCTTTGTGTTATATTTAGCCAATACAAAATAAACTGCAAAACAAAAGAGAAAACACTTATTTGCGCTTCAAATTGAATGTCGCTTCGCTTATTTACAGTAATGAGCTTTTGAGCATCGCACAATTACAATAAAATATTATAGTCTCATTTCAAATACAAAATTATTATCTTCCAACGAGTTCTTATTTCAGAAATATCCTTTACCAATAAAGCTAACGATGTAAATCGACGCTTCGTCTTAAAGGGCCTCCAAATTATTATTCCGCCTTTGTTTGACATCATCAAAGGAAACCTTCGGGATAGCTTTAAAAAACCATTTGTGAGTTATACGAAAGAAATGCCTTGGAGCGATTTTTTTATATCCATATTCACCATCTTACGGGCCGTTGGGCGTGGTGTAATACTACTACA
This sequence comes from Eudonia lacustrata, assembly GCA_947562085.1. Classification (NCBI taxonomy): domain Eukaryota; kingdom Metazoa; phylum Arthropoda; class Insecta; order Lepidoptera; family Crambidae; genus Eudonia; species Eudonia lacustrata. The sequence continues at coordinate 2,088,397 of OX387317.1, read as the reverse complement.
TACAGATACGGCAGACGATAAACTTAATTAAATTAGACAACATCACATACATTGTTCTGATCCCAAGGTAAGTAGCTAAAGCACTTGTTTAATGGAAATCAGAAACAACGACGGTACCACAAACACCCAGACACAATATCGAAATGTTCGTTTTCGACATTGACCCGACCGGGAATCGAACCCGAAATCGGACCTCAGAATTAGCTCCGCCCAAAGTCCGGCGTGCAAGTCACTCGGCTACGGAGGTCATCGTGGAATTAAAAACACATTACCATTATATCTAGTACAATCATATTAGGTTATTATCCACAAATCCCAAAAATAATAGGAAAAGAGAATTACAAGATAGTGTATTTTTATGACTTTTCAAATCGTAGTTCTCTCCTTCAGTCTATGGGTCTATTACCTAATATTAATTCAATTCCTGCACATGTCTGCTTAAAATAATTAAGACATTCATATTTTTATATTTAAAAATCCAACACCACTAAATTAAAATGTCGTTTGACACAGTGGGAGAGTGCCAAAATTCCGTTGACGACATCGAGGACAGAGATGAAAACTGACCCTATCGCCATGTGGGACCATAGCTAGGAAGAGAAAGTTTAACACAGTCACTATATTCAGATTTAATCAAAAAGAAAAATAAATCAAAACAAATCACTACAAGTTTAAAATCAACTAGCGGCCGCTCGCGGTTTCACCCTCGTGGTTCCCGTTCCCGTGGGAATATCAGGATAAAAAGTATTCTGTTTTAATCCAGGTTATAAACTATCTGTAAGCCAAATTTCATCCAAATCCATCCATACGTTGCAGCGTGAAGAAGCAACAAATATACACACATACGTACACACAAACTTTTGCATTTATAATATTAGTGTGATAAACTTATCAGATCAGATTTAAAAATAGAACGAACGAAAAACAAAATGGCAGTAAAACCAAAAACAAAAGACTGCAGCATCGAAAAAGCGCCTCGCTCCGTTTACTCCCGGGGCGTGTGTCCCCATAAAACTCAATAGAAGAGTGGGTGTGACCGTTCATTCTCCCATTCGGGCCGGCAATCCATACGGTACAGCGAAAGGGTAGCGCCCAGATGTCGCACCAACAAATTATTTACTGCGCTCCTTTGTGCGAGCCTGCATCTACATATTTGTTATCTGCGAACGCGAGTGCAGGTGGCTTTTCGACGTTTCGACAAAGGTTTTCGGAGGCCCCCCAATTTGCGTTATTGGAAAATAGTGGGCTGCAAAGATTTTTTTATGAATACACAAGTGTGTGAAAATAAGGGATAGGTTATCGAAATTATTTGGCTAAGAATAGGGGACTGTGGTTACACCTGTGGTACGCAAGATAGTATAGCAATCGAGTAGCATAGAAAGGGACCCAGACTAACATACCAGACCTACGGCCGCGAAGTATCATAGAAGCTTGCAAGGTGTGAGCTGAATATGGTTAGTTTAGAAAAAAATACCGCCTTTTAAGTGAATAAAGTTTCAATTAACATATAAGTGTGTTAATTGTGGCTTGTCCAGGGATGTTTTTTATAAGCATTAATTTTTCAATCATTATAATAGTTATCATGATCATCTTCATCATGAATGTCCCACTCCTGGGCTAAAGAACGGCACATGAAGATCGGACCATGATTGAATAGGTCTTGAGGGTGCTGACCAGGCTATCTTACAAAAACAACTGGGACCGTTGCTTAACGTGCCTTTCACATAGGAGCTCTTACAAGATATTAACCCAAACACGCGAGCCTTTTGTTTTATTTTAGTTCTAGAAAGTTCTAGAATGCCAAAAGGAAAAATTACCGAGATCTACACTGTGCCATCAAGAGGTCGATGGCACAGTGATCACCGCGTCCGGTCTCCGTTTGCTAAGATTAAGCCACTTTCGCAAAGGCTGGTTGACCAATAATTTATTATCTCGAGCTCCTTCGCGCTTCAGAAGGCACGTAAAGCCGTTGGTCCCGGCTGCATTAGCAATCGTCAACAACCACCAATCCGCACTGGGACCGCGTGGCGGTTTGCGGCCCGTTCTCCCTATCCATCCATAGGGAAGGCTCGTGCCCCAGCAGTGGGGACATCAACTGAGCTGATGATGATGACCGAGATCCTAGTAACTTGTGCTAACTAAATAAACCAATTAATAAGTATGACGAGTTGAATGTTTCACCACCATTTTGCAGGCCGCCGACGAAAAGCGTGACGTCGCGTGCCACAGCTCATGTAATTAGACCACATTTAATATTGGACCGACGAATGTGTGATTACTGAGTTAGTAGATGACATGTCGGTTTGTTAAACAACTATTCGTAATTTATCGTGAACACAAAAAGTGGTGCTTTTTTGTTTTATTTTTAACTTAAACAGGCACAGCGTGTTAAGGGTGCGCCGGATTGAAAATATTATCGTATTATACAAACAAAATATATATTAAGTATCAAAGGGAACGTGTTTACAATTAGTCCGATCCATAAATTCATAACGCACTATAATTTTTTCTACAATACCATTTAAAGTTGGACAAAAATCATGAAAACGTGTGGCGGCGTTTAGTTGATATCTTAAGTTTATCTAAATTATTGTACCTCTGATTATTTCTAAACAATCACCAATGGCTGAACTACAAATCGTCCGTCTCACATTTTCGATTTATCGAGCGGCTTTTTAAATTATTACTTTTTTAATTAACACGTTAAATTCCCCATACAAAATTAGTATGGCCGCGCGGCATCACATAAATATGGACGAAGACATTTCAAATAAAATATATGACACTTATCACTTACGGACGGCGCACCCTTAAAATTTGTTACTGGGTTTTCGTCTCTATTTCAAGTAATTAAGGGTCATCATATTATGTTGTCTATAAACTATAAACAACATTGCGCATACGATAATAAGGTTTTAGCGTTCTTTTTAATTCTGTATTTTTCATATAAGAGGTAGGATATAAGCTAGTGACAAATTTTATTTTTTATTAATTTTATTTAACTTAATTTATATAATTTCATGGAAAGGCAACACCATAAGAGGCACAAACACGATGCCGGTCATTGAGGAATGAGTAAGCTTATTTCTAGAAGGACAAATATTTATAGATTATTTGTCTTTATAAACGCCATTTTGAATATCTTTCTAAAAACGTTACTGGCAACACTATGTCAACTGAAATTCATTTAAGCTAAAACGTGCAACTTTATTCCTCAGTCTATAAATATTCATACCAATTTAACTCCTTCGAACTTCCGAGTTTTAAGCGTAAAATATTCAACTGCAAATTGCTGGCGCGGCACGCAACTTGAATGTCTCTATAATATACCTAAGTGATATTCTAATAAATTATCTCCTCACCATAAACATTATTTTGTTTTAAAATATGACTTGTGGTATAGTAATCGGCCCGAATCCGATTAATGGCTAAACACAACCGCTTACATATGGTAGAAAATACCGCGAAAAACTATACCATCTTGTATTTAAATGTGTCGTGCCCCTCATTATTCCTTATTTGAAAGTAATGCCACAAAAAAGATTGTAATCAAAACAATACAATCAATACCCACAGGCATAGCTTTTATCGACAACCAAAGAGCACCCGAGCTAATCTCACGCAAAAAGGAAAAGAAAACAACAACACATCATTCCAAAGAGAACAAAAGGAGGAGAGAATGGAGGGTTTCCGAAACAAAACATAAACGGAATGGAATTAAAACCTCCGTATAAATCCAACCAATAACACATGTGCGCGCGGATGTCATAAAAAAGTCGAGAGCATGTGTGTCGCAGATAAAGTGCATATTCCCTTTGCACGGTCTAATAACGGCTTGTTAACTTTAGTGGGACTTTGTTGTATTATTCTAGCTGGCGGGTAATACAATTATTGTAGCTTTAGACTGAGCACGAAGTGCAGAAGGAATGTTTCGCTGAAATAGAATGATTTATTTATTTAAGATAGGTACTCAAAGGCAGATTACAGTCAATATACAGCCAAATGAATTTAACAATATAGTAAGACTAGACAGCAATCGATAAATAGCGTACACAGCATGAGATATGTAGCATAAGGTAGTCCTTATGCTACGTTAAAAATAAAACACAAAATTAAAATAATTTAAGTTAAAAAAAAATACAAAAAAATATCAAAAATAATCCACTAAGCGAAGTCAATATGATGGCGTTATTGCGACAATAGAGGGTGTAGGATACCATTACATTAAAAAAAAAACAAAATGACAACCGAATGTTTTTCTTAAGGTGGGTCTGACCGAAGCACTTAGCCGTATCGATGTTCGGTGCGAGCATTCTCATGGTGGTCATGAGATGAGCCGCTCGCCGCAAGCTCCGCCCTGTTATCGGTCAATGACGTATCAGGCACGCCGCGAACCGGTCAGTCGCCACCATTATATTATACCATAAACAGCAATACAGCAGTAAAAAGAGCAAGTTATTAATATGTTTTATCAGATTTGTAATTAATAAATTTACATTACGATTCCTTAACCGTCATATGTATAGATATTTCGTTATAAGTATTACACATCAAACATATCACGTTTTAAAAAGAGGTATTTCATTTGGATAACTCAATCAAATATCACCTGATCTAATCCACTTCGGTCACCTACGCCATTGACTAACAATATATACTTAGTCCATGCTCACGCTAAAGACAAAATAAATACACCACATCACTATCAGGCACTAGTGATGTAGTGTATTAAATTTTGTCCTTAGGGCGTTGTTAAACTTAACGGGTCTTTTCCGTCTGGCTAACTTCCATAATAAAAAGTAAAATTATAAACTGTGTAGGTACTTATTGTGCAGTATTTTCTAACATTACCATGTTTTTTCCGTCATCGAATTTTTGAATAACACCCTGGTTTGTTTTTGTTAACTAGACCTCCACCGAAGTTTCGCATGCATTAAATTTGGTCTGTCACAAATGTCTTTATCGCGTGCCCTCCGGCACTTTGTGTTCGGCCGAGATGAAAGGCTATGTCCAACTGTCTCTGTGCAAAAAAATAAGTTGATCCGTTGCTTTGAAAAGGAGGACGAGAAGGAAGGAAGAACAAAAGGCAAAAACATTTTTGAATTTTTAAAATAAACTCTTTTTTAATCCAAATGAACAGAGTGTTTTTGAACGCCAAAATCTAAGATATAGCTTTGCAAACTTAACGGTGGGCGTTGAACGATTATTAAGGAAAGACAGATTACAGTCATTAAACAGCTTTTCAATATTAAATATTAAAAAAATGTAGGTACACAATGTAGTGCAAGAATTTTTTTTTTTAAACTACTTCCTCCAACAGGATCAGAGCCTTTTTTATTACTTTATTTCTCTTTCATTCAATTTCTATCATTTATGCCTCTCGTACTTTTATTCCTCATTCCACACATTCATCCGTCACCTTTCATTCCAAGCAGTAGGTGTTTTGCTTTATTTAATTTATTTAATACTTATTTTTCTATGTTATTTCTGTCTGGGGTAATAATTTCTTCAGTATAGTGCAAGATTAGTAGCAGCAGGCTATAACATTTTTTAATTAATCTGTTTTATTCTTTACTAGTGGCCCGCTCGCGATTTCGTCCGCTTAACAACACCCGCACCCCATGATGGACCCCTATTGCAGCGCCACCTACCGGGTCCAATTGTAAAACTAAACCATTCTCGAACTCACTTGAACACACACAAAAAATTTCATCAAAATCGGTCCAGCCATTTAGGAGTTCAATTACACAAATACACGCAAAGCAGATTTATATACTAGTGGTCGCCCAGTGGTCGAAATTCGACCATAATTTTATTAAGGCTGCACGGATTGTATTCTAAGCAATGAAAAATTAAAAAAGATATAGAATGTGAGTTTGGGTTGGCCTTGACAAACATCAGCCGCTTCTCTTCCATTTTTGAATTTTTTGAAAAGCGTATATATGCGTGTGTATCAAATACATGGTAGTGTGTGTAATGTTTGTTTTATTGATTTAATGTATTTTTATGCATAATTAAAAAAATTCGCTATGCAATCAGATTTTCGCTACTTGGTTTCATTCTCGAGATACAGGTGGCACAGCTGCGCTGAACTTCTAAACGCGAGACCGACTAATTCTGTAACTTGGCGACTAATTTCGACTAATTCGTTATGCAATCAGATTTTCGATACGTGGTCCCATTCTCGAGATACAGGTGTGGCACAGCTGCACTGACGTCAGTACAGCTGTGCCACAAAAACCCTTGTAACTTTTAAACGCGAGACCGACTAATTCTGTTACTTGGCGACAATTTTCGACTAATTATCGACTAATTAGGTTTAAAGAACTTTATTTCTCATAAAAACTACAAAAGTTCACTTAAAATGAGATATAAGAAATTACACACTTAAGTTTAAAAAATTATAACTAAACCTCTGGGACCTAGCCCAATTAGTAGGTCTAACTAAAGTAACTAAAACTATGGTAAAAAGATTTGCCTAAAGTCTAAATATTTTATCTAATTGTAAAACAGAAATAAAAATACCTATACATTTTTTGGAATTAACAACTCTACTATTACAATAAATGGACATGTGCCTTAAGCTTATTTTTATATGTATTTATGTTATCACACTCTTTTATGTTGTTTGGCAAACTGTTCAATAACTGTGCTCCCTCTGAAAGAATGGTTTTTTTTCCGTAATTTGTACGTGGTTTTGCTAAATGTAGTTTAATTTTGTTTCTAAGATTGTGTTTATTTTCTTTTAGTTGTAATTGTATATTCGATTGTATGGAATTAGAAGTTATATTTTTTATTAATGTACATATAAAAAGTTGCTTTATTTTGAAGATTTTAATTTTTTCATATAACTCTTTTGTAGGCGTAAGATAGTGATAGTGGAAAAGGACTTTTAGTAATTTATTTTGGGTTCTCTGTGGGGGGTTTATATTTGTAGCAGCAGCCGTGCCCCATATCTCAATCGAATAATCTAATTCCTGGCATAGTCAAAAACTCTAGTTTCCACTGAGGCACAGCTGTGTTGATTCACACATGTTTATTTATAGCTTATAACAAAAATAAGAAAACAAAATAAAACTAGTACAAAAACTAAATTAATAATAAAATAAACTTAGTCTATAAACATTCCCTTAAAGGAGTTAGTAGTGTACTGTGTGCACGTACATGTGTATTTTAACTAAAATACAAAAAGAAAAAAAGGAAAACTAATAAATATTATAGTTTTCACCGTCGTTTGCCTAAACCTACACGCATTTTTGGATTTGTATAATACAACAGTTAACCTTGTATTTAGTAGCCGTTACTCTGAGCGAAATAAAAAAGTAATTCGGCTACGATGCCTTTACTACACGGTCCCTTTGACAAATAGAGTTGTTATGTACTTTAGTCCATCACATTTTGGGCGAATGGCCCTTTGCTATAGGAATTCTTTTTACTTTGGCTTACGTGGTTAGCAAAAGAGAAGTTATTTTTATTAGAAATAGGTACTTTTTTATATACTTAGCTCGGCAAATGACTCCATCCCACCTGATGTTAAGTGGAAATGAAGTCCAGACGCGAAGACAACTGGTGCAGCGTGGAAACAAACGTAGCATCAGTCAACTTCACTCTGCCGGCCCAAAAGGTGCTTCTTCACGCCTCTCTTGAAGGACCACATATCATAGGAAGGAGGGAAAACGTGTGCTGGTAGACTATTCCATCTTTTGGAGGTGCAACAAAGAAACGAGTAACCAAATTTCTTTGTGCGCGATGGGATATTTGAGACAGTGAATCGGTGACTCCGAAGAGCAGCACGTGTACTCTTATGAAGAAAGGGAGAAGGTGGGATGAGGTCAAAGAGCTCTTCAGAGCACTCGTCATGGTATAAGCGGTGAAACACGCTGAGTGAGGCAACATCTCTACGCAATTGCAGAGATTCAAGAGTATTTGCCACTTCTGCATTGCCATTGTACACCAGAAAGATGTAATAATACCTACTATAATGTGCTACATTTAAATTATTTTGTATAATTATTTTTTTATTAGTTTACATATTCATAAAGAGCGTCATACATAAGCTAAATTCTTTACAATATAAAATATTTTAGCAGTATTTAATTAGAAACAGCAAAATTAACAATAACTGCTATGTACACAGGCCTCATTAAAACTTGCGAGACATACAAACAAACTAGTAATAATATAAAACTTATTATTAACCACTTATTAATATTCACAAAAGTTTCATCTACACTCCATCAAGTGAAATAGAATAGTAGTTTATGCAACTGTCATATAATAAAGGGTATTAAAACACGAGTGTGAGTTTATGAAACGAGCGCAGCGAGTTTCATAATAGTAACGAGTGTTTTAATACCCGTGTTATATGCAGTTGCATACACTACTTTATCTTCACTAATGCAATTAGTCAAACAACAAGAGTAAAAGCTGACAATAGTTTATTTATAATAATTGTTCAAATTTTGGATGGTACAATTTTTAAAGGTAATGTTAATTATTGATCCAGCAGCTGTAGCGGTCGCGGGGCAAGCAGTAGAGCTCGTGGACGGAGTTGGAATATTTATAATTACTTCATTCGTCTTGTTTTCTATACTGTTCAAGATCGTATTTGAGACTTGAATTTTATTCATTAAAGACTCATCAATGTAGCTTTCAGCCACAGTAGAAGACTTCCACCCCCCGTGTCGTTTCAGTGCGGTCAAATCACCACCGCTATCTATGAGAAGGGTTGCCGAGGTGCGCCGGAAGCAATGCCCCGTGTACAACGCTGGGTTAGGCTGATTCAAAAAACTTGCGATAGTTTTTCCCAGAGCACCAAATTTATTAATACCAGTTCTTTGATCGACGCACTTCCCCGATCTATAGCTCAAGAAAAAGGCAGGGTTTCGACAGGGGGTGGGTCGAAGTTCCATGTATTTTTTACATACGGCATAGCAGTTGCCCGTCACAACGAAAGAACGATCTATTTTCGTTTTTGTTTTCGAAACTTTCACCATGATTGTACTGTCGTCTATGTTAGAGACTTCATCGAACTGGATGTTGTATAGCTCTTGCCTTCGGCATGCCCCCATTATGCCGAAGATTAGTGCAACCTGTAACAATAAACGATATAATAAGCTTGAGGTACATAGCCAAGGCAAAAACTATGATTTATGAAGTAGTAAAGTGTAGGTACCTACTACCTAATTTATACACAAAGCGCTTAAACGGAGTGTCTAGATAACTTGCGTGTGTAGTACGTAAGTACTAGGTAGATTAAATAACAGAACTAAAATACACTTACTTTTTCAAAAAGATACAAAATATCTGGTAAATCTTTCAGGAACATCTTTATTTGACCTGATGTAAACGTCAAGGACTTTTTTTCCTTGTGTCCTTCTGAACTGCGTTTCAGGAACGCTATGACTTTTGAATACTTCGTGATATCAATATTGTTGTAGATACTCAGTGTGGACTTGAGCATAGAATATTTAGCCCACATAGAAGATGGCTTGAATTTGTCGGAGAGGTCTTTGAGATACACAAGAATGACATTTTCAGAAAATGATGTAGTTTTCTTTTCGATCTTCCATGCCAAAAAGTTATTATATTCTTTTTCATATAATTTTCTAGATTTTTCTGGCAAAAGATTGTGAGTTACTTTTGTTGCCAATTCTAGAATATCCGGAGGCGTACAAATATCATCGTCGCTGTCCATTTTTAAATTTTAATTTGTATTCTAAAAACAAAACACATTGCGAAACATTAAATTCACGCGTACGTGTATTGTCACAGTGAACTTGCCGCCATTAAAATCTAACCAATGAGAGCGCAGCTGCGCGCGCAGGGCCAATCAGGAGCGAGCGCGCGCTGTTCTTTTTTTATTTAATTGGCACAAGATCTTACCAAAGAGTTTTGTGTATGTAAGTTTAGTAGTTTCGACGAAGTTTTCACGTATAACCCAACTGTTTTCAAAAGCCAGCCTAATATCAAAATTTTATACAACTTGTATGAGGATTTTGACATAAGGCTCGCCAGGTTAATTGGTCGCGTTTTATTGATGTTATAATGAGATTTTACGATATCGATGTGGATATTATACCATCATGTGAAATTGCTTAAATTGAGTGTTTTGTTGTCTGCGCTATAACAGTAGTAATTATAAGTCAAGTATTGGAAACATAAGTAGAATGTTACAACATTAGTGTAGATAAAATAGCTTACAATATTGAACAACACTATAATGAAATAGTCTAAAAGGCTTGAATGTATAATATTTAAGTTAACGTAATTTATCTCGGAAATGAAGTACTTTTGAACTAAATCAATTCAAACTTTTGGTTTTTACACACTGTCAAGATGAAGAGAATAGCGAACGCTAGCTCTAGCCCGTGGACCATGAGCATCACTTCACTGCACACCAAATTTATTCCAAGCGAAGAATATATGTTTGGTAAATGAGAAAATAGCACACTCCCACCGCTGAGGGTATGGTAAGGATGATGGAGAGAAAAAAAAGGGAATTCGACCTTGGGAATAATAAAAAAACAATTCTTTAAAATCTTAATCCAATTCACAGAAAAACGCTAAACAAAAAGACAAACATCCAAATCATAATCTGACACGTCAGTGAAAATTAAAAAAGAACTCCTTAAGCGGAAATAAAAAAGGTCGAATGTGGCGAACGCTACACTACGTATTCCTTTCTAAAGTTGACGAGAACACTATCCCCTTTACAAATAAACAAAGATTAAGGTCCGAATAGTGATCCCGTGTTTTATTTTTACTCTTATTAAAAATGACGTTTACATGACAGGAGCAAAACACGGATAACTATTCCAACCTTATTCTTTGTTTATTTGTAAATATTTAAAATATAATCTACTGATTTACTTGCGTTTATTAAGAAGACCGTTTTCTAGTGACTATGAATTTTGGGAAGGGTTCAAAACGTCATCGTTAAATAATATACTAAGATATAAGCAAGTACATAAGTAAAATGTGTTTATTTTAAATAGTACAAAACGATGATACAAAAAATACAAAGTCGCTTGTTCATCATCATTTCAGCCCGGAGATACCCACTGCTGAGTATAGACCTCCTTTCGTGACTGCCATTCATCTCTGTCCCAAGCCATACGCAACCACGGCTTTCCCGCTATCCTGGTAATGTCGTCAGCCTACCTTGCCAAGCTTCGCTTTCCAAGTCTTGGCCGCCACTCGGTAAAAAATTGCTGAAGTCGCTGTTAACCTAAAATAAATTACTTCCTAATAAAGAAAATTAAAAACAAAAAAGGATATTAATTCCAGCAATAGCTAACAGCGGCAAAAACACTTAAAAATATCAACACTTAAGCTTTTTCTTTTGACATAGATGACAAACGGAAACGAGAAGAAAGAAAATTCTATTCCACACTGTTCAAATGATGAGCTTTGTGCTTCTGATCGGTTACTTCATCATTAGCTTATTTTATGTCCCCACTGCTAGGGCACGAGCCTTCCCTATGGATGGATAGGAAAAACGACCATAAACCACCACGCGGGCCCAGTGCGGATTGGTGGTTGTTAACGACTGCTAATGCAGCTGGGACCAACGGCTTTCCGAAGCACTGAGGAGCTCGAGATGATAAATATTGGTCACCCGTCCGATGACCGGCCTTTGCGAAAGTTGCTTAACCTCAGCACTCGCAGACCAGGCGCGTTAACCACTGCGCCATCGAGCTCCGCGATGGTCGGTTACCTAGGTATATTAAAATTGAGATTTTGAAAATTCGTCTTTTATAATACTATTAAGTGACGTATAGTCATTTAAGGCTTTGTGCCCACTAGACCATATCATATATGATCGTTCTAGGAACGTGTCAGGCACGGAAAGTAGCACGACACGGATTACTATGCCCACTCCACCGTATCAACAGCGTATCATGTGCTCCGGCCAAATATTCTTGCTAGCAAATATTGACGGTCCGTGCATGGCATGTGACGGTGTTGGTCAGTGACGGAACGGTATAGTGGGCATAGTCTCTACTTTTCAATACAAAGGATATTTTTATGCTTGACACGTCATGGTATTTTTTTTTTATTACTATAGGTACACAATCAATATACAATCAAAGCCTGAGCACTAACATATCTGGTTAATTTTATTATCTTAAGATACGATCTAGTGGACAAATACTATAAATTTTACACATATTATATAGAATAAAAAGCGGTACTATATAAGTTTTTCAATGAAACAATAAAATTGTCGAACAATGCGATACGGTTTTGCTATGTACCTACTGTTTCTAATCCCGTCTGGATTTGCATCTAATGAATGTTTGCTCAAAACATTTTGGCGGAGTGAGAACACCATAGCCGTATACCGCGACCGTTGCATTTTGATCCTTACACACAACTTCTTTTGACACTATTTTGTCCGTATTATGAGATGAACCGAGTATAAAGTTTTATACGCTATTTAGAGATGTTCGATTTTATCGTCAATGTACAATGTACACATGTGTATTACAGTTCCGATTTTCAATAGCATGTCCGTCGGTAGCATTGGATAATGCTTAGTTTGGAGCATAATAACAATTTGATAGGGTACGACATATTTTCATGCTCTTATCATGTCTTACCTATTGTAAGTGTTACAATATAATTACTTTTTTTTTTATTGCTATACTAATTACTAAACAACGTGTAACAAAAATGTGTGGTCAAAATGAAAAGATCCAAAGTGTATGCCATCTAGAACTTGTATGTGTTGTTATAAAGACATAATTATTAAATAAAATAAAAAAAATCAAAATCATTTATTTCTGTACCAAAAACCGTTTTACAAAAGGCAGTGATTGACTCCTCCTATTAGGTGCATAGTGCCCCTGTACCAAAAAGGAGTCGCTCTTCCTTAAATACATTTTTATTTGCGGTACATTATACGAAGTATCTACTTAAACTAAACTAATTATTGAATTGAGTGTGTATGAGCGTGTGTGTGTGAGGGTATGTGTGTATGCGAGGGTGTGTGTGCATGAGGGTGAGTGTGTGGGGGTGTGTGTGTGGATGTGAGTGTACGTGTGTGTGTGTGTGTGTGTGTGTAGAGGGTGTGTGTGTGTGTATGGGCGTGAGTGTCAGGTCAGGTGTCACTTTTGAGAAGTCGTTCAGTCTCATCATATTCCAGGGACTTTAGCCATGTTGATAATTTTTGTCTGCATTCACGTAAGGTCAATGGATAGATTTTTAGGCTCTTATTTATTGTGTTATATAAATAGGAAGACAGATAGCCATATTGACATTGGGCAAACTGAGAGTGTGTTCGTTTAGTGGTAGCCACTCTGTCCCCTCTACGCCTTTTGAGAATAGAGATATCGTACTCCAAGGTCATGTGTTTTCTCAAAACAGTGTGCAGGATATAGAGCTTTCTAACTGATAACAAATCTGTTATAGAGTAAAGGCAGCTAGTGGGAAATTGTCGCTTTTTGAAAAACAATACCTTTAGAAGAGCTCTTTGTGCTCTTTCAACCTGTAGAAAGTGAGTCTTTAAGGCACCACCCCATATTGTAATGCAGTATGTTGTCAAAGACTTTGCCAGTGCGTCGTAGATTCGATTAAGTAGTTTCTTGCAGGCTACGTGTCTAAGAGTTTTAAAAATACACATAAGTTTTCTTAGTCTGCAAGAAACCAATTCAACATGTGAGAGCCATGACAGTCTCCGATCTAACATAATGCCTAGGTATTTTGTGACATCAACTTTCTTTATAGAGGGACAAGCGCACGGAACATCTTGTACGTGGTTGTTGTGGATTTTAATATCAAAAGTACTGTCAGGTTGCGTCCTATTTGATTTAGTAAAGCACATATAATTTGTTTTGGAGGTGTTAAGCGTAAACAACCGTTTTTGATCCGTACACCGACGGATCAAAAATGAAGTCGGGCACAGGGGCAGGCGTCTATAATAACGACTTCAAGCATAGTCAAAGCATGGGAAAATTTGCTACTGTTTACCAAGCAGAAACTTTCGCAATTCTCCTATGCGCAAAGCAGAATATAGAGTTAGCTATTAAAAAGCGCAATATATTCATCCTGAGTGACAGCCAAGCCGCGCTCAAGTCACTCATATCGCCCCGAATCGACTCTGGCCTTGTTCTGGAAACCACAAAAGATCTAAACAAGCTAGGTGGACATAACAAGGTGCGATTGATCTGGGTCCCAGGCCATATGGGAATCCACGGCAACGAGATGGCGGATGCACTTGCCAGGGAGGGCTCAGAGACCCAGCTTATTGGTCCTGAGCCGTTCGTGGCACATGCACAAAGTACCATCAACAAGGCCTTAAAAGATTACATCAAAAACAGGCACGGCATCGAATGGAAAGAGCAGCCGGGTATGAAACACTCCAAATCCTTCCTAGGCGAAAACGCCTTAGGACGGAGTAAGTTCATATGCGGGAGGCAGCAGAAGGCAGGCCCGATTAACCATTGGTGCCTTGACAGGGCATTATGCCACAAAACAAATGCTTCACAGAATGCACCTTTCAACAAATAGTTTGTGTAGGGCATGTGGAGAGCAATCCGAGTCAATGCAGCACCTACTGTGTGACTGCGACTCTCTGGCTAGGGAAAGAATGGGACTCCTGGGGTCGGCCTATCCGAAACCGGAGGACTTCAGGCTCTTCGCTCTTAAGGACGTTGCCAGACTTATGGCATCTATCTTTACAGAGGAGGAAGAGTGAAAGGATGGGGTTGCACTTTTGTGCAACCCCATTTCTTCCCATTCCCCAACTTGGGATCTTTTGATCCCAATGGGTCGAAGTGTTACTGGGAGGTGAAACCTCGGCAGGCCCCACTAAGATAAGATAAGATAAGTGTAAGCAAATTTTTCCTAAGCCGTATGGCAAATTAAGCGATCCCCGCCAGTCCACTCTCCGCTGCACCTCTGACTTCGTCCCAATTTGCTCCGGTGAACACAGCAGCTGTGTCGTCCGCATAAGAAAATATTTTGGCATTCCCCAATTTCATGTTACATAGGTCATTGATATAAATAAGGAATAAGGTTGGTCCTAAAACACTTCCCTTAACTTTAATTTGTCATGCAATGGTTAATGAAATATTTATATTTGTGAAGTGATGCGCGTCAGGCGCGCATAAGCAAGCAGCAGTGATCATAAATGTAAGTACACCGAGGTTATTAAGCCACTAGGGCTGAGACTTGTTTATTTTGATGTGACGTCACAATCGAAATATTAAATAAAAAATTGCATAATGAACACACTATAGTTAATAATCATGACTTAGTAACTCTGTATACAAGATCTAGATAGGATACATCGGATACATCTGATTTTTTAATTTTGACTACACTTTTCTGTTACACTTTGTATAATTACTAACGTAGGTTTCAGAAAGGCGCGATGCTAAAGAACTGCGATCAATATAACACTTTTTACATTTACACTCCATAGGAAGAAGCTTAGGATAAAGCCACCGAAGATCACACATTATCTACATAAGAGTACGCAGTGCTACTTATTCATAATAGTATATCGGTTAGCAACACATGCCTGTTTGCCTGTGACACAGAATAAGTAATAGTATACTACCTGTGACTTAATGTACGAATGATTAAGATTATACGGAGCACTTTTCAATTTCATGTTTTTTATTTGGAGAGAGTTTGCTGATTGCCTCAGGCGGCATTTTTAGCTTCACCGGGCTTGTTTCGGGGCGGCGAGAAACTTAAAGGGTTCCTCAAGCCGTGAGAAACGAATCGCCTTCGGAGGCTTTCTAGAGGGAACGGCATCACGCATTAATGCGTGTCCCCGTGCCCTACTAGATTCTCCGATGGGTTCGGATCGGATCAGGGAGCGGAACAACCAGAGGGCGCCTCTAAAGGCTCGGACCTCGGTTCGGGTAGACCGGTTCGTAATGGTGGAGAGAAACCCCCCAGGTACGTGTCTGTACCTGGTATAGAGCGCGTGTGAACCGGTTCGTCGTACCCTTGTTTTACGAGTACGGTGTCTTGGGCCTAAACTAGTGTGCATGTTTAGTGTATTCTGTAAATGTGTAGTGGCATTGTGTCTGCCAATCCTACATGTGCTTTGTGGTAGTGTGTTACTTTTACTATACTGAAAAGCTCGAAAAACCTTATTAACATATTTTTCATATTTTCATTGTATTGCCCTCACTCCACTCGGTGATTTACAACACAAATATCAAAGCCACAACACAGCATTCTTATGTAAAAACCAACCTTCTGCCTTTCCCCGTTCCATTCAATACGAGCTCTTGTCATTGTTTTCCATTGCAGGTTTTTACGGTAATGCCAAGCCGTAACGGGGCTGCAATTAACATTTTTTATAATCTAATTTGCATACAGCCGTGATAAGTCAGAAAATTGTAATTTATTAAGGGTTCTTTGGCCAGTACTATGAGCGTTCGCTTCGCTGGCTAACAAAGCGTTCCATGTGCTCCATATTTATTTATAAATGCAAAACTTTTTATTTTTTGGTTGTTTTAATATATACCTAATCATCAACCAGAATCGGTGTTTTGACCGACGTAACTGGTAGAGTGGGTTCGTAAGGATAAATTTGTTAAAAATCTAAATAATATCTGTATGTAAGTAGTGTATTCTATCGTAATATGTAAACTATTGTTTTCAATAACTAACCATTATAGTTTTCAATGGGGCTTTACATACACTACTAAGTTTAGGTATTGTTGGCATATAATTTCTTATTGTTTTCTAAAGTTTACGCGAGCACTACACATTGAAATGAAACAGTGGTCACAGGGAGACACTGTGACCACGGACCCTACAAAGGGTTCGAAACGTCAGGATAAACATTAAATAAGTAATGTGTAAAATAAACACGAGTAGATCCGTAAAAGTTGTTTCATTTCAATATAATTTCTTAGTAGATTAGTTGCGTTAAAACCCGTGTAAGTGTAAAAGTAAACACTGACCATCACTTATCGATAACGATAAGCCACGCTAGCTTCTCTAAAGGCTATTAATGTCATATATTATGAACATTTTAATATTTCCATTGTAAAATAATGAAGTGTCTGTACCCCATAAAGATAAGCCGGGTACACTTATTATTTCACAAGGTTAAACGTAATTGAAAAGGCTGCTAGAATAATATATTAGATCTCTAAAATATGAAATTTCATCATCATCATCATCATCATCTCAGCCAAAAGACGTCCACTGCTGGACAAAGGCCTCCCCCAAGGATCTCCACAACGACCGGTTTTGTGTTGCTTGCATCTAGCGGCTTCCAATTTGCTTTACAATAATTCAAACCTCTTTTTCAGATCTACAGGCAGGCTTCCTATAATTAGAAGAAGAAGAAGAAAAAGAAGAAACACATTTATTAGCACACCGTACAACAAAAATTCGGCGGGCTGGTTAGAACCACGATAGCTTAATTGGGAGAGCACCTGACCCGGTATGTCAGAAGGGTGCGGGTTCAAATCCTGCTCGTGGATTTTTTTTCAACAATTGTGTTTTTGTAATTTGTTTGCAACAAAATTTGCGTTAAAAATTATTTAAACATTTTATACATAGCTTGCCTACTTCTTAACTGATCTTTAGTATTTGTAAAAATATTATGATCCGATGTTAATGACGGTAGTTGTTGCCATTGAATGGGCGCCTTTGGCTTTCAAAGTAAAAAAAGTAAATAGTGTTGAATAATTTCGGCGGGCTGGTTAGAACCACGATAGCTCAATTGGAAGAGCACCTGACCCGGTATGTCAGAAGGGTGCGGGTTCAAATCCTGCTCGTGGAAATTTTTTCAACAATTGTGTTTTTGTAATTTGTTCGCAACAAAATTTGCGTTAAAAATAATATATAAACATTTTAAAAATTTATTATATTTAAAAAAAATTGAAAAACAAAAGTACATTCGCAATAAAAAACAAAACAGGAGGCAAAGCCCTGGGGCCTCGCTGGGGATGCCGCTATAGCATATGCTGAGGCCAGCCTCAGCACATGCTACAGCGACATGAGACCACTATTACTATTACATTTACTACAATTCATTCAGTGTATTATTTTAATCAGTACACTCATATTTACCCCTCCATTGGGAATAGAACCTTCCGGGCCGGAGTGAAATGGTTTAACCTGTGACCACAGACACGGTCAGCCTTACCGTAATAACTAAACACCTATAACACGATAAATCAATTATTATCAATCTCTCCCCGCAATTCATCATGGCGGACGGCGCTAATTCCGCGTACATCGTAAATCTACCACCGCCACAGGTCGAGCATTGTTCCGGCCCAGCAATCTGAGCAGCGCTAATATCGATACTGATTCATCGATGTGACCAACGTCGGTTACACCACTATTAATCGTTTACGTTCCATTTTAAAAAGAGTTCACAGTTTTAAAAACGAAATTTGGTAAGTTAGGGTGAATTCACCGACGAGTCAGCACTATCAAAGGTACTTATAGGATTGGCAGACATAGGTATAAATATATTTATGGAACTCATGAGGTCGACGTACGATCTTATTATTTCCATGCACACATTAAGTCGCCTGACCCTGAGTGTTGTGAACCGATATAATTAGCGCCAACTGCGAACTTTCTAGAAGTCCTATTACCTGCTATACTAGTTATTGACTATTATCTAAAATTATGACCTATTACCCGTATCAATAATCAGCTGGTATGTATTTACTATTAATTTATATTTTCCGGTAATAATATCAGCTCCTTACTTCAAACGTTCTTAAAGATACAGAAACTCATAGTTTGTAAAAAGTTATGCATTGCTTCTGTTTCTTAGGGTTCAAAATTGTTATTCTAGCAGGAAATTTTTTCTCGTGTAATAAAGAACAGAAATAAAGCTAGGGATATAAATCATACTTTCAAAATAGGTAAGAAATAATATTTATTAAAATTATCCGTAATCAACAAAAACAATAGTGACTCCACTTTTATAGTTAATGTCGGACTGCCATTTTACTGGTTGATTGATCGTGACACATCGAAAAACATTTAGCATTCCGGCGCCCGCCGCCGCCGCCGCCGGCGCCGCGCCGTTGCCGTCGAGAACAACAAGCGCATTCGATTTCCAATTTCTAAAACAGTTTCGCATAAAGCCGCGGGCGTTTTGTAAATCACCGGGCGTCCGTGTGTAAGCGCAGGTCAACAGAGTCGGGCGTCACAATTTGCGAGCGTTGCTGCTCCATTTCAGATTTTTGCACGGACCAGATAAATGGCCGACCGCTTTGGTAGGGCGACGATGGACGCGAAAGAATGGGGGACGGCTACATTGAGATGCGTCGTTTGTAAGTACTTTTCTGTTTACGAACACGACAACGTTTAATTACTTCATCTTCTTTATAAAGTCGTTTCATCGTCTATAAAATTTATATAAATTATATGTTTTAAAATAAAAAAAATAAAAAATAAATCCAGATGATGATCCATTATCGTCTTTATAACTGCTTTTTTATTTGTCATGAAAGAAAATAATAGAAATAGAAGAAAAACTTTGATAAAATGTTTTTGTTTTATTTATATAATTTTTAACACAAATTTTGTTGCGAACAAATTACAAAAACACAAATGTTGAAAAAATTTCCACGAGCAGGATTTGAACCCTTCTGACATACCGGGTCAGGTACTCTCCCAATTGAGCTATCGTGGTTCTAACCAGCCCGCCAAAATTATTCAACACTATTTACTTTTTTACTTTGAAAGCCAAAGGCGCCCATTCAATGTCAACAACTACCGTCATTAACATCCGATCATAATATTTTTACAAATACTAAACATCAGTTAAGAAGTAGGCAAGCTATTTATGAAAATGTTAGGTGCAGGTTTTTGTAACAACTTCTAAATTTATAATGATAAAAATATATTTTTTATTTCGAATATACAATCCATAATCCATTTATATCGTTAAGCAGAAATGAAGTCTTCATAATTAAATACAAGTAGGATCAGTTCAGTAGTAGTAAGTATTTACGTGAAGAATTTTTTTCCCTATATGCGCTCTTTAAATAACGTTACACAAAAGTTATAAAACTACGATACTTAATTACTGCTCTGGCTCAGGGACCCAAAGTGGGTCTTGGCCTCCGACAGAAGAGCACACCACTCTTTCCTTCTATATGCAAACTCGGACCAGTCGGGCACCTCTAGCTCTGCAAGATCCTTAGTGACTTGGCTGCCCATCCGTATCGAGGTCTGCAGAACGGACAGCGGCGCCCTGTAGGGCGACCCATGTGTAAAACCACGATAACGTATAACTACGATAAATACGGTAACTTTATCAAAAGCAGTTATGTTTAATTTTGACGATTTTGACATAAATTATTATGTTATAGTTTTTACGTAAACATCGATCAACTAGTACTCGTACACTACTACTACTAGTTCGTAAAAAATATCCTTAAAAACTCTCGCGAATGGTGTATCTAATTCGTCCGCGGTTGACCCCAAAACGAATGTCTCGTAAACCACACGCATTCAATTAAGCTCTGCAGTAGACGATTTCTTTATTAAACACTATTTCTTTGTGCTAGATTTACCCAGAATTGGATAGGATGAAAACTATTATATTGTCAATGCAATTAGCAAAATGAAGTCAATTAAATGAAAAATCATGTCATTAAATATCACTTTCATATGTTTTGTAATTGTTGGGAAAAATCGACACCCCCGCTACGTAAATTTCCAATGCGTCGCCTTAATTAATGTTTATCCTGACCTGTGATTTCGAACCCTTTACAGGGTCCGGGGGTTCCGTTAAAGTAGTTTCATTTTAATATGTAGTGTTCGCGTAAACTTTAGAGAACCACATATCATTTCTATCATATTCTACTCAATTCTATTCTATATAGTATGTTACCGTGGTAGGAATGTGTTAGGCAAAAAAATATTATTTGTAATAGTTTGAGACTACGCCTACTAGACCGTTCTGTCACGGACCAACACCGTCGCGTACATTACACGGACCGTCAATAATTGTTGGCGAATATATTTTGCCGGTGCTCGTTATGCACGGGTATGATACGCTGTTGATACGTTATAGTGGGCATATAGTGGTTCGTGTCGTGATATTTTCCGTGTCTGACACGTTCCTAGAACGGTCATGATCTTTAGTGGCTAAAGGTATCTGACCGTAGGTGTTCGAAGTGCCCACCGTTTTTTTCAATACAATATTCAACACGTTTAGATAACGATCTTATAATTACAAAACCAGCAAAGAGGTACAAACAACCATAGAGACAATTTTACATGCCTGAACTTGTTGAATGTAACGGTGGTCATTTCGAAAACCTACTAAAATAAAATAAAGTATGTGAAAACAATGCATTTTATTCATTTTAGACATCATGTTTCATAAAGCCATTTACTGCCTAAGACCTACACAATTGATATCTAAATAGAAATAGTGTAAGTTTATTTTTTTCAAAACCACCGGGTTCGATTCCCAAGCTGAGTACAGGTTTTTTTTAAATGTATGAATGCAGTTTTTCTTCTTATTAAAATCGATGACATGGTTCCTAAGAAGAGATCTTCGTATGTCTTATAGTTTCTGACTTTCCCATACTGACCGATTTAAATGTGACAACCTGTATATAAATTTCTGTAAATTTTATTTATGTAATTGCATGTAGTCTTCATCTTTAATTGTATTGACATCAAGCGAAAATATATTTTAATAATGTTTTATTTAAGAAATTAATGATTTTTTTTAAGTTGGTGATCATTTCACTAAATAAATAAATAAAATAAATAGATATGCACTTAATTAAAATACGTCCAAACTTTGAATTAGGGCCAACGTGCACGATTACAAAATTAGTCAGTGGTAAAGTTTAAGGATGCATCTGTCAGTCACAGCAAGCCTTTACTGGGTTATCATCCGCAGTCTATAAAATAACCCACAGTTTGATTAAAGCCTTCTTACATAATACTTATATATATGTGTGTGAAAGCTATGAAGTTTAGTGGGTATTTATAACTCCCGTAATTAGGAAGCCGGGGCCACTGACATGAAGTAAATACCCATTCAGTAGCATTGATAATAATCTTTAAAAAAACGTACAATACAGAGAAGTAGATATTACATTCAAATATATTTTTTCTATAGATAGGCGAGTGTTCAATATGAATATGTGCACTTCCCAAAGCATTACTGCTCTTCCGCTTTCATATCAGCGCTGAAATCTGAGAGCTTTTTGGTGCTCCCATTCAGTTTAAGCTGGATATGAAAATAAATATTTTGTACGTAGATAATAACAACAAATTCAGCATTTAGGGTACTGTGCACCGGTGGTTGGCAGGGACTAGAGACCGACAATTTCGACGTGTAACATCTTTCCGCTCGCCTTCTATATATACAATTTGTGGGAGTGGGAGTGATTCGTGAAATGTGACGGAAGTAGGTGTAACAGTGTGACAGGAAGTCGGAGAAGCGCGCAAGCGCGCGCCATTTTGTAATCGGTATTATGAACATGACATATTATTATTATATGTGACATATTGTGTCATTTGACTATCAAAGGTTATTTTGATAGTCAAATGTCTTCTAAAGAGTATTTACTGCATTTATTTTATAGTAATACTTGACCCATTTTTTCAGAATATAATATTAAAATTGCTTATTACTAAGGTGAGATGACAAATGTTACACATCTTATGCGACTACTGTAAGGTTCGCTCGTTTTTTTTATTATATTAGAGGGAGGCAAACGAGTAGGCGGGTCACCTGATGAGAAGCAATCACCGCCACCCATTGGACACCCGCAAACCCAGAGGAATCGCAGAATCCTTTAATAATTAAAAATAGGGGGTGACTGATTTTAATCTTTAGCAACATATTAATACAGGTCACATGCTTCCTCGCTGTCATTCCGTAAAATTTCAATGATATTCTGTTTTATTTTTTAGCAACGGAAACTGTATTGGGCACTGGTGCTATGTTACACAGAAAAAGCAAGAACTAAAACCGGCCGAGTGCGAGTCGGACCCGCGCACGAAGGGTTCCGTACCATAATCTATAAAAACGGCAAAAAAAATCATGTCGGTTGTATGGGAGCCACAATTAAATATTTATTTTATTCTGTTTTAGTATTTGTTGTTATAGCGGCAACAGAAATACATCATCTGTGAAAGTTTCAACTTGCGGTTTACGATTTATGACGTATTAAAAAAAAACTACTTACTAGATCTCGTTCAAACCAATTTCCGGTGGAAGTTTGCATGGTAATGTACATCAAATATTTTTTTTAGTTTTATCATTCTCTTATTTTAGGAGTTACAGGGGGGCGACACATTTTACCGCTTTGGAAGTGTCTCTCGCGCAAACTATTCAGTTTAGAAAAAAAATATATTAGAAACCTCAATATAATTTTTGAAGACCTATCCATAGATACCCCACACGTATGGGTTTGATGAAAAAAAATTTGTTGAGTTTCAGCTCTAAGTATGGGGAACCCCCAAAATTTATTGTGTTTTTTTTCAATTTTTGTATGGAAATCTTAATGCGGTTCACACAATACATCTGCATACCATGTTTCAACAGTATAGTTCTTATAGTTTCGGAAAAAAGTGGTTGTGACATACGGACGAACAGACAGACCGACAGACATCACGAATCCATATGGGTTCCGTTTTTTGCCATTTGGCTACGGAACCCTATAAAGTTAGTTAACATAATTACGTCACAATATCTTCTACTTCAACTGCCTCCTTAGTTTATTGTGCTACTCACCGGCTTTAAACCTAGAGGTTTCGGGGTTCGATTCCAAGTGGGAGCTTATTGTTATCGGTGTTGGTAGTAGGGCTTGTTCGCCTGACTACCTGCCACCATAAGATAAAATGCCGTATGTTGAAATGAAAAGGAATCTTCACTCACTAATTTAAAAATTGTCTCAACTCGGATAGTTGTTTCAAGTTTCAAGACGACCTCCTTGGTCGAGTGGTTTGTGTACCGGTTTTCATGGTGTTGCCATCTCTGAGGTCCCGGGTGCGATCCCCGGTTGGGTCAATTTTAGAAGTCTGGGTGTTTTCTATGTATAATAAGTATGTATTTAAGTATGTTTATCCGTTGTCTAGTAACCATTTAACGAGTTTCATAACGAAGCTTTTCTTGGGCTTGATAATTGGTGTGAGTGTAAAGTTTATTATTTATTTATTTAATCGCATGCTACCACCATATTATCTAAATATTATTACGTCGACTTAACATTTAGACAGTTAGAGACAAGGCAGCCAGCTCCCCATAAGTTAAGGACTCCGGGTAAAGTGCTCTTCCACCTTGTCCTTTATCATCACTTAACATCAGATTAACAAATGTAATGAAAACAACTAATACGGATCTACTTGAGTTTAATGAAAAAAATTAAAAAATATAAAATTTTATCCTGACGCTACGAACTTTTTACAGGGCCCGTGGTGTCAGGGAGACTAAAACACTGGTCGTCTCATAATTTATTTGTAACATGCATTCCGTCTTTTCAATTTAATAGGGTACGCACCCGTATTATACAGAATTATTGCTTATTGTACCTTTTTATAAAAAAAAATTGCAGTTTGCGGACCACATAACCCCGATTCGCTAGCCGCATTCCATGCCACCACGATTCACTCAACACATCTTAACGCCACAACTAAAGTGCCGCAATCCGACTAAAAGTAAATAAATTGCACGGAATTTACGACGCGGCAGTAAACCGTACAATGTCACCAGTGAAACATCGCGAAATTAAAGCGACAGCAAACTAAATTGTTAAGTTACATCAAAAAAGAATAACAAGTAAAGTATAGTATACTTTCACAACAGACACACACACACACGCACGCATGCACGCGCGCACGCAACCACGCATGTACGCATGCACGCACGCACGCACAAACGCACACGCGCACACACCCTCTCTCACACACACACACACACACACCCTCCAACACACATTATTTCCTTTGTCACATAATCACATAATTCATAAACAGATAAATGCCGTAATAAATAAAATAAGTAAATTAGATAGGATAAGATTCTCGTTTTAAATAAATTTAAATTCTAAATGGTTAGTACATTAGACAGAAAGAAAGTACATCAGACAGAAATACTTACATTATTTAAAATACTTTATTACTTTGTATGAAACGTATTAATATGTGATGAAGCTTTTCTTATACCTATTTGGCATACTGTTCGCGTAGATGTTAAAAACGCACATAACATTGCTGAGAGACAACTATTTTTGTAATATTCTCTCTAGCCCCCATAAGACAGGATTACCTAGTTTGGGCGCTATTGTTTATTATGTTATGATTGTATTATTTCTGGTAAAAAAAGTAATAACTACAATTCGTGGGTGTTGGCGTAAAGACCACGCTGCCCAAATGTAAGATGGTATTCACAAACCCGGGCTATGTATCGAAAAAATCCAAACACACTTTGCTTGACCTGGGAAATAAACCAAGGAACTTATCGGATATTATTCTGAGCGATTTGCCTTACAAACACCAACGCGTTTATTACTGTTATTCTTCCGTGAACCAAATGACAGTATTTTTATTAAAAAAAACCATATAAAAAATTAAATAAACTTTCCTACACTCACACCAATTATCCAGCCCAAGAGAAGCTTCATTATGAAACTCGTTAAATGGTTACTAGACAACGGATAAACATACTTAAAATACTTAAATACATACTTATTATACATAGAAAAAACCCAAACCCGAGACCATTTAGAAAAACAATAATTTCTAAAATTGACCCTACCGGGGATCGAACCCGGGACCTCAGAGATGGCAACACCATGAAAACTGGTACACAAACCACTCGACCAAGGAGGTCGTCCATATTTATAACGTTAACATCTTTGCGGAAGGCGTTATTTGAATGTAAGATGCAGATCAATCTTATACAATATATATGTATAAATTCACATTATTTATCTTTAAAAGCTTTCCAATTTTGCCACTAAGTAGGTACGATCATGGCGTTCCACATGCAGTTGCTACCGGCCTTCTTACAGCTATCGTCACTTCATCCAGTCTGCATCCCCATTTGCCACCAATTCATAGTCTTGAGAGAAGACCTAAGAATACGTGGAAATGTATCTCCCATGTGACCTACCATCAGCTTGCTAATGTTAGAGTTATATTGATAACCTCAGCTCTTGCTTGATGACTTCGTTCCAGATTCGCTTATAGCCTAAGGTGCAACATTACATTCTCACAGCCAATCTTGAATTCATGACCTGTCATCTGCCGCTGCCGCTTGCAATTAAGAGGTTTACGTTGATAACCTAAATTAGCTCTTGCCCGATGACTTGTTCCAGTTTCGCCTATAGCCTAGAACACCTTTACAATTTTCATAGGCAACCTTGAATAATTTATGTGGTAATCCAAGTGGAGTGAGCACGGTAGGCGCCGTGGCTCCTCGATCTGAGATAGCTTGTAGTAGCTCGCTTGCATGCGGCCGGAACGTTGCATGCAACTTCTAACAGGCCACGGCTATTGCTTGTAGATATACGGAATTAGAATGCGTCGAACGATACATGTGTTGACGTAGAAAATTTTGTGCCCTAGAAATAAACAAAGAATAAGGTCCGAATAGTTATACCGTGTTTTGTTCCTGTCATGTAAATGTCATTTCAAATTAGAGTAAAAGAGACAACAAAACGGAATAACTATTTGGAGCTTATTCTTTGTTTATTTGTAAGGCATTAAGAGTTTAGTTTTGAGATGAACAACTTCTCAGTCGCAATGTCACCGCTTCAAAGGGTTTTTTTTATGGTAAAAGGAGGCAAACGAGCAGGCGGGTCACCTGATGGAAAGCAATCACCGCCGCCCATAGACACCCGCAAAACCAAAGTTATCGCAGATGCGTTGCCAACCCTAAGGAAGGAGTTGGATCTTGAAGAGGGAGTAGGAATTGGGAGGGGGGAGGGGTGAGAGATGGGCCTCCGGTACTTTCCCTCACCGGACGAAACACAACAGCAACGAGTGCCGTTGTTTCACGCCGATATTCTGTGAGGGGCGATCCAGCCCATTTCGTGCTGCAACGCAGCGTGGCTCTACCACTCAAAAAGTTTGAAAAGTTTGAAAAGTCAAGCTAAAATTATATTTAAATTAAAGTAAATTGATCCATATGAGTGTACTATTACACTGTTTATGTTTGTATAAACTTTTAAAAACATTACTACCCACTTAAGACTACCTACTTGTCACTGAGCAAATAGAACCATAATGTTATTGACATGAAAATAATTTTCCCCATTTACCTGTTAATAAATTATAATGTGAGGACTGATAACCAAAATATACTCTAAACCCTTTTTACACAAACTTTATACAAACTTGTGGCTTAACTATGATTTATGATAGTGGGAGAATGGCCTCTAACTGCTTAGACTGTTTTTACTAGGTAAAAAGTAACTTACGTATAGACCGAGTTAAGGGGCGACCCCGAGTTTTACGGAAATCTTTCAATCCGGTCGGAAAGCTCAACAGGAGGAGATGGAATGTACCCACTAAAAACCCTAGCACTAGGTTTTAATAATAATGAAAACAATATAAAAAATAAAAAATAATTACTGGTTCGACAAATTGCAACGTCGTGTTTCCCGACCGCTATCGACGACGATGACGAGCCGCGCCGCTGTGTTCAATCGACTTATAATCAAACATTGATACCGTCTGCCATGTAAATTTCAACAGTGAAATTACCTAGATAATGCATCAAGCCTTCAAATTGTAGTTTGAAGTGCATGAACACGTAGGACGGAAAATCGGATAGCACACAAATTGTATTTGGTTACATGAACCGCTGAATTGTTTTGTAGGTAATACTTTTGCACTGTGCTTGTATAATTATTTTTTTTATGTTTAAATATTATCCTTTCTTATTTACTTCACTAGTGATTTTCAAACATCATGCTCGTGCTTTGCTGGAGTGCTGAGACCATTAAAAAGTATTAAAATAAAAAAAATTAAATAAAAATGTTTATTTATCAGACAACGTAAAGTCCATTTAATGTTAGTAACAAAGAGACTTATAACCTATGTTAGTACTTAATAAATATTTTTTAATTTTGAGCGCGTAATTTGGCGCATGTGCTCGATAAATGGACAGTCCCCACTATCGGCGATTGCTAGCAAGACGTTGTTACTGCTACCGCGAAATCGCTTCAAAAGTGAGCCTGCTTTCTTACGAATGATGGTCTGGAAACTGTCAACCTCTGTGTACGCAAACATGCTGGAAGTGCTGCAGTATCGCGGCAACCCCAACAATGCCCTGAAAGCATGATTGTATTGTACGCGCAGGGTGTTGTACGATTGTTGGGTGTAGTTAACCCACATACTATCATATTTGACGACCTCCTTGGTCGAGTGGTTTGTACACCGGTTTTCATGGTGTCGCCCTCTCTGAGGTCCCGGGTTCGGTCCCCGGTCGGGTCAATTTAGAAATTATTGATTTTCTGAATTGTCTCGGGTCTGGGTATTTTCTATGTAATAATAAGTATGTATTTCAGTATTTAAGTATGTTCATCCGTTGTCTAGTAACCATATAACGAGTTTCATAACGAAGATTCTCTTGGGCTAGATAATTGGTGTAAGTGTAGGAAAATTTATTTATTTATTTATTTATACTGCTCGAGTAAAAAGACGTACAGGCTTTGAAAAGCGTGACCTTTACAGGTGCTGAGCATCGAGCAAATCTGCGAGCCAACATGTTGGCCCTAACCGACAGCGCCCTGCGCTCTCTCTCCATATCAATGTCGTCTTTTAGGTTCTCAGTAACTATGTGGCCTAGGTATTTAAACTGCCTGACTCTCCCTGACTGTCCCTATCTACTGACCCTGATAGGTAGGGTATGGCAGCTGGAACTACGGGTCCGGCTGTCTTTTCAAGGGTACCACGGGAGTTCCGGATCCTAGGCCCCCTGCCGGTTATGCCTTCGCGGGCGTCTCCGGCAGGCCCCGGACATGGGTTGAACTCGTGGTGGCATGTGGTTAGCTATAGAAGTGGGAATGTTCGTCTGCCTGGTTGGTCTGGCCAGGCTTCCATTTCGTGCATAGCGAGCGGGTCTTAGTAGCGGTCCGGTGGGGGCCTGAAGCGAAAAGATCTGCGGGGTACGTGAGTTACCCTTAGTTGGTGTGGTGCTCGGTGGTTTTCACTGAGTAGTTACTCCAACATCTCCGGTACTAGTCCGGAGAACTAGTAGAGGTGCCCGCTAGATGCAAAGGCCTCCGGTTTAATCAGCCGCGTAGGAATTTGGAATTGATCAGGTGCCTGGATGGGTACCGAGAAGTGAGTGTGCTTACAACTCCGCCACCAAAGAGGACATTTGGTAGTCGGCTTTAGAGCTGACGGCCCAAGCAGTGGTACACTGCGAGTTGTGCTCTTAGTGCAACGAGAAGTGAGCGAGCTTACAGCTCCGGTGACCTATCTGGATATTAGGTAGTGGACTATACGTGTCCACGGGGCGACTAGCTTGAGACACTAGTCTTAAAAGTACTGGATGAAGGATGCGTACCGGCGTGTTCTGATCTGGCGTTATGACCTGACGTAGATGGTCCCTTGTGCTTGCGCAAGGTTATTCTGACACCTACTTTGTAACCGGAAGGTTGGTAGGGGGTGTCAGTATAAACTTTGAAGTAGTGTATAGCGGGTTGTGCCTGACTCTATCAAGGGGGTATCCATATAGTCTGATGGGGGGTACAAAATCAGGAAGTTTATTTCCGGACCTGAAAACCATGTACTCGTTCTTCCTGCAATTGTACACTAACCCATGGGCGATCGCATATGCTTCAGAGAGACCTAACATTTTTCTAATGGCATTGACTAAAGGGGCCAGCAGGACCATATCGTCCGCGTAGCTAATATTGTTGACGCATACGTTATTGATATGACACCCAATCTTCATGATGCTGAGCCCCTCAATCAGTGCGTTCACATAAAGGTTGAAAAGCTTGGGGGAGCTCAATCCCCTGCCTCACACCGCATTCTAGCCTATAGGAGTCCGAGTACTGATTCTCATACCAAAAACAAAATAGCGATATGGTTTCAGAAGGCAAGCCAATCTGTTTCAGGATCAGGATCCCATAAGATCTCGTAAACGACCAGGTCGAAGGCCTTGGAAAGCTCCAAGAAACAAGCATAAACAGGTGTGTTTCTATCTGTATAGTACCTGACAGTGCGCTTCAGGCTCAGAATTGCACTTTCTGTTGACAGCTGTGGCCTAAAGCCAATCTGGAGCTCATAAATCTTTAAGTGACAATCTAGCTGAGAATTGAGCACACCGTCAAGCACTTTGGCGGTAATTGTTGGCAACGAGATGGGTCTGTAGTTGGTTGGTTGGTTGGTTGGTTAGTTGTAGTAATAGGAACTACAATAGTAATAATTAAGTCTTGTGGCTGGTATGAATGTACCAAAAATATGTTGAAGAGCATTGCAAGTACTACCTTGACTATGACAGGTAGCCAGCGCATCCATTTTTAATTGTTCTTGGTAGTCCCTATCTACTGACCCTGATAGGTAGGGTATGGCAGCTGGAACTACGGGTCCGGCTGTCTTTTCAAAGGTACCACGGGAGTTCCGGATCCTAGGCCCCCTGCCGGTTATGCCTTCGCGGGCGTCTCCGGCAGGCCCCGGGCATGGGTTGGACTCGTGGTGGCATGTGGTTAGCTATAGAAGTGGGAATGTTCGTCTGCCTGGTTGGTCTGGCCAGGCTTCCATTTCGTGCATAGCGAGCGGGTCTTAGTAGCGGTCCGGTGGGGGCCTGAAGCGAAAAGGTCTGCGGGGTACGTGAGTTACCCTTAGTTGGTGTGGTGCTCGGTGGTTTTCACTGAGTAGTTACTCCAACATCTCCGGTACTAGTCTGGAGAACTAGTAGAGGTGCCCGCTAGATGCAAAGGCCTCCGGTTTAATCAGCCGCGTAGGAATTTGGAATTGATCAGGTGCCTGGATGGGTACCGAGAAGTGAGTGTGCTTACAACTCCGCCACCAAAGAGGACATTTGGTAGTTGGCTTTAGAGCTGACGGCCCAAGCAGTGGTACACTGCGAGTTGTGCTCTTAGTGCAACGAGAAGTGAGCGAGCTTACAGCTCCGGTGACCTATCTGGATATTAGGTAGTGGACTATACGTGTCCACGGGGCGACTAGCTTGAGACACTAGTCTTAAAAGTACTGGATGAAGGATGCGTACCGGCGTGTTCTGATCTGGCGTTATGAACTGACGTAGATGGTCCCTTGTGCTTGCGCAAGGTTACTCTGACACCTACTTTGTAACCGGAAGGTTGGTAGGGGGTGTCAGTATAAACTTTAAAGTAGTGTATAGCGGGTTGTGTTCTTGGTAGTTTTGACACCATTTCAATCTTGCTTTGAAAATTCTGCGACTATTTACCATCGCCTCATAAAAGGTCCCACATTTAGGCCGACGACCGTACCTTACTCACAAAAGAAACTCAGACCTAGCCTCCCATAAGCCTTCTTCACATGTGAATTCCACCCTCTCAGACCTTTAAACATTTTACTCCTTTTCATTTCATAAGTTACAGTTGCCGCATTGGATAAGACTGAAACCCCCTGATTATACATATCATCGATTAACCCTTTAAAGGGCATAACATGTTTGAATATTTCATTGGTTTTCAATCTTATTACAATGATTTAAAGTTCAAAATTTGGTAAACAACCAATATTCTTTTCAGTTAGAACAGACTAAAGCTGTTTTTTCATATCATTGCCATCATCTATTAGATAGATAGATAGATAGATAAATAACGTCTTTATTTGGAAACTATAGACACACACAATATACAATCGTAAATTAAAAAAACAACAATTACACTAAACATAATTTCATAACACAAGTATTAAAAATACAAAAATGTGTGTGTGCCGCAGCATCTCAAAAGGGTCGTTGCTCAGCGTGGTATTCACTCGCATAGCTAGTGAATCGCTGATTTTCAGCAACAACCAGGAGTGACCACGAGGACGGTGCCCGTAACGATTATCAGTAAAGTGCCCATGAGCGTAGCCTTGACCGTGTAGTAAAAAAATATTAAAAATTTGTAAATACAGATTTTTTAATGTGTAAGCTGTGCAGTGTATATGATGTTTATAATTGACATTAAATTAGATAAGGATATAATAATATATAAGTAAAATGCAAAGTAAAATAAAAAATAAAATAATATATATATATATATATAATAAGTGTGCTACCTAGTTCGCTTTTGTTACCACGCCACCTACAAAAATCGTTTAGGAATACATAACTTCTGTTCGGCGAGCAGATGAGACTTAAGCTGTTTTTTAAAAGAGAACTTAGAATGCAACCGCCTTATTGGGGGAGGGATGTTGTTCCAACACTTAGTTGCATGATATCGAAAACTTCCAGTGAAGGCAACAGTCCGATGTTGTTGAACCCTAAGTGGCGGACGTGTAGACCTACAATCTACACGTCCAACAACCGTATGTCGGTGGCCTAGTGACAAGCTTCTCATAGCCTTTATGTCAAAATCAGGCTACCGACATTCTACTGAGACGTTATTGAATAAACAAACTTGAGGCCTTATTTTATTTACATACCATTTGACGCCACCCAGCAGCGCATGTCTAAATCATCTTTATTTACAATGTGCTTTTGAAAACCCAAATCTTAAGGTACCGGGTGAGAAATATAATTCAGTTGGTTGAAAGCCCTTGAGGGTTCTCAGGTCTCAGCAGCTACGCCAAGTCGTTTTCTTTGCCCGACGCGCTAAAAAGCACATAAGCCGATTGTTAGGGCGAAACTCAAGTTACAGACGGCAGTGCAGCATGCCTAAGTGGCGAATGCGACTGAATACTGTTGAGGATGTTGTTATCACAGGAGGACTACGTTATGTATAAAATCGCAAGGGACGCTGCTTTCTGTTAGTACTCTGCACGAATATAATGTATCAGGCGCTTGTCAAGTTTAAGAAAAGTTATTGTAATAAGTTTTTAAAGGGATACTTTCGTTGCAGACTGTATATAGAGTAGTAACTATAAACTACAATCGTTTTTTTTATATCTTACACCTGTAACTCTCCTGTCACCTGTGACTCTGTGCTTACCTAAGCACAGAGTCTTCGTCTCACCTGATGTTAAGTGATAATAAGGCCAATGGTGAAAGCGAACTTTACCCGGGATCCTCAACTTCTAGGCACTTGCTATGTTATCTCTAGCTGCCGGAACACAACAAAGCTACAAACATTAATGTAATGGCGACATATTTAGATAAGATGGTGGTAGCTAGCCAGGCGGACAAACAAGTCCTACTACTAACAAAACCGAGTGAACGAACATTATACCCCTCGCTGGGAATCAAACCCGGGTTTGATTCCTCTGGGTCTGAGACCGATCTTAACAACTAGACCACAGAGGATAAATAATTTTTATGGTACCATTATTTGGCATCGCCAAATATATTCGTCGGCGTTCAAAGTTAGATTAGAGCTTACGCTAAAAAAAATTGAGCTTTCTTAGATAGCCGGATAAGAGGAAGAGAATCCCAAATAATCCGGGTGTTTCCCGCTCCTGCTGGCCCCGTTGTTTGTATATTATATAAAATAGCATTTTGAACAGGTAAAAAAAGGGTCTACCCAGATAGGTAAAACATACCTATGCAGAAAAAAACAAGACAGAACAATTAATTCAATTCAATTTTGGTATTTTAATAATTAGATAGATTACTAACTATTAATAAAATACCATTAAAAATTACAAACAATAAAACAAAATAAGTTTGGTATAATGACACAAAGGCCCCTTTCCTGTACCTTACACCACCTCCTAAGCTGAGGACAACGTGAAGAGCTCTCCAGCGACTAGTGTATCGCGGGTAGTTCAGATTTACAAGCTGGTTCGATGCTCGACTTAGCCCGACTTAATCGTGAGGACGTATCGGTGGCGGCGACTTTCATTTGTACTTCGGATTGGGTGAAGATCAACGGTATTATATTGGGATGAAGTAAAATGCAAAGTATACCGGTGCCAAAATCGTTGAAACATGAGTAATTGAGGATATAAGGCGTTTTGTACATAATCTTATATTCTTCAAATCTGTGACTTAATGAACAAAAAAATTCAATGGCGAAGTTAATTGCAGTTTTACTACTTAGTATATAATATGTATATGTAATAACATATACATATTACTTCTACATTATTATTATTATTAGGGTCAAAGTAAGTTTGTCTAATAGCACACAAACTTCTTAAAACATATTAAAAGTGTAATAAGCAGTTTGTATACTACAACATAAGAAGTATACATTCACTTATATGAGAAAACTTAAATATAATAAGTACATGCATTGAATAGTATATAAGTTGTAGCTTACACATTAACAAACAACTATAAAAATAAACTAAAATATCACTCAAAGGCATATATATCTAAGCAGACAACCTTGGGAAAATCTATTTGAAACCCAGATGTGAATACTACTTAAAATACGAGTAAGGCGAGTTTTTCAGTAATAAAGTTTTAAGCTGCTTATTAAAAAAAACTTGCGATTTTAATTTCAGATTGCTTTTTTTATTATTAAAAATGTATGGCATAATATGAAAGCAAACTAA
Organism: Eudonia lacustrata; assembly: GCA_947562085.1. Taxonomy (NCBI): domain Eukaryota; kingdom Metazoa; phylum Arthropoda; class Insecta; order Lepidoptera; family Crambidae; genus Eudonia; species Eudonia lacustrata. The sequence goes on along the minus strand of OX387317.1, from coordinate 2,053,822 downwards.
ACGCAGTCTTATTGCTAAATTGTATTTCCGTGTCTTCTTCCAATTAAAACTAATATTTAGATGTTAATAGTTGAAATCGACGCTGCAAATGGCGGCGCTTACCAAAAATAGCTTACTAACATTCTTAAAGCCAGTATAGCGCTATTTCTTTCGCTAAAGTGCATTACAGCGAAGTATGAAGACACAAGTTAATGGACCCGTTGCAACCAGTTTAATGTTTCGTGGAGCTAAGCAGCGCTGGCTCCGGCCACGAGATACTCAGACACTCTTTAAGCCGTTTATATCACAAAGCTCGAAGGCAACTACGTATTATTAATATGATTTTATGTACCTACTAGAAATTCGGGGAAGAGATTCCCACCAAATATCTGTATTGTTTTTCTCAGGTTTTTCCAAGATTGGTGTTCTACCTATTAGGCTTTTGCGGTTGTATCCAAAAGTTGTGTCTGTAAGCGTGTTTCGGAAAGCACTTACGTGCATCGTTGGACCCGGCTGAATTAGCAGTCGTTAACAATCACCAATCTGCACTGGGCCAACGTGGTGGTTTATGGCCTGTTCTCCCTGTGGCGGCCCAATAATTACGTCATCGAGATCTTATTTGTACGAAGAAGAATCAGTTAAGGTTAGGTGTAAGCTTTACACATAAATATCCAAATATTTTTTTGCGAATAAATTTCCTTTTATCTCAGGACAGATTCTCATAAGGACAGATTCTCAAAAAGACAGATTTTCAAACGGACAGATTGTCAAAAAACCGAAAATGGTACAGGTGCACACACAAGTTAATAGAAGGGAATATCTCGCACACTGTTTCCACAGCAAAAAATAGTAATTTTCCTAAACTACTACCTACCAAATTGTACCTACTATGGATAACTGATAGAACTTTTAATTGTATTAATAACTTTTTGGCAAAATGGCTACGTATTTAATAAATACACTTCCTACATGACAAACAATCGCACTTACACCAATAAAATATTACTGTTAATTTCACATTAATACCAATGCAATTATATACGAGTACAGAATATACTAATTACGTTATTTTCTCGTTTATGTGAAGTTCCAAATCGCTACAAGGCTACTACTACCATTCTACTAACAAAAGTCACAACTAAAGTAACTGTAAGCTTTTTTATGAGGCCTATATACCTAAGGTATATTTTAACTTGTCTCCAATTATAATATCAAAATTCAAATAATTCCATCATCAAATTAGATTTAGGAATACATAAGCGATTCGGAATGCCACCAAGATTGTGTCGGATTTAGTGGAGCTATGCGACAGTCTGCGACGTGAATATTCAATCGATGGTGTGAAACGTGCCTAATGGCTCGGCTGCAGCCTGATGTTTGTACAACCCAGTTGTGCTGGTAACTTAATTAGCCAGTTAATCAGAATTGTCTTAAGACAGCTTCCGAGTCGTTTAAGATACTATAACACATTTTGCTCTTAGTAGCCAGCATCACCGACTGCTCTGGTGTTTCCCGCCAAGAAAGTGCTTAACAATTATAAAAACATATTTATACAAACATATATTCACGCTTGTCTCTCCAAGCTACGATTGCAACGATTCTGACCTGACCTTTTTTAAATTACCTCAGTTTGATCAAGCAACATCCGCCTAGGTCGTCCCCGTCCCATATCTTCATTCACATCTGTTTCATTTACCTTTTTGGTCTATCTCTATGTATCTATATCTATGTCTCTATCTCTATGTTTCTTTCCCTATCTCTCTATCTCTAATTTAACATATTTATAAGCTAAATAGTAACAGACGGTTGCTGAAATACGGGTCTACAAACCTAGCTCAGCAGCGGACGCTATTTTTAAATTTATATAATCAAACAGCCTAGTGTAGTTTATTATTAAGATTCCATGTAAACTTATATTTTGAAACAAATTTATTATATATATTATTATATTTATATAGACGTTATATAAGATATATATTTCAGACTCAAAGGTATTTGTATATGGGCCAACGATGCTTGAATTAAATATGTATTATTATAACGCAGGATAGTCGTAGTTACTGACGTGTATATTCAATCGATGGTGTGAAACGTGCCTAATAACTCGGCATGCATTCATGTTTAGACAACCCAGTTGTGCTGGTAACTTAATTAGCCTGTTAATCAAAATTGTCTTAGTACCTAGCTGGCAGCTTCTGGGACGTATAAACGCATGTTCATTAGTCTCTGTTAAAACTAAAAGACACAAAAATAATAGAGCTAGGAATATATCAAATAGCATAATTATTTTTTACTAGGTATATTTTTTTATAAGAAAAAATCATCCAGCCTCAGGAAGCTGGGGGTGCTAGCTCAGTAGTTTACTCATTTAGACTAGATGGCGCCACCGCTAAAGTTAGATGGCACTATCAAAATTTGTAGTCCATTCTATAAAGGTCACAATTAGTTTAAAATACAATTACAGTTTAATTATTTCTAAATTCTTACCAAACACGTGTTATTATTTGCTTATTTTAAAGAAAATAATAATAAGGCTCTTTGAAGTTGCCTGCCTGCACCGCACTGTAATTTATTAATATAGACAATGTTAATGTTATGCATTAAAAAGCTTGTTCATAAAATAACAACTCGTTAACATAAATTATTATTATGGCTCAAGTACACATTGTTAGGCACGCTTCAGATTATCGATTGAATATTCGCGCCGAGACTCGCATAGTTGAGCTAAATATTCGAGCGTTCGTGGCCGGTACCTCATGTCCCGTACAGACGATGGCATATTAAAGGATTCGTTACACATTAAGAGTACAACTTCCTTCATAGATAGGTAGATAGATAACATGCTCACACAAATAGAAAAAAAAAACTATCTCTAACCGCCGCGCCGCTGAGTTTAGTGATTAAGACCACCGCTCACAGACCGAGAGGTCCCGGGTTTTATTCCCAACAGGGACTTACTTACAAGCTTGTGCTTGTGTTGTGTGAAGAACAAGTGCTTAACTATAGATAAGATATAATATAAAAAACTAACATTTTAATACAGAGGTGGACAAGGGCTTCGTCATCGCAACTACCAGCCCTGTTCCCAATATTACTTGGGTTCAGCGCATTATGCTTTCTTCTTCCATTCCAAGATCATATTTTTTTTGTTTCTATACTTTGGATAAAAATCTATAAATTGTTATTTGTTGAATTAGTTTAGTTATTAGAGCTCAAACAACTTTTGTAAGAACTGTTGTTTTTCTTCTATTATGATAGAATAGTTATATATATATATATATATATATATATATATATATATATATATATATATATATATATATATTTATTTATTTACAATTAATACAAATAATCAGTTCTTAAATTTTGTTCGCGAAATCTTGTACACGTTTACTTACAAACTCAAAGAATAAAACTAACTTATTGTATTAATATTACTTACTTACTTAATATCCTGGCGCTGTAGCCCTAAGTGAGCTAAGAGTAAGTGTTTTAATATTATATTTACCTATTTACCATTGCGTTTTTAATAAATAAATATATAGGGCACTTACTTGAATAACCCTCTTCCAGCATGAGGAGTGCGGGCCCGATTCCGTAGGAGCTCAGCGCTTCCATTTCTGACGGAAGGTGTTGATGCTGTCTGTGGAACAAACAAAATTGATATTAAACTAAATTATCACAAAAGTATGAGACAGTTCATAGACAGACATATTTTCTACCTTGTACAATAAAACGGGGTCTGTTTTAAATTACTGTAACATTACACAGCACAACTGTAATCATCTGGACCATCGCTAATTATAAGTTGTATTGTAACTTTTGTTACTATATTATAATTACTAATGTTGATCAGTTCTTTCTAGTTGCATAACTATTCCTTTGTAATGTAACTATTGATTCACTTATAAATATATATATAATATATAAGTACCTGCTAAAAATGAGTTTACTTAGCGTTCTATGCGTCTCTGCCACACTAGATACGCCTAGAACGCTAAGGGGGGCCGAAAACACCGTTTTTTTATATCTATATATATTAATAAATTAAAAAAAAAAACAAAATTCAAAATCATTTATTCAGTTACAATTAGCTCTTATGAACGTCATTATGCCATCGGTTCGTAAGTCTACTCTTGGCGGGAGATCTTGTACTGAGAAGAACCGGCAAGAAACTCAGCAAGTGTCCAGCTCTTTTCTCCCTTACAGCGTCAAAAATATTGAAAAGTGCCCCATCATAAAAGGACACTTTCCATCACAAATAAACACACAAAAAAATAAAATAAAGGACAATCACAACACACAAAAAAAACAACAAAATAAATAATGTTTAAGTTTGCAAAAATTACATTAGGTAACAATTTCAATTTTCACAATGTCATACAGTACTAATCTAAGTCCGAAATTGTCTAAGAAAATAAAGTTAAAGTATACGAGTATAATAATAATAAAAATAAATAAATTAAATAAATAAATTTTCCTACACTCACACCAATTATCTAGCTCAAGACAAGCTTCGTTATAAAACTCGTTATATGGTTACTAGACAACGGATAAACATACTTAAAATACTTAAATACATACTTATTATGCATAGAAAACACCCAGACCCGAGACAATTTAGAAAAACAATAATTTCTAAATTGACCCGACCGGGGATCGAACCCGGGACCTCAGAGATGGCGACACCATGAAAACCGGTGCACAAACCACTCGACCAAGGAGGTCGTCAAATAAGATAAGCAAGCAAGAGGTAACCTAAGAACTTAATGAATTGTTTAACGCAACATAGTAGTATACAAGTATATTAATAATAACAATAAGAGAGAGATAAATATAAATAAATAAAGAGGTTAAGTTAGTGACTTTGTTTATTTGTTTGTTTGTTTGCGAAGGATAATCTCTGGACTGACTGGACCAATTCCAAAAACTCTTTCACCGATAAAATGCTACATTCCTTGCGGGTAACATAGGCTATATACGTATAACGTATTTTATTAAAAAGGAGTTTCTTTGTAATATTTTAAACCTATGCTGACGAAGTCGCGAGTAAAGTGCTAGTCTTTTATATATAGCGGCGGTCAATGTTACCTATAGAATCATACCTTTGGCTAAAATACTATTATTTTAGCCAAAGGTATGATTCTAAGGTATGAAGTCCAATTTCATAGGTAAGGACCTATGTCCTTACCTATGAAATTGGACTTTTCTTCTCACGTATTAATAGGTGTATTACTTCTAAAAGTCTATACCGGTTGTTAATATTATTATACACTTTTAATTAGGACTATGTTACTTAGGCTTCAGTAATAACAATGATTATTAATTTTGTGTCTTTATCGCCCAATATTTTTTTAAATTGACTAACTTTTTAGTTCGCGGATTTGTCCTTTTGTTGTTGCTTTGAAAGGACTTGATCTTTTTTCCTTATTAAAATCTGCTATATTTAGCTAGTGAAACAAACACACTACTCTACAATTTATATAGTGTTAAAATAAATAGATGCTAAGATAAATAAAAAAATGTTAGTATGAAAAATAAAATTTTATAAAAAATCTTCATACAAAACTCCAATTTCATAGGTATGGATCTAATATAAAAGACAAATTCTAAGAACAGGAACTAGTAATATTAAGCGTAGCTCAAAAGTAACCAAAAGCAATGACAATGCCCTAAATAGTACGGCACACATCACCATGCCAAATCTGAACGTAAATTTAACAAAATTACATTACCATTGTAATAAAAAGAAATACTCGTTTAAGTAAGTACGATCGAAAGCATATTCCGATGAATGGAATTCATTAGAGCTTCAGAGAAAACGCAGCGTAGAGCTGCCAATCGTTAGGGTTCCGTTGGTGTGACACTGCTGTATTAATAAAATTTTATTACTTTGGAAATGTATTTTTATTGAATGTAATATGGTTATTTAAACTTTAAAAAGGTTAGTTTTCTTTACTCCACAACATGGTAGCCCTAGCAGGCTAGGCATTCCTTAACTGATAAGTAGTAAAACAGTAAGTGACGATAAGGATCCAGGTGGAATAGCACTTTATCCAAAATTCTCAACTACTGAAGAGATATGGCTTAAATCTTATCTATTAGCTGCAGCTACGTGTAAGCGGTAATCGAAGCAAGCAATACTATTCGTGGATTTTTGAAGTGAAAACTTCTTTAGCGGCGTTGTACACTTTTTTTGTAATGGGTAAAAAATGTTAAATTCGCGTCAGGACACGTGACCTGATCGGAAATTCGTAAGACGGATGGAGAGTAGACAGCCGGCGCGCCGTAGGAGAGGAAGTATCCCCCTCTCTTTCTACGGCGCGGCGCAAATGTATGCCTGCTGTTTCGTTTAGGCGGCGCAGGGCGCTTGCGCGAATGTTCGTGTGTGTTTATGTTACAGCGTGCCACGCACATTTACAGAATACACTAAACATGCACACTGTTTTAGGCCCAAGACACCGTACTCGTAGAACAAGGGTACGAAGAACCGGTTCACACGCGCTCTATGCCAGGCACAGTCATGTGCCTGGGAGCTCCTCCTCTCCTCCTCCACGGCCCGGTCTACCCGAGCCGAGGTCCGTGCCTTTAGAGGCGCCCTCGGGTGGTTCCGCTCCCCGATCCGATCCGAACCCTTCGGAGACTCTGGAAGGGCACGGGGACGCGCACTTTTAAGTGTGCGATGCCGTACCCCTCTAGAAATCCTCTGAAGGTGTTTCGTTTCAACACGGCTTGAGGTACCCTTTACGTACCTCGCCGCCCCTAAAACAAGCCCGGTGAAGCTGGAAATGCCCCTCGGCAACCAGCAGTCTCTCTCCAAAAAAAAAAAAAAAAAAAAATTTATGGATGGTGACAGCTGATGGCTCGACCGTCTGTGTAGTGGCCATACTGCTGTGTATGCGGATAAATTGTCATGTTTGTGTACGATAGCGCAATAAATAAATATTGTATTCTACCACATAAATGATAGTACTTTTATACTGATAATTGAAGCAATTCGTGCAAAATTATTCCCTAACCATTCCAAAATATCAAAAATGCACAACGTTAATATTCAAGTTTTCACTTCTGCCGGCACTCCCGGAGTGCAACACGTCGTTTTTTTTCTCACGCATTGCTAACAAATCTCTGGTGTAAAGCCACCCTTACTGATAGACGGAACGCAATCAAATTTATGCTACAGACTTAGGCTACGGCATACACAAGAAATTAAAGGTAAAATTATTACGTGCTTCGGTATGCCATTGTGGGGATGTATGGCCTAATTTCATGTGCTATTGTTCACGAGGAAGTCTTATCCCAATAGTGGGACTATAATAATGCTGATGAAAATAATCATAATACAAAATCTCCATATTATATATTAATAGCTGACCCGGCGGACTTTGTAGCGCTTTAACAGTTTCTATAACAACAGAACAAACAAAATTCGTATTTCTATTTATTTATCATTAAGCAAATTTTTTTTCTAGTAAAAAATATAGCCTATGTTACTCAGCGCTAATGTAGCATTCTAATGGTGAAATATTTTTTTAAATGGGTCCAGTAGTTTTTGAATTTATTCGTTGCAAACAAAAATACAAAAGGGGTTTGGGTAAATTTGTATGGAGGTTGGCTTGATTTTTTTTTTCAGCGGCCACTGAAATAATTGTTCTAGTTTAATAGTACATCGACTGAGACATATGGCTGCAAAAAGGTTTTTGACCTAAGTAATATCGAAGCCGAGATATGCAAGGTCAAAGTCATGCTATAAATACATAATATCTGTGTTGTTTGAAACCTTATTTATTATGTTTTTCATATTTTTATACATATCTGCAGTAGTTATTTACTTTCATATGATTTTGTTGTATAAATGTAACTATTTTATACATATTTCTGATTCTAGATGTAGTGGTTAACTATTGTTGCATCATATAGCTTGGTAATGCAGAAGTTGATAGATACATATTATTGTCACCCACAGTATGTACCTTTCTATAAATATGAATTTGAGGATAAATGAAATAATAATGCATTTTTTATTTAATAGATTTATTGGAAAATAATTATTTGCTTGCTTTACATAATAATATTGAACCAGCCTAGTGAGGATCGTCGACTTCATTAGCTTCATTTTCTAGTCGTGCCGGATTATTAAGTCTAGAAACTGTGCTGGAGGAGACAGATTGGTTTGGTATCTCCTTCCGTATCCCAAATACCATATTATAGACATAACATGGGAACAACAACCTAAGCTAAATGATGCAACAATAGTTAACCGTAGTGGTTATCTATTGTTGCATCACATAGCTTGGTAATGCAGAAGTTGATAGATACATTTATTGTACCTTTCTATACGAGTATTAGGTTAGATAGGTAGGTAAGAACCTTCAATGTTAGGTTCCTTATATACCTCAATCAAATAAGAGCCGTTTTTTACATGCTCACCATAATAATAGCCATATAGACCATAATGCGAGCCTGCTTTACCTGGTATGTTCCCATCGCATATACAATTAGGTTGTCAGCACTCAATACTGGAAACTCATCCACACCAGGAACTGCGGCATCTATTAGTTTAAAATAAGCCCATCTTCGATTTATATTTATTGAAATAACGTAATCACTAATACGGTTGTGCTGACCTTTTATTAATCTTATTTGGTTTTTAATCACATTAACGGGGTAATGGTCAATCAACGGAAAACCAAATGCATTTAAGAGTGCTCCGGCTGTTTTAATTTCTTCAAATAAATGCGGTGTAGCTATATTTAAGTATTGGGAACGTAATCGGCGAAACTGATTTTTCAGCCTACCGTTGATTGTTTCCACAACCCAACGGCACACCGATACCTTTCTTGATTCATTCGCCTGTAATGTAGATAATTGCAGTTCTGTGTCATTTTTCGAAGCCAGCATGTACGAAAGCCACAAGAATCTACTTCCTCAATAGAATCATGTAATCCTCTATCTAAAATAAGGACATCGCCTTCATTGAAAAACCAATGGAAAGGATCGCCCCCGTTCCTCATTATTTCTGTTAAAATCTTTGCGTCCGATTTGGTAGCTTCATACAAGTCATATCATCATCATCATCATCATCTCAGCCAAAAGAAGTCCACTGCTGGACAAAGGCCTCCCCCAAGGATATGAGGGGTATTTGCCGTAATCGCCACGCTTGGCAGGCGGGTTGGCGATCACAGTAGGTTGAGGGTAACCTCAGAGAGATGCTGCTGCCCATCCTCTGGAATGGACCCTTAGTCGGCTTTTACGACACCCACGGGAAGAGATGGGGTAGTGCAATTCTTTATCCCCGGCACCACAAGGGAACAAGTCATAATGTCAATAATATGCCCATCTGGACATACATACCAATAAAAATGGTTTCACCAATTCAATTGTCGAAACTTGTGAAGGCTGTAGGATTTTCTTTGGAAATAATAGTTGCTGCTTTTTTGTAAATAAATATACGTGCCATCCAATACTATTATTATACAAGGTGAGGCAAAAGTAATCACGCTAGAATCACGGAAGACGCTATAATTTTTGCAAATGGCGTCAAATGTCAAATCGGTTTTGACATATTTGAAGTAAACAGATGTAAAATACATCGATATGTATCTTGTCGATACAAGCCATATACTCCTTAAAAACGCAGAAAAATTGTAACCGGCATTTTGAAGCAGGCATTTCCGGGTCGCCTAATCTCTCGTTTTGGCGATTTGCACTGGCCGACAATATCGCCTCATTTGACCGTACCAGACTTCTTTTTGTGGGGGTTTTGAAGTCTTGTGTTTACGTGAACAAGCCTCTGACTCTGGAAGCCCTCAAGGACATCATCCGACACGAATGCGCGAATCTATTGCCTGAAGTTCTGGCAAAAGTGGGCCCGTATGGTCATCAATGCTGGCGGCCGGCGGCCACTTGTGCGATACTTATCATCTTCTCGATTTGATGGGAAAAATTCTAATGAATTAAACATAAATAATCCACAAACAGAACCAAAGATTTCATTTGTAAAAAAAATTACAGCCAAAGAACATCGGATGATTACTTTTGCCTCGTTCTGTAGTCTTTCAGATAAAGGAGCTTCAGGATTTTCAAATAATGCATTTGGAATAGATAAACACCTAGATATCACTTCGTTTCGTGTTAAATGGTTGAAACCTAAATGAAAGGGAGCAAACTCGGCCAATAAGTCTTCTCTTACTAGTTTCATAGTCTTTTCAAAGGTCTTCCTGGTCATTTCAAAAACTGTAGATAATCTCTCATTTGACTCTCCAGTCTGAAGTTTAGCAAGAACTGTGGCAAGAGCTGTCCCCGCCTTTCTTTTATGTCGCCTTGTAATATTTGGTGTATTTTGCAGAATGTCGTTGAATTGTTGTTTAAAAAATCCAATATTATAACGGAATACAATCTTTTATCATTGACCGAAGGGAATTGCAGGGTTCTTATAGACATTGAGCTCTGATATAACAATTATAACGTTTGAAACCGTAGTTATACTGAAATGTATATTATACAAACAATTAATACGGGACTATTTTTTATTTTCTTTTTTATCAAATATCTCAGTTCCGATACACTTTAGCCAAAAATGTTATATGACAAAAATGTTTTACTTTATTATAAACTAACGACTGGTGCAAGTTTCATAAGTGGCCGCGGACTTTGAAAATCAAGCCACTTTTACCCAAACCTCTTTTTGTAAAATTTCCTCTTTATAATATTAGTTTAAATAATGTGATACAGATTACCAGTCGTAATCGCACTCACTTCAACAACTCTAACGTAAGTCGAAAAAAACTGACGGAACCCATGTGGCGTTAGCTCGACAATTAATGCGTTTTAATAGCGCCCCACGGTATCCTGATTCCAATTAAAATGCAAATTGGTCCTATCGCGGTTCGTCTTACGTTAGTTTTAGCTAGTGATGTTCTGGGAGAACTATTTTTAGTACTCGATTATCCTGGCCGCCCGCCCGTGCCAATATAAATGGAGATCGATTTTACACCAACTAATGAATTAATGTCAGTTTACACTTTTAACAAAGTCGTATCTAGTTAATGGAATCAGGCGTTATTTTGCGGATATCCATGGTACAATTTTTTTTAATTTAAATAATAATATGTAGTTTTAATTCCGCTAACTCACTCGTTTATCCAGCTTGGATGCAGTACGCATGCACCGCAAAAAGTATGCACATGCTGAAGAAACAATGGGTTGTTGGAATTAACACTACATAATTTAATTAATGTGTGTGTGTATGTATGTATGTATGTATGTATGTATGTATGTATGTATGTATGTATGTATGTATGTATGTATGTATGTATGTATGTATGTATGTATGTATGTATGTATGTATGTATGTATGTATGTATGTATGTATGTATGTATGTATGTATGTATGTATGTATGTATGTATGTATGTATGTATGTATGTATGTATGTATGTATGTATGTATGTATGTATGTACGTATGTATGTATGTATGTCTGTCTGTTTCTTTGGCACGCCCTACATCCATGATGAATATTAAAATGTAAACTTAAAAGTTTACGTGTTATCACTTTTTAATAAGTCTATAATAGTAGTTTATGCAACTGTCATATAATGAAGGGTATTAAAACACGAGTGTGAGTTTATGAAACGAGCGCAGCGAGTTTTATAATAGTAACGAGTGTTTTAATACCCGTGTTATATGCAGTTGCATACACTACTTTATCTTCACTAATGCAATTAGTCAAACAACAAGAGTAAAAGCTGACAATAGTTTATTTATAATAATTGTTCAAATTTTGGATGGTACAATTTTGAAAGTTAATGTTAATTATTGATCCAGCAGCTGTAGCGGTCGCGGGGCAAGCAGTAGAGCTCGTAGACGGAGTTGGAATATTTATAATTACTTCATTCGTCTTGTTTTCTATACTGTTCAAGATCGTATTTGAGACTTGAATTTTATTCATTAAAGACTCATCAATGTAGCTTTCAGCCACAGTAGAAGACTTCCACCCCCCGTGTCGTTTCAGTGCGGTCAAATCACCACCGCTATCTATGAGAAGGGTCGCCGAGGTGCGCCGGAAGCAATGCCCCGTGTACAACGCTGGGTTAGGCAGATTCAAAAAACTTGCGATAGTTTTTCCCAGAGCACCAAATTTAGTAATACCAGTTCTTTGATCGACGCACTTCCCCGATCTATAGCTCAAGAAAAAGGCAGGGTTTCGACAGGGGGTGGGTCGAAATTCCATGTATTTTTTACATACGGCATAGCAGTTGCCCGTCACAACGAAAGAACGATCTATTTTCGTTTTTGTTTTCGAAACTTTCACCATGATTGTACTGTCGTCTATGTTAGAGACTTCATCGAACTGGATGTTGTATAGCTCTTGCCTTCGGCATGTCCCCATTATGCCGAAGATTAGTGCAACCTGTAACAATAAACGATATAATAAGCTTGAGGTACATAGCCAAGGCAAAAACTATGATTTATGAAGTAGTAAAGTGTAGGTACTGTAACGAACTGAAGTTTGATAGCCTTTCTATTATTTATACTAAATTGTATGAAAACACATTATTAATTTAATTCGTATTCTCTAATAAATTATTTACTTAATTGTTAATATAGAAAAGAGTTTAATACTGCTTGGTAAAAATCTCATTATATTTTGGAATTCTAATAGTTAAACCTCTTTACATTAAATGAGATATTTAAAAGAAATAGAGAAAATGAATTTTGAAAGTCCGTCAGAAAAATATGATTTTGACGTAGTCAGAGATAAATTATGGAGGAGAAAAGTGATAAAATTACGTGAGAACTGGATAAGAGGAATAACAGCCATCTTTAAAACAATAAGTGAATAGAAAAAGAACATGTTTGTTGGATGGAGGATTGTAGGCCCTGTTAAGGCTCTATAAGTGCCTTTTATGGATTAATGGACCACTGAAGGGTTCTGAAGCCTTTTTATTTATTATTAATCAATTTAATAATTTATTTTAGAGTTTATTAAGTATTTCAGGTTGAGTTTAATGACCCTTTGCTAATGTCAATGATAGATAAATGGAGGAGAACAAACTAATACAAATTCTGAATGTTTGGTAATATCTTTCTATTCTATAATATAATTTTATTTTATTAGTAGATTCTATTTATATAAAATTTTAAGTGGAAGGAAAAAGCTTTGACATGGACACTTATAAATAAGTGAAGGAGAATCAGAATTTCATATCCCAGGATCTGGTATTATTTTTTAGTGGTTTTGTTGTCTGTTTCTGTTTCTGTTTGTCTCTTTAGGTTCAGTTGATCAAATGAAATGATTGGAGACCAATTTAAATAAAATCTAATTCCAAGGAACAATAATAATAAAGGATTACATGGTAAGAACAATAATATTCATTTGATTTACAAATAATAAACTAAATAATAAATACTTTCTATTCGGGTTGACCTTTTCCTTTATCAACTTTAATACCCGAACCTTGAACAAATCTTAATCACTTTATTTTGTACGGGACACACTCTTCGAGTCTACATGGAACTTTATGTGTGCTACGGGTTTGCTGAGTGACAAGGTCTGCTATTCATCAACGACTCTACGAGCAGGAGACTTCGGGGTTGCTGACGTCTGGAGACTGGTGTAAACATGAGTCAGGATTAATCGGTACAATTTTATTATTTATAACCAAGGTGACTTTGGAGTTACATTTATTGGGAGGATTTCTCAATATTTGTTAACTTTCAAACATCAATCTAGGTAAGTGTAATGATTATCGCTCTATTTAAAGGACGGTCATTTCTCATTTATCTCAATTATTAATAATAAAGATATAGACATTTTATTATAAAAATTATGACATTTCTTGAATATAAAAAAAGGAGATTTGAAGTTTGATGTCAACTTTCAACTATTTTAAAATAAAGTCATAATGTTCCTTTTGAATATTATTTGACATTGGAATAAAAAATAAATAAACAAAACAAAATTGATAGTTTTGATCACTCAAGTGGTGGTAGCTGAAGAGTGAGGAGTTCTAAAATTTTGGAATTGAACAACTGTGAGTTAAACAATTATAATTGATATTATAACTATTTCAAATTCAAACCTTACAAATAAATAAATTATTTTAATTATGTAAATTCAAACAGTAGTTTAAATTCTTTTCTTACTAAACAAAGGTAGTACTTTTAATTTGAAATCTTTCTTTAATATTATTCTAAGATTTATTCTTTCCTTTTAATCTCTTGAAATTCAAATAACGTAGTTTAGAAACCTAACTATTCAATCATGTTGAACCTTTTACCTTTACTCTGATTATTCTTTTAATTTAAACTCTAATATATTATATTATACTTTCCTTTAAGAAATCTTTTAATTACATAATTAGTCAGTCGAATTCATTTCATAAATCTGACGCTATCTTCTTCACTTCCGTTTACCATTTAATGATGAAATAATGCTTTTGGTGATTAGGTTACAATCTACAAACCCAAATCTATCTAATAAACGTAATCACCAAACAGCTCGCGTAAATCCAACAGAAATTAGAAATCTTATTAATACAAATTTAGGGATTTATCTTGTTTGAGAATATTTACAACTTAATAATTCAAAGAGTAATTATTTTCGAAAGGAAGTATGTAAACAGTATAAGTTTTCATAATCACAATTCCATTTAACAATTTATACTGACAACTTCCGAGGCTTAGAGACCTATGGGCTCAGGTATGGTTGAATCCGTGTAGGCACAAATGCACGTCAGTGGGGTCTACTGGGTAGTGCGCGGTGATAGGTGGTTCGATTCCCCTTTGGCTTGCTTCAAGCAAGGCAATAGCTCAATGGTAGAGCCCCGACACATGCTGGTAGATTACCCGCTGTTCGAACCAACCATAAAGTGTTCATTTCATTCCTCAAAAGCCTCTCGCGTTCTTTCATAGGATTAGAAATAGGAAAAGTATGAAAAGATGAATGTTTGTAATGTCCCCTTTATATTATTTTATTTGTTTATCTTTTGCTTTGTTAGTTCATCTCCAGGAGAGCTCCAGAATTATATATGTGGACCTTTCATCGCATCAGCCACTATATTTCTGGATGCTGTGTTGTCGTCTTTCGGGGCAGACGGGGCGGGACTCTACAGGGTCACGCTGGCACCACTCTGTATAAATGAGGTTACTAAGTAAAAGATATTCAAAGTCTTTTGTTATCGTTCTTTCCTTTCGCGTTAAATGTCTAACTTCATGATGATGGTTTGAGAGATAGAATTAGATTAGGGCCAGGTTTGTTTGGGTCCTGTGGGCCTGGTCGGGTGTTTGACCTAGAGGCAGCAGAATAGGTGCGTCCAAGGGAGGTCAGGAGGGGGCGCTTAGTTTAAATTCATTACTCTCCTATTAGAAACTGAGTTGTGCTCACACCCGAGGACTCAAATAAATTGCCAAATTCCGGCATTACCCCTGTAATTAATTATTTAGTAAATGAACAATATAAACTAGAGTTTGTCTGCCTAATAAAGATCTTGAGTTACTTATTTATAAAAAAATTACACAACGTAGAATGGTCCTACCCTAGACTTCACATGCCAATAACAAAGACTATCTTTGTTTTCCTAAACTCAAATATCCTTGTGGTCCCGATTTGAGATCGTCACAATAAGTGCCGTGACCAGGATGCCTGATATACATTAATTTTGGTCTAAAAATCCTTGGCCAGTTGAGATCGTCACAATGGTGCCGTTACCAGGATGAGTTAATTATTATTGGTCTAATTATCCTTTAATTGATCAAAAGTTGAGATCGTCACAGTACCTACTACCTAATTTATACACAAAGCGCTTAAACGGAGTGTCTAGATAACTTGCGTGTGTAGTACGTAAGTACTAGGTAGATTAAATAACAGAACTAAAATACACTTACCTTTTCAAAAAGATACAAAATATCTGGTGAATCTTTCAGGAACATCTTTATTTGACCTGATGTAAACGTCAAGGACTTTTTTTCCTTGTGTCCTTCTGGACTGCGTTTCAGGAACGCTATGACTTTTGAATACTTCGTGATATCAATATTGTTGTAGATACTCAGTGTGGACTTGAGCATAGAATATTTAGCCCACATAGAAGATGGCTTGAATTTGTCGGAGAGGTCTTTGAGATACACAAGAATGACATTTTCAGAAAATGATGTAGTTTTCTTTTCGATCTTCCATGCCAAAAAGTTATTATATTCTTTTTCATATAATTTTCTAGATTTTTCTGGCAAAAGATTGTGAGTTACTTTTGTTGCCAATTCTAGAATTTCCGGAGGCGTACAAATATCATCGTCGCTGTCCATTTTTAACTTTTAATTTGTATTTTAAAAACAAAACACATTGCGAAACATTAAATTCACGCGTACGTGTATTGTCACAGTGAACTTGCCGCCATTAAAATCTAACCAATGAGAGCGCAGCTGCGCGCGCAGGGCCAATCAGGAGCGAGCGCGCGCTGTTCTTTTTTTATTTAATTGGCACAAGATCTTACCAAAGAGTTTTGTGTATGTAAGTTTAGTAGTTTCGACGAAGTTTTCACGTATAACCCAACTGTTTTCAAAAGCCAGCCTAATATCAAAATTTTATACAACTTGTATGAGGATTTTGACATAAGGCTCGCCAGGTTAATTGGTCGCGTTTTATTGATGTTATTATGAGATTTTACGATATCGATGTGGATATTATACCATCATGTGAAATTGCTTAAATTGAGTGTTTTGTTGTCTGCGCTATAACAGTAGTAATTATAAGTCAAGTATTGGAAACATAAGTAGAATGTTACAACATTAGTGTAGATAAAATACTTTATAAAGTAAGATCGTTATGCGTAAAACGAAACGTACCCAATTAAAAGAAAAAAACGAAGTTTCAAATTAAATATAAGCCGACCTCCGAACACACCGAACATACCGATCTCTGAAATGTCAGGACAAATAACTTTAGGAAAAACACATCAGTATATGCATGTTTTCTTGATTTGAGTCGTGCTTTAGACACTATTAGTTATAAAATCCTTTGGAAAAAATTAAGAATCACCGCTGTTTCAAATAATATAGTCAATTTGTTGGAGTACTGGTATGGTAATCAGGCAAACATAGTTAAGTGGGGTAAAGAGTACTTGAGCTCCTACAAACTTGAACGTGGGGTGAGACAGGGTGGGCTTACGTCCCCAATCCTCTTTAAATTATATGTTGATCAGCTGATTGAGGAACTTGGCGCTACCAACGTTGGCTGTTACGACAATGATCAATTAATAAACAACCTCAGTTACGCTGACGATATTATGGTATTGCTAAGTCCCTCAATCGGAGGTCTAAGGAAACTAATAGCTAAATGTGAGCGTTATGCTGAAATGCATGGGCTCACGTACATTGTAAACAAAACTGAAATAGTTATTTTTAAACATGAAAAGGTGGGTCCAAAAAATGTGCTTCCTTTATACTTACGCGGCTCTGTAATCAATGTAGTACCAAAATTTAAATATCTGGGCCATATAGTCTCGGAGTCACTATGGGATGACGAGGACATAGACCGACAAAGGCGCGCGCTTGCTATGCGGGTTAACATGCTCGCACGGCGGTTTGCGCGCTGTTCAAGAGATGTTAAATTGACCCTGTTCAAGGCCTACTGCCAGGGGCTTTATACATGCCATCTTTGGTACTCATACACGCAACAGTCTTACCACACTTTAAGAGTACAGTACAACAACGCGTTTAGAGGCTTGATGGGCCTGCCATGGCGTTGTAGCGCCTCAGCTATGTTTGCCGTGTAAAGGGTAAAGGATTTTTTTGTGGTAATGAGGAATGCAAGAGCGAGCTTTGAAAAACGTGCAAGTGCAACTCGGAATAAGATAATAAGGACAGTATGAGTATGAATACTTCTATATTTTTGACGAGCATTTCAATGTGATAATATATAATTTTTATTGAAATTAAAAATTTAAATGTTAAGAAATGTTAAAGTTAAAATTTTTAATGTAATGTAAAACTATGGGTGTAATTTAGCCTGAAATAAATGCATTTATTTATTTGTTTTTTAATATTATTAGGTTATATTAAACGCGAATGAATTAAAAAAAAAAGGAATAAGCGTTTCATTCCAAAATACATATAATATAAAACTTTGTGGCTGTGTCCCAACACTTGACGAAACTTATTGGACGAAAACTTTTGCAAAGATGAGGGCTCTGAATAAAAGATGTCCTATCGTTCCGAGACGGTTTAAGATTTTAATATCAAAGACTATAATAATCTATCATTATGGTAACGTTTTCTTTGAATCGTTGACTGTCGTTACTGCCGTTTTGAAGAATTCATCTTTTGTTTTAAAGTTAAAACTTTTAAAAACACATTCGTAACAGCTTAGGTTAAATAATTGTAAAAAAAATAGAATGTAACGAAACATTAAGTTTCACATTAAAAGCTTATCAAACAAATAACTCCAAGTGCCATGAATAACCAATGACATTTCAGTTTTTATTAACAGTTCATATTGAATGCAGCGCTTCATACAAATCATGTTCATACTCCTAGAAAAATAAAGTTAAGTTTGAAGAGCAGACTGGTTGGAACAAAAAATGTGAAGAGTTCTTTGCCCCGCAGACGAAATGCCATGGCATTTAACTATTTTTTTTTCTCTATTTCGCCCGTCTACCATCTAATGTATAGCAGTTTTATAGTTTCATCAAACTTTGTTCGTGATATGTGAAATTATTATGCTAAGACTGAAATAATGGTGGGGCAGAAACCTTTAGCCTTTACTGAAAGTTTGTTTTATAAGTAAGTTGAATTCTGCGGTTAATCTAGTAGCTAAGGTTACAGACAACTTTATAAATAGGACTTATCAGAAAAAAACTTAAAGTGCTGTAAGTATCCTAAGAATTTATCCATAATCTAATAGTATCGGCGTTTGTATGGAAACCGTGTCATCTTTTAAAAATATTACATTAGCACCATGCGAAGATACTTACCAAGCTATTACTGTTTCTATAATCTTGCTGTCCCCATCACCTTTGGCAGAGCTAGGCCTGTATTACTCGTACGGGGCGTTATAATACCCACGACATATACCCTCAATTAAAAAATAATAATAATGAATTGTGACTTCTATTTCTATTCTTATGTCAATTAGTAGGTATCCGGGTTTGTTTACGTGCAGGTTTGGTGACTATATTTTTTAAATATCGAACTGTTTTATACATTTGAAAGTAAGAAAGTGCTGATATCTCAAAATGTCTTCAAAAAGGTATGTTTTCATCATACTTTTAACTAAAAATTAAAAATGATCAACATATATTTATAAGAGTATAATAGTTTATTTATATTTTGTTATATTATATTTTGTTTATTACTGTCTTATTTTTACGTAAAATTATAGCGGGTGTTATAACACCTGGTAGGAGAATTGACGTCTATCCTACTTTACTACTATTTTAGATTGCAACGGCGAAAGTTATTGAAACTGGATGAAATGATAGAGGCATTGGAGATGGCTGACGACGACGAACCACTTCCCAATACAATATCATTTTTTTTCACGGTCTTCAAACTAAACAAGTATGTATTCTACTTGACTCAAAAATTATTATATGATACGAGACTAAAATTCGCGAGCAATATTGCTCACTGCTCACTGCTCAGTCCGTATGCAAAATGTTTTACACCATTCGTTTTTACCAATGCACTTAGCACACGGATGCGGACGCACCGTGCGAGTGACTTGAAATTCAACCCGTGCACGTAGCGTAGTAATCGGGTTCCATCTGAAATTGAGTCTGTAAGTTTCGGCATGACGCGTTATCGGATTTGTTCGAGTACGCGCCAGGAATCCGGCGACTATTCTTATTATTATTATCTATTCAAATTGCATCTTCACTGTCTGGGTACTGAGCCACAGTGTATCTAAATACGGTAACTCGTTTAAGAAGTTGTCTTAATTGGCTAATGACCGCGAATCATTTGTCGGTTCTTTGTAGCCTTAAGAGGCTACCTAGTATTTGCATTCTTAATATTGTAATACATTCAATGATAGTTTTAAATCCAATAACTAAATTCACACAAGCATGACACTAAAAATAAATGTTCCTTGACCTATATCGTTTGGAAATCTCATAAAATATCGCTTATTAAAACACGTTATTTAAAGTTATCTTATTTTTAATGGGTTCAAAAATATAATTATATGTGTTTAAATATGTCGCCATAACATCAATGTTTGTAGCATTGTTGTGTTCCGGCGGCTATAGATAAGATAGCCAGTGCCTCACTAGTTGGAGATCCCGGGTGAAGTGCGCTTCCATCATTGGCCTTATCATCACTTAACATCAGTTGAGATCAAGGCACTGTACTTACCAGTTAATATAAAAAAATGTACGTTAAGTTGCTAAGAAGGTTGTATGCCATTAGATAAAAGGTTATTTAAAAAACAAATTCTTAAGATTATTATTATTTACTTAGTACATTTCGCTAGTATCATTTTTAAAGCTTAAAAATATTACAGAGAGATAATTTAGGGATTTTTTCCGCTAATTGCGGTATCATTTTACGCAAATACTGTTGCGAACAAATAACAATTTGGCTTAACGATACATGATAGCATAGTTGGCAGTGCACCTGACCCAGCATGTCATGGGGTGCAGGTTCGAATCCCGCTCGTGGACTTCTTTTTAACACTTTGTCTTTTTTCAAATTCCTAAGATTACTTATTTGTGTGTTTCAGAATCGAGTCTACTGAGTTGTCGTATAAGCTGTGTCCTTATCTGAATGCCTCTCGCTTTTGAAAGGTAGTGTTAGCTCTTTAGGTATCCCATTCGGTACACAGTTTGAATTCGCCATTTTTCAAGGTGGCGGTAAATGCAAATTTATAAGTACCTTGCTTACTTTCTGATATTTTGTAAACGTTTATTACCTATCATAAAAATACATTTATTGTTACCCTCATTATATTGGTGTACACCAAACAGACATAAATAAACATGAATCAAACAAGCGGCGGTATTTCCGGACCATTACAACTTAGGGATCTTCAAGAAACGAGCCTATTCCTTCCTTAAAGGCCGGCAACGCATGCGATTTCTTTGGTTTTGCGGGTGTCCATGGGTGGCGGTGATTGCTTCCCATCAGGTGACCCGCCTTCTCGTTTGCCTCTCTTTAAAATAAAATAAAAAAACAAACTATAATAATTTACAAGATATTTCTAGCTCTACCTGAATCCTTATCCAAAAATACGGCAACTAGCTTAAATTTAATTATGTGAATTCATCATTCAGTGATAGCTTCAAGCTAGAATATTTTCAATATAAATATG
Organism: Eudonia lacustrata; assembly: GCA_947562085.1. NCBI lineage: Eukaryota > Metazoa > Arthropoda > Insecta > Lepidoptera > Crambidae > Eudonia > Eudonia lacustrata. Next base: position 2,032,538 of record OX387317.1, on the reverse strand, counting down.
TTATTATTTTGTGGACGTCTTGGGATTCATTTGTATTGTAAAAACAAATCCATTATTCTCATCCTTATTATAAAAATTAAAAGAAAACATATATATTGGATCTTTCTTTGCATGAGTGTAAACACGAAACCTCCCACCTCCAGCGTCACAATATTTGCCCGACCATTCCCGCCGCAAATTGTCCTTATGGCTTATTTGCGTTGGATCTTGCACCTGCTTGCCTCTGCTGACGACTCTTGCTATTGTGCACACCCTGTTGGGCTTTCTGTATGATTTTTTCTATTGCCGATCTGTTTGTACCTATCATGTTGTTGTATTGAACATAAACGATAGAAAATTGATTGTCTTTTGTTTTTAAAACAAAACAAAAGGACATCGCCACATTTTGTTTTGGTAGTCTTAAATAAAACAAGTTTTCTATTTTATGAGGTTTTTCTATTGCCTATACACGATAGTAAGTTGATTGACTTTTTATTTGAGTTGTGAGATATAAAAGGTGTCAGTTAATGCTGGAGGGCATCGTTACACGCTTTGTCTGGTAGCCAACAAGAAATTTAAATTGCCAGATCTTTATTCAGACAACACGTTCAACACGGTCCCACCTCGCCATCATCTTATTGAAAGTTTATTAATTTAACAGTATGTAACACTTTTAAAGTCATTTATTTAATCTTTTGTTTTGCTGAAGTAATAATTGAAACGCTCGCATAAATTCTGCTAATAGACCGAGAGATTAGCCACTGTATAGGTATAATGGTGGCGAACGATTCCACAACGCCGCACCAGATTAACTCGCTACTTTAAATACTACGAGTATAATTGTGAGGCCTTTAGTATAACGACAATAGTTATAAATTTCACTTTGCATATAGTAATCCAGAAATTACCTAACTCAAAAACCAAATTTGTTGAGCTATCTGTTTGAGTCTAATGCTTGTAAATGTAATGAAAACTAGAATAGAGACCTACTTGAATAATTGCCGATTGCTGGGAGCTTTTTAATGTAGATAATTATACAGAAGTCACTGCAGACAAAACCTTAGAAGTAATTTGTATGATTAATTATAATTTAAAGAAGAAAACAATCCTTTATGTGACTTTAAACTAAGTATATTTATTCAAACCAGTAGTAGAGAGCCATCAGTCAACACTAAATATAAATTTTAGTTATCAATACAGAATCCAGCTATTGCGAACGGTGCACACTTCATAAAACAAATTTACCATGAAGTTTCTCCTAAAAATAAAATTTTACTTAAACTTAAAATGTACTTCTACCAATTTTTGTTAAACTGACATCTTCCATTTTTTATAGTCACCCAATTAACTCCTAAACCTCCTACGAGTATAATCGTAACCTCAACTCCGAAGCCTGTGGTAATCCTTATTACACTTAAAATTAAGTCTCAATTTGTGAAATCCCTGATGTCGGCAGCCATTAAATCTGGTGCTTAAATAAGCCCAGCCATTTGTAATCTCGCCATTAGGGGATGTATCTCCGCATCGCTTAGGCCTCATTTGCCAACAGATGGCATGTGCTGGCCATGCGGCCGATAGGGGGACATACGACCGTCTAGTTTATCTAGAAACATTTGGAACACTGCTCTCTCACAGACTCACAATATCTACATATACTTACAGTTTTGTAAAAAAGTATTGTGACTTCACAGAATTTATTATTTAATTTATTATTTAACTGTCACCAGTTAAATAATATGCTTTTTTTTAATTATTGATCCAATTCAGTTGCAAACTCCACACAGACTTGTTTATTTGTTTATTTACCATATCACATACAAAATGAATTAGCATGAACTGGAAGGAAACCGTAAATTCGATTGTAACCCCAATTAAAGGCAACCACATCATATACTACTCGTATTTAAATATTAAATTTAAAGTGTGATGTACGCCTTTGCCTTAATGGCTGTAGATTTGTAGATCAAGTAACTGAGGACACCTAAAACCGTATAACTTTTTTTTTGAGAGAGATTGCTGATTGCCTTAAACGGCATTTTCAGCGTCACCGGGCCTTTTTGGGGGCGGCGAGGTACGTAAAGAGTACCTCAAGCCGTGTTGAAACGAATCACCTTCGGAGGTTTTCTAGAGGACACAGCATCGCACACTTAAAAGTGCGCGTCCCCGTGCCCTACTAGATTCTCCGAAGGGTTCGGATCGGATCGGGGAGCGGAACCACCCGAGGGCGCCTATAAAGGCACGGACCTCGGCTCGGGTAGACCGGGCCGTGGAGGAGGAGAGAAGCGCCCAGGTACATGTCTGTACTTACCTGGTATAGAGCGCGTGTGAACCGGTTCTACGTACCCTTGTTCTACGAGTACGGTGTCTTGGGCCTAAACTAGTGTGCATGTTTAGTGTATTTTGTAAATGTGTAGTGGTATTTAGAGGATCGGGCGGGGTACCGTATAACTGTTCCAGGCACTAGCGGTTGTAAATCAAATGAGGAACAGCAGGGCCTTAGTTCTTTTTTTTAAACGTTCCCATGGTGTCTCAGGGATCTAGCCTTTTTTTGTCTCTGAGAATCCTCCTTACTGGGATACGAATCGTCTTTCAAAGTTTATTAACTAGCTTTTTCTACTTTTCACGGCAAATATACACTACTTGGGTTTTTATACACCTAAAAGATACACCAGTACCATTTTAGTAAAAAACATAATAACATTTTGTAAAGTAAAAATTACAGGCTTTTTCGCAACGAGCATTTGGCATCGATGAGAAAATAATAGAATAGATATTAATCGTTACGCAATATACAACGTGAAACAGAAATGTGTGGTCAAAATGAAAGGGCCCAAAGTGTATCCGATCTAGATCTTGTATGCATAGTTACTTACACATAAATATTAACTTTAATTTGTTATGCAATTTTTAATTAAATATTTAAATCGTGACGTTACAATCAAAATAAACAAGTTATATCCCTAGTGGCTTAGTAATCTCTGTGTACTTACATTCATGATCACTACTGCTTGCTTATGCGTGCCTGACGCGCATGATTTCACTAATATAAGTATTTAATTTACAATTACATGACAAAGTGGTAGAGCCACGCTGCGTTGCAGCACGAAATGGGCCGGCTCGCCCGGCGTAATACCACCCTCTCACAGAATATCGGCGTGAAACAATGGCACTCGTTTCTGTTGTGTTTCGTCCGGTGAGTGAAAGTACCGGAGGCCCATCTCTCATCCCTCCCCCCTCCCAATTCTTACTCCCTCCTCAAAATCCAACTCCTTCCTCAAGGCCGGCAACGCATCTGCGATTACTTTAGTTTTGCGGGTGTCCATGGGCGGCGGTGATTACTTTCTATCAGGTGACCCGCCTGCTCGTTTGCCTCCTTTTAACATTAAAAAAAAACTAAATTTAGGCAATAATTATGTCTCAATAACTCTGCATACAAGATCTAGATCGGATACACTTTGGATCTTTTCATTTTGACCACACGTTTCTGTTACACGTTGTATATATTTCATTAGGGCAAAATAAGTACGAAATACGCCACTGCTCAGTATAATCTGAGAAAACGTGTGTCACTGCGGCAATGGTTTTCAGCAATCACTTAAAATAATTAGTTTCCTTACTTCTTCATTTACTAAAAACATTTAACAAAAAATCATAAAATACTTTTATTATTAGACTTCACCGTTTATAGATTTTTGATCTAAAACTTAAGCGCTTAACCAATCTGAACATTGGAAAATAAAAATAAAATAAGTAAAGCGAATATTTACCGCATATTTAAATCACATAATTCATTTTTCCGTAAACCGGCCAGAAGTTTGCCATCACGTGTCCCAAGGAGTGGAGAATAAAGATGGGGGAGGGTGGGGTAATTAGAACCGCAATTAGAGGACAGTATGTTGCAGATTACGACCGCTGCCTCCAGAGATTCGCATCGTAGCGAATAACAAAGCTTGCCAACTAACTATTAAGACGTTGATAACTCGACCCAAACGTTTTACGGCCTTTCAAAATTGCACAAGTTTGTTTGTATTTATTTTTATTATTTTTACTATTTCCTTTTCTGTATTTTTTTAGTTATGAAATAGACTATATAAATCGACTATTTTGTTTTCTTTATAAATCAGTCTTATTATTCAGACATAATACTTTTACAGCTTTAAATACTTTCGTGAAAAGTTATAATTTTCGACTTATTTCTAACCTTATACTTCTGAGGCCAAGTGGCTTTGGCAACCGTGTTGATTAAGCCAATACCCAAATGATCGAGCGATGATTTGATTACTATCTATTTGTCCAACAGTTGGAAAGTATATTACTACCACTATTTCATACACTAGTAAAACTAGTTCTAATAAATATATACTGACTAACTATAACTAGTATATTTGTGTAGAAATCGCCTAGCGTTAATGTCGGATTCGCCATGAAGGATTGGGTTTCCCTCTGAAATTTTACAAGCATCCGGGGCTTTCGGGCGACTGATTTTAATATGCGAAAGCAGGAGGCGTGGAGCCTGCGCCGCAATATTTCGTCCGATAATGCTTTTTGCGTTCGCCTCGTCTCGGATTCTTGGTCGGATATTGGTAAGGTTAAAGTTTCATTCGTTTTTATGGTGCAGCGGTGCTTGGTAACTGAAAGGGGAAAGTGGGCTCGCTCAACTGTTACGTTTTAAAATTGTATTGAACGCCTCGTTTTGAGTGGCAAAGCTTGAGCCTGATATCCGGAGGCTATGGGTTCGAATCCCAGGTCGGACAATGTGTTTAGGATTTTTCGATGCTTAGCTTTTTTATTTGATCACCAATCCGCATTCGGCAAGCGTATTATATATAGCAATACCTTTTAATTGTAACTATGAATTATTTTCAATAATTCTTTTAACTAGCAAAGTAGGATTATTGAAATTAATTACTTTACTTAAACTGTTTAAAAATAGCAATAAAATATTTTTTGCAATTTTGGAGGCATTTAAAAAAACTATATTTGAATAATGTTTGATGAAAAATTTGCCTTTAACCTCATTATCTGTCTCTGTTGACTTAGGCGATAATGCAGTACGAGTTTGCGCAGAAAGTCACGCGGTCCAACTCATGGAATTACTGGAATATTTGCGTTCCGGTCCGTCCATGTTGGGTTAAGGTAAGCCGCATGAGCTCCATCTCACTTCTAATAATAATCCTTTAAGAGCGTTTACGCCGCACACTAGCGCCACTAATGAAAAAAAAAACTTATCTAGTAATTAGAGATAGAAAATCAAATTATGCTCAACAAACTATTTGAATGAAGTAATTTAGCAATTTTACGGCACCTAATGAACACCTCACATGTTATGGTTCAGTTAAATAAGACGTTACGGCTACTTTTAACTATAACGCTATATTTAACTAAACCATAACATGTCAGGTGTTCATTAGGTGACGTAAAAATGCTAAATTACTTCATTCAGATAGTTTGTTGAGCATAATTTGATTTTCTATATCTAATTAAGAGATATGTTTTTTTTTCATTGGCGGCGTAAACGCTCTTAATAAATCTGATATAACTGCGTTGACAGATATTAAATTCAAAACGCACTTTAAACATGTTTTAATTAAGAAAGCTTATTATAAGGTAAATTACAGACAAGTGCATGTGGAAATAAGTCGCCTGCTCTGGCTTGAATATTATTATTAATATGTACAAAATTATACAAAATTTGTTTATTTACATGATTGTAATTTGGTTGAAAAGATGGAGAAAAAGAAATAAGCCTCCTGAGTTTGTTGCCAGCTCTCCTCGGTCGAAGGCTCTCCCAAAATCCGAACTGGTGATAGATTCAGTAGTCTAAACGATTTTTTTAGTTTTATGATTTATAGTTTTGACGTCAATAATTGCCTGTGAAGGCTTCTGTTGAATAAATGATTTGACTTTACACTTTGACTTTAATATTGAAGACGAAATTATTTTCCTTAAAACAACAATGCGCATAATCGGCCCATCCTTGAACCGCATAACTAAATTTAAATAAACCGTACATCAAATCACTTTAAATATGATATTATTTTTAGCAATTCCTAAAAGTATGCCAGTAATTACAATCATTTATTAAGATTTATCAGTATTTTTAATGATTTTAAAACGTTTCGTTATAAAAAACGATGCCAGTATTATTACAGATTCCATAATCTACAAATCATGCAAATCAACATGATATTTTTATTCTTTTCTATTATTTTCATAACACACAATTGAATACATAAAAATATAACACCTCCTTTGATGACCTCCTTGGTCGAGTGGTTTATACACCGGTTTTCATGGTGTCGCCATCTCTGAGGTCCCGGGTTCGATCCCCGGTCGGGTCAATTTAGAAATAATTGTTTTTCTAAATTGTCTCGGGTCTGGGTGTTTTCTATGTATAATAAGTATGTATTTAAGTATTTTAAGTGTGTTTATCCGTTGTCTAGTAACCATATAACGAGTTTCATAAGGAAGCTTCTCTTGGGCTAGATAATTGGTGTGAGTGTAGGAAAAAAAAAAAATTAAAAAATTAACACTTCGCCTATGTAGGTAATGATTAATAATTATTCATGGTAACTGTAAGAAAGTACCCGACTTTAGCTAATATGTTTGGTAATAGTTATAACTGGCGGACTTCTCATTAGATTTTTCTATCTTAGCATACAGTTATATAGCTAGAACAATCAAAACTTGTACAATATTTAAAAGTCTACTTCTAGGCCTGACGCTGTACGGCTAATGGGCATTGTTCAATAGCAAACTACCATTTTTTCCAGAAATATGAATTTGAAAGAAAAAATCATATCTTTGACGTAAGCCGAACGGATACATGTTCAGAATGAATAAGAGAATTTATTGGTTTAATCCCCATAGATCCATTAGACTGCTAACGTAAACCTATGCCTAACAAGCGTATTAGTTTTCTATTAATGTAGTACAAGTTCAAGTGTGTAGACAAAAATCTCAACCTAACCTTATTCGAATCTCAGCTCTTTTCTTTCATCAGTATTATCACCAATCGATAGGAGCTCGATGACGCAAAAGCTTGTGCGTTCGAATTGCAACCTTAAACGTTTCGCAATACCGAGTCACACGATGACTAGTTAAAAGTATCTCGAGCACCTCCGTACTACGATAGGCACTTTGGACCAGCGTAATGAGTTAGAGCCCTGTCGCTATGCTATGCTATATGCTACTGTTCTTGTAGGAAGGCCTGCCCCCCGACCGCCTAACCGATCGCTTTGACTACGCGTATAGTTTATGACGTCATCTTGCCATCTCGCATCGCCTATGAAAGCAATATCAAAAGCTAAAGGCTATAGCTTTCGATATTGCTTTCATAGGCGGCACGAAATGACAAGATGACGTCATAAACCACACACGAAGTCAAAGCGATCGGTTAGGCGATCGGGGGGCTGGTCCCAACAGTAGGGTATAATGGTAGATAATGATAATGAGAAAAAAAATGAGTAAAAATATACAAATTAATAACAACCTTTATTTTTACGTTTGTATTATTTTTCTTGTTCCATTCGAATGAAGCCGTAGATCAGATGCCGCTGATATGATAATAATACGATAATAATACAAGTAATTTTATAAGTAAACACAATAATAATTTTCTTTGCACAAGGGAACTAATTAAAATTATTTTCAGACAATTTACTGATTCCTGCCCGCTCCCGGTACCACAGCGAAAGATGATTCAGTAGTTCAATGTTGAGTTAGTATGGCAAACGGTAGTTTCTCGCTGGTTACATTTCAACGGCCACACAAGGCCAACAGATTTTTTTCCATAAGGAACAATTCAATTATATAAAGTGTGATTGTCGCAAGCAAATTGACCCGCGGACTTAACCGCTCTTAGAGATCATACGCCAAATTAGGAAACAAAACGCATTCTTCGTCCAAAACTTATAAGTTTATTCTCAGCATCTTTCATCGTATCATATATATATATCATCCCCTTATTACGAGATAAGAGGCAGACAGAATTTTAGACAGAACTTCCAAGTCGTTATAAAAGCACGACAGCAGCAGAATACGGGCAGTATTAACCCACTTTTGTAAAAGTAACCAGCTGACTAAGAAATTGTTGTCTCTTTATTTTCAAAATTATTGAATGAATTCCTATTGTTGTAATACTCATTGAAATGAAACAACTTTTATGGATGAGAATGGAAAGCAATCGGTTAAAATATAAACAACAAAGGTTTTATGAGACGACCAACACCTCAATCTCCCTGTGACCACCCCCTGAAGGGTTCGAAACGACAGGTAAACCAAAATCTTAGATGTGTAAAATAACCGCGAGTAGATCCGTAATGTTGGCGACTGACCGGAGCGCATCATCGTAACGTAACCATAACAGGGCGCAACTTGCGGCGAGCTCTCCGACCATGCGAATGCTCGCGAACATTTTACGTTACAGCCAAATGCTTTGCTCAGTCCAATATTTTGAACAACTCTCGAGGGCGAAGTGGTGTCATTCCGCACGAAGATAACCTTAAAAGTTGTTTCATTTGATAAAACTCTCTATAGTTTGACTGTGCGCGTGGGCGAGCGCCTGCATCCACCTGCAAATTTAATCAGCGCGCGCTACACGCCGGAAATTCAGCAGCGCACCGCATCGGCGCTGTTTCCCGCGTTTTTACTATTTTTCGGAAACACCCCGGCCGACTGACCTGAGCGTTGTTATGCGTTAGACTGGATTATGCTGTTGAGGTTTCTCCTTTCGTTTTTTAAATTAATTTACTTCAGAAGTGAAGAAAAAATATAGTAAAACAGTTAGTGCTGTTTTTTTTCTTTGTACACTTACATTGACGAATGGGGGGTGTTTTTAGTATACAAGTATATCTACACTTAAGTAAGTCGTTCCTGTCTATTAATATAAGTGGAGTAAGGAAGAAGAGGTAAGGTAGTACCTAGACACTAGGGTATGGTTATGATGAGGCTGACTTGTCTATAAAAGACAAAAGCCTTTAAACAAAATCTATATAAAAATGAATCGCTAAATGTGTTGCTTATCGCAAAACTCGAGAACGGCTAAACCCATTTGGCTGATTTCTTTTTTGTTGTGTTTGATAGAGAAAAAACGTAAAAAATACGAGGAAAACAGTAAAAGCAACAATTTTCTTTTCCCATACAAATCACTCTGTCCCCAGCTGTCAAACATTTGACGTCAATCAAAAAAAAACAATTATCTATTGTACCTATGCCTTCAAGTTGATTAGAGGTCAGATTTATTTATTTACGCGCCAGATAATCAAACAAAAAATATCATCACATTAGATATTACTAAAGTCTTTTAATGTTATTTTATTTCTATTAGACTGCGACAGGCCAAAACTTTTGACAGAACGAAATCTGTCGGGGCAGCTATTAACATAAAAAATCAATGTAACTTTGTTTTAGAGAAATAGGACAGAACAAGGTCTGCCGGGACAGCTAGTAAGATAATAAAAAAGGTAAGTCGTTTAGGACAGCTTATTATTGCGTTATAAGGAAAGCAACGAAAGCCGCACCATATTATGACACTTTACTATAAAGAATGCACAACTAATGATGAACTGGCTATCTTATCTCCACCTGTTAGAACATAACAATGCTACTTACATCGTCACCTCTAGTGGACATAAATCGCTAGGAATCGGATCAAGAACACAAAAATAGAGACCGATCTGATCTGATCCGATCTGACTATAAGACAAGCCGCGAGACGCGGTTGTATTGAATGCAATTTACCGTAGATATATGAATATAGCGTACTTATTTCATATAGGCATGACTTGTCTAGGACATAACCCAAAGTCTTTTTCTAAACATTTAAAGTTTAAATGGCAATACTGTATCTTTAATATCACGATGACCCACTATCACGCAACAAAAGAAGAGTATTAAAACAAAAAACGATCTATAATGACAAATCTAAAGAAACAGCTACCCTACAAAATTCAACAATTAAACGTAGAACTTTCTGAACAAGACAAAACAAAATGGAACACCGATCGGTTGCCGGTCCCCTATCGCTATCAACTGCTGAATATATAGCCGATAACTAAAGGAACTATCTGAGAAACAAAAGTCATAAATTTTTGCCGGCACCGGCGCGGCGCAATAGTTTGTGTAGCTGGTGTCAATTGTTTTGTTCTGGGTGCCATACTGGAAGCAGTAGACATTTATTGTGAGTGCTCGATATTTGGAGGTATTGGAGAATGATGTCCTATCTAACCAAAAACAATAATATAACGTAAGGTTGTTAATTTTGATTTTTTTCTTCGATTCAGTTCATGAGTGATTATTACAATCACTAAGAATTATTAATAATATTTGTATAAGTAATATTTTTAGGGTTCCGTACCTCAAAAGGAAAAAAGCGGAACCCTTATAGGATCACTTTGTTGTACGTCTGTCTGTCTGTCTATCTGTCTGTCAAGACCCTTTATCTCGGGAACGCGTGGAGGTATCGAGTCGAAATTTATACCATTATACTCAGGTCTGCGGTCCCTTAAAGCTGTGAAAAAATCAAACTTAAAAAAAAAAGATACGGCCGTTAATGTCGCAAAAAACGTATATGTCGACACTCTCAAGGGAATCAAAATTCATAGGGTACTTGCCGTTGACCAAGAACTATGAAGCTTGGCAAGTAATAACGTCTTATACTACAAGTACAGGAAAAAGTCTGAAACTATACATAATTAATTAAGTAAATCACAAAAAAACAGGGTCTTTAAGCAAGGAACGGGGGTCCAAATTTTGAAGAAAGTTAACCGTGTCATGTGGGGTATCGTATGAAAGGGCTTCATTTGCTCAAGCTTAAACAGATTTTTAATTATTTTTATGATGTATTGTTTTCAATATAAGACGAAGAATGAAAAAAGAAATACCTACCTATTCCTTTTTTTTAAGTATAGGTACCAAATAACTTTGTTATATCGATTCCTGAACTATATAATATGTACCCATAAATTTGTATGGTAACCTCGGTGGGCGAGTCCGGCTCGCACTTGTCCGGTTTTTTTTTTCATTTCATAATTTTAACACTAACTAAGACTTCTTGGCGGGAAAGTGAAGAGTAATGTCTGCGATTTTGTTTTATTTCTAAAATTTGTGTTATGTCGAATATTAATGTGAAATAATGGTGGATTATTAACCGTTAAGTGTTCGTGAGTGTGCATGAGTGTTGGCAAATGAAACAAAACAGTGCAACGTCACTTTTCAAATTCTCTCAAGAAGTACGCCCGAGGACTTAGTAAAGCCCCACATCTTTACTGAGATACTCGAGGGGTTGGGGGGTATATCATTTCTCACTTCTCATTTCTATTATCATTCATCATCATTACTGGAGGACGAAGGAAATATTGTTTATTTATGTATTACTTGAAAAAAAATTACTTTGACACTGGCTAAATGTGCTAATCGCACAAAGCCATCAACGAAAAGAAAAAAAAAACACTAACTAACGTGAGTGAAGTTACTCTAGTTAGTTGTTCTAGACTAACATCTTATTTATTTTACATAAACCTGGTCGTTAAGTAGGTATAAGGAGTTCATGTCAATACCATAACGATTGTGAAAGTTTCCTAATGTTAGAAACGTAAAAATATATTCAAAAAAATATCTTAGATCCAATCCAAAAACTAAATCTAGGTATCAACTATCATCCTAAAACACCTTTTTATACGTTTCTGTTGCTTGTTGTAAATTTTGCCCCATTAGTTTTATGCGATGTCTGTTGCGTTGGTAATAAATTAAATAAAAAATTGACAAAGCTCAGTCAACAATCGAGCGGTTTGCTCACAACACCGCAGTTCCGTGCTCGCTTCCCGCCGATTATTGTGGAACGAGCGAGCAGCACGCGCGCCCCGTATTATGACACCTAATATTTTTAAACTTGCACCGTTGCTAACAATCGCACACCAATTGCAACCGATGCGATTAAGAAATTAAAAATTGCTGCAATACCATCGGCTGTGTGTGGCTATCTTTTTTTGTTTTTATTTTTATTTGGAAAGATTATGGTCATTCTTATTGATATGGTTTGGATATATTTCTAATGTAATAGTGGTCGCCCAGTGGTCAAAATTCGACCGTAATTTTATTAAGGCTGCACGGATTGTATCCTAAGCAATGAAAAATTAAATAAGATAGAATGTGAGTTTGGATTGGCGTTGACAGATTTCGGCCGCTCCTCTTACATTTTGGAAATTTTTGAAAAGAGTATAATTATATGCGTGTGTGTCAAATACATAATGTTTGTTACATTGGTTTAATGTATTTTTTATGTTTAATTTTTAAAAAAAATTAAAATTATGTACTCCTTCTCTATATAAACTATAAGTGTGCGAAATTTCGTACTCCTCCGTCCGCGCAATTTTCTTCACGTATAGATAGAGTCTATATTGTACAGGCTCTATACTTTAGACCAAAAACAATTTCCTATTTGGAAAAAGTGTTAAAAACATTTCCACGAAACGGAGTTTGAACCCGCACCCCATATTCATTTATTCATTCATTCATTCACAAACCGGGACAGGTGCACTACCTTTATGCTATCGTGGTTCCTATTGATAATTTAATTAGCAAGTTTATTAGATAATTTAGTTAACAAATATATTATCATTTTTGAAATTTCTTTGAACGTCCGATATTTTAGATCTAATCCAAAAACTAAATCTAGATATGGTATTTTGTAAGCCGTTCTTCGAGAGCGAATGAGTCCAAAAGCGTTTGGATAGTCTTCTTTTGTTTGTACAGTTTTCGGGACACTACGGATGGGTCTTAAAAGTCTCCGTATTCAAGTGGCTCGCACGCCATGATGTTGCCTTCTCCGAGGTCCCGGGTACGACACCCGGTCGTGTCAATGTAAAAAACTAACTTTTTCTATATTTTCTCGGGTCTGGGCGGTTGTGGTACCATCGTCGTTACTGATTTCCGATGACACAAGTGCTTACGCTACTTTCGGAGTCAATGCAATGTATGTGATGTTGTCTAATATTTATTATAATTATTAACTAGTAACGTAACTTACTTTTTACTTTTACTTACTTACTTACTTACTAACATTTTATTTTTATAACATCATAGATGTACGAGTAGGTAACGACGCTGTGGCTGGTACATCGGAGGCTCGATTAAGTGCCGCCGAAGCAGAGTGGCCCTTAATCTGCTGAGTGCCTACAGTCGGATTGTGGACGGACTGCATCCGATATTACATTTAACCGCCTTTGTGGTCTAGTGGTTAAGACCACCGCTCTCAGACCAGAGGTCCCGGTTTCGATTCCCAGCGGGTATTTGTGTACTAGGTTTGGTAGGTGATAGGGCTTGCTTGCTCGCCTGGCTAGCTACCACTATCTATCTATACATGTTGCCATAACAACAATGTTTGCAGCATTGTTGTGTTCCGGCAGCTAGCTGCCGGAACACTATCTATCTACTATCTATATCTATCTACTATCTATCTACTATCTCTAGAGATAGCCAGTGCGTAGAACCCGGAACAAGTTAGTTACTGGTTCAAATCATGTCCGTGACTCCAGCGGGATAACCCCTTCAGATCGGCTTCAAATTTCGCCATGATTTAGTTGATATTATGTTTAAATTTGTTAGCAAATATCAAAATTTGTTGACCAATAGTTATCGAGATATCCCATGTTAAAGGGTATCCCGCTGGGGTCACGCTCGTCAAAATTATTTGACCCAAAACGAGTAGGAACGAGACACGCTACTGATATAGTTTTTGTGCTAAGATTTTGTTGATTCAATTATGAATCCATCAGTAAAAATTCCAGGATTCTACCTTCTGTAGTTACCGAGTAATCAAATACCTACTTTTCGTCAAAATTCCTCCGAAAAGTAAGTTCTAGTTGAGGTGTAAGACAAAAGGCTACATTCATGAAATCCAGGGAAGATTTTGTTGACTCTGAGAGAAAATTTGTTGGACAAAACCGAGAACTCTAGCTACAGTACATCCTGAGATATAACGCTAATATGGTTATCCCGCTGGGGTCACGGTGTTGATACCTAAACATGGTTTTTCCACAGGAGTGGAGCAAGCAGCGAGTTTATGACTATAGCCAAGATTTTGTGGGTGTAAATATCTAACCAGTTCCTACTTTTCAGTTTCCTAGGTACAGTATTTTAGGAAAAATTAAAGTTTATAACTTTTTCATACTAAAAGTATTAGCCGACAAAATTAAGTTGGTTCTTTAAAAATGCCAAGATGGTGGCCAATTTTAGTTTCATCGGAATCGGCCCTTAAACAAAAAAGTTGGCCGCCATCTTGGCCTTTTAAGGAACCAACTTAATTTGGTCGGCTTATACGCGTACTTTTAGTATGAAAAAGTTATAAATCTTAATTTCTCCTAAAATACTGTACCTAGGAAACTGAAAAGTAGGAACTGGTTAGATTTTTACACCCACAAAATCTTGGCTATAGTCATAAACTCGCTACTTGCTCCATTCCTATGGAAAAACCATGTTTAGGTATCAACATCGTGACCCCAGCGGGATAACCATATTAGCGTTATATCTCAGGATGTACTGTAGCTAGAGTTCTCGGTTTTGTCTAACAAATTTTCTCTCAGAGTCAACAAAATCTTCCCTGGATTTCATGAATGTAGCCTTTTGTCTTACACCTCAACTAGAACTTACTTTTCGGAGAAATTTTGACGAAAAGTAGGTATTTGATTATTCGGTAACTACAGAAGGTAGAATCCTGGATATTTCACTGATGGATTCATAATTGAATCAACAAAATCTTAGCACAAAAACTATGTCAGTAGCGTGTCTCGTTCCTGCTCGTTTTAGGTGAAATAGTTTTGACGAGCGTGACCCCAGCGGGATACCCTTTAACATGGGATATCTCGATAACTATTGGTCAACAAATTTTGATATTTGCTAACAAATTTAAACATAATATCAACTAAATCATGGCGAAATTTGAAGCCGATCTGAAGGGGTTATCCCGCTGGGGTCACGGACATGTTCAAATCCAGTTTTACACCAAAAATACACGCATGCCATGTCATTATTATGTCTACGTCTCCATCAACGGGCATATTATGACTCGTTTTTAAAGCCTGCCACAAACGGTCAGACAACATTGAATTTGATGCACGTCGCGGGCGTCTCCATAAAATTAACAATTCTTATCACTGTCCCCGCTCGTAAACCCTGGCTTCAGTATGACGCTGAATAGCGCTGAAAGATGTCCCTACTTCTGACGTCAGAACGCGACTCGAAAGGTGAGTCCTACATTACAGTAACAAGAAGGCGAGTTTAACACTGATTAGTTGTTTCGTTATTCCTAATGGAATAACGAAACTGCTGACAAATTGCATGATGAAGAATGTAGGCTTACACAAACCAAATTGATATAAAAAATGATGAATTGAGCACCAATTTGGTAATTAAAATTGTGTTAGGTATATCTAGAAGAGCAGAACAATAGAAGTTAAGTAAATGAATCAGCATTTAAGTAGGTTGTTTTACCAAAACAATTTAGATTGCATATTGATTTGCAACCAATAGTTTTAGTAAAATAACTATTTAGTTTCTAAAACTTCAAGGAAGTCACTTACTAAAATATTCTCTACTGATACGCGTAAAACCTAGTACAATAGTTAGAATGTGTTCAAACCAACACATTCCCATATCTTTGTCGTTCCTTCACGTCAAAACGAAGCATAACGAAGCCGAGATTGCTATTTGCACAGAAATAGTTTGGTTGACCTGCGGGCTATACTACTTTCATTTCGAAACACCATAGCTTTCCTTTGGAAATTCACGACAGACTGAATTTTACACAGGCAAAGCAACGGGCAGAATCTCAGAATAAAAATAATAAATACGTCCAATATTAAGGAAGGAATATACGCACCACCATCCAAAAAACGCTGGATGTAACTCAAGAGGTCATCAATAGCGATCCCTCATCTATACAACTAAAAGCCTATAAGAATCGAACATCATTAATCAGATCGCGAACATCGAGTAGGAGACGCGTACGCAGTAAAATCTCACTTGCGTCAAAAAAAAAGACCTTTGACAGCCGCGAAAGGGAAATAAAAAAAAGAAGCAACCGGCATCCATCCAGGCTTGCGGGACATAAAAACTGCATTTTTACGGTGCGCCCGTAAAACGGGCTCGTTTACCTAAGTGCGGGGCGGTTTCAACCCGGCGGCGGACGCTTCGCACTCGCCTCGACCGATGATTGCCTTGCATTCACACTATTGCTGGTGGGTCCGTTTATGGCGCTCCTTAGGTATATCTAATTTAATAGATCAATATTGCAATATCAATGATAATATTATCTTGGTTATTTTCTATATCTAAATTCAGTTCTCAAATAAGATCAGTTAAACAAACGATTTTTTAACGCTTTCTAATAACTTTCAACATCAATGTAGCAAAGAAAGTTGACTCAAAATCGACTCATTGGTTTGAAAGAATTAAATCTTTAAAGTTTGTATTCGATAACAAACGATGGCAAGATCTTTTTAAGTATATGATTTATAGTAATCCTAATAATCTAAATTAAACCGAATAAAAGCGCGTTGTTTCTAAACAAAAATGTACAAACACATACATAATAAAACAATTCATGAAGGGGAGATCCCCTAACACACTCAAACTTTGAGTTTACCAAAAGCCGCAAGCTAAAATTCCAAAAAAAAATTTGCTTACGCTTAATGAAGTAACCTTATAAAACTTCGCCACTTCGCAACATCGAGTGAACGTAAGCTTGCATAACTAACTTAGGTGCGTGAAGGGTACGTACAGTTCCTGAAGAAAACTCTTGGATCTTCGCTATTAACGCTGTGAATAACAAAGGAATTCCATAGAAGCTGACAGTGGCACTTCTAAAAGGCAATTTGTTTCAGGTGGGTCAGGACTAGAAATTTATTCAATACAAATAGTATATATAGTACCTACCAGAAGAACAATGACAATAATCATATAGTACATTTACACAATATGATTGTAACGTCTTCCAAAAGTACAAATGTCCGAATCAGGGCACTGAGCTGAGACACGATGGACGTTTTAAAATAACAGAATCGAGGTCTAAGTCATTGGCACCGCTTCCAAAACTATGAGGGAATAACTACTTTTGTACCGAAAATATGAACAAAAATTATTTCTTTTCTATGTCGTCAACGAACTAATGAATAAAATTAATAGTTGCCTTCAACATATTTTAAATAAAAAAAGAAGCTGATACGTAATAATTTAGTTTTCTATTGCATTTCACTTTTTCACTTCACAAGCAAAAAGCTACGCGACGAAAACAAAACACATCCGGTGCCCGAAAAATACTAATAGTGTTGGTAGACTAATGAATCGGTAAACTTTTTTAAAAAAAAAATACAAAAAAGTTTCCACGCCAGCTCTCTCACTTTCGGCTTTTATGAAGTGCTCGCAAACGTTTATAAACACACGTCGCGTTAGTCTGTTTTGAGGCTGCCTTAATTCAACACGCTTGACGAACAAAAAGTAGGCAAATACTTTGGTAGGTACGTGAATCGTTCCTCGTGCCCTCATTTATGAGGAAAACTCTTACAGATGTTCCGCTAAAACCTCGTTAGCCTTCGTTACATTGTATGCCAACTAGACGGTATTAGGTTTGTAGTGTGGTTAGCGGTCGAAGCTTGTTCTTGTCCTACTGAACAACATTTCACATTAAATGTGTATTGTTCAAGTGTAGTATGAATTTTTAATTAAGCCATTTTTCAACTAAAGTGATGACTTGATTTCAATGATGGAGGCCTTTGCCCAGCAGTGGGATAATTATAGGCTTTTTACTACTTTTCACTACAATAGGTATATTTTTACATGAGCTTACGCGATCAAAATACCTAAATAAAACAATTTCATGCTGATACGGATCCACCGGCAACGTTTTGACTATCCCTGTCTGAGACAGGGATGGTTAAAAGTCAGAGTTCACAGTGAGACAGCCTGTCTCTCGGACCTTGCAGAAGCCAGAATCAAATGAAATAGAATAAAAGGAAAGCGCCCATGCACATGTCTATAACTGTTAAAGCACACGCCTTATTATAGATTAAGTCCTACCCCGTCACTGCTTATCATCACCTACTTAGATGATGGTCTATTGTTTGTTTTATTGTGTTTATTTTTTAAAATTAAATTGCTATTGGTCTCTTAAGGCCTTTACAACGTAACCGGACGAAAAACTTATAACCGCAAACTGTCCTTCGAGAGTTTTTTTTTATATTTTACGGGTAAGCTCAGTGTCTTGATCTCACCTGATGTTAAGTGTAATAAGGACAATGATGAAACCGAGTGCACAAACATGTTACCCCCCTCCCCCACCAATCGAACCCGGGACCTCTGGGTCTAAACCGGTAGTCATAACCACTATACCACAGAGGTGGTTTCTAGAGGGTATGGCATTATGCAAGCGTGTCTCCATCACTACTAGATTCATGGAGGCCGTAAGGTTTAGCAATAATTGCAGAAATAAATAAAAACCGGCCAAGTGCGAATCGGACTCGCGCACGAAGGGTTCCGTATCATTATCTATAAAAATATTTTAAGTTTCTACCTATTATCGCTATTAAGACCGAGAAAAAAACTGGAAAAAAATCACGTTTGTTGTGTCGGAGCCCCCCTTGAATTTTAATTTTATTTTAATTTAATTTTTTTTTAAAGTGAATATATAACATAATATTCTGTGAATATTTCAAGCGTCTACCTGTTTCCGTAATCACTACCGAGCAAAAACGAGCAAAAAAAAATCACGTTTGTTGTATGGGAGCCCCCTTAAATATTTATTTTATTCTGTTTTTTTAATATTCGTTGTTATAGAGCGGCAACAGAAATACATCATCTGTGAAAATTTCAACTGTCTAACTATAACGGTTCATGCGATACAGCCTGGTGACAGACGGACAGACAGACAGACGGATGGACGGCGGAGTCTTAATAATAGAGTCCCGTTTTAGTCTTTGGGTACGAAACCCTAAAAGTTATAATTTTACAAAAATACAAGTACACAAATCGAAGACTAAAGTGTCGCCCTAGTTTTTTAACTACCGGTGACTCATTTTTATATTCAGAGTTTACCAACATTTTTATATAGCCTCAAACGGAGACACAACAACAATGTCATTAACAAACAGGGAATACCGCAATGCTTATTTCAAAAGCGACATTAAAGTATATAAAAGCACACAGTTTATGTCTGCACCCGTATTGGCTCGTGCATCCAACCTCGAACATATTATTACGGGCCATATACGAGCCATTCGTTGTACGGACCATTAGCTGAAAAGCGGACCGAGAAAAAGCCTAATGGTCATGAAAAACTGGTAGATGTTTCATTTGTCCCAGACGTCCTACAGGCGAGTTGTGGCTAAGTACACATAACATTATTATGGTTCTTAAGTAATAGATTATAAGATACATTTTACACAACAGATTAAAAGACGTTGGTAAAAGTAATCAGCTCGGTAGATACAATACTTTGAGAGTCGAAAAAGGTAGTTGGAACAAGAAGACTTGTATTAAGCATTGTGTCGATTATCCTAGGTATACCTGACATTTTGACTAAAATACTATTTAATAAAATTAGATTTTTGATCCTATACTTAGTGTATGATGTGTAAAAGAGCACCTGTTTAATTTGTTAGCCCAATCCTAAACTTTTATAATTGCACGTGAGTAATGTAACTTTGAGGACGGTAAATTAACAGCAAGCAACGTCTTCCATAGTTATAAATTTATTACTGTAGAAGCCCCTTTGTTTCCAAACGTGTCTAGTTGAAATGACTTGAGCAAACAAAGGAGCGTCCGTCCTCGCTAGCATCAATTAATGGACGGAACTTTCGCTGCTAAAGTTTGAGTGTCGCTGACTTTTGTCAAATAACGGCATCTGGCGAACGGAATTAAGAAAACATTTAGACTGGTAAGGCCGGCAATTCTGTAAAAGGGAGAGGATTTTTATAACGACAACTTATAAAATTTAAGCGACTTATAAATCTATAAAAAAAGGTAATATCCTATTATGTATATATGTGTGTCTGTGTATATATGTCGACATTGCAGTGCATCAGGGATGTTTGCTGAGGCGTATGTAGACGGGTTCCACGCCATCATGCGTAAGCGGGTTGCATCTCTGATGAGACGGGTCCAGGCAACAGTCTTCTGGATACTGTAGCGGACAGGGTGGATTGCCCTATTCTAATAAACAGGGCCACGTTGCAAGTGATGTCAGGAATTTCGGCCGCAAAAGAATTTTTTAATTAAATTAAATTGTACTAACATAGCATGTAAGTTTTATTGTATTATGTATTACTAACACACTATGGATGTATGTCTGAAAATAAAGAGTTTTATTATTATTATATACTATACCACAGCTGGGCAAAGATCTTCATCATTAAGTCATCGCTTCAGTTGATGATGTAAAGCCGAGGTGGTCGAGTGGCAATGCCCTCGGACCGATATCTGGAGGTTAGGATTCAACTCCCAGGTCGGGTATAAAGTGTGTTTAGTATTTTTCGATGCATAGCCCGGGTTTAATATATAATTTAATGAGAAATCAGCTGTAATCCAGAGCGTTTGGATGGTGATACTATTTGAAATCAAGTATTGAGACTTACCAAGATTTTATGGAGATTTTGGTATAATCATTGTTTTTGCTTACTTTCCATGGTGAAATGTTTTTTTTTTTATGGTAAAAGGAGGCAAACGAGCAGGCGGGTCACCTGATGGAAAGCAAAACCAAAGTTATCGCAGATGCGTTGCCAACCATGAGGAAGGAGTTGGATCTTGAGGAGGGAGTAGGAATTGGAATGGGGGAGGGGTGAGAGATGGGCCTCCGGTATTTTCACTCACCGGACGAAACACAACAGCAACGAGTGCCGTTGTTTCACGCCGATATTCTGTGAGAGGGTGGTATTACGCCGCGCAATGTCTTGTCAAAAGACCGTAGATAATTATTGCAAAAATAAAAAAAAATAACAAATTTTTTCTTGAAATTATATTGATTTTTTTAAATACGTAGGCTTAAGAGGACACTTAAACTAACGTTAACGTTAGTAGGTTTTTTGTAAGAAAAAGGCATCTTTACTTACTTGGGCAAAGCTTCAATCATTTAGGATGACATATGGATCTGTGAACAAAAACAATAAATAAATAAAGTGTTCAGAATTGGTATTATTATATTCAAAATTAAAATGCAAGTTACATTTATAAATTTGGCAAGGTAGTTATATCGACCGATATAATTATTCACAAGCTTTCAAAACTCGTACCTATTCAAAGAAAACTTTGGCACAAATGCAGTTGAAAAGTGTCGTTCGCAGACGAATATCTTTGCGCAAACTGTTTGTTGTTCCTAACGAATTGAAACGGACGTGGGGGCGCTGTGATTGGTCTGCGAATGACAGCTGTCAGCAGCCTGCTCGCGCGGACGCTCTAATGGCTGCGTAGCGTTCGCAGCGCAGTGGTTAACGCGCTCGTTCTGCGAGAGCTGAAGTTAAGCAACTTTGCCAAAGGCCGGTCATTGGATTCGAGCTCCACCGTGCTTCGGAAGGCACGTAAAGCCGTTGGTCCTGGCTGCATTAGCAGTCGTTAACAACCACCAACCCGCACTGGGCCCGCGCGGTTACGGCCCGTTCTTCCTATACATTCATAGGCAAGGCTCGTGCCCCAGCAGTGGGGACATAAAATGAGCTAATGATGATGAACGGTAGCTAGCTAACATCTCGATGTGAAGGACAACAACCAACAGTAAAAAAATGTATTCAAATTTCATTTATTTATTTATGGAAAATATAACAGATGACAATCAACATTAATACGGAATAACAATTCTAATACGAGTAGTACAGCAAGACCGACATCTAACAACAAAATACAAACAAAGCTAAATGTAAACATGCAGATGTGAAAACAATTGGCAATTATACAAAACACGATAGAATTACAACACATTTAAGTAATACGTGTAAACTTGTAAAAAGTGTTTCATTTCAATGCATTAAAAACAACGAAACAATTGCTAGGAAGTGTTTGAATTGACAAAACATTTAGAAGGTCCAGGCTACTAGAACTTGGTGCTCAGTTCGTGGTTAGTAGCTGTCCAGGGGACTTAAAACAAGCTTTCCCGCTAATCAAGCCATTGACAGTTTTTCGGTTTCTTCCTTCTTTAGAACCTTTAGGTCTAAGCACAGTGGTCTAACTACTATTAAACACAGAGGCAGTGACTGCCAACATACTTCTCACATACTTTTTCTTTTCAAAATTCCCAAAATTTAATTGCTCGAGGAGCAGCTCGATGGCGCAGCGGTTAACGAGCCCAGTCTACGAGTGCTGAGGTTAAGCAAATTTCGCAAAGGCCAGTCATCGGATGGGTGACCAAAAATGTATCATCTCGAGCTCCTCCGTGCTTCGGAGGCACGTAAAGCCGTTAGTCCCGGCTGCATAAGCAGTCGTTAACAACCACCAATCCGCACTGGGCCCGCGTGGTGGTTCATGGCCCGTTCTCCCTATCCATCCATAGGAAAGGCCCAACAGTGGGAATATAAAATGAGCTGATGATGATGATGATGAATTGCTCGAGTGCGGATTGCGGTATGCATGAAGCTTATCTTCTACAGTTTCCTTATTTTTGTACTGAGAAGAACGGACAAGAAACACAGCAATGGCATTAGTCTTTTCCCCTTTCTTCAAAAGCGTCTCAGACACTTGAGCCCCCAAAGTGGCAGATAATTTGCTCGCTAACGCCAGACGTGTCCCAACGCCTCAACAATAAGTCCATACGGCCGCAAAATTTCAACTGTGCCAGAAACTCTGCAAAAAGCCGATCCCGGCTCGGCGAGTTCAATCCGTTCGGCTCAATAATAGTTGGGCTTCGGCAGATTTGGCTAACTTTGCGCCCGGCCGAAGCAAATCCTCAGTGCGCGGGACTACGAAGCTTCGGAGACGCCATTATATTGGCACCTCATTCATATTAAAACCTTTACCCCCGTATTAATAAACAAAGTGTAAGCTTGGAGTAGTTACTCCGTGTTTTGTTCCCGTCATGTAAACTTCATTTCATATTAGAGTAAAAGAGACAAAACACGGAGTAACTACGCCAAGCTTACACTTTGTTTATTAATAAGGCCTTTAGTGTCTTACAAATAAACAAAGAATAAGCTCCCAATAGTTATTCCGTGTTTTGTTCCTGTCATGTAAATGTCATTTCAAATTAGAGTAAAAGAGACAAAACGCGGAATAACTATTCGAAGCTTTTTATAGCTATGTGTGTTTGTTATTAAGTTATCTATTTACAATGTAAATTGAAATTAACGATAATCTCTATCTATCTATGGGCATTTATTTAAATGAAATATATTTTGTTGAGATAATAATAAAAAGACATTTCACGAAACATACAAAATACTATTTAAAGTAGTCAAATCTATACTAATATTATAAAGCTGAAGAGTTTGTTTGTTTATTTGTTTGAACGCGCTAATCTCAGGAACTACTGGTTCGAATTGAATAATTCTTTTTGTGTTGGATAGTCCATTTATCGAGGAAGGCTTTAGGCTATATAACATCACGCTGCGACCAATAGGAGCGAAGCATCAGTGAAAAATGTTGCAAAAACGGGAAAAGAGCCTAAAAAATTAAAAATGCTGCCGAAAGTCACTATTCCACGCGGACGAAGTCGCGAGCACAGCTAGTAATTAAATAAAGCATAACACGTCAATTTGTTTAGAACACACCTTTTAATAGTGTTACCATGAACACACCTAGTTAATATTCATTGACACCGTATTTTAAAATAATTGCATTTATATAATTTTGAATTCAGATCGTTAGATCGCAGGAATAAATAGTTTCACTTACAACGTATGATAAATAGAACATAAAAGGTAACACCTCAAATCAAGCTATAAGTAATTACATTCGACGTCATCTTATTCTACCAATAATATTCTATGTAATTAAAATATCTATCACACTCCGTTCCGTGGAAGTTCGTACCAAATGTAAGCACCGACACTTCCATATGCGGGCTGTGTTTGTTCGGAACTAAATCCCCTGCAGCAGACTAAAGTTACAATACGGATAAATGCAAGTACCGATAACGACGCGATCGATGTGTCACACCGAACATTGCAACTAGTAAAAGTTGTTTTTTAGCACCAAATGCTTTTTTGGTAACAAAAAAACAAAAGGTAAAGAGATATAATGCTGGGCTCGACACCCGCAGTTTCTGGGTTCAATTCCCAGGTCGAGCAAAGACGCTATCGGATCACGCGGGGAATTTTGTACCAAGAAGAACCGGCAAGAAACTTAGCATGGACATATATATTTCCAATTGTTTTTACAGTGTCAAATACTGGAGCTTGAAGAATCCTTCAAAGCCAAAGCCGGAGTTTGCTTGTTCGTTCGGACGGATGTTTGCTGTCGCCGTCTGCGCTGTCTGGAAGACCCTTCCTTTTCCCTCCTTGTGGTACACGTCGACTTGGGCTCTCATAACCGTGTCTACGTCTGCGTCTACCGATCCCATAATGGCGACATGGAGACAACTCGACTTATTGAACACCTTAGTCGAGTGGCAGATAAAGCGCAGGAGCGGTTTCCATCGGCGGAATTGGTGTTTTTGGGGGACTTCAATACTCACCACGAGTTGTGGTTAAGTTCCTCCAAAACTGACCATGCTGGTAGAACTGCCCACGCGTTCGCTCTCACGCACGACCTGACTCAACTGGTGAACCAGCCCACCAGGATCCCAGACGTAGTCGGTCACGCGCCCTCTTTGTTGGACCTTTTGCTGACGAGTCGCCCAGCTGGCTACCGAGTGGAGGTTCGAGCTCCTTTGGGATCTTCGGATCACTGCTTGGTATCCAGTAAAGTGCCTCTGGTCCCGCTACCGCCTTTAGCGGTATCGAAACGCCAGATTTGGCACTACTCGTCGGCAGATTGGGATGGTATGCGGGACTATTTCACATCCGTTCCTTGGGGGCAGCGCTGCTTCAGTGGGAAGGACCCGACAGCTAGTGCGACTGCAGTTGCTGATGAGATAGTTTTAGGGATGGAATACTATATTCCGCACTCCTATCTCATCAGCAAAGGCAGGCGCAACCGATGGTTCAACCGCGAGTGTGCCAACGCTGTTGATAACAAGCAGGCGGCATACCGCGCTTGGATCAGGGGTAAAGCTGTTGGGGATCCCGAAACCCGCTCGCTGAAAGCAGCCTATAATTATGCCACCAAGTCCTGCAAAAGAGCTTACATTAGAGCGGATTCCCAGCGTGTTGCACGAGTCGGCCAAGAACTACTGACGCATCCTACGGGCAGCCGTAGCTACTGGTGTCTGGCCAAAGCCGTGCAATCAAACTTCTGCCAACCCTCGCTGCCACCATTGAGATGTCCTGACGGAACTTTAGCTCACAAGCCGCAGGAGAAGGTCGATCTCCTGGCCAAACTCTTTGCGGCTAACTCCCGAGTCGATGATTGCAATGCACAGCCACCTACAATCTCTCACTGTGGCCACACAATGGCCGATTTTAAAATCAGGCAGTGTGACGTCCGTGCGGAGCTGCAGTCAATCGATGTCCGGAAAGCTAATGGCCCTGATGGCATCCCTCCAGTAGTACTAAAAATGTGTGCAGCGGAGTTGTCCCCCGTATTAACGCGCCTTTACCGTCTCTCGCTCTCTTCAGGTTGTGTGCCGGAATCTTGGAGAGAGGCTAATGTGCAACCCGTCCCCAAAAAAGGTGATCGGTCAGATCCATCGAATTACCGCCCCATAGCCGTAACTTCAGTTTTGTGCAAAGTAATGGAGCGCATTTTAAATAAACAACTTGTCCACTACCTAGAAGAACACTCCATCATTCACGATCGCCAATACGGGTTTCGGCCGAAGCGGTCAACGGGTGATCTTCCAGCGTACGTCGCACATCTCTGGGGTGAGGCTATTGACAAGCGTGGTGAGTCGGTGGCTGTTAGCCTCGACATAGCCAAGGCATTTGATCGGGTCTGGCACAAAGCTCTTCTCTCCAAGCTCCCGGCATACGGTCTGCCTGCACAGTTCTGCAACTGGGTCGCTGGCTTCCTGCACGAGCGTAGAATTCGTGTCCTGTCTGATGGATGCGCTTCCCGGCTCATGTCAGTGAACGCTGGTGTCCCTCAGGGTTCCGTTCTGTCACCCACGTTGTTTCTTCTGCATATCAATGATATGCTTCCACTTGGAAATATTCATTGCTATGCAGATGATAGTACAGTGCACGGTGGGTATAACGGTCACCCTGCGGCTGGGCGAGTCGAAACTGAAGAGAAACGAGTGAATCTTGTCATTGAGCTCAATCGGGTATTGGACCTCATATCTAATTGGGGCTCCAATAATCTTGTTGAGTTTAATGCCAAGAAAACACAGGTATGTGCGTATACAGCCAAGAAGTCACCATTCCTTCCCCTTCCAACTCTTCAGGGCACATCTCTAAGCCTGCAGAGCAATATCAACATGCTCGGTATGACGATTCGCTGTGATCTGAATCAAAAGGACTACATCGAAGCCGTGATCAAAACTGCCTCACGAAAACTCGGTGTCCTGAACAGAGTGCGGCGATTCTTTACGCCTGACCAGTTGTGTCTTTTGTACAAGACTCAGGTACGGTCTTGCGTGGAGTATTGCTCGCACATCTGGGACGGTTCCGCAAAGTACCTTCTCGATGCCTTAGACAGATTGCAGCGTCGCGCTGTACGCATTATCGGCAATGCAGAGGTCACTAATACTCTCGAACCCCTACAATTGCGTAGAGATATAGCGTCACTCAGCGTTTTCTATCGCTTGTACCACGGCGAGTGCTCTGAAGAACTCTTTGACCTTATCCCACCTTCTCCCTTCCTCCATAGAAGTACACGTGCTGCTCTCCGGAGTCATCGCTTTACTGTCACACATATCCCATCGCGCACAAAGAAATTTGGTGACTCGTTTCTTTGTCGCACCTCCAAAAGATGGAATAGTCTACCAGCACACGTTTTTCCTCCTTCCTATGATATTGGGTCCTTCAAACGAGGCGTGAAGAAGCACCTTGTGGGCCGGCAGAGTGAGGTTGACTGATGCTGCGTTGTTTTCACGCTGCACCAGTTGTCTTCGCGTCTGGACTCCATTTCCACTTAACATCAGGTGGTATGGAGTCATTTGCCGTGCTAAGTATAAAAAAAAAAAAAAAAAAAAAAAACATCATCAATATCATAGAACGACACTTTACTAAGACACAAAATACAGAATATCTCAGAAGATTAGAATTTAGGAGGATTCAGGAAATTAAAGCTTACTAAAAATCCCGTAAAAGAGCTATGAAACACACACGGACATTATTCGTCTATGCATTACGAAAATCTATTACAATAATTGATAAAGCCGTTCTGTTTCGATTTCAATGTGGAATACCAAAAAAAAAACAAAAAAAAATGTCAGTTCTCTATTTATTTACTTTCATATTGTATTCATCTCGAATAATCACTGAGTTTATACATTCCAATTGGCTGTACGTTGGAATTTAAAAAATAACGCAGCCTGCACAAACACTGGAGACCGTTTTGTCAACAAATATTGGCAGATCGTGATATTTTGTTAAAATGTTTATCCATTGCATTGCTGCGGCCGTTTAATGATAAGTAAACCCATTGATATTTAAATTACAAGTGAACCTATCACATTATTTGATTTTTCAATCAATTTGTTTTTAATGTTTAATTGTTACTTTTTTATTTTATGCTTTATGTTATAATAACCGCCTCTGTGGTCTAGTGGCTAAGACCACGGATTTAGATCCAGAGGTCCCGGGTTCGAGTCCCAGGGGGTACATGTTTGTGTACTCGGTTGGTCGTAGGGCTTGTTTGTCCGCCTGGCTAGCTACCACTATCTTATCTAAATATGTCGCCACATCATCAATGTTTGTAGCATTATTGTGTTCCGGTAGCTAAAGATAAGATAGCCAGTGCTTCACTAGTTGGGGATCCCGGGTGAAGAGCGCATCCATCATTGGCCTTATCATCACTTAACATCAGGTGAGATCAAGGCACCGTGCTTACCCGCTAATATAAAATATAAAAAATATAAAAAAGCGTCATCTAGAATTCTGTTTTTTCAACCTACATAATTATGTTTTTTACTTTGTGACGAGTCAATCCATACCTCACTGTTGGAACAGTTCTGTCCTGGTATGTACGACCATTCTGTTCCGACTTGCAATTCAAAGTATTTACTATTTCAATATTTATAAAATTATATAAAATTCAGTAAAAAAATTAAACGCCTACCCGGATTGCGGAAGACCCAGGTTCGATTCCTGGCTGGGTCGGGTAAGCGTTTAAATTTTTCACTGTATTATATAAAATTTTATAAATATTTAATTTAGCTTCAGTGCAGCAATTAGCACTTGAAAATAAAAAGTAAAAATTTACTATTTATATAAAATATTTTTCATATATCTAAAAAATGGAGTTTTTTTTTTAAATTGTACTTTCTCTTATAGAAAGGAATAATTTTCATAATTATAAAATTTATAATTTTCATTTAACTCTTATCAATTTTTTATATTTTTTTTAAAGTTAAACTATTCGAATGTTACTCCTAATTAAGTAACAATAATGTTCCTCAGAAGTGTTCTACATTTTGAGTTCAGCTTAGTGAAATATAACTACTCCAATATATCATAACATCCTAGTAAAATCCAAGTAAGGAACCGCTTACTCTTAAACTTTTCGCATAATATGCCTTCTCCACACACGCCTTTTGGCGTTCGAAGACAAAATCTGTGGGTTGAGACTTTAATTGCTTATATTGGTACCGATATTTGTATACCGGCGAATATTCTATGGGGAATCTGATGAGACCAGGAAATTGTAGCCTTAATCCTTTGAATTGCCTACTGATGTTTGCATTATTTGTGTATCAATAAACCTGTTGTTTTGTCACATTAGCATTTGGTTTGTTTTAGATATTTTTTGTTCGTGAAATTTAAAAATGTATACGAAAAAGGACGACGGACGATCTGGTGAAGGTTGCTGGTAGCCGCTGAATGCAAGCAGCACAAAACCGGTCGTTGTAGAGATCTCTTTGTCCAGCAACGGACGTCCTTTGGCTAAGATGATGAAGATTTTACTATTTTATAAATTTATATAAAATTTACCTTAGTAGTTTATGCATTTAACGATTTAAATTTATTTGTATTTTTTTATTATTATTATTATAATTTTAGTGATTTACTTATTCTATCTTGATTGCATGCGATGGCGACCTATAAATAAAATAGCATCTAACTTTCGCCGAAACATGCATATATTTTTTGAATTGGTGTATATTTTGTTGGCCGTCCTCAAATAAATTAACAAATGAAATAAATAAATGATACGAAAAAGATAGAAAACAAACGATTTTTTTATGTTTCCGCCTATGTTTGCAGCAAATCAATTTTAGATTTCCATCTTAAGCATAGATTTATTTATCTGTGACATTTTAATAAATATCATCGAAATAATTTTTAAGATATTATTTTAAACTTAAATGAAAATATGTGAATACAATTTCTATACAATGAACTACTTTTAAACTAGCAAGCAAAATATACATTATGTCTGCTACCAGCGCAATGTCAACAAGAGAAGAGGTCAGTTTCAAACAAAAGCATTCTAAATAAATACCAAATATTTCCCTGCAGAGCAATTACCAACATATTGTCTCAAGACTACCTCGGAGCGATCAAGTCGGGAATGGCATCCGGGTTGACAGTGAGACGACGGCTTATGAAAGTCCGCTGTCCACATTATTAAACTGGGCTGTAGCGTGCATCGCCGTGGGGCGTACAAGTCTTATTGTATTCACATACTGCTGTTCAGAACAGGCAACAGTCCGTATGCACCCTAACAAAAGTCACATTTCTGTATCCCATACTAACTGCAAAGCTTTACTTCAAACCAATAAGCCGATTTTAATGAAACCGATATCTTGAGTGGATTATACAGAGATTTTGACAGTTAATAGGATATATTGTAAAGGTTTTTAAACTTGTATAACTTGGTAACGTAACGGCATATAATTTTGTAAATGTCGTTAGATATTGAATTAAAGCTGTGGAGTTTCTTGTGCCCATTCTTCTCCACAGCTAAAAAATAGACGTCCTGAATGGGTAGTAGGTAAAAAAATTATGGACGATTCAAAAGCACTTTTCTAAAGTTTATTTGAATAAAGAATATTTGACTTTGACTTTGATACATTTTTAAAAAAAGTTGGTAATAAATTAATTTAATTAAAAAAAAAATGTTTTTATTACCTACTCAATTTACTTTATTTTGAAATGAAACAACTTTTACGGTTTGTTTAATTCCAATAATTATGTATATATAGTGTTCGCGGAATCTCTCAAATTCAAATTCAAAACATAATTTATATTCGGTTGAGTTTAGGTTCTAACAATAAAACTTAAATGTTATGGTGATCTGGACTTCTTTCAGCATAAGTTATAACTTCAAGAAACTGCAACGCTGATTTAACAAATACTACTATATTTTAACAACTTTAAAGTATATATTCCCTGTGTGGTGCCGGGGACAAAGAATTGCACCACCCCATCTCTTCCCGTGGGTGTCGTAAAAGCCGACTAAGGGACCATTCCAGAGGATGGGCAGCAGCATCTCTCTGAGGTTACCCTCAACCTACTGCGATCGCCAACCCGCCTGCCAAGCGTGGCGATTACGGCAAATACCCCTCATACTCTTGGGGGAGGCCTTTGTCCAGCAGTGGACGTCTTTTGGCTGAGATGATGATGATGAGATGATGAAGTATATATTATGTATATCGTTTACTGTTCTGTAGCATGTTGTTAACCCTATTAGGAGACTACTGTCCAGCCTAGATAGATAGATACATTCTTTTTGGCTCACATACAGCTGGAAACAAAAAGAAAACAACAGTTACACAAAAACTTAAAGCTAGTATATGAGCATAGGCGGTGTTATCGCTACAAGTGAACTCTTCCAGATGACCGTTGGTTAAAGAATCCATGAAAGAGATAAAATAAGTGCGCTAACAATAAATAAATAAGTTCATATAATAGACACACGTAAATCATGACCTGATGATATTCTGTTTGTGTTATATTAAAGGAAAAAATAAAGAAACATTGGGCGTCCTTCCGAACAGTGAGACCCACTTTATAGTTCGGAAGGCCGCTGACGGGCTACATGCCCCTTTGTGCACGTACCCAAGTACAGAAGCGCTATTAAACTTAAACAAGAGTAAGGCAAAAAGTCTTTGTTAGCCCCCGTTGTTTCCGCAGCTCCCGGCCTAAAGACCCCGTTGTGAATTATCGAGATTTTGTTATATAGAGATTGTAGATTGTTGTAATATGCTGGCTAATTAAATGTTAACACAACTCTTTGGAGGGTTGAAATGTAAATCATGATGATTTTTGGAAGCGCATGCGGATTGGTTGGTTGTTGATAAAAAAACCGGAGTCGGACTCGCCCATCGAGGGTTCCGTACAAATTTATGGGTACATATTTTAAAGTTCAGGAATCGAGGTTTCAAGGTATTTCTTTTTTCATTCTTCGTCATAAATCGAAAACTATACATCATAAAAATAATTGAAAGCCTGTGTAAGCTTGTGCAAATTAAGCCCTTTCATACAATACCCCACATGACGCGATTAACTTACTTCAAAATTTGGACCCCCGTTCCTTGCTTATAGACC
This sequence comes from Eudonia lacustrata, assembly GCA_947562085.1. Taxonomy (NCBI): domain Eukaryota; kingdom Metazoa; phylum Arthropoda; class Insecta; order Lepidoptera; family Crambidae; genus Eudonia; species Eudonia lacustrata. Next base: position 2,000,835 of record OX387317.1, on the reverse strand, counting down.
CTGTTCTTTGTGATTTAATTAAATATGTATAGTTTTCAGATTTTTCCCTGTACTTGTAGTATAAGACGAAATTACTTGCCAAATTTCATAGTTCTAGGTCAACTGCAAGTACCCTATGAATTTTGATTCCCTTGAGAGTGTCGAAACATACGTTTTTTGCGACATATACGGCCGTATCTTTTCTTTTCGTTAGCTTAGAAGTTTGGTTTTTTCACAGCTTCAAGGGACTGCAGATTTGAGTATATGATTTTAATTTCAACTCGATATCTCCACGCGTTCCAGAGATAAAGGGTCTTGACAGACAGACAGACGGACAGACGGACAACAAAGTGATCCTATGAGGGTTCCGTTTTTTCCTTTTGAGGTACGGAACCCTAAAAAAAGATTCGTAGAATAATAATCAAAGTATTCTAACATAGTATTATATAAAATATATAGTCCATGGTTCTACTAAATGCTATTCGCGTTTTATTTATGTCAAAAGTGTCACTGACAAACAATAATAAAAAAGCAACAACACGAAACGGCCCGAATCCCAAAGCGATGCCACCAGCCATTAAATCTCAAACAGTTGAACAAAACACGAAAAGCATTACAAACAAGACGCGTAAATAAGAAGATGTGCTCGAAATAACAGAAACGCCTACATTAAGATGATTAAAGGAGCCGTAAGTCCTCATTTTTTACGTCGCAAAGAATAAACAAAATCTACTTCCCGTCCAATCTGTCGCATTTTCTTTGTCCACTCTGTGTGGCCTCGAAACTAGCAAGTCGCATTAATAAAAAAACTACCAAGTATCTTATGCCAACACGCACTCTATTACAAACACCATTCATTCATTAAGGAAATTGGGTGATTTTCAGACTGTGCTAATATAACGAAAACTACATGTTTGAAAAGAACCGGTATCTTCTGGACACTTTCATAATATTTAAAGCATGACAGATGTGGTAAAACTATTGGTAGCTAATAATTATTAAAGCACGTAGACTCGTTCAACCAAGTATGAGACACGTGGTGTTATAAGCGTCATTAGGCGGCAAGGACCGTTCGTCTAAAGCTGTCTGTCAGCTCTATGTCTTTCTATATAGAGAACAAAAACAGCTATAAATAGTAAACTGCATAGATGATACACAACTTTATTACCAGCTAACTTCATAGCCACACACCAGCAATACTTTCTCAGATGCCACTCACTATCTCCGCTTTTGTAAGGCTCCATTCAGAGTTTCAGTCTCGACTGAGGAGAATTGGACCCGCAAACCCAATTACTAGACCAGCACTTTATTTATTCAGTGCGCAGCTCAGAAAAACTCACGTATCCATCGATGCTTTGAATCTAAATTTAAACACGAAAAGGCCGCTGGGTATAATTGTGTTCAGCGACTATCTGTTACATACAATTCGGATGGAGAGCTATAGTGGACTAGTGGAGTGATCTGTTTAGCTTATTTTGTGATATTTTGCTAAGTGCTAAAAACAAATATAATTATACAACCTGGGGCTTCGATTTCGTGGGATGTTTGCTTGCATTTATCGTTTCTTCAGCATGGATGTACGTATATAAAATAGATCATATAAAAATAACATACCATTAAATAAAAATTAATTAAATATAAATATAAAAAGAAATAAAAAATAAAAATTTGTTAACTTCTCCTCTCAATAACAAATCTTACACTAAGTTAATGCACAACTAGTAAAATATTAAAGCTTTAGCACTGGAGTAGCTGCTTTGTGTAATCTGTTTGTGTCTACATAAACCAAATCATTGCCGTTCATCGCTTCTCCCCTTTTACCTCACCATGCGCCTGCACCGCCAGTGCAAGGCTAGACACGATGTGAATTGTATGTTACTAGTGGTCGGAGCGCAGCGTCTGTCGGCCGTAGTACAGTCGCGCATACTGCAGTATTTTGGCCATGTCTCTCGGCGGGATAACGACTCCATAGAGCGGCTGGTAATACAAGGAAAAGTGGAAGGAACCAGATCACGTGGCAGGTCACCAATGCGCTGGACTGATGAAGTGAAATCCGCAATAGGGAACCGCGTATCTGACTGTGCCAGACAGTCGACTAACAGGGAGAGATGGCGAGAGGTCGTGCGGAGAGCTGTGTCCGCCTCAACCACTGAACTTGACGACTCAACGTGACCACGACCGCTCTGCCAAGAGCGAATCGATCGAGAAGAAGTGGTCGGAGTATCTCCTCGGGTTTGGTATACTGTATAGTTAGTAACGCACATAGGTACACATTAACATAATTCACATAATTTGAGGTATTTTGTGTAAGTATTTTTATAAGTGGTAGTGTTTTTTAGTGTTTTTGTTTGGTAGTTTATTGGAACGCGATCCCTATTATATCCGGAGACGAGCGTTGGTGCTGTGACACAGTTTTTACAACTAACCGCAGTATTAACGAACAACACTAAATGTATAATTTTTATAATTTTTAATATTTATTATATAAGTGTGGGCGCGCGGGCGGTGCTTGAAAGCTGAATCCAAGCTTGACAAACGAATAAGTTTCCAGAATTAACACTTCATAATATTTTAAATTGCATTTATGATGTCGTGGATTTCCGCAGAGTAACCTGAGACTAATCCATTAATTATCTTAAAATAAAATGCTATAGTTTTTGTTTTATTTTTATAATTTTTAACGCAAATTTTGTTGCGAACAAATTATTACAAATTATTATCTAACAATGGCACTCGTTGCTGTTGTGTTTCGTCCGGTGAGTGAAAGAACCGGAGGCCCACCTCTCACCCCTCCCCCCTCCCAATTCCTGTTCCCTCCTCAAAATCCAAATCCTTTTTTCAAGGCCGGCAACGCATCTGCGATTACTTTGGTTTGCGGGTGTCCATGGGCGGCGGTGATTACTTTCCATCAGGTGACCCACCTGCTCGTTTGCCTCCTTTTAACATTAAAAAAAAAATGTCAGAAGGGTGTAGGTTCAATTCCTGCCCGTGGAATATTTTTCAACATTTGTGTTTTTTTTTAATGCTATAGTCATTATACAGCTGTAATTAAGGATAGACTTTCCCTCAGCTAACTTTAGTATTGTTCTGAGCCCTCAGCAGTGGAGAGTTTTTAAAGTAGCAAATAAGAAGCAACTAACTAATGTAGGCGCCGCTAACGCGCGGTGTTCGCACTCTCAACCTCATTGACACTGAGACAGACATATTCTACTGCGCTTCTGAGTGAATTCACATGAAGACGGTTACCACGGCTAACATAATTATGTACCTAATATTATGTAAAGGTCATGTATGTTTTTTTAAAGTCGCTCAGCGAGCTATGGAAAGAGCCATGCTCGGAGTTTCTCTGAAGGATAGGATTCGTAACGAATACATCCGACAGAGAACCAAAGTCAACGACATAGCTCTAAGAATTAGCAAGTTGAAGCGGCAGTGGGCCTGCAGGCAGATGCTGGATGCGTCAAGGACAGGGCGCTGTGGTGCTCAATAGGGGAGGCCTATGTCCAGCAGTGGACTAAGATAGGCCGATGATGATGATGTACTACAAACTTTTAAAGGTAATAATGGATTGTCGACACTACTGTATTAGAAAAGCTATGCTGTAGAAGCAGCTACAAGTGTAGAAAAAATAGAATAGCACAATTAATCGTGTTTATTTTCGATTGTTATACTAACAATTTGTTTTTTCGTGACATTTTGTCGTAAGCACAGCCAATAATATTATATGTTGTGATTGCAAAATTGAATAAAAAGAGAATTTACATTCAAGTGCATAGCTAACAAATACCTATAGATATAATAAAAAAACGTCAATCGAAACAACGACCGCTAACAAATACAACAAAAAAGTATAAAAAATGCTACTAATTAAAACACAACAAATATACAAGTGTCCATCCAAATGGCAAAACAATTACCGTTTTCCATCAGGAGACCCTTACATATACTTGACTAAAAAAACGATCTTCCATTCGAGAACACCTCACATAAACACAAAGCCAAGAGCTCTACACAGTCAAGATAAATATTAGGCACTGCTCAGAGGACGTACTGTAATTGGTTTGTCCGAACGTGGCACGGGGATATATGGAATATGTCAGCGCACAGAATCGCTTGTTATATTTGGAGGACATAGGAGAACGAGAATGCTATTGCATGAAATTGGTCAACGTTTAATTCAAAGGGTTTTGTGGGTGACATCTGTGGGTGTTTTGAGTTTATAGCTCTATGGTTGGAGTTATTAGCTAGTTTAATTCTATATAGTGCCCATATTTATAATATCTATTTATCCATCGTCTGCCGTGAATTCAGACACAATAGAATTTTAGTTGAATGGCGGCGCTGATCAGCGCTCGCGCATATCAAAAGATTTCTTACAAAATATGAAATATATTCTAATTATAATGCAGTGTAACTTATGACTGGGTGTTCTTTCATAAATTCAGATTAAGAAAAAGTTTTAAACATAATGTATTTTCATTACAGATACATTAAGAAAAAAAAATCTCAAAAACTTTACTTATTCGTATCAATAAAATCAATAACATTAAAGTGACTATTGCAATTTTGTCAGCTATAAACGTAATAAGTTTAAGTGAATCTGAGTGGCATCCATCCGTCTGTAAAATCCACTTAGAGGTAGAAGCTCGCATTGGCCCAATAAAGTGACTAAAACTTGCTTCTTGCAACCGAACCCGACGTATAAGGAAGAACTTTGATCGTTTATGACACACAGAGCTTTGGGATAACAAACATTTTTTGTTACTCCGATTTAGGCTCACGCAGGTCACATTCATAACACTTCTCTATGTTTGCCCGATGTAAAAGAGCCCACTATCGCAGTCCAGTTTGTCCTTTAGAAAACAATATGTGATCTTATACAATTAAATTAAAACTTTATTTAATTTAATTTAATTTAATTTAGTGGTATGTAAGTAAAACAAAGTATGTAATTCAAAAAAGCCATTCCCGAGTTTTAAGCTCGACTAACGGACAGCAATTGATTTTTATATACATATATAGATTATTACTAACTTTAAGAGCGTCCGCTGCGTTAAGCTAGCGAAAGGCGCAGACGCCCTAACTGTTTGGTAGACCAAGAACTAGATTAATTTAAGAAGTAATAAAAAAAACTTTATAACTTCTCAAGAAAGCTTGTTTTCACCAAAAAATATCTAAAATCGAGAGTTTGTCGTATTTGAGTAAAGTAAAGTAAACGTATATCTAGGTGGAGCGACGATCTTCGCAAGGTGGCTGGCAAGAGCTGGATGAGAGAAGCCGCGGATCGTGCTCAGTGGCATGTACTTGGAGAGGCCTATGTCCAGCAGTGGACTAGTGTAGTGTAGTGTAGTGTAGTGGCTGATGATGGTGATGATGAAACGTATAAAAGTACTGATCACAAAACATTTTTTTAAGCAGTAATAGCGAAGCGTTTGGCCTTACTGTCTCAATCTTTCTGCTCACCAGCTTTTGGTGGTATATGATGATAAAGCCGATGAAGATAGGATGGGTAATTTGAATATTAAAAATGTTTGAGCACATAGGTAACTACTTCTCACATTCGCAAATTCAATTAATTACGTCCTAAGAGCATCGAAAGTGATATTAAAAAAATTGCAGCTAACCGAAACACAACTTGAAAATCACAATAAAATAATTGTTTAATTTAGCAAAAACAAACAAATAAAACACAAGATTAACGCTAAGCCCCCTCGACCAGAAGCAAAAGCAAAACAAAAGACGTTTGACGAACTAGAAATGTTGAAAATTAAGAAGCATCAATTAAAAAAGTATATATTCATTAAAAAAGTATTTACTCCTTAACAAAACTAGGTACTCCTTCCTCATTACTCTTTCCCTTTATACATGATAGTCCCATTCTACCTTAGGTTGACTGGAAGAGATCTATTTTAGAGATAAGTCTACCTTTGCTTACCATTGTTGGTGCATTGTTCTCTGTATGTGTGTTTTTTGTGCAATAAAGGTTAAAATAAAAAAAAGGTTTTTTTTTTATTTATTAGAAGGAGGCAAACGAGCAGACGGGTCACCTGATGGGAAGCCATCACCGCCGCCCATGGACAACCGCAAAACCAGAGGAATCGCAGATGCGTTGCCGGCCTTTTAGGAAGGAATAGGCTCGTTTCTTGAAGATCCCTAAGTCTTAATGGTGTCGATCCTCGTTGACTAAGCAACCCACCTGTATATAATGTATACTTGCCGAGCAGACTCCGCAAAGCTGATCCGAGTACTCTTTTTAATTAATACCACTTCGAACAGAGCCCGAAAGAATGCTTCAAGTCATTAAAAGTTTTAATAGCATCTGGCTTCAGCGCTGAGCGCGGAAACAAAATTTAGATACGTCAGCCGCTTTAGTTTCCGAATTATTTCGGTAGGAAGGCGGCTTTTGAAGAAGGACTTAACACTACTTTTATGGAACGCTTAATACTGCCTAATTGCCTTTATATTGCTGAACATGGGTAATTATTACAGATTAGCTTAAAACATATTAGAAAGGAAGGAAGGAAATAGCCTATAACTGTCCCACTGCTGGGCAAAGGCCTCCATCATTGAAATCAAGTCATCACTACAATTGATGGGTAATGGATTTTATAACTTATTAACATGTTATAAAAGTTTCAGCAATATGTTTTAACTTACATACCGGTATTGTGCCGGTGTCTTGGAAGGAAGCCAACATACAACCCATCTCCAAAAAAGGGGGTTGTCCTTGGGCAACATTCATTGTTATGCGGATGACAGTACGGTGCATGAGCGGTACTTGAGACATCCTGTGGCAAAGCAAGCCGATATCATGGTGAAAAGGCAAGAATTGGTTGACAAACTGAACCTGGATCTCAATCGTATCTCTAAGTGGGGATCTGAAAACCTGGTCGAGTTTAATGCCAGCAAAACCCAGGTTTGTGCATTCTCGAACAAGGTAACTCCCTTCCTTACTCCTCCCTCTCTTCAGAACTTTCCGTTACCAATTTCGATGGACCTCAGCATTCTTAGCATGGACATCGGCCAGAAATTGAATCGAAAATGGTAGTTGATAGACTGCAATAGACTGCAAGCGGTACGCATTATTGGAGATGCTGAGGATACAGCCTCCCTTGAGGGCCTCCAGCTGCGTAGAAACATTGCTTCTCTCAGTGTTATCTACGGGAATTACTACGGAGAGTGTTCTGAAGAACTTTTTGATCTAATCCCGCCCTCTTCTTTCCTCTCCCGGACTACACGTGCTGGTCCTTGGAATCACCATTATACTGTACAGACAATCAGTACTCGTACCAAAAAATTTGGCAAGTCGTTCCTCTGTAAGACCATTCGGCTTTGGAATTCTTTGCCGGCGCATGTGTTTCCAAGCTCCTATAGTCCCGGGTCTTTTAAGCGGGGCGTGAAACGGCATTTATACAGGCCGTCATGAATGGGTGCGCTTGTTACCGTGCTTGTTCCACGGTGAGGAGTGCTCTCATCATTTTAGACTGCATCGGCTGCTTACCATCAGGCAGGATGTGGTCACTATGACGAGTCAAGCCTAAAAAAATAAAAATAAACTTTTGCGAAAACTTTTACTTTTTAGGCAACCTTAAACAACAATTTTCGTTACGGTACTGTATTACGAGTATAAACTAAAAAAGAAGTTTTTTTTAATATGAGAATTATTTTGGCAAAAAATTTTATTTGAGACAAATATATCATTATCATTTATATTTTAATCATACTTGGTGTAAAAGTAAATAAATTTAAAGTGACAATCAGAAAATTTAAAACACTTCTTAAAATGCATAAGCATTGAAAACATAACAATAGAACAACAGAACAAGAGAAGCCACAACATGCGTATACTCGTAATATAAGTAGAATAGAACCTACTTCAAATGTACAAAAACTTTATGAGCCTTAACGACATACTAACTAAAAAGGTGAGTGCAACAGCCAACAACTCTCCATCCAAAGTGCTCGAATGCACTGCGGAAGTCACTCGTATCCACGTGCCCATTTTATAATGAACAAATGTGAGCCCACGAGTATCCACGTTTATGTAGCGAATTTAAATCGAAAACCAATTACGGAAAAACTGTACATAAATATACCCCACCGCTCCGGCATGTGTAAGCGAGACGCACACAGACGCGAGCTGAATGCATGAAGCCTACATCACTGGAAGTGACATCAGCATCGACATTGTGAACCCTTTGTAAAAGTTAATTGAGTTTTTCTTATTCACCACTTACTTGTGCGTTGTCATAATTAATTGTAAGCGAGCTCTTTGTTAAAGTTTACAGTTCGTTAGCTTTGCAGTAAAGATCGAATGGGAACTACGAAATGAATAGGATTCTGCCAGTTTCAATGTGTGAAAGAAATTACTTTTATTCATTTTTAATCGCAACTAAATACAAACGAGAACACGGTATTCATAGGCAATCGTCCACTAAGGATTTACTGAAATACTTGATTGCTTAATCAACACGCTTGTCAAATGCGGGTTGGTGATCACAACCCATCTTCGTGATAGGTACACTTTATCCAACCTACAAATTGAACACACGACCTTCAGATATCGAGCTGAGCGCGTTGCCACGCTTACACGCTCTACAAAACACTACAAAACAAGCATTTAAGCTATTATTTTTTTCAGAAAAGTTATTTTTTACCTCTTAGCTCTTTTAAATAATGTTCATCATGATCACGATTCCCACTGCAGGGCATAGGCCTCATCCTTCCCACGCACGGTCCTGCGCTATCCTCATCTATTTCCCGTCTGTCACCTGGACTAGGTCGTCTGAACACCTAACTGGAGGTCTGCCTACCGATCGGCGACCATTTCTTGGTCACCACACTGTCATCAGTCTGCCGTCTTTTCGTTTAGCCACGTGTCCTGCGCAGTGGTTAATGCGCCCGGTCTGTGTTTGCTGAGGTTAACAACTTTTGCACAGGCCAGCCATCGGTATGGTGAGCAAAAATTTATCATCTCGATCTTCTCCGTGCTTCAGAAGGCACGTAAAGCCGTTGGTCCTGGCTGCATTAGCAGTCGTTAACAACCACCAACAGCATTAGGTCAGCGTGGTGGTTTATGGCCCGTGCTCCCTATTTAATTATATTTGTTGAGAACTTAGTATAGCTACTAATGAATATTGTATTCATAATTTTTGCTATTAAATCATTGTTCTCTTTATCTATCGTAAAGGTGGCTACTTGGACACTTTCGCACACTCCGTGGTGAGGCAAACAACTGGAACAACAACAACAAGCAGCTGGAACATCTTGCGCTCGTTCAGCCCCTTGTGATAAGCCAAGTTTTAAGCCACTATTCTAGGCACACAATACCAACTTCCTTCTAAATTAATTTATAGTCAACGCAGCGCAGCTATGGAACAGGCTTCCTACGGACATCCAGGATAGTTCCTCCATTATATCCTTGTCCAAGAGTACCGCCTTCTGTATCTGACCCTTGATCCAACCATTGATCGAGAGTTTTTTAAGGTGTTGGTCGAGACTCTTCGCTACCAGACCGTTCGCAGACACGACTATCGGCACAATGATTGTCGAGTCAATATCCCAAATGGCGGTTACCTCGTGAGCCAAGTCAAGGTACTTGCTGGCCTTGTCCTTCTCGGCCTTTACAAGGTTCTCGTCATGTGGGATGGTGACGTCGACAAGCACTGCCCAGCGTTGCGATCGATCTATCAGCACGATATCAGGCCTATTAGCTAGAATAGTCCTGTCCGTGCTATCAGCTCGATCCCAATAGAGCGTGGCATGGCCGTTTTTGAGAACCGGCGCAGGTGTGTACCTGTAGTACGGCACTTCGAAGTCCACAAGACCGTATAGAAGAGCAAGTTGCTGGTGAATAATCCTAGTGTCTAATCAAACGACAATGTTAAATTAGTTTGGTGTGCGACGCCACCGATAGATGGCGCTGTACCACTATTTGTGAATCGCGCTATCGCGTTGTTTTCACGATTACATATAGGTTATGCAAACATTTAATAAATATCTTCATTCTGGAGTCAAATATTTATTTCATTACCTAATATTTTACTCCTGGTTTTTGGGAATTTGTACCGACTTGTACAAGGTCCTTCGAGCCGGATAGCGATTTTTGGTTGAAAATACGAACTTGGCGAATTTCGAGTGTCCGCCGCTTGGGCAGCGCTGGTGAGCAGAGCAGATCGACTTGTGGATGTAAATAATAGACAACAACAGCAGGCTAGCATCGCATCAGGAATCTATCTATGAAGTGGTAAAGTGTTGTGAAACTGTGAGTACTTTAATGAATTATTTACATGTGTCAAAGACTTAGAACAATTAACGTAACGTAGCTGTCATAGACTTGTAAAAATTTTTAAGTTTAGTTTGGACTTAGAATACTCGCTCAGGACGACTTCGTCATTTTCTTAAACTTGACACTTTCCTAACTTGTCTCTTTTTTAACTCGGCTCTTTCTTAGTTGGTCTCTTTCTTAAACTTGACACTTTCCCAACTCGTCTCCCCTCCGGACGACTTCGTCATTTTATTAAACTTGACACTTTCCTAACTGGTCTCATTTTTAACTCGGCTCTTTTTTTTTAATATACTATCATTATACAATCACATAAGGGGAAAGAAGAAAAACAAGTTCTTTAGTATTAAGTATTATATTTATTAATTTTTCGAATTTTTATAATGCGTAACCGGCGATCTTGTTAGTTGAAGCTTAACAGTTGAACCTAGGTGAACCACGAGAAAAAAAATTGCCCGTAGTTTACCTACGTGAACTGATCCGGTGGACCATGGCTAAGGAGAGAGGAAAAACAGCGACTGAGAAAGAGCCGAGTTAAAAATGAGACGAGTTATGAAAGTGTCAACATTGCAAAAGAGACCAACTAAGAAAGAGCCGAGTTAAGAATGAGACGAGTTGGGAAAGTGTCAAGTTTAAGAAAGAGACCAACTAAGAAAGAGCCGAGTTAAAAAAGAGACAAGTTAGGAAAGTGTCAAGTTTAAGAAAATGACGAAGTCGTCCTGAGCGAGAATACTTTGCGGAAAAACGACAAGACGGGGAATCCATGCCCGATTTACCAGCGAAGGTTCTAAACACTTAGAAAATTTTTAGTTAAAACGGATTTAAAAAAAAAAATTAAAAAAAAAAATTGGATTTTAAAATGGAGTATATAAGGCTGCAAGAAGACTTAATATGTCAAATGAAAAATAATAAAGCTAACTTTAAAAAGAGTCCGAAAGAAAGGTTAACTAAACAATACATAGATTCTAGACTTCAAAGTATTGAGCAGAAATGGAAAGAATTCACACAGAACCATAGCAAAATAATATTAAGTGAAAAGGATTACAGCAAACACAATTACTTCGTTAACAACTTGCACGGGGAGACGGAGGAGTTCTATTTAGAGTTCTCTTCTCAATTGAGTGAACTTTTGGATCAACATTCTGGCGCAAGTCGTTACGCAGATGCTTCAGATGGGACGACAGAGCATAGCGCACACCATAGTGGGACATCCATAAAGTTGCCAAAAATTAAAATGCCTACATTCAGCGGAAAATACACCGAGTGGTCCTCATTCCGCGATCTCTTCACTTCACTCATTCATAACAATAAGAGTATAGATGACGTGCAAAGATTGCACTATTTGAAAACACAATTGTCAGGCGAAGCTGAGCAACTTATAAGGCATGTGCCTATTACACAATTAAACTATGTTAAGTGTTGGGATATGCTAACAAAAAGGTATAACAATAAAAAGTTTGTTTCTAATTGCATTCTAAAGCGATTGTTTAGTCAACGCCAAATGTCAACCGAGTCGTCCAATTCTCTTAAAGAACTGTTAGATACAACGTCAGATTGTATGCACGAGTTAACTAATCTTGGAGTAGATGTAAAGTCTTGGGATATTATTATCATATATATTGTAGGTTTGAAGTTGGACGCAGAGACTCGGAAGCAATGGGAATTGCAGGTTAGTAAGTCATCCGAGGATTTGCCTACCTTTAGCGAGTTTAAAGAGTTTTTAGAAACACGGTTTCGCGCTTTGTAGTGCATAGAACCTAAGAGCAAACCAAAACCCACATTTAATAGCGCATCATCATTCAATAGTCATCCAAAAGTTTTACATTTAACTTCTAATATTTCATGTCCAGTTTGCTCCGAGAGTCATAAGTTAAGTTATTGCAAGAAATTCGCCAAGGACGACGTAGAACAGCGTCGTGCTACTGTCGAGTCACTTAGTCTGTGTTTTAACTGTCTCGGTAAAAATCATTCAGCTAAATTGTGTCGTGTGTCAACCAAATGTTGCGTGTGTAAGCGCAAACACCATTCTTTGTTGCACCCAAGAACCGGCGCGGATGGAGACGTAGAAGTTGCTTCTCAAGCGACAGGATCTCAATATGTAGATAAAAATGCAGCTACGCCATCTTCCTTGTTAAATGAAGTATCAAACATAGCGGCCCACTTCTCAAAGGGCAACATCCATAGACAGGTATTATTAGCGACAGCCATTGTAAAGGCTGAGTCTAAGGATGGATCGTTCCAGGTGTTAAGGGCGCTACTCGACCAAGGGTCACAGGCGTCCTTCATATCTGAAGCAGCAGTTCAACTGCTGAAGTTAAAAAAGGTACATGCTCGAAGTGCCATCTCAGGTTTAGGAGGGAATCAGAGCGGTGTAGTATCTAAATACGCGGCTACAGTAAATATTCAGTCGCTTACTGATTCCAAATTTCAAATTCGAGTAAAAGCTCATGTATTGGGCAATCTCACGTCGGTTTTACCTGAACGTAAATTTGAGTTACCGGATTGGTCAGATCTGCAAAAGATCAGCTTAGCCGATCCAGATTTTAAATCACCCAACAAAATAGACATTTTGTTGGGGGCCGAAGTTTACTGTCATATTCTGAAGGAAGGGTTATTAAAAGGTCCTCAAAATTCACCAATAGCTCAAGATACTTACCTCGGATGGATCCTGTCAGGCCACGTCGATGTAGAAAGCAAGGCACAGAATTTCCATAATATAATCAGCATGCATACTCAAGTGGAAGAGAACCATTTGTTAAAAAAGTTCTGGGAACTTGAGTCGGATCATCTACTCAATGTGGACAGCGTATTCACGCCAGAAGAACAAGCATGCGAAGATTATTTTAAAGCAACGACGCAAAGAGATCCGGATGGGCGCTACGTCGTCTGCTTGCCGTTTCGTGATGACAATCCACTCTGTAAATTTGGAAATTCTAGGAGCATTGCCCTGAAGAGATTCCAAGGTCTTGAACGTAAGTTTTCGAATAATGCTGATTTTAAGAAACAGTACACTGATGTGATATATGAATATGTACAACTGGGTCACATGGAACAGATTTCGGATGAAAGAAAAAACAAGCCTGATGCGGTATATTTGTCACACCACGCTGTTGTCAGAGAGGATAAAAGCACCACAAAGACGAGAGTGGTGTTTGATGCATCATGCAAGGGCACTAATGGAGTTTCGTTGAACGATTCACTCATGGTGGGACCCACATTACAATCAGACCTGCGACACATTTTGATGAGGTGGCGAGAACACCCTGTATGTTTGGCTGCAGACATTATAAAAATGTATCGCCAAGTAAAGGTCGCAGAGAAAGATGTGGAGTTCCAGAGAATTGTTTGGAGAGAAAATGTTGATACTGAAATAAAGGATTACAGACTCTTGAGAGTTACTTTCGGTACCTCCAGTGCTCCTTATTTGGCAGTCAAAGCGTTGCGACAAACAGCTCGCGACGAAGGCCATGCATATCCATTGGCTGCTGAAAGGGTATTGAACGATTTTTACGTCAACGACTTAATGACAGGTTGTCAAACTGACACAGAAGCCATGCAAATATACTATGAAATAAATGAGTTATTAGCAAAAGGTGGATTCATACTGCATAAGTGGACTAGCAATAAAGAAGAGTTGTTAGTAAAGCTAAAGGAAAAAGCAGGAAACCTAGAAATAAAAACTGACAAAATAACAAAAATATTGGGACTTACCTGGAACGGGAACACCGATGAATTCGATTACACCATACACCTGCCTCCGACGACTGGACCTGCAACTAAAAGAAAAATTATATCAGATATATCGCGATTGTACGATCCGTTAGGTTGGTTATCACCATGCATAATCACCTCAAAGATTTTCATCCAGAAACTGTGGTTATCAGGCCTAGAATGGGATGAGGAGCTTCCGTTAGAACTTCTGAAAGAATGGGAAATATATCGCAAAGATTTAACTAAATTGGTAGATTTTCACATCACTAGGTGGCTTGGTAGGAAGGCCAATGATGCAGTGGTGGAATTGCACGGCTTTTCGGATGCCTCGAACGCTGCATATGCAGCAGCGGTGTACATTCGAATCATCGATTCAGAAGGAAAAAATAATTCTCATTTGGTTACCGCTAAGACAAAAGTTGCTCCAATTAAGCAAATCTCAATTCCATGGCTCGAACTATGCGGAGCGCAATAGGTGGCTAAACTGCTCGTGGAGGTGGCGAATGTATTCAACATACCAAAGGCCAAGGTGCATGCTTGGACGGATTCCACAGTAGTTTTGGCTTGGTTAAGTGACCACCCCAGTCGTTGGAAGACGTTCGTGGCTAATCGGACTTCTGAGATCCTCAATGCCGTTGATGCTAACCAATGGGCCCATGTCAATACGAAGGAAAACCCAGCAGACTGTGCGTCCCGTGGCATATTGCCGACGGATCTGTTGGAAAATCTACTATGGAAGAATGGGCCTTCATGGCTACGCAACGAGGTTATAGAGTATTCCAAGCCTAAAACTAGTACTACAAAACTGGAGGAGAAATCTATAAAAGCTCATGTAACAGCTATTGATGAAAACAGCATCGATAGACTGTGGACCAAGTTTTCTAGTCTTCAGAAACTGGACAGGGTGCTGGCTTTTTGTAGACGGTTCTTACGACTTAGGCAACCTCGTGATGTCAGATGTGAACAAAAACTCTACCTAACGGCACCAGAGATACAAGACGCTTTGGAGGTTTGTATTCGCCAAAGTCAAGCTCAATATTTCTATGACGAAATGCGGGATCTACAAAATAAGAAATGCGTTAACAAAAAAAGCAGTTTTGCTACGTTGAATCCTTTTGTTGATGACAACGGGTTGTTAAGAGTAGGTGGTCGTCTCTGGCAATCGTCTTTGTCAGAAAGCATGAAGCATCCGCTTATTATCCCACATGATGCTCATTTGGCTAAACTTTTAATAGCAGATGCTCATAAAGAAACATTTCATGGTGGGCAGCAGTTGTTGCTTAATTTCTTGCGCACAAAATACTGGGTCTTAAAAGCCAAAAATTTAGCAAGGAATCATATTCACAATTGCGTTACATGTATCAGATATGCAGCTAAGACACGACAACCACTGATGGGCCAGTTGCCGTCCTGCAGGGTAACACCATCAAAGCCTTTTTTACATTCAGGAGTAGACTACGCTAGACCCATCAATTTAAGAGTATCAAAGGGCAGAGGCAATAAGTCTTACAAAGGGTACATATGTTTATTTGTATGTATGGCGACCCGAGCAGTGCACATCGAGTCTGTGTCAGACATGACTTCAGAAGATTTCCTGGCGGCCTTCAAACGTTTCGTCGCTAGACGAGGTCATTGTTCTGATCTTTGGAGCGACAACGGCACGAATTTCGTTGGGGCATCCAAAGAGCTAAGGATCTTGTTTGACAAAGAGCGTTCGTCAATGAGCAGTGAAATTGCTTCTGCGTTGGCGAATAACGGAACAGAGTGGCACTTTATCCCTCCCCACGCTCCAAACTTTGGTGGATTGTGGGAAGCCGGAATTAAGAGCGCGAAGAACCATCTAAAACGGGTCATTGGCGATTCGACGCTTACTTTTGAGGAGATCTCTACAGTTTTAGCTCAAATAGAGGCTTGTCTTAATTCAAGACCAATGTCAGCGGCTAGTAGTGATCCAGACGATGCGCCACCATTATGTCCAGGACATTTTCTTGTTGGGCAACCACTGGTAATTGCACCGGACTACAATTTTGATTCCCTCCAGATAGGCAGTTTACGCCGTTGGCAAATGACTCAACGAATGGTGCAGAGCTTCTGGCTTCGGTGGACTCAAGAGTATTTGAGTCAATTCTTTCAACGTTACAAATGGCCAAGAAACACATCACAACTGAAGGTTGATGATTTAGTAATAGTTAAGGAAGCAACTTACCTCCGACAAAGTGGCTTTACGGTCGAGTTGTAGAACTGCATCCAGGCCGGGATAATATTACCCGGGTCGTAACGTTGCGCTGTAAGAACTCCTTGATCAAGCGTCCAACTTCAAAACTCTGTCCCTTACCCAAGTCTGAATAGGTTTAATAATTTGCTCGACAAAATTGTTAGAAGTTAAGTTGTTGTAATTCGATTAGTTTATTATTATATATTGTTGCTATATTGCCATATAGCTTTTGTATCACTTTAATTATGACTTATGTGTTGTAAATTATAAACCACCAAGGACATCATATTTTTGTCAGCGATGTCTTACGGTGGGCGGTGAAGGACTGCGTCCTTGGTGGGCGGAATGTCTAATCAAACGACAATGTTAAATTAGTTTGGTGTGCGACGCCACCGATAAATGGCGCTGTACCACTATTTGTGAATCGCGCTATCGCGTTGTTTTCACGATTACATATAGGTTATGCAAACATTTAATAAATATCTTCATTCTGGAGTCAAATATTTATTTCATTACCTAATATTTTACTCCTGGTTTTTGGGAATTTGTACCGACTTGTACACCTAGCTACCAGGTTATGTCTGTGCAAATACTCGCCGTTAGCAAAATGAGAACAACCGGAGATAATGTGCCTGAGTGATTCCCTGGAACGGCGGCATGCCCGATAAATGTCGACCGTACCGTCCTTCAGGATATATCTCCGGTAGTTATTCGTCATGACAACTTCGTCTGCAATACCGCCTTGCGGTCCTCTGTACCCAGTACCACTGGCCTGCGCCAGTTCTCCTTTGCCAAGGAGAGCGGGGTAAGACCTTTATCCATTGCTACCACATCCCGATGCATCCCACACTCATTGTTGAGGAAATAGACCCTAAGATTGCACACCTCGCGGTTGTGGAGGCTTTTGGCATTTTAAAAGCCGCGACCACCACACCTTCGCGGGATGTACAATCTCATAACAGACGAGCGTGGGTGTAGCATCCGGTGTGTGGTGAGCAATGCACGGACCTTGCGATCCAGGGCATCCAGCTCAGTCTATTATTATTGTACATATATGTTCATATTTATGTAGTATTATCATGTATGTTTATGTAGTTTAAAAAAATATTGTAGTAGATGTATTGTACCTAATATTGTTATTCTTATTTGAGACATTTTTGATTGCACTTTTGCCGCTTCCTTTTAAACATAACGCTCTTATTCCACCTTAGGTTAGCAGGAAGAGATCTGTTTTAGAGATAAGTCCACCTTTGCTCACCATTGTTTGTAAACTGTTATCTGTATGTGTATTTTTGTGCAATAAAGAATATATACAAAATAGCACAGACCAGGTCGTTGTGGAGATTCTTGGAGGCCTTTGTCCAGCAGTGGACGTCTTTTGGCTGAGATGATGATGATGAAGGTGATGATATTTCTAGGCACCATGGCGTTGCTTCGTGCCACATCCAGGGAATCGTACGCGCGTCGCTAGAACGTTTAATTAACACGAGTGACAGGAGGACGCGAGCCTACACACCGACAGGCGTGCGCAATAACAATACGCCCTGTGTATTCATTGTGGCTTATAAATGGCGCTTGATTTAAACCAGCACGACTATAATGAAAAGATTTATAAGTGTTTACGCGATCAAATCTTTTGTGGGCTAATACGGTTCCGAATTGATGTACCTAATTGACCGATGTGTCCCGGGTACAATTCGGCGTGAATTTGTGGAATTTGATTTGTTTTTCTAAAGTTTACGCAAATATTACACACTAGCCGTCACCCGCTTTGCTGTGCGAAAATTGCCACAATTGGTCCCACCACAACATCCATTACGCTTACTAGTTTCTGGGGTGGGAAATTAATAATTTATCAAAAACAATAATTATGGTATACTATACCTTGAAACTATACTTACTATACTTTACCTACTGCGATCGCCAACCCGCCTGCCAAGCGTGGCGATTACGGCAAATACCCCTCATATCCTTGGGGGAGGCCTTTGTCCAGCAGTGGACGTCTTTTGGCTGATATGATGATGATGATGATACCTTGAAAGTGGGCATGAAACTTTCCTGTACAATATGCGTTGCGCCAAACGACGTCATTTGAAAGCAATTGTTATATTTTTGGATGTTGGCCAAGAAATGTTTAGAGTAATTTCCCACCCCAGCCGATAATGTTTAAGTTTTGACCATATTTTTCACCAGTACATGTAGGTGATACAAAGTGGTGAACTTTTGCGTCATCTAGTTTGTTAAAATAAAATTTAAAAAAAAATTATTACCTATCATTTGCACCATCTCATGTTCTAAACTACATACAAATGTTCATCAAGATCGGTCAAGCCATTCTTGAGTTATAAGAGGACAGACAGACAAAAATTTCAAAAATCGTAGAATTGGTGGCAGTGGGTCTTAAAACGAATATCTATCCCAAGATTGGTCAGAAAAATTGCATGTACAGACAGAGCCTACAGATTTATATCTATACTAGCCGTCACCCGCCCGCTTCGCTGTGCGAATATAATGGATCAATGAATGCTAATCAAATTAATTATTAGGTTTACCAACATCATATATCGCCTATCATTTGCACAATCTCACGTTCTTACTACATAAAAATTTTCATCAAGAGCCCGCCCGCTTCTAGTGAATAAAATTTCCTTTTTTTTATACCCTATCATTTGCACAATCTCATGTAAGAACAGTAAGAACTGAGGAGCTCGATGGCGCAGAAGAGATCGATGGTGCAGCGGTTAACGCGCCCGGTCTGCGAGTGCTGAGGATAAGCAACTTTTGTAAAGACCGGTCATCGGATGGGTGACCAAAAATCAACAACCGCGTTAACAATCCGCGTAAAGTGCAAAAATTGCGTGTTAAACACGTTTAAGTAAACGAATTACGCAATCGAACCTATATTTAGTAATCATAGCTATGTGTGACGTCATTAAACATAACTAGAGCCACAAGAGCCAACGCAAGCCAATTACAAAAGGTGTATTTTAATTTAAACAATTCCAGTGCCCGCCTCCATATTCCTATTCATTAAGCCGTACCGCCGTATCAAGATGCAAATCCATTTGAACTGTTTCATTTTCAGCAAAAGTGGCCCAGAAATGGCCGGAGGACTTAACGAGAGAATTAGAATTTTACAATGTAATGGTGGTTGCCTACTGAAAGGGGTGAGGGCAAAAAGTGGGGGGTGAAAAAAAAAACGAGCGGTAGTGGGGTGAGATGAGCGCTCTCAGAAATGCTAAACTTCAGTACGCTTTATGTACCTACGTCGATTGGGGTAGTGAACATAAAAGTAGGTATGTAATTTTTTTTAACATGAGCTGTAATTTTTTTTTAAAGTGCTGATTGCTGCACTGAAGCTGAATTAAATATTTATAAAATACAGTGAAAGAATTAAATGCCTACCCGACCCAGCTCTTCCGCAATCCGGGCGGCTGCACGTAAGCACTGAATTTTTTCACTGCTTTTTGATTTTGTTCACTGCTTTTTAGCGGCTATCTATCCAACGGTTATTGAAATACCACAAATTTGATAACACAACGCTATAGTAAATTGCTGCACTGAAACTGAATTTAATTTTTATAAAATACAATGAAAATATTAAACGCCTACCCGACCCAGCCAGGAATTGAACCTGGGTCTTCCGCAATCCGGGCGGCTGCACTGACTTAAAAAAGCAGTAAAAAAATTCAGTGCTTACGTCAGCCTTCCCGGTAGCATAATGGTCAGTGCAGCCGCCCGGATTGCGGACCACAGGTTCGATTTCTGGCTGGGTTAGGTAGGCATTTAGTTTTCACTGTATTTTATAAATATGAGCTGTTAAGCTGTCCTTGTTGGCTTTCACAGACTTATTTTATTGTAACTGATTGTTGTTTTGTTATTATTGTTATCAAGTTTCCACTTTCTATTGTAAGTATATCCTTCTGTAATTTTTGTGTAATCATCAATAAAACTGATTCTTTTTAAAGATAGAAATATATATCGTAATATTTACGAATTTTGCCATAATATGGAGCATCCTGTATGCGAGTAAGGATTGCAGGCACGATTGGTCGATGGACGCTAGCAAAAGAACGACTTGTCTGCCGTTTTAAGAAGCGCGAGGGGGTATGCGTAAAGTCTTATTGAATTTTTTTATATATACCCGCTTTTAAGTTGAAACTGAGGTTATATACTTCTTTATATTTGTATAGGTACTTATAAAACAATGTCGCATACAATAAGAAGTATGATGAATGTTGTGTACGAATAATCCTTTCTGTTTTTTGTTACACTATTTTAATTTAGATCCGGTTTAGATCCAGAGGTCCCGGGTTCGATCCCAGCGGGGGGTACATGTTTGTGTACTCGGTTTGGTTGGTGGTAGGGCTTGTTTGTCCACCTGGCCAGCTACCACTATCTTATCTAAATATGTCGCCATAACATCAATGTTTGTAGCATTGTTGTGTTCCAGCAGCTAGAGATAAGATAGCCAGTGTCTCACTAGTTGGGGATCCCGGGTGAAGTGCGCTTCCACCTAAGGAAGGATACCTATATAAATTTAATATACATAATCATACATTACATTATTAAATTATACTTTATATTATTTTATTAATATTTGGGTCAAATCTTGCAACTGAATTTAAAATTTAGTTATCCTCAATCGATTGAGATGAAATTGTATTTACACGTTTATCTTGTTTAACAATGCATGGTTATCTAAGCTATGTCATTCTAAATCCAATATGGCGGACCGACCTTGATGGCGGACTAGTTATTGCTTTCAAAAACTAGAAAGCTAAAAACTTTGACAATCATCACTCAGTGCGTCATCGTATCTAACTAACCAGTGGGCATTAGGGTTAAATGCGTACGTAGACTTATGTAACCATTATAGATAAGAAAGCTTCTCTAATAAAAATATTAATTTAATTTATTGTTTCGTCCAATCTCCACCACTCATATATCTCAGCTGCTTAAACAAATTAAAACATTTAATTGGTACACACCGGCCGTAAATCGAGTTTGCCGCGATGAGTAATACACCACGCTCGACGGCTCGCAGATTACTCTCTATAAATTATTATGAAGCAATCAGTGTATGGCACAAGTTTCTGAATCGCTTTTCATTGTCGTAACGACGCGAATACGATTCGATTACGACTCGATCGGTCGAGCGCAACGTTGGAGATACCTAGACAAATAATAGATCTAGATAATATGTCGTACGTGATGACTTTGATGCTGGTAGGTAATTAGTATTTAACATCTTGGTTTAAATATTTTTTATTAGCAATTAAGGAATGAAAGGAGATGGCAAATAATTATTAACCAACATTTTAGCTTCCTTGACCTAGACCAAGGATTAAATGATATGTAAAAACAACGTATGTAGATATAAGTCTTTTAAAGTGTTTCGTTTCAATAAAAAGACAGAATATTACGTGAATCAAATTTTTTAGTATGAAAATTTAAAAATTAATTGTAAAATCTAATTTTATTGTTGCATTATTGCTTATTAGAAGATGGACTGAAGATGGACTGAAACTCAACAACGTTTATGAAACGTCCAGCAAAATAAAAATGAAATCGAATTCATTTATTTTTTATTTGTTTTTGCACATATACCTAGCTACAAACATTAGGCATTCGATTTAAGGCACTGATTAAGTAATAGTCACTACTAATATCTTAATAATAAATACATGGACCCGTCAAACAACAAAAGCTTTAAGCCTCCATCGTAGCCTCTAAAGAGCTTCAGGCGAGAGTTTCACAGATTTATTGCTAATATAATTTTGATTGATCGATCTAAGCGCCCGTTTTAAACGTACCAAGACCCGTAATCAATCTTTAATGGGCTCCGTACAGCGCTTAGCATACCAGTTTAAACTTTAAACTGTTTTAAAATAAACACCGGAGACCTAAGTGCATTGCACTAAGTGGCAAGCGTAGACTTCGCAACTTGTTACGACTTTGAAATCACTGTTTCATTCGATTTTGCTCAGACTTTTGAGAAATGCTTGTACGGTTTGCATACATACATATTTTGGGAGATTAATCGTGTTTTGAAAGTGTTGTGAAAGTTAGACGTTGCAGTATAGCCGCCTATGCTGTGCAGTGGTTAGACCACCGGCTTCCAGAGATTCATAGTGGGTAGGGCTTGTCCTAAATCCAACTGTCTATCTGTTCTGTGGCGGTAGCCAAAGTAACTTAAGTTTTGAGCTTGATAAGTTTTTGTGTTCCGGATCGATATGTGGAACGCCGCCGGCAGCCGCGGCTGCTGGCGGTGCCTCGCGGCAGGACCGACCTGGTTAGCAAAGCACCGCTGGCGCGCTCGCTGCACTCCCTTAATCGCATTGCTGACACTATTGATTTGTTCTCGTGTTCTCTGTGTGAATTAACAAGGATTGCATTGTATGTTATTTGTTATTGTGAATGATATTGAATTGTTTATAATTTAATGAAACTCATATTTTATTATTATATTTTAAATTTATATTATTGCTAATTGTATTAATTGAATCAAATTGTATTTTATGTATGTAATGATTTAAAACTATATTAATTATTATTGTTATTGTTTTGGTAGGTCCTTAGTTAATTGCCCTAAAGACTAGGTATTGTATTATTTGATTTAAATTGTAATGTAATTTTTAATCGGTAATAATGCATAATAATGCCAGGCAGTTTGTTTGAAAGGTTTTCGTTCGAATTTCTTAAGAGTCCCTTCAGGGGTACCCCAAGGATCTCACTTGGGACCTGTTTTATTTACGCTTTATATCAACGACATTGGCAATACTCTTGTAAACACAAATAACTTGCTTTATGCTGACGATACTAAAATATATAGAAGTATAACTACCTACAACGATTGTCAAAAACTTCAGTCTGACCTTGATTCCTTTTCTGGATATTGTAATTATAACCAGCTCTTCCTCAACATTGATTAATGCCCCGTAATAACATACTCACGGAAACGATCGCCTATTATTTATAATTATACTATCAGTGATCATTACTCATCATTCATACTATCAGTAATTATAATTATAATATATTATAAGTTATTTTGCTCACAAAAAATATATAATAATAATAATAAATAAAAATGATTGTTTGCTCTTCGGAGCTCTAAAATTTTCTCAAATTCTGTTACTTTAAATTTTAAATGACTTGTATTCCTTTTTTTTGATTCAGTCTCAATGGACATACCTACGAGTATAATACGCGCGCCCTGTTTCAACTATAACATATATTATTGTCGGCACTGTTTTGTCTATTACCAGTACTACTCTAATTATAGAACTATTGTATGTAATGACTGTTTTGTGCGTCAAAATAAAAAAAAATAAAAAAAATAATAATAATTATTGATATTTTATAATGTTCTCAATCTATTGCCTTGGGCGTGCCTGTTATGATAGATCTGAGTTGTAAAATAAATAAATTAATTTAAAAAAAAACATTAAGAAAACGATAGCGAAGTTCGAAAAGAATAAAATGTATTGGATTGACATAAGATTGACCAAGTGATTTAGCGCGGCTTATGGCAGTCCCATATATTTTATTCTTTTAGAACTTCGCTATCGTTTTCTTAATGTTACTTTGGCTAAGCCTACTGTTCTGTTGTGTAGACAGAACGTCTACCCATTAACTTCACACTCTTTGTTTGTTTTTATTTATTACTCTTTTTTAATTTTTTTTTCTTTTGTTTGTATACTGTCTGCCTCTTCTTTTTTCTTTTTGTATTTATGTGTGTTGTTAATAAATGTTTTACTATTCTATTCTGTTCTATTCTACCTTCCAACACTTGTCTATGACAGTTTAGCAACAATATTAGTATACGACAGTTAAAGATACGATTAAATAGTTCCACAATAGTTGAGGATTCCGGGTGAAGTGCTCTTATTGCGAAGTGCGTTATCGTCACTTACCATCAGGTGAAATGAATAATAAGTACCTACATTTCCGTTAACAAAAAAAGTAAAAAGTAAATAGCCTGTAACTGTCCCACTGCTGGGCAAAGACCTCCGTCATTAAAATCAAGTCATCACTACAATTGATGGGTAATGGCTTAATCACCACGCTTGCCAAATGCGGGTTGGTAATCACAAACCCGGGCTGTGCACTGACTTAATCCGAAACGTACTTTGCCCGACCTGGGAATGAACCCGGGACCTTCTGGTATAGGGCCGAGCAATTTGCCACTTGGCCACTGAAGCATTAACGCGTAAAAAAAAGTTAAAAAATAATATTCCCAGGCATTTTCATATAAAAAATAAAAATAATGACAATAGATGCAATATCTACTCGAAAAGGTTTTTAAAAATATAGGTTACTTTTGTGTACCATTTTGCGATAGGCGTACAACGAGTAACCTATTAGGTACGAGTGTATTCACACTCGGCCCCCGAAACAGGAAACGAGCGGAGTAATTGAATGAAATTACAGTACGCGCTGTTTCACAATTAAAACCCATACCACCCGTGCAGCGCGGCGGGAAACTGGGAGGCCTTTTAAAAACACTATTTTCAGCGTCTAGTTTAGTCTACATTGTATAGTAGACTAGCTTTACTGGATTCTAGAAGATAATTATAACCTTCTTACTAATAAATATGCAACGTGCAACAGAAAAGTGTGGTAAAAATTAAAAGATCCAAAGAGTATCCCATCTAGATCTTGTATGTGTTCTTACTAAGACATAATTATTAACTTTAATTTGTCATGCCATTGTAAATTAAATATTTATATTAATGAAGTTATGCGCGTCAAGCGTGCATAAGCAAGCACTAGTGATCATAAATGTAAGTACACAGAGGTTACTGAACTAGGGCAAGTCACAACTTGTTAATTTTGATGTGATGTCACAATAGAAATATTTAATAAAAAATTGCATAAAAAATAAGTTGATAATTTATGTCTTAGTAAATCTGCCTATAAGATCGGATACAGTTTGGGTCTTTTAATTTTTACACCTTTCTGTTATACGTTGTAAAGTGTTTTTCATTAAGAGCGTTTACGCCGCACACTAGCGCCACTAATGAAAAAAAAACATATTATCTTATAATTAGAGATAGAAAATCAAATTATGCTCAACAAACTATTTGAATAAAGTAATTTTGCATTTTTACGTCACCTAATGAACACCTGACACGTTTATGGTTTAGTTAAATAAGACGTTACGGCCACTTTTATTTAACTATAACGCCTTATTTAACTAAACCATAACATGTCAGATGTTCATTAGGTGACGTAAAAATGCTAAATTACTTCATTCAGATAGTTTGTTGAGCATAATTTGATTTTCTATCTTTAATTACTAGATATGTTTTTTTTTTCATTGTCGGCGCTAGTGTGCGGCGTAAACGCTCTTAAGCTTTAGCGCTCGAACTTTGAAATCAAACAAAACAACCTGTGTAAGTGATATTGCCACAACTTTTATTTTATTTTAAAGGATATTCGATGACATTATGTATGGAATAAATTTCAGCCAAATGGCCGCCGAGACTCCGCTGTAGGTGTTATATCCTGACGAACCAATTTTTAATGACATCTTCGCATAAATGTGGCTCAATTTCACGAAGGACGCAAGTTATGTTGGCCTTCAGGGCGGCAATTGACTGTGGTTTGTCGGCATAAACCAGAGATTTTACGTAGCCCCACAGAAAGTAGTCGAGCGGAGTTAAGTTACACGATCTCGGTATCCAGTTGATGTCGCCGCGACGCGAGATGACGAAACCCTCGAACTTCTCATTCAATAAATTGAATGTTTAATAAATAAATTTAAATTTAAGGAAAGTCTGGTAATTTGGACCAATTTTTTTCAAACGCATTTTAAATATATATGTTGTTGATTTATACAAACGTTTTAGGTATAAAATAAAACAAAAGTTATTAGACTTTGCGTTTATTTAGCATTAATCAACATGTTATTTATTAATCATTCTGTCTGAGAGCCTAGAGTTCTGTGAGAAGAATGTATGAATGATAATTTATAATTTTTAATTAAGTTGTGTAAATTCAAACCCATTTTATTATTTTAACTAATTTTATTATTTTTATTGTTTTGATTAATTTTGTTATCTGTATTATTTTTTTTTTTTTTTTTACTATTTCAATCTATTTAAGGAAAATCTATTTTTAATAATGTATGATTTTGAATCTGATTTATTAATTATTGTATAATTTTTTATATTATTTTTAAATATTAATTATAGTAATTGGCTGAGGCCGTGATTAATTAAACAAATAAATAAATAAATAAATAAATGTTTCTTCTATCTATATAATGAATTAATAATTTTATGAAGCTAAATTACTACGGTCTCAAAGATTTCGCACTAAATTTAATTCAGTCGTATCTTAGCTCTCGAACACAAACTGTCGATATTAATGGAACTAAATCATCTGGTTCTCATGTAAAAATGGGAGTTCCACAAGGGTCCATTCTTGGTCCTTTTCTGTTTTTGATTTATATTAATGACTTGCCATTCTTTGTAGAGAACTTCTGTGAAATCGTATTATTTGCAGATGATACTTCACTCATTTTTAATGTAAGTAGGTGTAAGAATAATTACGACGATGTAAACAAAGCACTCTCTGATGTACTCAGTTGGTTTACTATTAATAATTTGCAGCTTAATGCTAAAAAAACAAAATGTATTAATTTTAAATTACCAAATGTCAAAAATGAACCAACTGATATAAGAATAAACGGTGATCGATTAGATTTGGTAGACTCAACAGTTTTCTTAGGTATAACCCTTGACTCAAAACTTCAATGGAATCCTCACATTTCGAAACTGGCCGGCAAACTCAGTTCTGCTGCTTATGCCATTAGAAAAATAAGGCAGTTAACAGACGTTGAAACTGCTAGAACAGTTTACTTTAGTTATTTTCATAGTGTCATGTCGTATGGCCTCTTACTGTGGGGAACAGCGGCTGATATTGAAACTATATTCATTTTACAGAAACGAGCAGTAAGAACAATCTATAGACTAGGTTCACGAACTTGTTTAAGAAATCTTTTTAAAGAAATTGATGTCTTGACAGTGGCGTCTCAATTTATTTATAATTGTATAGTTCTTGTACGTTGTAATATCAATTCATTTGCTAAACACAGTGATGTACACAATTTTAATACTAGAAATAAGTCAAAACTTGCAATGCCACTGTTCAGGTTACAGAAGGTGCTTGGTTCTTTCTTGGGGCAAGGTATACACTATTACGATAAAATACCAAATACTGTACTAGATTTACCTTTAGATAAGTTTAAAAAACATGTAAAGTCTTCTTTATTAAAAAAGGTTATTATACAGTCAAAGAATATTTAGAAGATAAAACAGCCTGGCTATAATAAAAAACATATACATAATACCACTTATAAATAGTGTCCTGCAGATAACAAAATAGCGTTGCATTGAACATTACAATTACTTTTATTTTTATTATTATTAACTATATTTTTTTTTGACTTTTACTAGTACTGTATGATATTGTAAAAAATTAAACTGGTAAATTATGTTATTGCTCTCTTAAATATTTTATTTAGTTATTTTTTATTTTTTGTGTTTTTTTACATGTTGTGATTGTCCTTTACATTTTGTGTTTTTATTTGTGATGGAAAGTGTCCTTTATGATAGGGCTTTTTCCAATATTTATGACGCTGTAAGGGAAAAAAGAGCTGGACACTTGCTGAGTTTCTTGCCGGTTCTTCTCAGTACAAGATCTCCCGCCCAGAGTAGATAGACTTACGAACCGATGGCTTAAAATGACGTTCATAAGAGCTATTTGTAGCCTAAACTGAATAAATGATTTTGAATTTTGAATTTTGAATAAAAAATCAACAAAATATGAGATCCGAGCTTTGTTCCAATTTAGCCAACTCGTTCTGTAATTTGGACCATAGGGTTGCTAAATTGGACTCCGATAGATTTCTAACTTAAAAAAACGTCAAAAAATATCATGATACGTGACAAACTTAGAAGTTATATGAAAAATTTAATATATAGTTGAGTCACACAAAACTTAATTAAATCTACAAAATTTTAGCCCTTCCCATAAAATAATCATCACAAATGTCAGGGTTTTAAGTACAAGTTTCATGATTCCAATTATGGTCAAACATGTGCTGTTTTAACTTCAAAATATGATTTACTTGAATGTCTTCAAACTCATCGCTAAACGAAGTCTGTTTTCCTTTTTTAAATTCCTATGCACTCATTTTGTATCGCCTTTATCTAAATGTCTCTTCAAAGTGACTTTAGGAATCTTTTACTTATAACCTTGCACATTTATTGAGACCAATACCCTCATTTCTGTAATCATGTATTGCATTTTTCAAATCTTTTTGCGTACTATTATAGTATTTTTTATTAGTCATCTGTAAGAAATAAAAATAGGTGCGGTAAATTAGACCAGTTCATTTTATCCAACTTTAGGTGGTTCATTTTACCAAACAAGGTGAATATGCAGCTTAAAAACCAACAAAAAAAATAACCCAATTGTTGCGGAAACCCACAACACACACTATGCTACTGTTTAAAATTAGGTTACACCTTAAAATCTACAAAATCCACTCACAGTTCCATGCCGCTCCCGCCGTCCAGAACGGGATCCATATGGTCTGATGGGGCCGGAATCCGAGTCCGGGTCTTCTCGGGTTCCCTAATCACACCCAACGACTATCCCAAGTGCACTTTTCCCCCGAGGAAATACCTGCTTTCTCCAGCAGCGGAGACGCCGACATCCAAACACGGATGGCGAATTGTACTCCCGATGCGATTCGCTTACGACGTACACACACACAAAACACAGGTTGCACAATACACTTAATTAGAGTAATACGGCTCCAAATGCCCTTATTACTGCTTAAAATCTATTTAATTATCAACACACGATAACCTATAAACCAGCCATTGTTGCCTTCCCGAGACAAGTGTACCAACAAAGAAAAAAGAACAATTAGTGATGGGGCCATTATGCCACTAAATAAATTGAATCTCGATAATCGATTCCCAAATCGATCCGTCCATAATACAAATCAAAGTTTTATTTCCAACAAAAATAAATGCCTGTTTATTTGCAACATCCCGCCACCCAAAGCGGACGTACCGCTTTCTAGCCTGAAATCTTAAACTAGTCAACCGGTAATCGAGCTAAGGTCGCGACTGCGCGATTTAGCACCGATCCATCAACCAACACTTGCGCCACACGCGGAGTCCCGTCCGCGCCCCAGATTAACTTTAAAATGCGACCTCGTCTCCAAAATAACGATGGCAAATTAGCCTCTTTTAATAAAACCAGATCCCCCTCCGAAGGGGGCGACGTCCGGTCTGTCCACCTTACACGCTGCTGCAATAAATGCAGATACTCCAGTGACCAACGACGCCACAAGTCCTGACTCATTTGTTGTATCATTTGAAAACGAGACATCCGGTGTCTGCGTTCATCCTTCCAGGGATACTCAGGCAGGGCAGTGAGTGGCTGACCGACCAAAAAATGACCAGGGGTCAGGACTTCCATATCATTTGCGTCAGAGGAGAGTGGACAAAGCGGACGCGAGTTGAGAACCGCCTCAACCTTACAAAACACAGTTGTAAGTTCCTCATACGTGAGGGTAGTTTCCCCGACTACCCGGCGCAAGTGGGTTTTTGCCGATTTTACCGCGGCTTCAAATATCCCGCCCCAGTGGGGACAGGCTGGCACACTAAATCGCCATGTGATTCCCCGCTGTGCGAGAGCTTGACTTATGCTATTACAATTTTTATCCAGAAAATCGTTCACATATTTTAAGTACTTGGCAGTGCCTCTGTAGTTGGTACCGTTGTCGGACCGAATGAGAGAAGGTAAACCCCGTCGCGAAACAAAACGATCCAGCCTGGCGACAAAGGCTTCCGTAGACAGAGCCGAAACCACTTCCAGGTGGACGGCCTTAGTGGCCAGGCAGACAAAAACGCACAGGTATGCTTTCGTGACCCTAGTGTTACGATAGGCTGTGGTTTTCACCAGAAACAGTCCAGCAAAATCCGTACCGACCCCGTCGAACGGCCTAGTAGTCTGACAAACCCGGTCAGAAGGGAGATCCCCCATCTGTGGCTGCATAGTGGAGGCCTTCACCCGATAACAAGCCACACACTTAAATAACACGCTGCGAACCACTCTCCGAGAGGACAAAATCCAGAACTCCCTCTGTAATATCGCCAGTAACACATTACACCCCGCGTGAGCGTTTTTCAGGTGTCTATCCGAGACCACCAGTTCTACCAAAGGTCCTCCTTTGGGGAGTAGCAGAGGATGACGGCTACCGAAGGGCAGGTCGGCATTTTTGAGGCGACCTCCAACGCGTAACAGTCCATCCGCATCCAGAAATGGGTTGAGCCGAGAGATCGCTCCCTTGAGCTTTGCGCGACCGACGCGCAAAATCTTCAGTTCGTCCTCGAACCGGCCAGCTTGAACCAGCCGTATCAGGGCCAACAGTGAACTCCTGCGTTCCTCAGCACCCGCCACAGGTGATAACTGCCTCTTGTCTGGATGGCGGCAGTTATGTAGAAATCTCCGGATCCAGCAAGTTACACCTAGCAATTTGTCCAGTTTGCTGTATCGAGCCGTCAACCAATTCGGATCTGGCCTTGACTCGTTTGTTGTCACCAAAACTTTTATTCCAGGGATCATCCCTAGAGAGCCATAACCCACCAACCACCCATGGCCTTACCGACCTTCCGGTCATACAGGCCGAATCGCGGGAGATGCGCGCGGAACTTGCTAGAGAGCCATCGATCATGGTGACCGGCCATGATGACTCACCCTCCTTTAACCACTCTGGACCCCACCAGAGGGCATGCTGCACCAATTCCGGCGCGGTGCAGCCCCGAGAGGCACAATCGGCAGGATTCCAGGGGCCGGGAACGTGCCTCCAACAAATTTCGATGCCCGAGTTCTGTACCTGAGATACCCGATTGGCCACAAACGTTTCCAATACGTGGGGTGCCCCGCGTAGCCATGCCAGAGCTACCTGACTGTCAGACCAGGCGTAGACATTCCGGATGTCCACCGTAGACGTCAGTTCCTTGTGCACGTGGCACAACAGTTTGGCCAATAGATGCGCCCCGCAAAGCTCCAGCTTCGGGATTGTCAGCCTAGTTTTGAGGGGAGCCACCTTGCTTTTAGCCAGAAGCAAGGAGACGGCGACTCGACCCTTCGAGTCAACCGTTCGCAGATACACCACTGCGGCATACCCTCGTTCTGACGCATCGCAGAAGCCATGTAGGCTTGCCCTGTATTTGCCCCGCGGCAAGATCCGCCGCGGCAACGCCACCTGATTGATCGCCTCGATCGTAGAGATCAGAGCGAGCCAAGTGTCGAGTGAGAGCCCTACCAGTGGCTCATCCCACGAGACTCCGAGTGTCCACAGTGTTTGCAATAAACACTTCGCCATAAAAATGCACGGGCTGATCCATCCATTTAGAACAAACATCCGAGCGATGGTGGAAAGGATCGTCCTTTTCGACCAAACTCTTGTAGTTTCCAGTTCTACCCGGAATGTGAAAATATCGTGAACCGGCTGATATTTAATTCCCAAAACGGCGATAGAGTTCGGGTCCCTTGCGTCCTCGAATAGCTGAGGATTCTGTTGGTGATCTTCCGGAATCCCAACCAGAAGCTGTGGCTCGTTGGATAACCATTTTCTCAACCCATAACCACCAGCCGCGAGGAGTCCGATCAGCTCATTCCTGATGATGAGCGCCTCCTCCAGAGAGGCTGCCCCTGTGCAGATATCATCTACGAACACGTCACGTGTCAGTACAGCGGCTGCCCGGGGAAAGCGAGCCCGTTCCTGCTCCGCCAGTTCCAGCAGTGACCGGATGGCAATGAAGGGACTCGACTTCAGGCCGTACGTGTTGGTGTTGAGCTCGTAGACGGTGATGGGATCCTCCGAATGTTTCCTCCAGAGTATTAACTGAAACCTCCTGTCCGCAGGATGTATTACTGTTTGGCGGAACATCATCCGGATGTCCGCACCGATCACCACCTGGTGTCTTCGGAAATTTAAAATGATGTCGACAATGTCCCGATGTAACTTCGGACCAGAATGGAGACATTGGTTCAATGAAACTCCAGTCGACGACGGTGCCGATCCGTTAAAAACAGTCCGTAGTTTTCCAGATGAGGCCTTCAACACCGCGTGGTGAGGCAAGAAAAAATGATCTGTCGTTGTCCAGTCGACAGTCGCCCGCGACATATGCCCCAAGGCCTCGTATTCTCGCATGAACTCGATATACTTTTCCCGAAGTACCGGATCGCGAGACATACGACGCTCCATGGACAAGAGTCGTTTCTCTGCCAACGCCCTCGATTTTCCCAAGAGAGGGGGACAGTCGATAAAGGGCAGTCGAGTTTCGATCCTACCCGACGCCATCCGGCGTGTGTGATCCTTATAAAAGGTTTCGCACTCCACATGCTCCGGATCCAGACGGGAGACCATGGGAGGCTCTTCCAGTTCCCAGAATTTTTGCATCGTCCTAGCGATGGAGGTAGTAGCGACGACAGGTGAGACATCCCGCGTCTCCTGGTCGAAAACCGGTCCCATTAAAACGTGTCCAAAGATGGTAGGTATAGCTACCAACGAAGAGCGGCCCAGAATCCGCTGAGGCCCTAAAAGGATCCAGCCCAGTACATCCGCTCCCAATATGAGGTCCACCGGAGCCGGCTCCTCGAAATGAGGGTCTGCCAGCATGAGACCTGATGTGTCAGACATTGCGTCCCGCGGAATGTCTGTCGGTGGATGCCAACCCAGCAGATTGTCGAGTACGATCGCGACCGCCGCAATCCGTATCGAAGCGGAATGCACAGGAGAGAAGAGAATGTGGGTCTGACCAGACAGACCCCCCACTTCTGTATCTCCGACTCCCCGAATCGGAACTGAGGGAGGCGCGCACTCCAGACGTAGGCGCCTCGCTACCCTCGTAGTAATTAAGCAGCCCTGTGACCCAGTGTCTAGGAGGGCTCGTATCCGGACGAAGTCCCCCCTAGGTCCCCAAACGCGTACCTGCGCGATGGGCAAAAGAACCGTCCTCGGTTCCGACGTAGCCCGACCACAGGCTAGTCACGCGTCAGAGCCAGCAGCCGACCCTGTCGAACCGTGATGACTCGGCCAGTAAGTCGGACGCGTGCAGGCCACCATCCGGGGTGGTGCGTATCCAGCTGCCCTACCATACCGGTGATAGGGTGGGTGGTATTCCAACCTCGGGTACTCGTGCAGTACCGGTGAGAACTGTTGACGGTTCTCATGTCGTTGTTGTTCCGGCAACGGCGGCGGAGGATACGCGTACGAGTATCCGGGTGTTGGGTCCGGAGGTGGGGCTCCCTGTACCCAGTGGCCCTTAGAGGCACCAACTCCAGGTGTTGGTCGCGCCGGGTGCCTGGTTGTAGCCAGAACCTGGCTCCGTTCCGGCGGTCCCCAACTCACCTGAGCCGGGGTATACGAGGGGTTGTAGTGTGGCGGCCGTGGCGGACTCCGTCTTTCCGGAGGCGGAGTTGACCCCGGCCCCAAACCGCCACCCGTGGGAGATCCCCTCTCCCGAACCGGTGCTGAGCCCTCAGCACTACGGGTGCACAGTAAGCGATGGTGCGGTCCGCCGCACACATAGCAAGGCCTCGCCTGGGGACACTCATTATACCTATGTCCTAAAAGGCAGGCATAACACAATCCTCGTGTCCGAACGAGGTTTCGGCGCTCTTTTGTGGGCAGCCCGAGAATTGCTGGACATAGCTGTTCCAAGTGCTGCTGTCCGCAAATCCGGCATCCAGAACCGGGGTTGATGGCGGCCGCAGCCACCAGCCTGCCGCGACCCTTCCCTGGGTTGCGTGGCGGCTGGGCGCCGTAGACTCCGGAAGTGCGGGCCGGCGCACTTGTCGGAGCCTCCTGGGAGGCTAGCTGGTTTTCCAGCAGGCCAGCCTCCTCTTCCAGGAACTCCAGAAGTTCCCCTATCGAGGGCAGAACGCTGCCGAGATCCTTGTGGACCAGTCGATTCCGCTCGAACTTGTCCCTCATCTCCTGCGACAACTTGGCCAGAACGATGTGCAGAAGAAGGAAGGACCACTGGTCGACGGGCAGTCCGAGCGTCCTTAATCCGTTTAAGGACACGGTGAGCGGGGTGATCAGCTGCGCCCTCAGCTGAGCCCTATGGTTGACCCTCGGCAATCCCAGCAGATGGGTCACGTGCGCGTCCGCCTGAAGACGCGGCTTCTCGTACCGCTTCTCCAGCAGCTGCATGGCGGTGTCGTAGCTCGCATCCTGCAGCTCCAGATGCTGTACGAGCTGTCTGGGTTCTCAGTCTAGGAAGGAACGGAGATATGCCAGCTTTTCGGCCTTGGTGAAATCCTTCCGAGTATCCACCAAGGCCAAAAACATGTTCCGGAATCCAGCCCAGTCCCGCATACATCCGGTGAAATGCGGGACCTCCAGGGCACCCAATCTTCCCATGGCGCTGGGTCCAGGGGTGTGGAGCAAAGCGGGGCGCGCAACAGGCTTCCCCTCCCGCAGTCGCTCGATGTCCTTCACCCGCTGATGGACCTCATCGTAGATGTCTTGGATGTGCTCCAGATCCTTGACATATTGGGCGTGGAGGGCCAGCTCCTTCTCCCCGACCGGGTCGGTTGACAATAGAGCGGTTACCGACCGCTCGGCCAACAAGAAACGACCCTGCATTTCTTTCGAACGCGTCTCCAAGGCGTCCTCCCGGTTAGGCCGATCTATTAATGCAAGCAGCCCGGTGAACCACCGGAGCTGCTGAGCCAACTCCTGCCGTGACGCTGTCATTATAAATAACTTAAACTAAATAAACCTAAACACAAAATTAAAACGAGTCAACGAAAACACGGAATCGATTATCCCGAATCGACTCGATGCTTTCAATTGAAAGAAATTTAATAACAATTAACGTTCCGAGAAATGTCTCAGCCCAAATACAACGGTACTACCAACCTTACAATTCAACCGCACCTGTCCCGGAAGTGCGATTTTACACGAAATGAGCTTAACCTATTACGAACTAACAAAATACACAAAATTACACCGATTTATCTAGAGGTCCGGCAGTAACCACGCTCTGCTACCAAATGTTGCGGAAACCCACAACACACACTATGCTACTGTTTAAAATTAGGTTACACCTTAAAATCTACAAAATCCACTCACAGTTCCATGCCGCTCCCGCCGTCCAGAACGGGATCCATATGGTCTGATGGGGCCGGAATCCGAGTCCGGGTCTTCTCGGGTTCCCTAATCACACCCAACGACTATCCCAAGTGCACTTTTCCCCCGAGGAAATACCTGCTTTCTCCAGCAGCGGAGACGCCGACATCCAAATACGGATGGCGAATTGTACTCCCGATGCGATTCGCTTACGACGTACACACACACAAAACACAGGTTGCACAATACACTTAATTAGAGTAATACAGCTCCAAATGCCCTTATTACTGCTTAAAATCTATTTAATTATCAACACACGATAACCTATAAACCAGCCATTGTTGCCTTCCCGAGACAAGTGTACCAACAAAGAAAAAAGAACAATTAGTGATGGGGCCATTATGCCACTAAATAAATTGAATCTCGATAATCGATTCCCAAATCGATCCGTCCATAATACAAATCAAAGTTTTATTTCCAACAAAAATAAATGCCTGTTTATTTGCAACACCAATAATACCGGCAAACGCTTCACATGCTTTTATTGCACACTAATTTATGCTTCGAAATTATATATAAGAAACCCTCTATGCTTACCTTTAACTGTGCTACACACTTAGCACGAATCGAAGAAAATTACATCAAAAACTACAAAAAAAGATTTTTCAAAACAAAACATAAACGTTCAATGTCAAAAGAAAAAGAATATGGCAGATATCCAATGAAGTTAACTGCGTATCGCTGGGTGTTAACAACAAAGAAATAAAATAAATATTTTACATAATATGAGGGTGGTCCAATTTAGTGGCCGGTCCAATATACCATACTTTCCCCTACATTTTACAAATTCTACGCATTGTTGAAGCGTGTAGCGTTCCATGGTGAATTGTCACCACTGAATATTCATGTCAAATCTCACAGGTATCGCTTTACCAAGATGGCCGCTATACGCTGTTAAAGTTCGAGCGTCCCTATTGAAAAACCATTTACAAACTCTCACTTCCTTCTCCCTAAAAGTGGAAGACAGAAATTTTATATCTATTTATTTAATTAATTAAAACTGTAACAAAAACCAATTACATAAATAGCAAAAAAAATACATTAATAATAAAGAATACAATTCATAAAAACAGAAATAAAAATAAAGCAAATTTAATCAAAAAACACAAATAATTTCAATTATACAATAAAATATTACAATTCATTAATTCACATTTATTTACAAAATATATAAAAATGAAAAAGTGGAATTATTTAAAATGTAATAAATTAACATTACTATCCTTAAAACATACGCATTCATAACTTTTTCTTTCACATAAACGCAAGCACTCTGGACAATATGTTCAACCATCCATCTGCAAACAAATCGCATTCGGGATTGGCTTCTAGGAGAGCATTGATTAATGAAAGGCTGCGCGTTATAGGCTTATGGGTGAGCACAGTGCCTTGATCTCACCTGATGTTAAGTAATGATAAGGCCAATGGTGAAAGCGCACTTCACCCGGAATCCTCCACTGGTAAGACACTGGCTATGTTATCTCTAGCTGCCGAAACACAAT
This sequence comes from Eudonia lacustrata, assembly GCA_947562085.1. Lineage (NCBI taxonomy): Eukaryota > Metazoa > Arthropoda > Insecta > Lepidoptera > Crambidae > Eudonia > Eudonia lacustrata. The sequence continues at coordinate 1,963,903 of OX387317.1, read as the reverse complement.
AATGCTACTACCGTTGGTGTTTTGCTAGCCAGGCAAACAAACAAGCCCTACCACCAACAACATTTTTACAATATGCTACGAGTAAAGTTAACTAAGATATTCTTTATAACAAAAATAACAAACTAAAATGACCCGAATATCTGTTACTATTCGCTTACATTAAGCTTTAATACTAATGAAATTAAACACCGTCACTGGAATTCATCAGCCGAACGTTTTAATTGAGCCAGCTCGGAATACTAAGTTATGTAATCCTGGCCAAGTTGCAGCGAGGGACGGGGCAAGCTGTATGTATGTATAACTCCGCCTTATTATTTGAGGTCACTGAATGCTAACACAAGGGGACGAAATTGCTCCAAGTAATTGATCTAGGTCTCCGATCTCGGCTGCAACAACTTTTGAGTAAGACAAATTGTTGATGTTGGACTTCAGATGTTATTGTTGGGGGCGGTCGATCTTACTAATCCTGGTAACGAGGGAGGGAGCTAAACAAACTGTACGGGCAGCGTCAAAGTGACTTACGAGCCGATAGCGTAAATACTTTTTAACCGCCTCTATGGTCTAGTGGTGAAGGCTACCGGTCTAACTCTCAGAGGTCGGGGTTTTTCCAGTAGGACTACATGTATGTGTACTCGGTTTGGTTAATAGTAGGGGTTGTTTTAAATCCGCCTGGCTAGCTACCACCATCTTATCTAAACGTGACGCCATATTAGTGATAAGATAGCCAGTTTCTCGGTGGTTGAGGATTCTGGTGAAGTGCGCATCCATCTTTGGCCTTATCATAATTAATATAAGGTAAGATAAAGACAAAATGCTTACCCATATAATTTTTTTTTAAAAAGTTCTTCGGCTTTGTGGTAAAAAATAATAAAGATATTTACTAAGTATCTGCGTTTGTCCAGCGGTGGACGTCTTTAGGCTAAGATGATGATGATGAAGAATATCTATCGAAAGGTGGCTAGCAAGAGCTGGATAGGAGTAAGTAGTCGCGGATACTAGACAGTGGCGTGCACTTCGAGAGGCCCAGCAGTGGACTAATATAAGCTGATGATGATGATGATATTTTACTATGATTCGATAGTCATATTGATTGCAATGTGGTTTTGAAAATAAATCATATTATAAATAACTAGCTGTGCCCCGCGGTTTCACCCGCGTTCTATTAGTCATAGCGTGATGTAATATTGCCTATAGCCTTCTTCAATAAATGGACTATTCAACACAAAAATAATTTCTCAATTCGAATCAGTAGTTCCTGAGATAAGCGCGTTCAACCAAGCAAACAAACAAACTCTTTATAATGTTAGTCATCATCTCATCTCATCATCATCTCAGCCAAAGACGTCCACTGCTGGACAAAGGCCTCCCCCAAGGATATGAGGGGTATTTGCCGTAATCGCCACGCTTGGCAGGCCGGTTGGCGATCGCAGTTGGTTGAGGGTACCATTCCAGAGGATGGGCAGCAGCATCTCTCTGAGGTTACCATCAACCTACTGCGATAATATTAGTATGATGATATAATTTTCAGAAAATCAGACCATAACTATATAGGTAGGTATCTAGTTTCCATGGTACAATTTAATCTTAATTTGCCAACAGCAATTAGTGTAAGTGTTAGAAATGTAACAGCCCTCTTTTTGCATCAGGTGCTGACACTAATTAAATGGACTACATAACTGTAAATATACCAAAATGCAAGCTAAGTACTCGGTGTTGTAAAACATCAGTGAATCGTATATCTCGCAACATTAAGTAACTTATCCAAGCTTTTCATTTAAGGCGCTGACGACTATGAAACAGTGCTCAGTGTCGGTCTGCATAAGAGCAAAGAGATGCAAGTCTTAGAAAATCGATATTTGTCAAAAAACCTAGATGTTTTATCTTAAAAATCGGTTGTTGTGGAGTTCCTTGTGGTAGGCCTTTTGTCCAGCAGTGGACGTCTTTTGTCTAAAATTATAATGGCGATGATGACGATGATACCTAGTTTCATCAACGTACTTTGATAAATCAAAGAGATAATCATGTATCCAGTACTGTTTAGAGGTGACTTTGGTTTTTTTAATTTTTTGATTACCATCCATAGCTGAAGCGCATTTCATAGTTGTCAGCGCCTTAAGTAAGCACAATCAAACGGTCCGCATATTCCGCTACCTATTGTTTTAAAAAACCGATATTCCGCAGCCGGGGGCGATTGACTACAAATGAATATTCGATTTATAAGGCTAGTTAGTCGTACCGTACCGTTTACGCTTCAGTCTTGTTTGCGGAGGCTCAGAGGCAAGCTGAAGACTTTCCTTTTTTTATTTAACGATTCTTTCGAGTTGTCGCTTTGGGGATTGTTTGAAAAGAACTTTTGCATTTGAGAAGCTAAAGCGAGCGCAGTAATGCTTGAAGTGCGGTTCGTTATTACATTAATTTGTGAAAGTAGCCGCGGATTGTGGTCAGTTGCGTGCCCTTGGCTCTCCAACCTCCAACCTTAAGTCTCTGCCTACCTCCAGCAGAGGACTAGTATAGACTGATGATGATGATGAATGATACAATTTATTATATAGGTACTTAGCGCTTTACATAACTCTTATTTAAATTGGCATGACATATAAAATTTCAACATTAATTGGATCAATAATTAGGCCGTACCTTGCAGACTAGATGAATAAAGTACAGGTTAAAATAAAACATTAACTCGAGAATATTTGTAAAATATGATATATTTTAATAGTCACTTACAGTCGTCAAAGTCAAAAAAAGTTAACGTTGTTGGTAAAAGAAAGTTAACACTTCTAAAAATTAATAACAGGATACGACCTTTCAACTATGAAACGCTAACTGCTTACGTAGGCTGAAAAAATAGGTCCACCATTATAAAGTCAAAGCTATGCCCGCAAACAGCGTCATTGATTGTAACGACATCTGCCGGCGAGCGCCCTAATTAAATCACCAATTCATATTCTCTATCCGATACCCAATCAAAGGCGGATGGGGCGGGCGCGAGGAAAAAACGGAACGTTGTGTACGGTGGTTCAGTAGGAATTGATAAAGATATTTTTTGTATTTGGCATCATAAAATAAATATATAATAGCTTTTGACTATGTACGGACATGTGTTTAAACCTAACAGCGGAATATGATCGGTCTCCTTTGTAAACTGTCTTTGAGGACATACGCAATACTATTTTTATGTTTAGGTACTTTAAGTCGACCGAAGGCGTCATCCTGAAATTTGTTTTTATAATTTTGTTGTCTTTCTAATTTCCTTTATAACTTGTTTTCGTAAACGGTTTCTATACGCTTCTTTTTTATAATTATACCCTTCTAATGTTAAATATGTATGAGGGTAGGCTTCTAGGCCGCCGTATTTTGCACGCCGGTGGCTGGTACATTTTTACTGAAATATACAGGTGGAGAATATTATTTTCCAAAATTTACGTGGCCCAATGAAATCAAACTCTTATTAGGTACGAATTTGCTCACGTTTAATTTACATATAATTTATCATAACATTTCACTATAACCATAAAAATGGTTATTTAAAATTAAAATGCGAGTAAATTTGTAAAATGTGTTTGATAGATAGATAGATAGATAACATCTTTATTCGGACACTATACACACAATATACAATCTTAAAAAAAACAACAATTACACTAAAAACAAACATAATTTCATAACACAACTATTAAAAAATACAAAAATGTGTGTGTGCCGCAGCATCTCAAAAGGGTCGTTGCTCAGCGAGGTATTCATTTCAATACTAATGCTGAATTAGACCTACCTACTTTGAAGACAAAAATGTTGGATTGCTCAACCAGAAAATTGGCCTTACCTTTGTAAAGTGCAGCTCCAGCCGTTACGATTCCTCTTCACTGAACCCCAATAAGCGGCGTTCAAGACTTTTGTAATTAGCTTGGCGGCAGCCGGGTAAAAAGTGCCCAATATGAATATGCAAGGGCTCTATTTGTGCCCGGATGCGTTCTGAATTATTAATGCTTACCTTATATTTATTTATTATAATAGGATACGCTAGCTCTCGCGATAAGCCAGCGTACACTCGTTTTGACGTTGTATGGTGTGCCACAAGGAGGCAACTTGGACCCGCTTCTTGTACAACTTTTTGTGAAATTATCTCTGATATTCGCTGTTCTCACCATGGAACGAACGTTTTTTAATTATATTTTAAAATTGTTATGTTATAGAACCTGACGCCGCTGTAACTCTTATAATGGACTACTTACGGAGTTTCTTTTTGTTTTACCCCAAAATACTGCCTATTCTTATGTATTGTAGAGAATGCCATTGCCACGATAAGTCCCCTTTTCGTTATTACTAGGCCGTGGCGGGTTACGGCTTATCTCTCCAAGTGACACTGTCCATGTAGGATGACATGAGCCCAGCTGTGGGACATTCATAGCTTATAAGATTATCATACCTAAAAAAGTTACGTAGTATTTCTAAACCTAAAACTAAAAACATACCTTAATAAGCCTTAGCTTAAGATTGTTAGTCGCAAATCGAAGCTGAAGCGAAAACAATGCCACAATTAGCATCACACGCTCGGTTAGCGGTGACTGGCGAGCTTCTGGCACATCTTACAACTACTACCTCCTAAGTTTGGCACTTAGTTGTTTCGCTAACTTGCGCCTGCGATGTCCGTAGACCTTACTACGGGTCGCGGTTTGAGATTCAGAATGAGACAATAATGAAGATTATGCAATTACGGATAATTGAATCAGATAAATTGTAATTATTATTATTTTTAATTTCCACGGAATTCGTTTGCAATTAAATTATGTTTAGAAATTAAATTGTAAAATATGTTACTTAAGATCCCACTATTTAGAATTTTATTGATTTGCTGCCACCTAGCCTAAAAAACTTTCGCCATCTTTAGATCAGCCACAACAGCGGTATCTACTTAGCTTACTTAATTAATATCTTTAAGTTGTATTACTTATCTTTAACTACATAGATCTATAAACGCAACCGTAAAAAAAGAAACATTTTAAACTGTAACAATAATTTTTATAGCAAATAACTTATTACATTACCCAACCGTTAATTTTATATGTCGCACAAAACCGTCCACAAAATTCCACTGCGAACGAATACGAATTCAAAACAATTGAATGTGCAGCCATAGAATACCATAACATTAATTGGGAGCCGCACCACTGGCCAATTGCCGTGGCATTCTTGAACCGAACAAATGGTAGGTATTGACAAATGGTAGCGGTGCGGTTTTTGGAACGTACCCGCCCCACCCAACGGTCCGAATTTAACAGTATTAAATTATTTTCGATAGCGCACAACAAGAGCGTCCCGACACAAAATACGGAAACTAAAGAAGGTAATTCCTACATACTGCGGTCGAGCAACGCACAGATAGACACGGAATCCCAGAACAGCCCCCTAGACAAGTGGCAAAGCGCTGATAGAACAAAAATCTAATAGAATGATCAATGTATGGGATTGATATAAATCAACGATACGTAGACGTTTATGTCAATCCCATACAATAATCATTATATTTAATTTATATTCTATAAGCGTTTTGCCACTTGTCTAGAGCGCTGGACACACAGAAAAGACGTCAGACGTGGACGGGGCGCGGACAGGGAACAGACGGGACGCCGCGCCGCGCCGCCACTGTCGCGATTTTTTAAAACATATAGTACGTGACGCTGGGCGCCGCGAGTAATGATGGTTTTCAACCAACTCCATTCAGCCGTCCGATTTTGACACGATAACATGTCGTCTGCTGCCCCGTCCCTCGTCCGCTCGCGCCCGTGCCCTGTCCTTTCTGTATGTTTTACAATAGGGCGCAGACGAGTAAGCATCATGTCCGCGCCCTGTCTTTTCTACATGTTTTGCGTCGCGATGCTTCTATACATTTTGTATGAAAGGGACGCCTAAGAGACTCTTGTCTGCGCCCCGTCCGCGTCTTACATCTTTTCTGTGTGTCCATCGCTTAGAGCGGTAGCTCGGAACAGTCCGATTGCAGCTGTTGCGAAATTCCGTGTTCGTGAGATGTTATCTATGTGAATCACTAATTGCAAAAAGGGCACTTTTCATACTTTCACCCAAAAATGGTTTTTTGAAATTAATATGCTCTCCAAAATTTTATCTACATTCTCTGGAAAAAAGGCATATCGACTCTGTATATTTTCCGAGTTGTATGAGTGCCGTCTACACTGTTTATCGCAAAAAGGGCACGTAAACATTGCTCACGTGCCCTTTTTGCTCAAATTTACAATACAAAATATTCGGGTGGCCGACAGAAAATAGAGTTCAGCGAGATGAACGAGTCCATAATTCATAATTTTAAGTTTTTGTACCATTAAGAAATATAATAAATATGATTAGGTACTTTCAAAAAATTGTAGTTTGAATTTACTTAGTCAAGTGTAAAAAGGGCTCATGTCAGCAGTTTCTTGCAAAATGGGCACAAGTCCATGAAACAGCCAATAAATTGTAGATTGTAACAGTACATACCTTTATTTGTGTCACAATAGGTTCCTATATGACAATTGGAAACAAAAACATTGGAAAACAAAACTACACTAAAAAAATTATTAAATAAAAAGATATTAAATATTTTATAGTTTCTGAAAAGTTTACACTCCTTGACAAGTGCCTTTTTTGCAATTAGTGATTCGTGTTTGTGTTCCTCGTGCGCGTTGGTACGAATCTTATCTTTTGAAGCTTTCTTATTTTATGGTCCCGGCGCAACTCCGAACTGGGTTATGTTCGGAGCTATTTATTTGCATACAGTGTTTAGCAGTTCGGAATTGAAGATAGAATTACTTGTATGTTTGATACAGTGTTGTTGTTTAATTTTCATTTGGTAGCTTTATCATGATTGTTATTAACAGTTTTGATTGTGTGTTATTATTTTATGTTGTACAAATAATGGAAGGTATTCAATGAACAACACTACTCGATCTTTTTCTGTGCAAGTCATAGGAGGCGAAGAGAGTCAGAAATATGTTTTACTTCATACACTTCACTGATCACCTTTTTAATTGATAAAGTCTTCAATAATGTCAAGCAATCTTAAACACTACTTTGGAATAACAAATTATTGGTAGACATTAAGAAATCATCATCATCTCATCATCAGCTTAAACCCTGCTACTGCTGATATCAGACCTTCTCATAAGAATAAGAGTAGCACATTTGAAGATCATTCCATAAGATGAGCTGGCTCATTGTAAGTTACGACTTTAGCGACCACCGCTAACCGCCTTTGTGGTCTAGTGGTTAAGACCACGCTCCCAGAACCAGAGGTCCCGGGTTCGATTCCCAGCGGGTACATGTTTGTGTATTCGGTTTGGGCTTGTTTGTCCGTCTGGCTAGTTACCACCATCTTATCTAAATATAACATGTGTTAGTAGCATTGTTGTGTTCTGGCATAAGATAGCTAGTGCCTCGGTAGTTGAGGATTCCGGGTGAAGTGCGCTTCCACCGATGATAAGGCCGAACCTTATCATCACTTAACTTATGTTTTCATATAAATAGACTTTCTTTTGTTTTTCCGCCATTCACTTGATTTTCCGCCATTCACTTGTTTTTCCGCCATTCACTATCTGTGTGAACAAGGCATAAGAAGTTGTTGCATATTTTTTGCGTTTTGCACATTTCGATTGTGGTGACAGGATGTTCAGAAACGTAAGTATGACTAGGAGGAAATGTGTATCCTCGTAGTCATACTGATATGACAGATTAGTATGACCACCAGGAAACGGTGGGTGAGACGAAGGAAGCTTACCCGTAAAGTATTTAAAAAAAGTTCAAATTCTTAACGTGCTTTCTAAAACACGGAGTAATCTTAAATGTTAATTTATAAACGTCTTCGAATACGTTGCTTTATACCCACTCGATCGACTGTCTATCTACAACCGCCAAAGTCAAGAAAAGAAAAATTAAAGAAAATGCTTTTTAGCCAGGTGAAATACGTCGATAAAAGTTGTGCCTTCGGAATAAACTCACTATGAAAGTTGGCAAGTTCTGTTACGCGAGTGATCCCAGGAGGCTGTTTATTTTACGGCTGCAATATTTGTGCGAAACTTTCGAGACGGCTTCGGACGTTGTTTGAAGGTCAGAAAGCTATGGCGATTGGCAGTCGGGGTGGGTGGGACGCCATTTTGATTAATTGTAATAAATTCAGGAGCAAAAGAATACTTATTCAACAGTTATTTTTCAAATTCAAAATATGTTAAGAATTTAGGTAGATACCTATTATAGGTACAGGTATTTCGTACTTATCTAAGGCACCAGTCTCCTAGAGAGTGTATAACTGGACCCTATACTTTTTGCAAGCTATAAAAGTAGCCATGTGCTTTGCTAACCTATTAAACTTTCCGTATTTTACTTTTCTTTTTGTGACACCGAAATCAAACAACTTTTACGGATCTACTCGCGTTTATTTTACACATTACTTATTTAATGTTTATTCTGACGTTTCGAACCCTTGTGACATGCTACTAAAGTGGTCAAAGATGTGTAAACTAAGAAACATACAACATAATTATCAGAAACTATTTATTAAAATAACCCATAGTTAATTAGGTACCTTATTAATTAACCAATAAAACAATTTATTTAAAATCATCACATGAACCTGTTTGGATGTCTTGCGCGTTTTGTATAATAAAATATTTCTATATGACGATAATTAGAAATCGAAATCTCAAGAATTTACCCTCTAAATCTAACAATCTTCCCATCGTGACTTACTTACAACCACTTTATAAGCACTTTCATGTATTGCGACGAAATAATACTAACTTCAATTATCAGCAAAACTAGCTCTAAAAGAACGTTTATAAACCTTTTCAATAACTACCACTGAAATAACATACCACAACCATTTTGAGGCAGCTTACTAACAACAGCAAAACCAAGTCACCTTTCAAGAACAAACTAGTCGGGCTGCCCAATTCTGAGACATCAGCTGAATGCAATCCATCCGCTCCTTGCCAGCTGATTTGACGTTATCAGCCGCGTGACGAGGGTCCGCCAAAACAATGGCCGCCCATCCATTATATATTACGCTGCTTCAAGCGATCGCTATTGTACACTTAGTTCTAGCTGGTGTCCTCAGTCATTAATCTAAGTCGAAAAATGTTATAACTCTCCTCCACGACGCTTGGGGGGTGTTGTATGTTACAATTTCGTGGACGCCAGGGAATATTGCCGGGAGATGCAGGGTAAAGGGTTGGTTAAGAAGGAAAAATGCGTTGTTTTCTATTTTAATTTGAAAAGGACGAATCGATGCCGGATTTTCCTTAATTTGTTCAAAGAACACCGCGTAAAATCTAGTTAGAGACGGGACACACTTTTTTTTTATATTTACGGGTAAGCAAAGTGTCTTGATCTCACCTGACGTTAAGTGACGAGAAGGCCAATTGGTGGAAGCGCACTTCACCCGGGATCCTCAACTACCGAGGCACTGGCTATCTTATCTCTAGCTGCCGGAACACAACAATGCAACAAACATTGATGTTATGGCGACATATTTAGATAAGATGGTGGTAGATTGCCAGGCGGACAAACAAGTCCTACCACCAACCAAATCGAGTACACAAACATGTACCCCCGCTGGGAATCGAACCCGGAACCTCTGGATCTAAACCGTTGGTCTTAACCACTAGACCACAGAGGCAGTTGAACGCTTGTGCGCTTGTGCTTGTGTGATGACATGCCTTCTAGAAACCTTTTGAGGATCTTCGATCTTCAAAAATTGCTTCTAACATTGTTGTTATGGCGACAGATAATAATAATATGGTAGTAGCTAGCAAGGCAGATAAAGAACAACTTTACTACCAACCAAATCAAATACAATCAAATGAAGATCGCGGGTAGCCGTTTGATGGGAGCAGCCCAAAACTGGTCGTTGTTGAAATTCTCGGGTTTGGCCTTTGTTCTACAGTGGACGTCTTTTGACTGAGACAATGATGATGTATGTACCTCCAGCCTACATCTTTGGACTTGAGACTGGTGATCACACCCTTAGACCACGCGGCCGAAAGACGCAGTTTCAGAGAGCGGGTAAAAGATAGTGAAGCGGCTGAAAGAATCCTGTGACTTTCTATTGCCAAGAAGACAATGCGTTAACGAGAGCGGGTGTCAAGCCAGTGTCTTAGATTGGCCACAGACATGATATCAAAGTATGATTCTGATATGAAGTTACTAGATCTGATTGTATTGTAATATTAAATGCCACCCAATCTTGATTAATTCTTCTATCTTCAACTGTTAATAACCCAGCGATCGTTAAAGTTTAAAAAGTTTCTTTGAACCCAATTTTATTTGTACAATGAGTAAAGAACACCGAAAAGGGACAGCTATGATCCACTATAATATAAAATGATTCTCTCCGAAAGCTCTTAGTTAAACGAATCGGATTCCATTTGTAGTAAGTTGCGTTAGGGCATTCGTTAGATTAAGCTCCGGCCGCTCCCGCGATAGGAGTCTTTGGGGAGCGGTGGCGGACTCTACAGGCTTTGGCCGAAGTCATAAGATAAAGAGGAGAGTGATCTTTCAACGCTTAATAAGTGGCTTTGTTTGAAATAATAATTAATAAAAAATCTGTTACGCCCTTAACTTTTATTTCTTATTATTCTTAAGATATGCCCCCCCCCCCCTCCCATTAGGCATGTCTGTTATTATCTGACTGTTGTAACTTAAAAAACTATGATTATAATAATATTTATGTTTCCAAACCAACCTGCGTGGTAGTTTATAGCCCGTTATGCGTAAGGTGCTTATACTCCAGCTAAGGGAACATATCATGAGCTGATGATGTAGGTATATTTTATGCATGTGGTGAACTATTATTTAGTGGTAGATGGTACCTATAAAGAATGTTTTTCCTCTTTTCTTTTTAATCGAAGAGAAGGGAATTTACTTCGCTCTACCTTATGTTAAGCAGAAACGGAACATAGTACGTTATTGTGCAATTGCTTCGTTGATTACCAAATAAATGATTTCTACTAACTCACTTAACACACACATTGTTGTCTTCACCCAATTGCACCTACCTTGTTATTTCTGCACCACCCTATGGTTGACTGGTAGAGAATGCCTCAGGCATTAAGTCCGCCATGTAATATATGTTGCAAAAGTTTTAAAATAAATAAATAAATAAATAACACAGAACCAATTCACGTTCCATTATAAATAAATAGAAATGTTTTACGGGGTTTTACGCAAACTGATTAGTTACTCTGATGTCTGAGTGTATAGTATACTCGGCCTTTTTAGGTAATAAAAGAGGTATGCCTAAAACCCTATACTAAAACATTTAAAATTTAACATTACCCCGTTAAACATTTTATTATTCGAAATCTAAACATTTTATTGTCCGATATTTGAATTGAACGATAATTAAAGATGACACTGAACATTATTACCGTTAATTAAAACGCTCGCGACAATATCCGTCAAACGCTTATACCTTATATATGTTCAAAGCGAAATTGGACGCAAAATGATTGAATGCAGTTATAAGAGTATTCCGAAACATCCAGCAGTCGCAGTCACTGTTCCAGCGATGTATTTATTATTATTTGCCTTGTAATTGGATGGTCAATCGTGCGAAATTAAAACGGATGCGTTCGGTAAGAGAGGATACAAAAATAATAAAAACCTCTTTTCAATGGCGATTGTAATGTTGACGAGGACACGAGGTTTCGGGTAAAAGTAAAGTCGGTGTGTAATTCTGTCTCGTTTACTACAATAAAACAGAGACGGTATTTTTTTGCAAAAAAAAATAGTGATTCAAAGAGCCGATCCGATCCGAACCCTTCGGAGAATCTAGTAGGGCACGGCGACGCGCACTTTTAAGTGTGCGATGCCGTTCCCTCTAGAAAACCTCTAAAGGTGATTCGTTTCAACACGGCTTGAGGTTACCTTTACGTACCTCGCCGTCCCAAAAAAGCTCGGCGATGCTAAAAACGCCGTTTGAGGCAATAAGCAATCTCTCTAAAAAAATGTTTTTAAAAAAATACAAAGTGGCTTTAGAACTCTTTTCTTTACTTTAGCTTCACATTCTTCGTTTTCTGTTTTTTACTCATTTTTGCCCTATTTTTTTGTTTAATATCAAGTATGTTTGCGTGTATGTCTTCTATTCGCTTTAAAGAAATTCAATTTAACATATTCATAACGCTAATGTAAGAAACTCGCTCTTATTGCTAAGTTAACAAATGTTTTACTTCTTTCTTTTTCTTCAAGCTAATAAGCTATAATTAAACACAATTTTAACGCTAATGTGAGAAAGTCGCTCCTATTAAAAGTTAACATTTGTATTACTTGTTCGCTCAGTTGTTATGCCTTTAAACATTTCCCTTGAAATCTTTTTAAAGTAGCTAAAAAAATAAAGAGAAGCTTAAAGGTATCTTATGTAAAACCAAATGTATTTTATATAATTGATTAGTCTCATAAAACATTCTATGCATCATTATGATGAGAAATAAAGTCCTTAAACTAACTAATACACAAAAAAAGACTCACAGAAAATGATGAATTGTAGACACTCAAAATAAAAACCTGTAACCGATTCTTAGCTCTCCTGAAAACTAGTCTAGGTACAGATAAGATAGTACCTCAAGTAACTGTTAAACCTAGCGTGGATGTTCCTCGTTGGGCTCATTGATTATGATTATTTCCATATTTTTAAATAGGCCCCTTTGTGCTTTGTCCCGCGCCGTCTAAACGGAAGATATGCTGCAGCTAGGGCTACCGATGCATATTTTTAAATAAATTGTACGCGATTTCTTATGCAAAACTTATTATATACTAGGAAAAACTAGTCAAAATATTGACAAGACTTTTACAAGAAGTTCACAAGCGCATGTTAGGTTATTTTGTGTATGACAAAGTGCTAGAGTGTTCAGCTCCTATTGAAGTCGTCTGTAAATGCAATGGTTATGTGGGGCTCTCCCTTCAGCTTCATATTCCTGACCAGACCTTGCAACGACGATGATGATTCGTAGCAAACTCACTGAAATCTCTAGTACATCCTCCACTTGCCGTCAGGGTAATCCGGATCCGTCCGTCGTTTAACCAGTCCCAAGATTTATCTCATACGCTAGCAACGAGCCGCCAGAGAGAAGGCGTCCAAGGATGTTTAGGCATCATAACATCTTATTAATATTAACAGGGTTTTCTTTTTTTTAATTATGCTCGAGGCAACCCTGACAGCAACCGTTTATTAAAAACTAAAAGCAGCTCTTCCTTGTCTTTGAGTTTTCATAGCCTGCAGAGACGGTAAATTAAAACGATTTTTTGTAAGCTCGCTAGTAATGCTTTGAGGAATAATTATTATACGGCTGCATGGAACCTCAAAGACAGTTTATATTTCAATCTCAATTAAAGTTATATCTTGCAGTTTAAGAGGGGAATTTAAATGTTACGCCTGCTACATAACTAGCGAAAATGCTCTATGCTACGAAGAAATTCTTAAATGCCACTTGCGTATACAATGCTTTAGATTTTGGCATATTCTTAGGAAAAATAGTCAGAATTACTCTCATTAGTCTGACCTATCTCTAATCCTCTTTCTACATACGTCTAAGCTGAAATAACTTTCGATAAAATGTTCTTCAAAGCGTGCATACGTAGATGATACATATTCACAAAAAATACGGAAAACAAAAACAAGACGCAGTGGTATCTACAAATTGGTTTATTTCATAACAGTGTAAATTAAAAGTGATGATATTTTTGGGAAAAGTAGTTACATTGAAAGACATTTAATATTACATGATAATAATTTACACATGAATTGTAAAATCTTTTAGGTATATTATCTTAAATATTACATTTAAAGTCATTAAGGAAGTCTCTTATGAAAAATCATAGGAACATGATTGTAGAGTTATATTTTCACTTTAAAAACATGCTAAAGAAAAAATACAAAGCTAAAAAGGGTGAATCAAAATTATATACGGTAAAGTTATTTGAGCAGACGAAAATCGAGTCAAGAAAAGTATTCCAAGTTAGAGCATCCGAGTATAAGTTTAATTAATGTGGAAGCGGTCCAAGGAACCTGATGCAAACCGAATTGGCATACTTCAAAATTGAATCATGTTCCCTGGGATTGGACGGAGTAATAGTCTGTTTTGCTTGTACCTGTCTTGTTTGGGACTCTAGTGGTTGCTAAATAAAGAGGTAACCAGTCGTTCACAGAGGTTCCTACCAATATTTTTTTAATCGTGAGCTGTCTTCTCCAAGTCTCATACCCCTTACCTAAGTTATATAAGTATATATTACTTTACATGAAAATACAACTTTGTGCCCCTTTTTGGTCACATTCCGCGCACGAATGAGGTAGGGTTTAGTCAAAGTCAAAGTAATTTTTTTTATCTAAATAAAGTTAAGAAAAGTGCTTTTGAATCGTCCATACATTTTTTACCAAGTAGTATTTTTTTACCTTTAGTATAGGTAAATTTTATATGGAGAAGCAATCCCAAAAGACAAAATTTATGAATAATATGTGTTGCATTACAACGTATATTTTGTGAAAAACAGTAGAGTTTTAACCAATACCTAATTACAAAAGCACAAATGTTGAAAAATTTCCACGAGCAGGATTTGAACCCGCACCCTTCTGACATACCGGGTCAGGTGCTCTCCCAATTGAGCTATCGTGGTTCTAACTAGCCCGCTGAAATTATTCAACACTATTTACTTTTTATAATTATAAATAGCTTGCCTACTTCTTAACTGATGTTTAGTATTTGTAAAAATTTTATGATCAGATGTTAATGACGGTAGTTGTTGACATTGAATGGGCGCCTTTGGCTTTCAAAGTAAAAAGTAAATAGTGTTGAATAATTTCGGCGGGCTAGTCAGAACCACGATAGCTCAATTGGGAGAGCACCTGACCCGGTATGTCAGAAGGGTGCGGGTTCAAATCCTGCTCGTGGAAATTTTTTCAACATTTGTGTTTTTATAATTTGTTCGCAACAAAATTATATAAACATTTTAATACCTAATTAAATCACATTTTTTATTAATATAATTATGCTACAATAGATGGGTATTGGCTTAATCACCACGCTTGTCAAATACTGGCTAGAATTTTTTTTTTAATTAAAATCAACTTAAGAAAAGTGCCTTTGAAACATCTAAACATTTTTTAAGTACTACCCATTCAGGGTGTCATTTTTTAGCTGTGGAGAAGAATCGACGCCTACACTCCATAGCTTTGTATTTGTAAGTGCTTTGAGTTAGTGATCATAAACCAGGACTACGCATCAAAAACATCCGTAACCCGTCCCGACCTGGGATCGAACTCAGGACCTTCTGCTATCAGACCGAGCACTGTGCCACTCAACCATAGAGGCGATGTTGTTAGCATATACTTAATTCATAATCATCTTGGTATTAGGTCCTTACTCCTTACCTATGAAATTAACGTTTTTTTTCTCACTTAGTAAAAGGTCTAAAAGTTCTAAAAGTCAATACCGGTTGTTAATATTATTATACACCTTTAATTAGGACTATGTTACCTAGGCTTTAGTTATAACAATGAATATTTGTTTTGTGTCTTTATCGCCCAATTTTTTTTTAAATTGACTTCTTTTTATTTTCGCGGAATTGTCTTTTTGTTTCATTGTAGCTGTGAAGGGACTTGGTTTTTTTTCTTTTTAATGTCTGCTATAGAGTGACAAACACACCACGTTACAATTTTTATAGTGTTAACAAAATTGAGATGCTAAGAAAATTAAAAAAACGTTAGTATAAAAAATACAATTTAATAAAAAATCTTCATAATAAACGTCAATTTCATAATTTTTAAATAACATACACTGTTTATGTATTTGAGAGAAATCAATGTGTTTCTATTTATTTAGAAAAACCTTTGATAATCTTTCATAGTGGCCCTGAGTCGACCTCAGTGACACATTAGACATTGCGTTATTTGCAAGAAAAGATGGCGACGTTCCAATACTAGTTTAAGATTGAAGACTGAGGGCAAAATGAGTCATCTAAATTCAGTGAAGACGGCCCGAGGTGTCAACCTCCATACCTCCAATTTGAGAGCACTTCCAAATTACAAAGGTCTCCTCATAAATTGTTCCAATATTCCAAGACGCCAACGGCATATTAAGCTTAAATAGGGCGCGTCTTACACAGCTACGAATATAATGTTGAAAGAATATAGTTATAATGTTAAAAAATGTACAATATGCTACAAAAAATTCGATAGAGTATAAATTGAACCATTTCATGAGCCTTTATATACATCGATGATTATTAGACATATTAACAAAAAACAAACACGTTTGCAAATGTGAATTATAGTCGATCTGAGTTCTATTCAAACTTTTTAATTTCAATTGATTCCTTGATAGTTTTATTGCTTAACTTGTATAATGTTTTTATGTATACCTAATGGTCTTGAAAACAAATAAAGAACTATCTTCGGCTGCTAGTGTCGGGCAAATAAATTGCCTAATCTAACATAAGCAGCAGTAAGTTAGTTGTGAAACTATGACTAGAAAGTTCTACTCTACCTACCAAACTACGTGATACAACTGAGGGATTTGCCAACCCATGTGAATGTCTAGGTAGCCATTAAAAATTACTTGACTCCGCTTTATCGGTGAACATGTTACGTTACTGTGTAAATGCGGCCACCACAGTCACGTAACGTCGAAGATGCGTCAGCGCGGATCGATGCCGTATTCCAAGGCGTGCGTATTTTTCATTAGCGGTGAATTTCTCACGACTAAGAGAAAAGGAATTCCAGATTATTCAGACTACATGGCTTCATATTAAAAAGTTGTAAAAAACAAAACCAAAATGTCATATTAAAACATAAACATTCAAAAAACTCTTCAATAAAATTGGAAAAAAGACAAAGTGTTGAAAAAATTCCACGAGCGGGATTCGAACCCGCACCCCATGACATGCCAGGCAGGTGCACTACCAACTATGCCATCGTGGCTCAGTCCAACTCGCCGAAATTAATCAACACTATCTACTCTGTAAGCCAAACTCGTTAATATAGGTAACTTAAGCTTGCCTTTTAAAGTTACCGGATGTTTCGTTTTACATTAAACCCGGTAAACATTTTGTGACCGGAGTTGG
Organism: Eudonia lacustrata; assembly: GCA_947562085.1. Lineage (NCBI taxonomy): Eukaryota > Metazoa > Arthropoda > Insecta > Lepidoptera > Crambidae > Eudonia > Eudonia lacustrata. The sequence goes on along the minus strand of OX387317.1, from coordinate 1,946,806 downwards.
CATGGCAGCTCACTTGCCATAAAGAAACACAATCAACAACAACAATCTTATGTCTTAGTAGCTCCAGTTCAGTTGGATGTTTGAAGTCGTCATTTTTCAGTGGCATATAGATAAATCGTTATAACTAGCAAAATAGCAAGTCGAAATAAACTAAAAAGAGTCCCAACATAGGTATGTGTTTCAGGAAAAAGATACAATAATAATAAAATCTTTTTAGTGTTTTTATATTGTTTGTACGCACATCACGCAAAAAATCACTGCAGATTGTAACCAAGTTTTCGCAGCCGTAAAACGTCTCGAGACAGAAACTGAAATGTGTTTTCTATCGATACGTGTCTGTACAGTTGGCCAAGAAACTAGGCTGCCTGGTTTCGACAAAATTTCCGATAAGTAAAAAGCTTTTTGCCCGGGTATATCCATTCATATTTTTTGGCGACGCCTGTTATTTGAATTACAATGAAATGGTCATAGATAATAAATGTGTTACCAATAAAACACTAGTCTGCAAAAAAGACGCATTCCTGTTCTCTGTACCCTTCAAATTCACACGTCATCATGCATTCCCGATACAAGTAGGCGGGCAATACTTCAGCAGCGGCAGCCCGTAACTCCCGGACAGACAGACGGACATGCCGTGAATAATCTATGGAGAGACCAACTGCGGCCGGCGAGCGCGGTTTGCGTTTTTACTATGAACCGTGCGCGTGCTCTGATTTGCACAGCGTTTTGTGAACTAAGCTTTTTATTTAAATTCGATTGCGTCATTACTATCAGTAGAGAGGTGTGAAAATATAATCAGCTTTAATATTATGAGTTCCTTGAGATGGACGCCGCCCCTGAGGTTGGCTCAGAAAGAAGAAAACTTTTTTTATATTCTACGGGAAGCACATCGCCTAGATCTCACCTGAGGTGCACCAGACAGACTGCATGAGGTAGAGCGGATAAGAGATACATGAAAGGACTTGAGAGAGGGCTTTGTTCATAACAAACTTGAAGAAATATCTTATTAATAAAAGTTACTATAATATAAATGAGTTCTTTAATGATAAATTTTAACTCAAAACTAATGTAAACATCGGCTCTGTATAATATTTACTCTTAAAAAAACATTTGTAACTTTTTTTAAACTAAACTAATATAAATCAATTGGCAAATAAGTGATACACTTGTGAAAATGTTTTCTACATAAAATTGTGACTATTTACCACAAATAAGACAATCGTATAATGTGAGTGTAAACGGGATAAAATCAGCATCAATAACAAGCAAACGAGAAGTAAAAAGCAGGAAAGTACCACTCAAATCAGAATATTTAGTGATAATCTTGAGATAACATTATTTATATGCATCGGAGAATTGGTAGCTTTTAAAATTAAATAACGTGCGATCGTTTTGGTTCGAATGTGAAATTTGTACTTTGACCCCGTCAGCTGATTGTCACTCCACTTGCGAACCATAAAAAGCAACGCCGCACAAGGCGACATCTACTTACTGAGCACGAAACTACTCATTGATGAAAAGCATGCGTCACTGAAATATCTTCAAAGCAAAGTTCTGTGCGTAAATAAAAATCAAATATCAGTGAACGTCAGTTAATTTTATTTAAATGTCCTTCAATGTTTTAGGGATATTGATCTTAAGTCATTGATAATAAGACATTATTCTATGCATCAATTGAGAACAGTGACATCTATGCACTGCACCTTGTAACTTGTTCTTACAAATCGATGCTGTTTGACATTGCTAAATAAAAGTTTGCTACGCTTAAATACCACCTGATAAATTCGACGGCGCCGCTATAACACTTTTGGCGCGTTGGCGTTGAGCCACGCTAACAACCCGAAGGAACTCGGTTCGAAACCTGCAGCACCAATTTGTCTTTTTGTTACGTAGAAATGAGTTTTCTGCAAAATATCACATTACGCAGACCACGCACACAATCTTTGAGTGAAAAAAAATGATGAAGATAAAGTATGTGACACAACATTAAACATGACTAATGTGACTGCAAATAGTTTACCAAATGTTTCTTCTGACAGTGAGGATGAACAAATTCAGGACCTAAGAAAACAAATAGATAAATAAAAAGTGGAACTTCTGTCAGCAAACGAAGAAATTGATAATTTGTCTCTAGAGAATACTGAACTTAAAAGAACAATACAATCATTGGAAATAAAACATGAAACTTTTAAAAAAGCTACTAAAAACCTAAGCAGCAATTTATTGATCACACCAAATAAAGTTACGACCATAAAAAGCAAAACTTCCCTAATAAATAGAGAAAAGTGCAAGGCACCTGTAGGTGTACCAGTGGAAGTAATTGATAACACTGAATTCTACAACAATAAGTCACAAGAGTTACAAAAAAAAAGCATTCAAGATGAAGGTGGAGTGATGTTTGACTCTCAAATGATTAAAGAAACGAGTATAGGTGATAAGAATCGATCCCAACCAAAAATTTGTATTCTGAGCACCAACAAAGGCATGAATATTTTATCATTTACTAAAATGACATTTCCGCAGTACCAAATATGCCATTATTTGACTACAAATTGCAATCTGAAACATGTAATAAATTCTCTAGAAACGAAACTGATTAACTACACAATGAATGACTATTGTGTCATACTGATTAGTGAAGAGGATTTTACTTTCACTAATGACTATTTTAACCTAATTATTTATTTGAGAGAGACACTACAAAATACTATGCATAGAAACGTCATTATATGTTTGCCAACATTTAAGTGCGGAAAATATACCACCATGTATAACTCTAGAATAGAAACTTTCAACAATATACTTAATCTGGATATACTTTTTATTTATTTTTTTATTTTTTTTTTTATTTTTTTTTATTTATTTATTTAGGTAACAAACAGCCATATAAGAACAATTACATGAGACACTTAATCCAAAAAGACTTATAGTACCATAAATTAAAACAATTTTTGAAAATACTTAGGCATATAAATGACGGATACAAAAACCAGCAATTAAACTAACTAAATTAAATTATTACAAAAATAAAAGTCTAAAAATTTAGAAGTTTAGAAGAAATTTTTGTTACATGTGGCATGTTTAATTATAATAATATAATAATAATAATAATAAATCTTTATTAAATAACTTATTTTACAATATTACCAGAATACTAAACATACTATATAATCTCAAAAATACACAAGTGCCTGAACTAGGATTATCCTGTTTTCCAGGCAAAAGTAAAGGACTTACTAAAATCTTAAATTAGCAAAATACATTTTTATTCTTAGTGACTAAATAAAAATAAAAACAAAACTATATTCTTCCTAATGTATATAAATTAAATATTATTTATTTCGAACTAGGAACCTTACTAAATTCTTAAATAATAATATTAATAATGCAAACTACTCTTTTATTCTTTGTGACTAAATAAATAAATAGCAAAAACAACATTCATTTATAAACTTAACTACTTCATGTATAAAAATTTAAACAATATTCATTTTAAACTACTAGGTATAAAGATAAAAGCAACATTCATCTTAGGACAACTAATAATTTTTCTGTATCCTCGTAGGACATATTATATACTGACACATGAGCACGCTTATCTGATTGACTCAAACCGAAATTTGTCATGTGACTTTGGCATGTTTAATAAAATCACAGGGACCATAAACAAACATGGTATGCACATAATTTTTAAAGACATTTTAAAACTCGTCAATGAAATAGAAGAGCACCAAACAACGTTTAACATGGTAAACCAAAGAACAGATTTTTTCATGAGTAAAACCTTAAATATTCTTCATCAAAATATAGCAGGTGCAATAAATAAAGCTGACCTTCTCTCTGTAAACATAGAAGAACTAAATGAAAAGGGGAAATGTATTGATGTGCTATGCTTAACTGAACACTTCATGATGTCAGGTCACGAAATGCACCTAACAATACCTAACTACTGTTTGGCTGCGTATTTCTGTAGAGAAGGCATTAGAAGAGGAGGTGCATGTATTTTAATGCGAAACGGTCATAAGTGGAAAGAAGTACCTGAAATCGCTAAGTTTTCCATCGTTAATACATTGGAGTGCTGTGCAGTAGAGTTAATTAGCTGTAAGCTCTTGATTATATGTGTATATCGGGTTCCTAAACCTGATAATTTAAATTCTTTTTTTTTGAAGCTGGAACAACTAATCAAGTTTGTTACAAAAAGAAATTATAATAATGTTGTGTGTACTGGTGATTTTAATATAGACATGATGAAAAATAATAATATTTCTCTTGAATTTCAATGTATACTTTTAAATTACAATTTACAATTAGCTATAAAACAACCAACACGTTTAGCAAGTCAGACCTGTTTAGATAACTTTGCACACAATTTCAGGAAGGGTTGTAAGGCTGAAGTGATGGAATTGGCACTGTCAGACCATACTGCTCAATTATTACAATGCCCTATAAGTATTGCGCCGATTCTTAAGTATTGGAAAAAGCGAAAACGGGATTATTGTAAAGATAATATTCTTAAATTTAAAGAATGTTTAAAAAGTTTATCTTTTGCTGAACTCTATGAAATGGAGAACTGTAATAAAGCTTTTGAATATTTCATGGAATACTTTAAACTGTTTTATGACTTGTGTTTTCCAACCTATTTGGTAAAAATACCTATTATCAACAAAGCGAGCTGGGTATCGCGTGGGATAAAGCGGTGTAGTAAGAGAAAAAGGCAACTGTTATGGTCTTGGCGACATAAACCAACGAATTATAATAAGGTAACATATCTAAGGTATGCAAAACTATTTAGAAAAATTATTAAATTAACTCAACTAGCTCAAAATAATTATAAAATAAAAACATCGGAAAACAAGGCAAAAGCGATATGGCAAATTATTAATAAATCTAAATTTAATCGACCTGCAAACTATATATATGAGATTATAACAGAAAACACCTCTCTGACAGACCCTGCTAAAATTGCAAATATTTTCAACGACCATTTTATTGATAAAACAAAGTCCATTATTAAACGAGATGGGAGTGACCAATCACACATCTCTGCAATGCAGTGCTCAATGTTCATGGCGCCCTGTATACCGATTGATATTCTAAAAATAATTAGGGGTCTTAGGAATACAACTAGTGTCGGGTATGATGAAATTTCGGTAAAAATTCTCAAAATTGTTGGTAATGAAATATGTACTGTCTTGTGTCATATTATTAACATGTGCATTGAAACTGGTATTTTTCCAGATTTACTTAAATTGTCGGTTATTATACCTTTATATAAAAAAGGAGACAAAAACTTAGTAGATAACTATAGACCGATTGCACTTATACCCGTTATAGCTAAAATATTTGAAAAATATTTTTACACAGAAATCTACTCTTACCTGGAAAAACACAATATTTTGTGTCCAGAACAAAAAGGTTTTCGTAGACAAAAGACCATAAATATGGCAGTATTTGATTTTTTAAAAACGGTAATGTTTAATATGGACAAACGAAATCCTGTCTCGGCCGTCTATTGTGATATGACGCAAGCCTTCGACTATGTTGATCATAAGGTTCTATTAAATAAACTTGAACAATATGGTATAAGAGGTAATTTACAATCGTTGCTTTTGTCATACTTGACAAATCGTGAACATTACACTTCTATCTCACGAATTAATCCATCAACTAAAGAAGAAGAAATGTTCAATTCAGGTAAAAGAGTAGTGAAATGCAGAGTTCCCCAAGGCAGTGTACTTGGTCCTCTGTTATTTATTATATATATAAATGATTTGCCAAAAAAAATGAGTTACCCTATTACTTTATTTGCTGATGATAGTACGGTGACAATCGCTTGTGAAAATTTAAATAATTATGAAATTGACGTACAGTCGGCGGCAGATCAACCTACCCAAATCTGTCAAATTTCTCCAATGAATATTGATCCTTATAACCAAATCATAAAGTTCAAAATTGATTGTAGAAATTTGACAGTTTTGGGTAGGTTGATCTGCCGCCGTGTGTACATAATAGTTTGACATCTATAATGTCATGGCTAACAAACAATAATCTAAAGATTAATTTAAATAAAACACATGTCATGCAATTCAGCCAAAGACCATCTAGCATAGAATTCAAAGATCTTAATAAAATCATAGGTGAAAAAGACACAACGAGGTTTCTGGGACTTTTAATTGACAACCGACTTAACTGGAAAGCTCATATCGACAATATTTGCAAAAGGCTTTGCAGTGCTGCATATGCGTTATTTAAGCTCGCACCGGTATTAAACACTGATTCCTTATTAAATGCATACCACGGTATGGTAGCATCAGTGCTGAGATTTGGAATAATATTTTGGGGCAACTCCACAAATAGAGATGTAGCATTTAAAATGCAAAAACGGTGTATAAGATCAATGTTTGGGCTAAAAGTGACTGACAGCTGTATGCCTTATTTTATAAAATACAAAATACTCTCACTTCCGTCCTTATACATCTTTGAAGTGGTTGTGTTCGTAAAATCTAATCCTCATTTGTTCCCACGACTTTCCGATAATGTAATACGTAATAGGCGTGACAATAACAGACTTCAATCCCTGAAAGTAAAAACGAGCCTTTTAGGAAGGAGCGTTTTTTGTATGGGTCCCAAGCTATATAATAAAATCCCAAACTCGATTAAGGAATGTAATGTCAATGTATTTAAAAATAGGTTGAAGTCTTTGTTAACGAGCAAATGTTATTATAATTTGAATGATTTTCTTATTGATAAAAGTTTATAATTTAATGATCATGTGTTTTTAATACTTTTGTTTTTGATGTTTATTCATTATTTTGACATTTCATTATTTACGATCCTTTTTTATTATTTGTTTTTTTTATTTTATATTTTGACATTGGCTATGTAATAATTTATGGAATAATGAAATTTTATATCGATATACTCAATTTAACATTTTCTAATCAAACACAATTGCAATGAATTTTAATTTTATAATAATGTTTTATTTTTATATATTTGTAATTTTAATTTTAATTTTATAATAATGTTTTATTTTTATATATTTGTACGCCTAACAAGTTATGGCAAGACATGTTGATACTTTATTTTATTTTATTTCCACCAAAAACCTACACATGTTTTTACAAATAAATTATCTTTTATCTTTTATCTTATCTTAACAATAATTTTAAAAGGCAATATTTTACTGTAATTTAATTTTACAAATATTTAATTTAATTTTAATGTATCATGCATGACATATAAGACAATAATTTTTATTTTTATTTACAGTTTTTATTTTTTATTTTTATTGTTATCATTTTGTTATTATTAATTTCTTTATTTATATTTTTTAATGAATAGTATCTAATAATAATTTGTAAGTCAATATAATTATATAATGGTATAGATATAAAAATGTTAATAATGTAACAGTCTCTTAAAACTTTCCGTGTCCTTACAGGGCGTTACATGTATTACAATTTTTAATTTTTAATTTATTTAATACAATATATAATAAGCTAGCTATACTCCCTCTGTTTTTCTCCCTTACGGGGCGCTACATTGTTTATTCTAAAAACTTTTGTACCTATTTATTTAATTACTTTGTACACCAATATGGCATGCAATAAATAATTTGAATTTGAATTTGAATTTGTTGGATATTATTAGCTTAAGAAGAAAAACATTTTCTTGGGCTAGAATAATTGGTGTGAGTGTGGGAAAGTTTATTTATTTATTTATTTATTATGACCAACAAATTATGACCATTAGAGCTAACAGGAGAAATAAGAGCCCCATTGCTCACGCCGTGAATAATTTATAGAGACACCAACTGCGAGCTGCGGGCTTTTTATTTAAATTCGATTGCGTCATTACTGTCAGTTGAGAGATAGAAATGTAACTAAGTTAGTGTATCATTTCTATGTCGCACCATCAAAAAATGGAATTCCCTCGCAACGTATTTGCTTTTTCCTACAACATGGCATTTAACCGCCTCTGTGGTCTAGTAGCTAAGACCACCGGTTTAGACCCAGAGGTTCCGGGTTCGATTCCCAGCGGGGGGTACATGTTTGTGTACTCGGTTTGGTTGGTGGTAGGGCTTGTTAGTCCGCCTGGCTAGCTACCACCATCTTATCTAAATATGTCGCCATAACATCAATGTTTGTAGCATTGTTGTGTTCCGGCAGCTAGAGATAAAATAGCCAGTGCCTCACTAGTTTAGGTTCCCGGGTGAAGTGCGCTTCCATCATTGGCCTTATCATCACTTAACATCAGTTGAGATCAAGGCACTGTGCTTACCAGTTAATATAAAAAAATGTACGTTAAGTTGCTAAGAAGGTTGTATGCCTAGGTTTTATATGTAAAAATGTACAACTATAATTTAAGTATAATGAGTACATGGAGATGGACCACGTTGCCGCACTATAGAAACATGTCATGCAAGTGCATCACAAAAGACATATGACAAAACTCGCGATTCTTTGCGTCGCTGCTTGCCGAGGTCAGCCCAGAAAGTAGGGACAAGCTGATACGAACTCGGACTAACTAGAGATAACTACATGGAAGCGCTTGGGAGAAGCCCTTTGCCTAGCAGCTTCTTTATTTTGTTTTTATGTTTAGAATATATTAGAATAGAATAGTATAATATATACTTGTGAAATGCAGGTAAGGTACAATGTCATAAATGTTAAACTTATTATACAGGGGCATATATCTTTATAAGGGGTTCATATCCTGATGGAAATCGAACCCAGGATTTCTTGGTTTGTTACCGGTGGATAAATAAGTTTGACCAGGCCGCCAGAGATGTAAAAAGAGTAATTTAATAAACGTACTTTTTAACTGTACAAAATAGGCTACATTTCAGCGCGGCACTTTTGCCGCCGTTATAGACGTTGTTAATAGGCAGGGGCTGTATACAAAGCGACGATTTATCGACGGACAGTAATTGATAGCGTTTACATGCATACAGAGCCGCCCGCTGCTGACGCCGATACCGCGGGCCGCAGATCAAAGTCATTGAGCCTATACTCACTAATCGGTTGTCTGTGGTCAAGGACGAAATTAAGTGTCACTTAAGCTCCCTGCATTTTTTTCAATATAGAGACATAAACTACGATTCTGCTGTTTTAAACTGACTGTAAATTGTGTATCAGCGGCGTAATTTTGAAATTTTTCTCGTAGTAGGTACTTAGCGCTAAAGAAAAAAGCGAAAACCATGTAAACGAGTTTGATAACGAAGCTTCTCTGGGGCTAGATAAGCTTCTATAATATATAAGATTATTAAGCGTGAGTGTAGGAAAGTTACACTCACACCAATTATCTAGCCCCAGAGAAGCTTCATTATGAAACTCGTTAAATGGTTACTAGACAACGGATAAACATACTTAAACTACTTAAATACATACTTATTATACATAGAAAACACCCAGACCCGAGACAATTTAGAAAAACAATAATTTCTAAATTGACCCGACCGGGGATCGAACCCGGGACCTCAGAGATGGCGACACCATGAAAAGCGGTGTACGAACCACTTGACCATGGAGGTCGTCAAATCTTGGCCCTCATCTTACCTGCTTTTAAGAGGTGCACTTCCAACTATTAAGTAACCGGCTACCAAACCCGAGACCTATTACTTTAACATCAGTTCAAAAAGTAAAAGCATTTAAAAGGCATAACAAATGCTTAATAAATGCCCAATATGCTTAATAAATGCTTTTACTTTTGAATTAGGCTACAAAAATTTAGTTATATGAATGATATTATGCCGTTCGCTAATCAAACGTCTGGTCTACAAAGGTAATGGTAACCTTACAACGAACATCAATATATCAAGGCATCATTAGCCAAGTGGATTGATAGTAGTTCAATAATTGTAAATATCCTATGACAAATCATATTTAAACATATATTACCAAAGTAACGCCATACTTTTTTTTGTAAATGTCTTTACTTCTATTAAAGCTGTGGAGTTTCTTGTGCCCATTGTTCAAAAACTGTTACTGTTACTGTTACTGTTACTGTTACTGTTACTGTTACTGTTACTTCCACTGTTAAAAAATGGACGTCCTGTATGGGTAGTAGGTAAAAAATCTATGGACGATTCAAAAGCACTTTTCGTATGTTTATTTCAATAAAAAAACTGACTTTTTGACTTTGACTTTGACTTCAATCCCTATAGCTCTGTTAGACTACTGATGTGAATAAGCTTTCTGGATAAATTACCAGGACTATTAATAATGTAATAAAAGCGCATTATTAATAATCATTAAACATAAAAATTGTTCAAAAAAGAAGTAATAGCTGTTAACTTTAGTGTAACCTTAAACATAATAATATATTATACTAGATGTGCCCGCGGTTTCATCCGCATTCTATTAGTCATAGCATGATGTTATATAGCCTATAGCCTTCCTCAATTAATGGACTATTTAACACAAAAATAATTTTTCAATTCGAACCAGTAGTTCCTGAGATTAGCGCGTTCAACCAAACAAACAAACAAACTCTTTAGCATTATAATATTAGTATAGATAATAGATTATGTATAACTAAAATAATATATTGTATAATATATTATGTATAACTTATATATTAATTTATTCATATAATAAACATGGTAAGAATTCCGTCAATAATTTCTCTAATATATTATATAGGTAGTAGGTAGGTAAATACCTACCTAAATTTTGTACAGATTCCTGGCCAACAACAAAACAACTTCCTTATGCATAGACTACGTAAGTTTAAGCCTCTTTGCTGAAAAAAGGTCGTCCTCGCTTACTTAACACACAATGCGTAATTTAATGCAAACAAAAAAACCGTCTCATCAGAGAGTTTAACAGTTTGACCAAGTCCAAAGATTTGGATCTCTTTAGGGATGGCATTCGCAAGTTTAGAAAGTCGCTTCTTTAATTATTATTTATCTCATTTGTTTGTACGTTTTGGTTGTTATTTGTAAATTTTATATTTTTTAATTGTTATTTTTTTTTTAAATTCATATTGTAATTTTATTTTCTAATTTATTATTCAATTATGTAAATGTTTGCTTTTTTAACGAATGTGGTCTTCGCCTATAATTGTAAAAACATTAAGCTTTCCTAAACTGTACCAAAACCATAATTGTAGTAGTTGATGTTTATTATGTTGGTGATCAATAAATAAATAAATAAATAAAATAAAAAACAAATCAGAAACTTTGCTCCACTCCCAACGAAGTTTCGTTATAAGTGTTGCCTTTTCGCAAAAATTTTTTTATATTTACTTGAATATACGAAATCCTAATTTCCAGCACAATTCAAACAATCCCGATCGGCGTCCGTTAGAACGCGAAGCCGTTTATAATGCTCGCCACAATCGCAAAAGAATTTAATAACAAAAGTAGGGGAGAAACAAACTCGACAGAGGTATTTATGGCCACAGACATTGTATTACGTTGTTCAATAAAAAGTGAAAGAGACTTTTTGAAAAACTTCAAATCTGTTGTTCTGTTGTGCTACTTTTTATTTATCAAACTTTTTAAGCGTAATAAACAACTTTTTTAAGATACTCACTTATACCTGCTCATAGTAAGGCTAAATAGCCTTACTATGAGCTAAATACTTAGGTTTTCCTTTAGTATAATTACAAGTAGTATTAAGGTGTGATTGTGAACATTTTTACTTTCATGATTTATCATCTGATGAATCAAGAAAGTAAAAAGGTCTAAAATAACATCAAAAATGGCATGAACAAACATGATGTTCTTAAAAATACAATAAGTTTAACATTAACATTAAAACAGACACTGCATAGCATTAATTTACTTTTGTGGAAAAGCATCATTATTTTCTTTTTTGATATCTGCCTTTTTCTTTTGTATGTAATTTCGTATAACACCTCGCGAAATCAAACCTTCTTTGTGTGGAATGAACAAACTGCGCATAACTTAGCCTGTTGCAAAGGCATCATATTACAGAATTCTTCTTCCTCGGTAGACTCTATCATGTAATCCGACTGAATTATTCATTGGAGCGCCTCGCCAAAATTACTTTTGAATCAAAACCATTTCATTATTCACTATATAACCGATAAGCGGCTGGAGGGAAATGCATCTCGGCAACAAAACGCTGAGAATAATTAAAAACGTTTTAATATAGGGGAGAAACGGTACTTACACCATTTTGAATTTTAAAAAAATATATTTACAATAGGCGCAGTTTCAATGTTAATTGTATTATTATAAAGCTATTGAAATATTACAAGACATGTCAGCTTTATAAGTACAAATACAGAAATGACTAATGGGGAACAACAACCTAGATTACAGTTTTCTCATGCATCTCTATTTTAGAAAAACCTGTTTTAGAAAAGTCATAACAAATTGTGAAATCACACTAATATTATAAATGCGAAAGTTTGTGTGTATGAATGTGTGTATATTTGTTGCTTCTTCACGCTGCAACGGATGGATAGATTTGGATGAAATTCGGCATACAGATAGTTTATAACCTGGATTAACACATAGGATACTTTTTATCCCGATATTCCCACGGGAATGGGAACCACGCGGGTGAAACTGCGAGCGGCCGCTAGTAAAATATATTTTGAAGAAGAACTCAATAATCACTTTTCTAAAGTTGACACTTGCTATGAAATAATAGCACGACAGCACTCAAATAAATTGGAACTCTGTAACAAAAGTTGATGAAAGAGGTGGTGCCGATACGATTTTTTCTTTATGACAGTTGAATGAGAAACAATCTAATCGAAATACAGCAAAAATATTGTTTTGTAAGCTTCATGTCATTAAGATAAAAGGCAATCTGTTCTTATTCTTTGACTATTAAGTTTTAAGTAGATAAGTAACTGTTGTTATAGATTGCTGTTGGCACAAGTACCATCAGGTGTCTCTCAAGGCTCTTTGTCAGGACCTCTACTTTATAAAGTTATTTAATGATATCGATTTTCATAGTATAACCATTTTTAGGGTTCCGTACCAAAGGGTAAAACGGGACCCTATTACTAAGACTCCGCTGTCCGTCCGTCCGTCTGTCACCAGGCTGTATCTCATGAACCGTGATAGTTAGACAGTTGAAATTTTCACAGACGATGTATTTCTGTTGCCGCTATAACAGCAAATACTAAAAAAACAGAATAAAATAAATATTTAAGGGGGCTCCCATACAACAAACGTGATTTTTTGCTCTCTTTTGCTCGATATGGATAACGGCAACAGGTAGACTCTTGAAATATCCACATAATATTTAGTTATATATTCACTTTTAAAGAAATAATTAAATTAAAATAAAATAAATATTTAAGGGTTGCTCCCATACAACAAACGTGATTTTTTTTTTGCTCGTTTTTGCACAATATTAATAACGACAACAGGTAGACGCTTGAAATATTCACAGAATACTGAGTAAGATTTTTTTTAATAAATAATTAAGTTAAAATAAAATAATATTTTTTTTTTTATTTATTTATTATTATTCAGGGATTTATTTATTATTATTCTGCTGGAAGATATTTCATTACATTTACTTTACATTTATTTTTGTTACCTTTTTATGTGTGTACATAAATTTGTAAAATAAATAAATAAATAAATTATTTTGGGGGCTCCCAAACAACAAACGTAATTATTTTAATTTTTTTTTCTTGGTCTTAATAACGATAACAGGTAGAAACTTGAAATATTTTTAAAGATAATGGTACGAAACCCTTCGTGCGCGAGCCTGACTCGCACTTGGCCGGTTTTTTTTGTTTGCCGACATTCACCATGAATTTTTAACCCTCAATAAAGTCATTGCAGGATACAGGACTACTGCTAGAAGATCTTGATAGGTACCAAAAACACTGATGTTTCTTAATGCTACATTTATTCCTGAACATACAAATAAAAACCAAAAATTGAATCCAAAATTTGTAATAAAAAAACCGAAATCTTAATTTTTTTTATCTAACGAGCATACTCTTTCAGACCAAGAAGGCACTCCTTGAATCAATCATATTCGTACACTGCATCTTGTCTTGGCACAATAAACCTGCAATATGTTCACATCAAAGTTGGCTAATAGACCCGTAGATAGGGCGCGGTGCAAAATTGAATACGTCCCAAGCCAATCTCCGCGATAGATGCATCTATTTGGTCCAAGGTATGATCTGAAGCGGTTCTATTTGACTTTGATTATAATATACCATTAAACACTATTTTGGGCATCTGTTTGTTACTCGGACAGACACACGAGCTAAATGTATGTATATTTAGATTACTTTATTTGTAGTAGTTGTAGACGAAGGCCACGTCACGGGCCCAATACTGGTCATGATGAAAGCGACCTCCGATAGGAGATAGCACAAGAAGAAGTTAAGGTTTAGGCAATCGTGGGAATAGTAACATGGCGCAGTGTATTTTTTTTATATGGTCGCGGCTTTAAATGAGCATTCGGCCTGTCTGATGGAAAACAACCACCGCAGCCTATGGACGCCTGCAAGTTATAGATATCAAGCGCGCATTGCCGTTTCTAAAACATCAGATCCTTACGCTTCTTATATAAGTGTATATGTTATGTATATTCACAATGCTTTATATGTTTAAATGCATAAACACACACACACACACACACACACACACACACACACACACACACACACACACACACACACACACACACACACAGACACACCCACTCACACTCACACCCTTACACACACACACACACACACACACAGACACACACACACACACCCTCACACACACACACACCCTCACACACACACACACCCTCACACACACACACCCTCACACACACACACCCTCACACACACACACCCTCACACACACACACCCTCACACACACACACCCTCACACACACACACGCACGCTCCTTTTTCTTTATTATTTTTTGCTTTTTTATATTTCTCAATGTTATCTGTTGTCCTGGGAAAGAGCGAGTCATCCCCAATACGATTATTACATTATTTACTGGGGTGTTTCATTACTATGTAAAATGTAATTGAGAAATAATGCTATTTTTATTTTATTTTTCTTTTTTTATTATATATAGCTACAAGATAAAATTTTACAAGAAAAAATCAACTAGCCTCAGGAAACTCGAGTGGGAATCGAACCCACGACCTTTGGATAACCTGTCCAACGTTCTGACCGCTGAGCTTCCGAGGCCCATAATTTTATCTTAAATAATTGACTGTAATAAAGTGACTTGCAAAGGCCTATGTCCTGCAGTGACTGTAAGCTGATGAAAATGATGATTACTTAATTTTAATTTTATTACAAAAAATACTTTTACTTATTTAAGGTCAAATTTTATCTACTGCAAATATCAGAGAAATAAGGCCCTAGCATTTAAAAAAAATCAGGCTAGTTTTTTTTTACTTTTTCTGATCTAAAATATGGCCTCACTGTCGGCTCTTTTGAATGAAACTACGGGCACGTGTAAGCGGTGAAGGCATTGCGGCCTCTTTGTTTCGGCTCCTTTGAATTGAAACTACCGAAGTGCTTTATTTTACTTTATAATCGAAATATCTTTTGGCGTTTTTCTTGAAAACTAGCGTATAAAAATTTAAGGTTTTTTCATAAAAATAGTTTATTTATCCTCTAAATATTTGCAGTTGATAAAATGTGACCTTATATAGCTGAAATCGATTTAGTAGCCGATACTTAACAAACATCTTTCAGGGTGTACGTTTAAAGTTACATGTTTTAGAAAAACGTAAACTAGCTAATCACTAAGATACGCTAAGCTTTTGTGCCTCGCGCCGCCTCCACGAATGTAAACTGTAATAGTGAGGCACGGGTCCCCCGATAATGTGTACGTACTCCGACTTGGGAGACGCTCCCTTTTTGCAAAACCGAATATTTGTCTATCACGAACGGTTGGACTTGTACTCGAGAAAGGTACGATAATTTATATATTTATTTATTGTATAGGTACATTAACAGCATATGTATACAATATGACAGTAGTTACAAAGTAATAATATAAGCTCTTATGGGCACACGCCTAATTGAGTAATGCACAATTGCACAGCATTAATTTATATAACAAAAAAGTAACAAAAATATTTAGAAAATTTTCAGCTGTACACGTGTTACTTACTAATTCCACAAAAATGAGGATACAATAATTATATTATAATTAACGAGTAACAACAATTTGTTGATCGTAATGAAGAGCCTTGGAAATGTATGCATTTTATAATTAGAAATGGATTTTGAATAATTGAATCGATTATTTTGACCCAATACTTTTTGCTATGTTTTTGAATAGACAAAGAAATAATTCAAAAATACTTAACCATCAATCAGGTTTGGATGTGCATCTGGTTTTAGAAATTAATTAAAATGTTATTAATAACTTTTTCGAAAATTAGTTTATGAAACCTTTTGCTATAGAACTCATTTCTCACATCAACCATAATATCTTGATTAGGCATTTCCTAAGAATTTGTAATAAAGCGGTTTGTATCTAACGTACAATACACCGTCCACTACTCCTATTTAAAACATTGAAGCAACAGGTACTGGTGTAACGAGCTTTATATTTCCTTTAATCGAATAAATCTTTGGCACCGCTCCTCAAGTCCTAAGGACAAGTGTAGTCGCTACTTCAAATACTTTTACCGGTTTTTCGACAGTTTTCAATCGAATTTATATTTTTTTCGCTTGTTTTACGATTATTATAGTTGAATATTATAGACATGTGAACATTTTCTACAAAATTACGGTGAACTGAGTTAGTAAGTCACACAGACAAAGTAGCAGGCTATAACTGGTCTCAATATAAGCATGTAAGATAGTTTCTCGCTCTCCGCGTGACACGCGTCGAACTTGGTGTCTTCAGTGTGAAGTTTCGTGTTCCAGGTTCGAGGCAGAAT
Organism: Eudonia lacustrata; assembly: GCA_947562085.1. Taxonomy (NCBI): domain Eukaryota; kingdom Metazoa; phylum Arthropoda; class Insecta; order Lepidoptera; family Crambidae; genus Eudonia; species Eudonia lacustrata. The sequence continues at coordinate 1,929,936 of OX387317.1, read as the reverse complement.
TGCGCTATCGAAGGAATTCCCAGCAGGGAAAGTTTCTCATATTATATTTCGACGTGAGATCTGGTACGTAGTCGCTGCTGTATATATCTACATATACTAAATGCGATTAATATCGATTCTTATATTATTTTGTAAAGTTTACACAGGCAATATACATTTAAATAAAAGTTGTTTTTCTTATTAAATCGATACTCATACATAATTCAAAATAAATGAATATATCAAAATCAAGAGGTGTACGATGGCGCAGTGGTTATCGTGCCTGGTCTGCGATTACTAAGTTAAGCAACTTTCGCAAAGACCGGTTTTCGGATAGGTGACCAAAAATTTATCATTGCTCCTCAGTGCTTCAAAGGCACTTAACGCCGGTGGTCTAGGCAGTATTCGCATTAGTAATCAACCAACAATCCGTACTGGGCCCGCGTGGTAGTTATAGAAAGTATATTATGACCATCAATGTAATCTAATGTAATTTTAATATTTTTTTAATTTATTGTATTTGAATTTGGTAATTTTTTTTATGTTAAGAGGAGGCAAACGAGCAGGCGGGTCACCTGATGGAAAGTAATCACCGCCGCCCATGGACACCCGCAAAACCAAAGTTATCGCAGATGCGTTGCCGGCCTTGGAAAGGAGTTGGATCTTGAGGAGGGAGTAGGAATTGGGAGGGGGGAGGGGTGAGAGATGGGCCTCCGGTACTTTCCCTCACCGGACGAAACACAACAGCAACGAGTGCCGTTGTTTCACGCCGATATTCTGTGAGAGGGTGGTGTTACGCCGGGCGGCCGGCCCATTTCGTGCTGCAACGCAGCGTGGCTCTACCACTCAGAATTGTGAATATGAATCATGGTCTGAAATAAAAGTTTTTTATTTTTTTATCAATTGAAAAGGCTCGTGCGCCAGCAGTGGGGACCTCAAATAAGCCTATATTAGTCTACTGCTGAACATAGATATCTCCAAGCGCACACCACTGACCACAATCCGCGGCTACTCTTATATTAAAAAAATATAAATACAATGTGTCGCAATTATAAAAGTGGGTATATACAAATTGACAACAAGATTAAGCGTTAATCCAGCAGAATTATGATTTCTTTTTTTTTACAAATTTGATGATTTAAAGGTAGAATAATGTACTAAACAGGATTAAACTTTAAGGTTTCGTTGCCAGCTGCTTGATTAAATAATTAACCTATTCAAACATTAAATATCGACCGATAAATGATTTATATGTACATAACGGACTAAATAACCGAAGTAAATACGAGTGTGTTCCGATAGACGATAGGTAAAAAATAATTCTCAACAATGAGGTGCAAAAGTGAAAAATAGAAAAACATAAAAAACACTACCAAAAACCACGTTAGCTTGATAGCTAACGTGATAACGTGATAATGATTAATCATCATCATCATCATCATCATCAGCAGTGTTTCTCGACCCGATTGTGGTCATAGGCCTCACTTCGCTTATGATATACGATATCTATCAAAAAGAGGTATAGTAGAGTAGAGAGTAACGCTACAAAATATACCGCATAGCCCACAGAAACTAACTAAAACTTTCGAATGCCATACACACAAAATGGATACATATTTTTCGCTCCTAACAAAAACAATTACATCAGCAATTTTGTTCCCCAATTAAGTCGCAACCCGAACAATTAAGTGATGCATGACGTCATCGCCGCCGGCTGGACGCACGCACCTCCCAATAAAGAAACCCGGCGCCACCCCGGCCAGGGTAACCTGACCCTGCCAATCAGCCAGCATCACCACTTTAAAGCCAGGGAAGGCGACGATACAGCTCACCTAACACTGGCTGCTAAACTGTTTACGCATGCCATTCGTCGACACTTCAATACATTGACGTTGGCTTATAAAGTAGTTTGTGTTTTCTCTCTTCGTTTAATCAAATAGTACTTAAGACACGTTTTATCGCGTCTTCGGAGTAAACTGCAGATATATTGCTTTCTATAGTTTACGTGACTACACATACAAAATAAAATAAAATGAAACACGTTTTACCTACGTTTACTCGCGTTTATTATTTTGCTTTCGAGATGTGGTGTTAGAGAAGAATGCTCAGAATACCATGGACAGCACATCGGACCAACGTATCAATACTTCAACAGCTCAAGGTCACGACAAGACTTTCTACCATCTGTCTCAAGCGTGTCCTTGATTACTTCGGTCACATTGCCAGGAAAGAAGGCGACAACCTGGAAAAACTAATAGTGACAGGCAAAGTGGACGACAAAAGAACTCGAGGTCGCAGCCCGATGCGTTGGTCCGATCAGATTCGCACTGCACTCGACACTTCAGTCTACGACGCGATGCATGCCGCCGAGGACAGGGGACGATGGCAAAACATCATTAGAGAAAGTCTGCTGAGAGGTGGTGGTCACGACCCTCAGACATGAGGAATACGATGCGAGTAGGAGGACTCGCGTTTAATTATCATATCATTTTATCGTGATGTTTCGAATCTTTTACAGGATCCGTGGCCATAGGGACACTAGGAGTAGTATTACGTTCGTTGAATGTTCGTTATTTGAAACTAAAAATAATTGTGTATTAACAAACGAATCCGTTAACAAAATTATCTTCGTTTTAATCTTTATATTTTTTGCCTCAAACGCCTCGTTGGTGGCAGAGTGGCAAATCGCTCGGTTCGATCCCAGAAGGTCCTGGGTTCAATGCCCAGGTCGAGCAAAGTGTGTTTTGAAAGCCCTGGGTTTGTGACCACCAACCCGCATTTGGCAAGCGTGGTGATTATGCCATTACCCATCATTTGTAGTGGTGAATTGATTTCAGTGATGGAGGCTTTTGCCCTGCAATTTGCGACTTTTATTAGTACTGTATGACATTTTGAAAATTGAAATTGGTACCTGATCAAATTTTTGCAAACTTAGACTTATTTTTTTATTTTGTTATTTTTTTTTATGTGTTGTGATTGTTCTTTATTTTATTTTTTTGTCTGTTTATTTGTGTGAAAAAAAATCCTCCTTCCTTTCAGTTCCTTTTATGATGGGGCACTTTCCAATATTTTTGACGCTTCAAGGGAGAAAAGAGCTGGACACTTGCTGAGTTTCTTGCCGGTTCTTCTCAGTACAAGATCTCCCGCCCAGAGTAGACTTACGAACCGATGGCATAATGACGTTCATAAGAGCTATTTGTAGACTAAACTAAATAAATGATTATGAATGTTATTTTTTTTTTAATTTTTGCAATGGGACAGTCATAGGCTATTTACTTCACTTCACTTCATTTTACTAAATGCTGAATACCACGTAATAAGATCAAGGAAGCTTTTTTTTTGTTAGGAGTATAAGAAGTTGATAGTCTCAAGTCAAAACACGAAACGCCGAGTTCGAATAACAATACTCCAACAACGTAGCGAGCCCATCGCCAATTCCACTTACGTATCAGATAAGCGCAAATCGAAACATCTGAAAGAGCAAAACTCTGAGGCCGTGCCAAAACTAACTTTTGAGCGGTTTACACCGCACAGTATATACGGCTAATGCCCGCCGGTCGAATTTAGGCTTGCCAACAACTTTCGTTATAAATCGCGGCGCGGGAGTGCGGGGCGCTGATAGCGGTTGGCAGCGCGCCGGAGATGTCATCGCGCGGTTCCTTTTTTAAATAACATGTATCACGTGTATACTCGCTGCGTTCTCACTTGTTCCTCGCGTTAAAAGCTTGGCAGATGACCTTGTATCGTTTTTTATGTATAGTCGACAATGAAATTGCTTTACCACCTTAGAAGTGAATTTTGTTTGCCTTTAATAAAACAACAAGTTCTATTTTTGTTTAATAGACCAAGTGACAGATACGTTGTCATTATTGACAATGAGCCTTAGCGAAATTTTATTGTTATGGAAGTTTTTGTCAAAAGTGATAAAGCAATTTCATGGTCGACTATACTATGCTTCAAATGACTGTAATCATTTAATCCGTTTTTGTTCACAACAAGCGGGTTAGGGTGGTGGGGGCGTTAACCACTGCGCCATCGAGCTCCTCGACATCTTTTTTGAAATTTTACCTTATTAAGAATTAAAAACCATTACAGCGTTTTTAAATAATCTCACTTATTAAATTGCACTTATTTTCTCGATATGTGTTGTTTCATTACCAGTTCAATTCAGTCTACTTCGATCAATTATAAATCTATAATTTTATTTTATATATAGACATGACATGGTGTGACAATGTAAAGTTAATCTGCAGTCAACAATTAGAATTTACTTATAAATATGTTATGTTCCCAATTTTAGGTACCTACGCCTCTCTAAAAGGAATTCAGAGCTACTGGTATGCCAAAATAGCTAATAAGTTGAGTATGGGAGTTTGTTAACTTATCACTGCTTAAAAATAGCAGTCGCGACTATTAAGCCCTTCAGAGCACGAAAACTCATTAGCACTGACGGTTATAGGCTTGTCAGATACCGAACCACCTTCCTTCACCTTCATAGAGTATTCTAAACTACACTATCCCTCCACGACTTTAAAGAACAGTACATAAACTTTCTTTATAAATCGCAGCGCGGGAGTGCGGCCACAGATAGCGTTTGGCAAAGCGCCGGGAATATCACCCCTGTAAATTCCATTTTAAAATAATAGAATTTAAATTTATTTTAGTCGCGTGCCAACAGATGGCGTTGTTTTACTCGTACAACAATACGATGAAACAATATCTCTGATATAAAAACACCTCAAATGTACGATAGAACAATAAACTTATGAGATAACAAAATTGGTGTTAGGCTTTTCAGATTTTAAGAATCTAGATCTAGTGCCATAGAAACATAGAACTAAAACTTTGGAATTGACAACGCAATCATGCTAGTCTTGGTGACGTATGCGTCAGCCTATGGGCTGCGCTGGCTGCTTTCCACCAGGCAAGTCGTATGTGAATGAATCGTTGGCGGCACTGTATAAAAAAAGTATTGTGGAAAATGTACAATGCCCGTCAGATAATTTTCAATTTAATTAAATTTCAGATTTCATACAATCTGTTCGACGGAGCGTCAATGATGTGCTACGCGCTACGTGCTACGCTGTAGATGGCTCGTAGCGCATCTGCTACGGCCCGTGAGCCCGTCACACTCATGGCTGCTTTTAAAATAAAATAATGCGTTTTAATTTTTCTGTTTACGAAATTACAGTAAATCTTGGATTTTACGTTACATATTCCCGAGGCATCATACTTATTTATGTTATCTATCTATTTATGTTATCTATCGGGGCACTTTCCAATATTTTGACGCTGTAAGGGAGAAAAGAGCTGGACACTTGCTGAGTTTCTCGCCGGTTCTTCTCAGTACAAGATCTACCGCCCAGAATAGATAGACTTATGAACCGATGGCATAAAATGACGTTCACAAGAGCTATTTGTAGCCTAAACTGAATAAATGATTTTGAATTTTGTTTTTTTTTAAATTTATCTGACAGAATAACATAATAGCATAATTGAGAGTGCATCTGACCCGGAATGTCAGAAGGTGCAGGTTCAAACCCCGTTCGTAAAAAAAACATATCAACACTTTTTTTTAATTATTTTGTCTTGTCAAACTGTTCGGTATGCTTTTAAACCTCTTATGTAATTATTTATGAAATCTCTCTCTATAATATTCTGCATCTTTTCCCCCAAACCGACAACATTACTATAAAACGTCGTCATACGTTTCACAATTTTAAAACACCAATGTGTCTCTCATATCTCCTTCACATTTTACATGGGAGCAACAAGCACGGAAGAGCCCTATATATTTTAGTTTCATCACCCATCCTGCATTGCAAAAGCACCTTAACTTAAAAGATCGCATCGTGATAGAGCTAGCCGCTGCACCATCGATTGACAGTATTATAATAAATACTATTTTCCAAAACCAGGTGGTTTTTTCAGTTTGTCTGTTTGTTTGTTTTGTTGTGGTGGTATTTTCCAAAACCAGATACAGAACAGGCCAGTAGGTACTGGCCTGTTCTGTATCTGAGGATTCCGTATGAAGTGCTCTTCCTCCTTCTGGCTTATGGTTACCTAATACCAGGTGAGACGAAGCTGCGAGACATTTTATAAAAAAACTCTCATTCGAATAACCTGTCATCACCCATCGCACAATACAGAAGCACCCACGTGCGACACATTACAATACAGACCGTTCATCAACGATGCAGCTAAATCGATCGGCAAATCCTCAAAATCTGATCGTTTTCCACAGTTAAGCGACGGATCTGGGCAGAGATCGCGTCGTTATTGTATAACAGCTAAAAGTCCCATTACAGCTATATAAAGGCATCGCAGAAGCGACTCTTCATGAATTATTCTGCCGATAAAAGGATAGCCTTTTAGTTATAACACGTTTGAACTTGTTTTGTGTAAAACGTTTGTGGTATTGGTTCCCTTCTTTCATGAACATAACTTGAAGTTAAAACACAACTTTTTTTAAGTACTGGGAATCATTTGGCCTTCATCTATTTGCATATGACAGTAAAGCTGTCGGTGGAAGCGCACTGCCTGAAATCCTTAAATAAATATTTCAAAATAAAAAATTGAAGAAGTAGCTATCGTATTTGTAACAGTTAAAACACAACAATGCAACATACATTGTTGTATAAGCGATAGACTCTGAGTCTCAAACCAGCGGTCAAACTATTTGATCACAGAAACGTAAATGTATGAGCCCACGTCCGATAATCGGTGACAGATTTTTAGTCGGTGAAAATGGAACGTATGGAATTCTATGTTGGAACGCACACGACCTTCAAAAACGTCGGTCATAAAATCAGTACTAAAAGCTCCGCGAAACAATCGGTCCGATTATCGGTCCTACAAAAAGTAGATCGTGGGCTGGGAGCCGTAATTGTTATTATAACTTTTTGACATAGTATTTTTTTACCTTAAGTCATGCCACAGAGCATAAAAAAGCTCTAATAAAGAAAAAAAAAACCTTTGTTATAACTTTATGAGTGCTTGTTTTATTATTATTAACAAGATATATCCCTTTTGGCGACTAAAGACCATAAGGAAAAATTACTAATTATAAAAATAACTGTAACGTGTTATTGTCAAGTTAGAAAATTGGATGCCGACATTTAAAAAAGTCTAAGATGATTATTGCATAAGTATATAAATGCCGCCTCTTAAACTAATAAAAAATAGGTCAAGAAAAATAAAATGCGAGTCAATCCGTAAAACGTGTTTAAGATCTCTGAGAAAACAGTACGTTCTTAAGTATTGTATGTGTTTGATCTTTCTAATGAAGTGTCATAGTTGTAAATAAATGAATAAAATAAGTGTTTCCAAATACCACCATCGTTTGCTCAAACAAGAATTCCCATCGAATTTCTCTAACGTAAAACACACAGACTCAAACAATGGCATTCTTGGCAGAACAGTTGAATGCACCATTAGTGCTGGGATGAAGACATCATCTCGGCGACCACTCATGAATTATTCCTACGCAAAACGACTGTGCACGCGCCTCACTGCTATAAGCGTGGTGTACAAACATAACTGACCAGTTATACGACTGCTATACGAGTACGTCATGTTAAAAAATAATTTCAGTGACTCCTTACGCTAAACCCAAAAACTAACTTATTCATCAATATTATAATACTAAAAAGATATTGTGAAATCTTTGTTATGGGTGTTACAACTTTTTTTTTAAATCGATGAGTAGGCAAAGGTGTGCGCTCTATCTGACGTTAACCAGAACTAGAGTCACAGATAGCTGATGGAGTAGGACTGTGCCTCACTGGCCCATGTTGTAGGAAAGAGAGAATTCCATAAAAAATAGAAAATCAGCCCCTGACTAAGAGCTTTTGTAGCAGTACTAGCGGCCGCTCGCAGTTTCACCCGCGTGGTTCCCGTTCTCGTGAGAATATCGGGATAAAAAGTATCCTATGTGTTAATCCAGGTTATAAACTATATGTGTGCCGAATTTCATCCAAATCCATCCATCTGTTGCAGCGTGAAGAAGCAACAAATATACACACATACATACACACAAACTTTCGCATTTATAATATTAGTGTGATTATTGCAGTTGCGGAAAAGAGACGCGTGTATATTTGCCGCTACACGCGTCTCGTTTTCGCAACTGCAATAATACTGCAATAAGAGCTCGTAGTTACCCCCCAGGTCCCTAAAACACTACCTTTATTACGTAATTCCGTTTCAAAATCAGCGTCATAACGACACTGACGATATTTTGGGATTACGATGTTAAGTTAGGAGACTTTTCCTCCACCTTTACATGTAAGGAGATTAAGTTTACTTGAATAAAGATTCATTTTATTTCATAACATTACCCACCACGCTCCTGGTCCAATGTAGCTGGGTAGGGTTTAAATGACTTCCATATTATGAACACAACGGGTACCAGGCTTAACGTTAGAGAAGAGCTTGCTGCTGACTCGACATTACGAAAGTTGCTTAACTTAAACAATTGCAACGCAAACGCGCAAATCACTACACCATCGAGGTCCTCGCATCACCGTAGCAGTAATAGTAAATTTGTTCAATCCCATTTCGGATAACGCAATTCACAACGCTACAAATGAGCTCAGTCTTGAATGCATCTACATTCTACATTTGTGTACATTGGCAAATTGACTTAATGTCTATCTCGAAAGATCTCTGAACTCAGTAATAGCGAATTACACGCTTCAAATGAACTTGCTTAGCGGTGCACTACGAGATAAGTTCATTTAACCTCGATCGTCGACCTCTCGTGAAGTCGACAACCGCTGAATGTCCTAATGTCTTAATTAATAATAAAGAAAAAGTTAATCACGAAGAAAGTTTAATATTACGTCTTTATTTGACGTCGGGTGAGGTAGTGGTCATAGTCTTAACTAGTTAGTTAAAAGAAAGTTTAGGTAAACAAAGTTTTATTGAAGGAGCCACTCTCAGAAACGTATTATAAAAATTTGGCATAATTATACCTCCGTTGCGAAAACGTATTTTATCAAGAAAGAAGCTCGTAAAGAAACTTGGTAGGAAGAAATCCTTACAAAAATAATTAAAATTGAACTATTACTTTTGGAACATACAGTGTTTAATATAATAATAAATAACTAAAAACCGTTTCACATTTAAACACGGGGATAAAAATAGATTCTTATAGATATTATTATTGCTCATAAAGACGGCCTATTTCTTTGTATTGTCACTTTTTTAGAATAGTTTCTATTTTGGATCTCTTGTATTGCTTTGTTTGTTTGTTAAAATTCGATGGTGATTCCTATATTCCATTTCAGAAACCATCGCCTTTTGATCTTAATTCCGAACAGCTCCATACAATGACACATGCTCAGTATCTTTTTAACGCAATAATCATCATCAGCTCATTGTATGTCCCCACTACTGGGGCACGAGCCTTCCCTATGGATGGATAGGGAGGCTGGGCCATAAACCACCACGCGGGACCAGTGCGGATTGGTGGTTGTTAGCGACTGCTAATGCAGCCGCGATCAACTTCACATGCCTTCCAAAGCACGGAGAAAGCTAGAGATGATAAATTTCGGTCAACTATCCGTTGACCGGCCTTTGCAAGATTTGCTAGCCTCAGCACTCACAGACCGGCAGGCTTGTTAAGTTGTTGTTGTTGCAATTGACACAAAATTGCACAATAAACAACTGGTAGCTTTTTTATGGTATTGAGCCTGCGGGCACGTTAACCACTGCGTCATCGAGCACCTCGTTTAAAGTAGGTAAATCTTCAATGAATTCGCCATAAGCCTTATAAGGTGTAAGGCGCGTGGCGGGCCCCGATAGCGCGCTCGCATTTATTGGCACGCGCCGCCAATGACTGCGCCGAGGCAGATTATTCCGCGCCGATAGTTTCCATAATTCGAGTGGCTTTCACTGGAGCAATGAAATTTTATGTTTTACTTTGGTAATGTAACATCGTGCTCTCTGAAAGTGGTTTCTTCAGTTATTGAGACTTCCACTATCATATATAACTCTTTTAATTGTCGTGGTCAGTTGCATTAGAGTATTTTATTATTAACTTGTACTCATAAGAAACAATGTTTACCTAAAATTTATTAATAAAAAGGCAGCGCAGCTGTTTTGTTAACCTTAAAAGTAAAACATTAACACAAATCAGCTTAGCTCCGTACGCTTCACAGCGCCCTTTTTTGCGATATTCATTATTTGTTACCTTATTGTTAAAGAATTTTTACTAATACCATAAACCACTATATCGAATGAATGAATTACTAAACTTTTATTGGTATCCACTTAACACAAAAACAAAGTCATATTGACAAAAAAATTTAAAGTAAAAATAACAAAAACTATATCAAAGTGCAACACAGATATATTGAGTTGAGTCAAATAAGGATATATAAGGCCCTTTATTTGACTCAACTCAATATGCTCATATTGTTTTCTAAAGTTTACGCGAACACTACACATTGAAATGAAACAACTTTTACGGATCTACTCGCGTTTATTTTACACATTACTTATTTAATGTTTATCCTGACGTTTCGAACCCTTTGCAGGGTCGCAGAAAGAGCTTACAGTATCTTTTGGTCTGGCAGTATGGTGTCGGGGCTAAGCTCTTTCTGCGTAAAACGCAACGCACCTGATTAAATTTAAATGAGCGTATACAAGCTACCAACTAATTATGGGATGACCAACACCTCAGTCTCCCTGTGACCACGGACCCTGCAAAGGGTTCGAAACGTCAGGATAAACATTAAATAAGTAATGTGTAAAATAAACGCGAGTAGATCCGTAAAAGTTGTTTCATTTCAATATGCTCAGTTTTTTTTTTGTAGTAAAATAATAGAGAAATTAGAATTGTATCTACTTTTTACTACGGGCAGTTTATCATTCATCTTACCTGAAGGTAAATGACGACAAGGCCGAATATAGAAGAGCACTTCACCCGGAACCCTCACCCGCTGATGTTCATTATAATATTAAAGTGAAATTTTCAAGATTAGCCTTTGAAAAAGTTACGTCTCCAAATTGCCTTGTGGAAAACTAACAAAAAAGCTACGTTATGAAATTTAGGCCAGCTACAGACCACCAGGCTGGCCGGCCCTCGGTCGTCGCGCGTCGCAAAGTTTAGAAGTTAGTAACAAAAAGGTCGTCCAAAAAGAGGTCAACTGTTGGTCACAAAAGGTCACGTCACGATATGGAGCTGCCAGTGTTTACGTATAATAATAATTCACTACAAAACTTTTTGGATTGTTTGAAGGTTAAGAAATAGTTTTGAAATTATCCAGTGGCTTTATGAATGCAATGCATGCCAGCTTTGTTGAAATCGACTATAAAGTTATAAGCTGCTTAAGCAGGTAGTGATTGCATCCTCATTAGATATTTTGAAGCGCCGAAAAACGCTTATCGCCATATCTAGGTTACAGTTAAATTGCATTCTTTACAATTAACAAATATTGTTCATTATTACTGTAGTGCAAATAAATTTTCAAATAAGCTTGACTTATTGTAGACGTAATTATTTAAAGGAAGAAAGTAAATGTAGAGTTCATACATACTCGATAGTCTTTTAGTAAAACCGCATGTACCCCCACTGAAAATCAAACCCGAAACCAGCGACTAGACTACAGAAGTGTTTCATTTTGAGAATCAGTTTCGCATCACTAGCATTATACTGATACCAGGCTGCCTACACAACATTTCTATGGCCCGATCCGATCCGAATTCCTTGGAGAATCTAGTAGGGCACGGGGACACACACTAGTGCGTGACGCCGTTCCCTCTAAAAACCTCGAAAGGTGATTCGTTTCACACGGCTTGAGGAACCCTTTAAGTTTCTCGCCGCCCCCAAACAAGCCCGGTGAAGCTGAAAATGCCGTTTAAGGCAATCAGCAAACTGTCTCCAAAAAAAAGCATTTCTGTATAAAGATCTCAACAAAAACGTTTTTGCAATGTGTTGTTTAGGAGACAACCACCAAATCATTACGAGTATTCTCTACCGCTCTTATACGACTAAATAGTTCGGACAAAACACTCCGCCTCAGTCTTCGCGGCAACAATACACGTTTCACCGCAACACCGAAAGCACTCAACGGTGTCTGGTAAGCCAAAGATCTTCAGATAATATTATCGAAGTTGGAGGACATGTTTGATAATTAATTAAAACTGAGAAGCGCTGCAGGAAGATCTTGAGATTGTTCCCGGCCAACTATCAGCTTACTCGACTTCCAGCGACCTGGAATGTTCGGGATATTAACCCCCGGTGTGTGGTGTAAGTCACTAGTTATGTAAAAAGTTCATATTGTTTGCATATCACAAAACAACTATATCTATTTTTGCTTAGATACGCTATAATCATTGACACGGTCTATGAAATGTCATTGACTATGGGTCTTAATGAAATGTAATTATAATAGAGTTTTGGTTAAGCAAAGGTAAATCAAAAATAAGGTTTGGGTAAAGCATTTTTATGATATAATTTATGATATATGGTTTATTCAACATCAAAGTCGGTGATCGAAATCAGGTTTGAAAGATTAATGAAATGAAAAAGTTAAAAACTAGTGATATATATACGTATGTCACACTTAACATAAAAAAAACAAAAGCCATAAATTTATACCGATATATGAAATACGATAGATTAATTAATAGCTCACAGAGAAAACAAACTACAAAAAATTCAAAGACAAAAAAGCTTTATAAAAACAAGCTTTTATTACTTGATATTTAAAAAAAGAACTTAAAGGTAAAAATAATTTAATTTAAAATATTTGCGTTTTCATCACAGACCCAATTTTTTTATAAATCAAAGCGTGTTACATTGTGATTACAAAAGAAAAATAATGAAGGTGTAATATGCTAAATATTTTTTAATGTTCCATCAAAATGTAAATAATGTAAATAATAATTTTGCATTGTTATCCGATTTACGCATGCATGCAAAATTTCAGCTCAATCCGTCAACAGGAAGGGGGTCAAATTTCAATTATTAGATTTGACCCAAACAAATTTGTTACAGGGCAAGCTAAATAAAAGCCTGCGAGTTTCATTCATCAAGACGTATGGCATTATTGCAACTCACTTCGTTTGTTACCAGTAGACGTTACTCTAATGACATACACAATCTCGTTACGTTATTGTGATCAAATGATATATTACTCGCACTCTGTCTCGTAACGCCTATGAATTGGGCCAGCCGCTTAATAATTCTATAACTCACGGTGCATCACGTACTCAGTCTATTAAGCACTATAAATTATAGCCATATTATCGGTGTTCATTACACCGAGATCGAACGGCGAAGGGTACTTGACACACAAGTACTATGATAAACGTATACGACTTAAACAAATGAGTGCGCAGAACGAACGATCATCGAGGGTCAATTTCGGTCTCTGCGAATATAATACATGAAGGCAGCTCTCGAAGCATATCTAGTGTTATGGAGCAACGTTTCAAAGTGTAATGGCAACAACAAAAAGTAATTTGTTGTTAGTATTGTTTTTTATTGTGAATGTACTTTGGATTTTTCAATATGATTATTTACTTAAAATTTTACGCAAATTGTGTAGCGAACAAATTACAATTTGAAAAGTTTTTCAATATTTTTTTCAAGTAGGTAATAAATTTTTGTTGTACTTAGTGTGTGCCAATAAATGTATCTCTTTCTTTCTTTCTTTATTATGTTGTCTTGTTAAGTAAAGTTGACTTACTTTTGAAAACAGTGAACATGTGGTAACAATCGATAACATTATGATACACGTCCGTTGCCTGCAGAAGTTTGTGAGCTTATGCCGTGCTTGTTGCTGAACGTTATACTTTGTTATATTTTGTTAATTTATGATATTATCGGTGCGATATGCGATAAGCAACTACAGCAAATAACAAAAAGTGATCGTAAAAGTCACCTAATGTTAACCATAACACTAATTCCATTATGTTGCTACACAAAAAGTAACTGTGGTTTGGATGCACTATTAGGCGTTTCTTTTCTCATCGGGAACTAGACTAGCAGGAATATTAGCCCGGCTAGTTAAAGGTCATCATCGTCATCATCACCAGCTCATTGTATGTGGGGACATACAATGATACTGCTAGGCTTGAGACTTCCCTATAAATGGATAGGGAGAACGGGCCATAAACCACCACGCGGGCCCAGTGCGGATTGGTGGTTGTTGCAAATAAACAGGCATTTATTTTTGTTGGAAATAAAACTTTGATTTGTATTATGGACGGATCGATTTGGGAATCGATTATCGAGATTCAATTTATTTAGTGGCATAATGGCCCCATCACTAATTGTTCTTTTTTCTTTGTTGGTAGACTTGTCTCGGGAAGGCAACTATGGCTGGTTTATAGGTTATCGTGTGTTGATAATTAAATAGATTTTAAGCAGTAATAAGGGCATTTGGAGCCGTATTACTCTAATTAAGTGTATTGTGCAACCTGTGTTTTGTGTGTGTGTACGTCGTAAGCGAATCGCATCGGGAGTACAATTCGCCAGGATTGGATGTCGGCGTCTTTGCTGCTGGAGAAAACAGGTATTTCCTCGGGGGAAAAGTGCACTTGGGGTAGTTTGGGTGTGATTAGGGAGCCCGAGAAGACCCGGACTCGGATTCAGGCCCCATCAGACCATATGGATCCCGTTCTGGACGGCGGGAGCGGCATAGAACTGTGAGTGGATTTTGTAGATTTTAAGGTGTAACCTAATTTTAAACAGTAGCATAGTGTGTGTTGTGGGTTTCCGCAACATTTTGGTAGCAGAGCGTGGTTACTACTGGACCTCTAGGTTAATCGGTGTAATTTTGTGTATTTTGTTAGTTCGTAATAGGTTAAGCTCATTTCGTGTAAAATCGCACTTCCGGGACAGGTGCGGTTGAATTGTAAGGTTGGTAGTACCGTTGTATTTGGGCTGGGACATTTCTCGGAACGTTAATTGTTATTCAATTTCTTTCAATTAAAAGCATCGAGTCGATTCGGGATAATCGATTCAGTGTTTTCGTTGACTCGTTTTAATTTTGTGTTTAGGTTTATTTAGTTTAAGTTATTTATAATGACAGCGTCACGGCAGGAGTTGGCTCAGCAGCTCCGGTGGTTCACCGGGCTGCTTGCATTAATAGATCGGCCTAACCGGGAGGACGCCTTGGAGACGCGTTCGAAAGAAATGCAGGGTCGTTTCTTGTTGGCCGAGCGGTCGGTAACCGCTCTATTGTCAACCGACCCGGTCGGGGAGAAGGAGCTGGCCCTCTACGCCCAATATGTCAAGGATCTGGAGCACATCCAAGACATCTACGATGAGGTCCTTCAGCGGGTGAAGGACATCGAGCGACTGCGGGAGGGGAAGCCTGTTGCGCGCCCCGCTTCGCTCCACACCTCTGGACCCAGCGCCATGGGAAGATTGGGTGCCCTGGAGGTCCCGCATTTCATCGGATGTATGCGGGACTGGGCTGGATTCCGGAACATGTTTTTGGCCTTGGTGGATACTCGGAAGGTGTTGCAAATAAACAGGCATTTATTTTTGTTAGAAATAAAACTTTGATTTGTATTATGGACGAATCGATTATCGAGATTCAATTTTGTTTGGTGGCATAATGGCCCCATCACTAGTTGTTCTTTTTTTTATACTCTTGTCTCTGGAAAAAATATGGCTGGTTGATAGTTATCGTGTGTTGATAATTAAATAGATTTTATGTAGTAATAAGGGCATTCGGAGCCGTATTATTCTAATTAAGTGGATTGTGCAACCTGTGTTTGTGTGTGTGTGTCGTGAGCGAATCGCATCGGGAGTACAATTCGCCGTCCGTGTTTGGATGTCGGCTTCCACGCTACGGAAGTGAACCAGGTATTTCCTCGGGGGAGAGTGCACTTTGGGGTAGTTTGGGTGTGTTTAGGGAACCCTAGAAGACCCGGAGCCGGATTCGGGCCCCATCGGACCATATGGATCCCGTTCAGGACGGCGGGAGCGGCATGGAACTGTGAGTGGACTTTTTTCTATTTTTCATGTGTAATTTTAAGCAATAGCATAGTGTGTGTTTTGGGTTTCCGCAACATTTTGGTAGCAGAGCGTGGTTAACACCGGACCTCTAGGTTAATCGGTGTAATTTTGTGTATTTTTTTTAGTTCGTAATAGGTTAAGCTCATTTCATGTAAAATCGCACTTCCGGGACAGGTGCGGTTGAATTGTAAGGTTGGTAGTACCGTTGTTTTCGTTCGTTCATTCATTTGGGCTGGGACATTTCTCGGAACGTTAATTGTTATTTAATTTCGTTCAATTGAAAGCATCGAGTCGATTCGGGATAATCGATTCCGTGTTTTCATTGACTCGTTTTAATTTTGTGTTTAGGTTTATTTAGTTTAAATTATTTATAATGACAGCGTCACGGCAGGAGTTGGCTCAGCAGCTCCGGTGGTTCACCGGGCTGCTTGCATTAGTAGATCGGCCTAACCGGGAGGACGCCTTGGAGACGCGTTCGAAAGAAATGCAGGCTCGTTTCTTGTTGGCCGAGCGGTCGGTAACCGCTCTATTGTCAACCGACCAGGTCGGGGAGAAGGAGCTGGCCCTCCACGCCCAATATGTCAAGGATCTGGAGCACATCCAAGACATTTACGACGAGGTCCTTCAGCGGGTGAAGGACATCGAGCGACTGCGGGAGGGGAAGCCTGTTGCGCGCCCCGCTTCGCTCCACACCTCTGGACCCAGCGCCATGGGAAGATTGGGTGCCCTGGAGGTCCCGCATTTCACCGGATGTATGCGGGACTGGGCTGGATTCCGGAACATGTTTTTGGCCTTGGTGGATACTCGGAAGGATTTCACCAAGGCCGAAAAGCTGGCATATCTCCGTTCCTTCCTAGACGGAGAACCCAGACAGCTCGTACAGCATCTGGAGCTGCAGGATGCGAGCTACGACACCGCCATGCAGCTGCTGGAGAAGCGGTACGAAAAGCCGCGTCTTCAGGCGGACGCGCACGTGACCCATCTGCTGGGATTGCCGAGGGTCAACCATAGGGCTCAGCTGAGGACGCAGCTGATCACCCCGCTCACCGTGTCCTTAAACGGGTTAAGGACGCTCGGACTGCCCGTCGACCAGTGGTCCTTCCTTCTTCTGCACATCGTTCTGGCCAAGTTGTCGCAGGAGATGAGGGACAAGTTCGAGCGGAATCGACTGGTCCACAAGGATCTCGGCAGCGTTCTGCCCTCGATAGGGGAACTTCTGGAGTTCCTGGAAGAGGAGGCTGGCCTGCTGGAAAACCAGCTAGCCTCCCAGGAGGCTCCGACAAGTGCGCCGGCCCGCACTTCCGGAGTCTACGGTGCCCAGCCACCACGCAACCCAGGGAAGGGTCGCGGCAGGCTGGTGGCTGCGGCCGCCATCAACCCCGGTTCTGGATGCCGGGTTTGCGGACAGCAGCACGTGGAACAGCTATGTCCAGCAATTCTCGGGCTGCCCACAAAAGAGCGCCGAAACCTCGTTCGGACACGAGGATTGTGTTATGCCTGCCTGGGAGGACATAGGTATAATGAGTGTCCCCAGGCGAGGCCTTGCGATGTGTGCGGCGGACCGCACCATCGCTTACTGTGCACCCGTAGTGCTGAGGGCTCAGCACCGGTTCGGGAGAGGGGATCTCCCACGGGTGGCGGTTTGGGGCCGGGGTCAACTCCGCCTCCGGAAAGACGGAGTCCGCCACGGCCGCCACATTACAACCCCTCGTACACCCCGGCTCAGGTGAGTTGGGGACCGCCGGAACGGAGCCAGGTTCTGGCTACAACCCGGCACCCGGCGCGACCAACACCAGGAGTTGGTGCCTCTAAGGGCCACTGGGTACAGGGAGCCCCACCTCCGGACCCATTACCCGGATACTCGTACGCGTATCCTCCGCCGCCGTTGCCGGAACAACAGCGACTTGAGAACCGTCAACAGTTCTCACCGGTACTGCACGAGTACCCGAGGTTGGAATACCACCCACCCTATCACCGGTATGGTAGGGCAGCTGGATACGCACCACCCCGGATGGTGGCCTGCACGCGTCCGACTTACTGGCCGAGTCATCACGGTTCGACAGGGTCGGCTGCTGGCTCTGACGCGTGACTAGCCTATGGTCGGGCTACGTCGGAACCGAGGACGGTTCTTTTGCCCATCGCGCAGGTACGCGTTTGGGGACCTAGGGGGGACTTCGTCCGGATACGAGCCCTCCTAGACACTGGGGCACAGGGCTGCTTAATTACTACGAGGGTAGCGAGGCGCCTACGTCTGGAGTGCGCGCCTCCCTCAGTTCCGATTCGGGGAGTCGGAGATACAGAAGTGGGGGGTCTGTCCGGTCAGACCCACATTTCCTTCTCTCCTGTGCATTCCGCTTCGATACGGATTGCGGCGGCCGCGATCGTACTCGACAATCTGCTGGGTTGGCATCCACCGACAGACATTCCGCGGGACGCAATGCCTGACACATCAGGTCTCATGCTGGCAGACCCTCATTTCGAGGAGCCGGCTCCGGTGGACCTCATATTGGGAGCGGATGTACTGGGCTGGATCCTTTTAGGGCCTCAGCGGAGTCTGGGCCGCTCTTCGTTGGTAGCTATACCTACCATCTTTGGACACGTTTTAATGGGACCGGTTTTCGACCAGGAGACGCGGGATGTCTCACCTGTCGTCGCTACTACCTCCATCGCTAGGACGATGCAGAAATTCTGGGAACTGGAAGAGCCTCCCATGGTCTCCCGTCTGGATCCGGAGCATGTGGAGTGCGAAACCTTTTATAAGGATCACACACGCCGGATGGCGTCGGGTAGGATCGAAACTCGACTGCCCTTTATCGACTGTCCCCCTCTCTTGGGAAAATCGAGGGCGTTGGCAGAGAAACGACTCTTGTCCATGGAGCGTCGTATGTCTCGCGATCCGGTACTTCGGGAAAAGTATATCGAGTTCATGCGAGAATACGAGGCCTTGGGGCATATGTCGCGGGCGACTGTCGACTGGACAACGACAGATCATTTTTTCTTGCCTCACCACGCGGTGTTGAAGGCATCATCTGGAAAACTACGGACTGTTTTTGACGGATCGGCACCGTCGTCGACTGGAGTTTCATTGAACCAATGTCTCCATTCTGGTCCGAAGTTACATCGGGACATTGTCGACATCATTTTAAATTTCCGAAGACACCAGGTGGTGATCGGTGCGGACATCCGGATGATGTTCCGCCAAACAGTAATACATCCTGCGGACAGGAGGTTTCAGTTAATACTCTGGAGGGAACATTCGGAGGATTCCATAACCGTCTACGAGCTCAACACCAACACGTACGGCCTGAAGTCGAGTCCCTTCATTGCCATCCGGTCACTGCTGGAACTGGCGGAGCAGGAACGGGCTCGCTTTCCCCGGGCAGCCGCTGTACTGACACGTGACGTGTTCGTAGATGATATCTGCACAGGGGCAGCCTCTCTGGAGGAGGCGCTCATCATCAGGAATGAGCTGATCGGACTCCTCGCGGCTGGTGGTTATGAGTTGAGAAAATGGTTATCCAACGAGCCACAGCTTCTGGTTGGGATTCCGGAAGATCACCAACAGAATCCTCAGCTATTCGAGGACGCAGGGGACCCGAACTCTATCGCCGTTTTGGGAATTAAATATCAGCCGGTTCACGATATTTTCACATTCCGGGTAGAACTGGAAACTACAAGAGTTTGGTCGAAAAGGACGGTCCTTTCCACCATCGCTCGGATGTTTGATCCAAATGGATGGATCAGCCCGTGCATTTTTATGGCGAAGTGTTTATTGCAAACACTGTGGACACTCGGAGTCTCGTGGGATGAGCCACTGGTAGGGCTCTCACTCGACACTTGGCTCGCTCTGATCTCTACGATCGAGGCGATCAATCAGGTGGCGTTGCCGCGGCGGATCTTGCCGCGGGGCAAATACAGGGCAAGCCTACATGGCTTCTGCGATGCGTCAGAACGAGGGTATGTCGCAGTGGTGTATCTGCGAACGGTGGACTCGAAGGGTCGAGTCGCCGTCTCCTTGCTTCTGGCTAAAAGCAAGGTGGCTCCCCTCAAAACTAGGCTGACAATCCCGAAGCTGGAGCTTTGCGGGGCGCATCTATTGGCCAAACTGTTGTGCCACGTGCACAAGGAACTGACGTCTACGGTGGACATCCGGAATGTCTACGCCTGGTCTGACAGTCAGGTAGCTCTGGCATGGCTACGCGGGGCACCCCACGTATTGGAAACGTTTGTGGCCAATCGGGTATCTCAGGTACAGAACTCGGGCATCGAAATTTGTTGGAGGCACGTTCCCGGCCCCTGGAATCCTGCCGATTGTGCCTCTCGGGGCTGCACCGCGCCGGAATTGGTGCAGCATGCCCTCTGGTGGGGTCCAGAGTGGTTAAAGGAGGGTGAGTCATCATGGCCGGTCACCATGATCGATGGCTCTCTAGGGATGCTCCCTGGAATAAAGGTTTTGGTGACAACAAACGAGTCAAGGCCAGATCCGAATTGGTTGACGGCTCGATACAGCAAACTGGACAAATTGCTAGGTGTAACTTGCTGGATCCGGAGATTTCTACATAACTGCCGCCATCCAGACAAGAGGCAGTTATCACCCGTGGCGGGTGCTGAGGAACGCAGGAGTTCACTTTTGGCCCTGATACGGCTGGTTCAAGCTGACCGGTTCGAGGACGAACTGAAGATTTTGCGCGTCGGTCGCGCAAAGCTCAAGGGAGCGATCTCTCGGCTCAACCCATTTCTGGATGCGGATGGACTGTTACGCGTTGGAGGTCGCCTCAAAAATGCCGACCTGCCCTTCGGTAGCCGTCATCCTCTGCTACTCCCCAAAGGAGGACCTTTGGTAGAACTGGTGGTCTCGGATAGACACCTGAAAAACGCTCACGCGGGGTGTAATGCGTTACTGGCGATATTACAGAGGGAGTTCTGGATTTTGTCCTCTCGGAGAGTGGTTCGCAGCGTGTTATTTAAGTGTGTGGCTTGTTATCGGGTGAAGGCCTCCACTATGCAGCCACAGATGGGGGATCTCCCTTCTGACCGGGTTTGTCAGACAACTAGGCCGTTCGACGGGGTCGGTACGGATTTTGCTGGACCGTTTCTGGTGAGAACCACAGCCTATCGTAACACTAGGGTCACGAAAGCATACCTGTGCGTTTTTGTCTGCCTGGCCACTAAGGCCGTCCACCTGGAAGTGGTTTCGGCTCTGTCTACGGAAGCCTTTGTCGCCACGCTGGATCGTTTTGTTTCGCGACGGGGTTTACCTTCTCTCATTCGGTCCGACAACGGTACCAACTACAGAGGCACTGCCAACTACTTAAAAGATGTGAACGATTTTCTGGATAAAAATTGTAATAGCATAAGTCAAGCTCTCGCACAGCGGGGAATCACATGGCGATTTAGTGTGCCAGCCTGTCCCCACTGGGGCGGGATATTTGAAGCCGCGGTAAAATCGGCAAAAACTCACTTGCGCCGGGTAGTCGGGGAAACTACCCTCACGTATGAGGAAATTACAACTGTGTTTTGTAAGGTTGAGGCGGTTCTCAACTCGCGTCCGCTTTGTCCACTCTCCTCTGACGCAAATGACATGGAAGTCCTGACCCCTGGTCATTTTTTGGTCGGTCAGCCACTCACTGCCCTGCCTGAGTATCCCTGGAAGGATGAACGCAGACACCGGATGTCTCGTTTTCAAATGATACAACAAATGAGTCAGGACTTGTGGCGTCGTTGGTCACTGGAGTATCTGCATTTATTGCAGCAGCGTGTAAAGTGGACAGACCGGACGTCGCCCCCTTCGGAGGGGGATCTGGTTTTATTAAAAGAGGCTAATTTGCCATCGTTATTTTGGAGACGAGGTCGCATTTTAAAGTTAATCTGGAGCGCGGACGGGACTCCGCGTGTGGCGCAAGTGTTGGTTGATGGATCGGTGCTAAATCGCGCAGTCGCGACCTTAGCTCGATTACCGGTTGACTAGTTTAAGATTTCAGGCTAGAAAGCGGTACGTCCGCTTTGGGTGGCGGGATGTTGCAAATAAACAGGCATTTATTTTTGTTAGAAATAAAACTTTGATTTGTATTATGGACGAATCGATAATCGAGATTCAATTTTGTTTGGTGGCATAATGGCCCCATCACTAGTTGTTCTTTTTTTTATACTCTTGTCTCTGGAAAAAATATGGCTGGTTGATAGTTATCGTGTGTTGATAATTAAATAGATTTTATGTAGTAATAAGGGCATTCGGAGCCGTATTATTCTAATTAAGTGGATTGTGCAACCTGTGTTTGTGTGTGTGTGTCGTGAGCGAATCGCATCGGGAGTACAATTCGCCGTCCGTGTTTGGATGTCGGCTACCACGCTACGGAAGTGAACCAGGTATTTCCTCGGGGGAGAGTGCACTTTGGGGTAGTTTGGGTGTGTTTAGGGAACCCTAGAAGACCCGGAGCCGGATTCGGGCCCCATCGGACCATATGGATCCCGTTCAGGACGGCGGGAGCGGCATGGAACTGTGAGTGGACTTTTTTCTATTTTTCATGTGTAATTTTAAGCAATAGCATAGTGTGTGTTGTGGGTTTCCGCAACATTTCACCAAGGCCGAAAAGCTGGCATATCTCCGTTCCTTCCTAGACGGAGAACCCAGACAGCTCGTACAGCATCTGGAGCTGCAGGATGCGAGCTACGACACCGCCATGCAGCTGCTGGAGAAGCGGTACGAGAAGCCGCGTCTTCAGGCGGACGCGCACGTGACCCATCTGCTGGAATTGCCGAGGGTCAAACATAGGGCTCAGCTGAGGGCGCAGCTGATCACCCCGCTCACCGTGTCCTTAAACGGGTTAAGGACGCTCGGACTGCCCGTCGACCAGTGGTCCTTCCTTCTTCTGCACATCGTTCTGGCCAAGTTGTCGCAGGAGATGAGGGACAAGTTCGAGCGGAATCGACTGGTCCACAAGGATCTCGGCAGCGATCTGCCCTCGATAGGGGAACTTCTGTAGTTCCTGGAAGAGGAGGCTGGCCTGCTGGAAAACCAGCTAGCCTCCCAGGAGGCTCCGACAAGTGCGCCGGCCCGCACTTCCGGAGTCTACGGCGCCCAGCCGCCACGCAACCCAGGGAAGGCGGGCTGGTGGCTGCGGCCGCCATCAACCCCGGTTCTGGATGCCGGGTTTGCGGACAGCAGCACTTGGAACAGCTATGTCCAGCAATTCTCGGGCTGCCCACAAAAGAGCGCCGAAACCTCGTTCGGACACGAGGAGTGTGTTATGCCTGCCTGGGAGGACATAGGTATAATGAGTGTCCCCAGGCGAGGCCTTGCGATGTGTGCGGCGGACCGCACCATCGCTTACTGTGCACCCGTAGTGCTGAGGGCTCAGCACCGGTTCGGGAGAGGGGATCTCCCACGGGTGGCGGTTTGGGGCCGGGGTCAACTCCGCCTCCGGAAAGACGGAGTCCGCCACGGCCGCCACACTACAACCCCTCGTACACCCGGCTCAGGTGAATTGGGGACCGCCGGAACGGAGCCAGGTTCTGGCTACAACCCGGCACCCGGCGCGACCAACACCAGGAGTTGGTGCCACTAAGGGCCACTGGGTACAGGGAGCCCCACCTTCGGACCCAACACCCGGATACTCGTACGCGTATCCTCCGCCGCCGTTACCGGAACAACAACGACATGAGAACCGTCAACAGTTCTCACCGGTACTGCACGAGTACCCGAGGTTGGAATACCACCCACCCTATCACCGGTATGGCAGGGCAGCTGGATACGCACCACCCCGGATGGTGGCCTGCACGCGTCCGACTTACTGGCCGAGTCATCACGGTTCGACAGGGTCGGCTGCTGGCTCTGACGCGTGACTAGCCTGTGGTCGGGCTACGTCGGAACCGAGGACGGTTCTTTTGCCCATCGCGCAGGTACGCGTTTGGGGACCTAGGGGGGACTTCGTCCGGATACGAGCCCTCCTAGACACTGGGGCACAGGGCTGCTTAATTACTACGAGGGTAGCGAGGCGCCTACGTCTGGAGTGCGCGCCTCCCTCAGTTCCGATTCAGGGAGTCGGAGATACAGAAGTGGGGGGTCTGTCCGGTCAGACCCACATTCTCTTCTCTCCTGTGCATTCCGCTTCGATACGGATTGCGGCGGTCGCGATCGTACTCGACAATCTGCTGGGTTGGCATCCACCGACAGACATTCCGCGGGACGCAATGTCTGACACATCAGGTCTCATGCTGGCAGACCCTCATTTCGAGGAGCCGGCTCCGGTGGACCTCATATTGGGAGCGGATGTACTGGGCTGGATCCTTTTAGGGCCTCAGCGGATTCTGGGCCGCTCTTCGTTGGTAGCTATACCTACCATCTTTGGACACGTTTTAATGCGACCGGTTTTCGACCAGGAGACGCGGGATGTCTCACCTGTCGTCGCTACTACCTCCATCGCTAGGACGATGCAAAAATTCAGGGAACTGGAAGAGCCTCCCATGGTCTCCCGTCTGGATCCGGAGCATGTGGAGTGCGAAACCTTTTATAAGGATCACACACGCCGGATGGCGTCGGGTAGGATCGAAACTCGACTGCCCTTTATCGACTGTCCCCCTCTCTTGGGAAAATCGAGGGCGTTGGCAGAGAAACGACTCTTGTCCATGGAGCGTCGTATGTCTCGCGATCCGGTACTTCGGGAAAAGTATATCGAGTTCATGCGAGAATACGAGGCCTTGGGGCATATGTCGCGGGCGACTGTCGACTGGACAACGACAGATCATTTTTTCTTGCCTCACCACGCGGTGTTGGAGGCGCTCATCATCAGGAATGAGCTGATCGGACTCCTCGCGGCTGGTGGTTATGAGTTGAGAAAATGGTTATCCAACGAGCCACAGCTTCTGGTTTGGATTCCGGATGATCACCAACAGAATCCTCAGCTATTCGAGGATGCAGGGGACCCGAACTCTATCGCCGTTTTGGGAATTAAATATCAGCCGGTTCACGATATTTTCACTTTCCGGGTAGAACTGGAAACTACAAGAGTTTGGTCGAAAAGGACGATCCTTTCCACCATCGCTCGGATGTTTGTTCCAAATGGATGGATCAGCCCGTGCATTTTTATGGCGAAGTGTTTATTGCAAACACTGTGGACACTCGGAGTCTCGTGGGGTGAGCCACTGGTAGGGCTCTCACTCGACACTTGGCTCGCTCTGGTCTCTACGATCGAGGCGATCAATCAGTACAGCAAACTGGACAAATTGCTAGGTGTAACTTGCTGGATCCGGAGATTTCTACATAACTGCCGCCATCCAGACAAGAGGCAGTTATCACCCGTGGCGGGTGCTGAGGAACGCAGGAGTTCACTGTTGGCCCTGATACGGCTGGTTCAAGCTGGCCGGTTCGAGGACGAACTGAAGATTTTGCGCGTCGGTCGCGCAAAGCTCAAGGGAGCGATCTCTCGGCTCAACCCATTTCTGGATGCGGATGGACTGTTACGCGTTGGAGGTCGCCTCAAAAATGCCGACCTGCCCTTCGGTAGCCGTCATCCTCTGCTACTCCCCAAAGGAGGACCTTTGGTAGAACTGGTGGTCTCGGATAGAAACCTGAAAAACGCTCACGCGGGGTGTAATGCGTTACTGGCGATATTACAGAGGGAGTTCTGGATTTTGTCCTCTCGGAGAGTGGTTCGCAGCGTGTTATTTAAGTGTGTGGCTTGTTATCGGGTGAAGGCCTCCACTATGCAGCCAAAGATGGGGGATCTCCCTTCTGACCGGGTTTGCCAGACTACTAGGCCGTTCGACGGGGTCGGTACGGATTTTGCTGGACCGTTTCTGGTGAAAACCACAGCCTATCGTAACACTAGGGTCACGAAAGCATACCTGTGCGTTTTTGTCTGCCTGGCCACTTAGGCCGTCCACCTGGAAGTGGTTTCGGCTCTGTCTACGGAAGCCTTTGTCGCCACGCTGGATCGTTTTGTTTCGCGACGGGGTTTACCTTCTCTCATTCGGTCCGACAACGGTACCAACTACAGAGGCACTGCCAACTACTTAAAAGATGTGAACGATTTTCTGGATAAAAATTGTAATAGCATAAGTCAAGCTCTCGCACAGCGGGGAATCACATGGCGATTTAGTGTGCCAGCCTGTCCCCACTGGGGCGGGATATTTGAAGCCTTTGGGGTGAGGCTATTGACAAGCGTGGTGAGTCGGTGGCTGTTAGCCTTGACATAGCCAAGGCTTTTGATCGGGTCTGGCACAAAGCTCTTCTCTCCAAGCTCCCGGCATACGGTCTGCCTGCTCAGTTCTGCAACTGGGTCGCTGGCTTCCTGCATGAGCGCAGAATCCGTGTTATATCTGATGGATGCGCTTCGCGGCTCATGTCAGTGAACGCTGGTGTCCCTCAAGGGTCCGTTCTATCCCCCACGCTGTTCCTTCTGCATATCAATGATATGCTTCCACTTGGAAATATTCATTGCTATGCAGATGATAGTACGGTCCATGGAGGATATAACGGTCACCCAGCGGCTGGGCGGGTCGAAACCGAAGTGAATCGAGTTAATTGTGCCTTCAGCACAATATTCATAGCTCGTAATGTTCGTGATATTTAATAGAGATAATTAATAACGTGATTTAATATAGAGACATTTTATGTAAATTAAGCAAAACTTATTAGTTCCTGTTTCGTGACTTTCTACAGTCAACTAATCTCCCCCGCCAATTTCTTTGTTTATAGATTAATATATATACTTGTATTTTTAGTTATTAAGACTAGTCAGAAATTATACTCCGATACATTAACCAGTTGTGTTATTATTTAACCACGGAGCCCTGCAACAATTGGTGACCCCGACAAAGCCTGGAAGAATCGCCCAACGACAGCCACGCCCGGAAGAATCGCCCGACATAGTCACGCCCGGAAGAAGAACAACTACATCACACTGGTACGAATTAAATAACATTTCTGGCTCATTTTTTACAATGGCTCTCACACTACCAACGGGCATCAGGAGCAGTCTTCTCACAGAGACACCGGAGATAGCAGCAATTTCCATTGGTGACCGCATTCCCGATTTTTGGACAGACTCACCACGGCTATGGTTCACCCAGTTTGAAGCGATCGTCGCACCTCAGAAACAAGGCGACGATTACAAGTACAACTTGGTCATCGCGAAATTGGGGAAAAACGAGATACAGCAAGTTAGCGATTTGCTAATTAATCCACCGGCAGAACAAAAGTACGATGGCATTAAACAACGCCTAATAAATTGTTACGAAGAAACAGAGCAGAGGCAATTCCAGAAGCTTCTTGCCGAAATGGATCTCGGCGACCAACGGCCGTCTCAGTTGTTACGCCGAATGAAGCAAATAAGCAGTGGGAAAATGATTGACGACACAATTCGACTGTTTTGGTTACGTCAATTACCTTCGTCAGTAACCACAGTTTTAGCCGTCACAGAGAACCTTACTCTGGATAAGATGAGCGAGATGGCTGACAAAATTCTAGAGAACTCTAGGCTTAACTCAAGTTCAAGGTCGTCACAAGTAGACATCGTTACGCAATTAACATCGCAAATAGCTCAAATGCAGTTGGAAATTGCAAGTTTGCGTAGCGAGCACAGCCGACGTAGCTCATTTCAGCGTAGACGCTACGACCGACCGCGATCTAGGTCACGAGGCCAGTCATTGTCAAGGTCCGCATCGAATGAAGTATGTTTTTATCATCGGCATTTTATAAACCGCGCGCATAAGTGCATACAACCGTGCGCCTGGGAAGCTGGCAAGCAGTCGGAAAACTAACTACAGTACGGACACCGGCGGAAATCTGTACTGTTAATCCTTCAAACCGCCTTACCGTCAGAGATACTGATAATGACATAAGGTTTTTGGTTGATACAGGAGCAAATATTTCGGTTATCAAGAGACCACATAATATTACAGAGCAAGTTGACAGTTATAATTTATACGCAGCTAATGGCACCCCTATCAAGACATACGGTGAAAAGACGCTTTCACTCAACATAGGGTTACGACGCCCCTACCGCTGGACTTTTATTATCGCAGACGTAAATATGTCAATATTGGGCGCAGATTTTTTGGAACATCACAAACTTTTGGTAGATATTCATGGCATGAAATTGATTGATAAGCTAACACAATTATCAACTCCAGCCACTGTTTCTCGAGCGGAAGGATATAGCAGCGTCACTACTATTAACTCCCGCCTTCCGGATAGCGTTAGGCGGATCATTGAGAAGTACGCAGACGTGACCCGCCCGACAGCATTTAAGTGCAAACCAAAGCATGGAGTGCAACATCATATTGTAACGGAAGGCCCTCCAGTATATGCTCGTGCGCGACCTCTACCCCGGATAAATACCGGGTGGCCAAGAAAGAATTTCAAACAATGATGGAGATGGGAATATGTAGACCATCCAATAGCCCCTGGGCCAGTCCTCTGCATATAGTAAAGAAAAAGAATGGCGACTGGCGACCGTGCGGTGATTATCGCATGGTTAATAAAGCCACAGTTCCAGACAGATATCCATTGCCAAGGTTAACAGATTTCATGTACGTCGCACAAGGAAAGTGTTTATTTAGCAAAATTGATATCAAAAAAGCTTTCCATTGCATTGAGGTTGCAGACGTAGAAAAACAGCGATAGTTACTCCATTTGGACTATTTGAGTTTCCCAGAATGCCGTTTGGTCTATGTAATGCTGCACAGACATTTCAAAGGTTTATGAAGACTTCGTGTTTGCTTACGTAGATGATTTACTGATCTGTTCTACAGAATCAACGCATGAGGAACACTTGGAGGTTATATTTAAGCGACTTCAAGAGAACAGCATTACAATAAACTTGGAAAAGTGCGAATTTTGGAAGAAAGAATTGGATTTTTTGGGCTACCACATTTCAAGCAATGGTATCAGCCCCACAAGTGAGAAAGTGCAGGCGATCAAAGATTTTCCTAAACCTAAAACCATTAAGGAGCTTAGAAGATTTTTGGGCATGATCAATTTTTATCGAGGAAGCCTACGTTTAGCTGCCCAACATCAAGTTCCTCTCAACAACTATTTAAAGCAAACAAAGAAAAATGACAATTCTATTATTCAATGGACGAAGGAAGCGGAATCGGCATTTTCGAGTTGCAAACAAAACATTCTGGATGCCGCAATTTTGACGCACCCTTCTCCAACAGCTGAACTTGCCTTATTGACTGATGCGAGTTTAAAATGTATGGGCGCCGTGCTCCATCAAAAATGTAAACAAGGTTGGAAGCCGCTAGGATTTTACTCAAAAGCATTTACTACAGCTCAGATGAAGTATTCAACCTACGACCGGGAGCTGCTAGGAATTTTTGCAGCAGTCCGATATTTTCAACGACTACTAGAAGGTCGGCAATTTATTATTTACACGGATCATAAACCGTTGGTCCATTCATTTTCAAAAAAGCCGTCACTAAATGACACACCACGTAGAGTGAGATACTTGGAATACATTTCGCAATTCTCTACCGATATACGTCACATTAGCGGTCACGACAACGTAGTTGCAGATGCACTCTCAAGGACAGTTGATGAAATAACTATACCGTCCAACATAGATTACAAAGAGTTGTCTATTAAACAAAAGTTAGATCCCGAACTCCAAGAACTTATTAAAAATCCGAAATTAAAAATGATTTTGGCCACATCAAATAAACACGGAATACCTGTGTATTGCGACGTTTCTACGGGAAAAACAAGACCGTTCTTACCTCAGGAATTCAGAAAGACCGCATTTGAGGGCATACATTGTTTAAACCATCCCGGAAAAAATACATCAAGAAAAATGATTAATACAAAGTTCATTTGGCCTAACATGAATACGGATATAAACAAATGGTGTGAGTCATGTTTACAATGTCAACGCTCAAAGGTGCTTAGACATACAAATTCGTCACTCGGAAAGTTTATGCCTGCTCAACGTTTTGCTCACGTTCATTTAGACATTGTAGGACCGTTACCTGTATCTCAGAATAAAAGGTATTTAATCACGATGATTGACCGATGTACTTCATGGCCCGAAGTTTTTCCAGTTGAAGACATTACAGCCGAATCAGTCGCACGTCACGTTTACGGAGGATGGATATCGCGATTTGGATGTCCTGAGATGATCACAACCGATCAGGGGAGACAGTTTGAGTCAAACCTTTTCAAAGAATTAGCCAAGCTAATGGGTATTCACAAGATACGAACTACTCCATATAATCCCAAGGCGAATGGCATGGTGGAACGTTTACATCGAACGCTAAAGACAGCATTGATCGCAAGAGGCAATACAACCAACTGGATGGAAGAGTTACCAACCGTTTTATTGGGACTTCGTGCTTGTTTTCGTCAAGATACTGGTTTCAGTGCCGCCGAATTGGTATATGGCGCCACGATTAAACTACCAGGAGAATTTTTTGGTTACGAGCAACGGGAAACGTTTAACGATTTCGTTACCAATCTGAGAGAAAATATTACAAAAGCAATATCTATTCCCAAAAGAGAGAGCTCGAATAACAATACTTTCGTTCATCCTCACTTGTCAAAATGTTCACATGTGTACGTGAGATGTGATCGTTTGCGTCCTAGTCTCAGTCCTCCATACGATGGTCCGTATCAAGTCATTGACAGAAGTGATAAAAATTTCGTAATATTGCAAGGCGACAAACGCGTAAGAATCTCTATAGACAGAATCAAACCAGCGTTCGTACTGAAAGCCGATCAAGAACCACTGACAAAGCAGATAGTAAGCACACGACCAGATAAGAACGTTGTCACACGAGCTGGTCGTATCTCTCGACAGCCTGTAAGATTCGCTTTATAATCACGTTCCCGAGAGTGTTATAAGTCGCACCTATCATATTATGTCACACATTTGCGTTCAGAATAAAGAAGTATTATCGGCGCTAGCGAACAGAACAAGACGCGGAATCAGCATTATTCATTTACGCGCAGACTGCAAGGTTGAAATTGCTATTACTATACCACTAAGTTATTGTTCGTAATTTTAATTAGGGTTCTTTGCATTGTTTTTATTAATGTTATTTTGTAATTTATTATTATTATTATTATTATTTTTTCTAAAGGGGGAAGTAATGTGCCGTCAGCACAATATTCATAGCACGTAATGTTCGTGATATTTAATAGAGATAATTAATAACGTGATTTAATATAGAGACATATTATGTAAATTAAGCAAAACTTATTAGTTCCTGTTTCGTGACTTTCTACAGTCAACTAATCTCCCCCGCCAATTTCTTTGTTTATAGATTAATATATATACTTGTATTTTTAGTTATTAAAACTAGTCAGAAATTATACTCCGATACATTAACCAGTTGTGTTATTATTTAACCACGGAGCCCTGCAACATTAATCTTGTCATTGAGCTCAATCGGGTATTGGACCTCATATCTAATTGGGGCACCAATAATCTGGTTGAGTTCAATGCCAAGAAAACACAGGTTTGCGCGTTCACGGCAAAAAAGTCACCATTCCTTCCCCTTCCATCTCTTCAGGGTACATCTCTACGCCTGCAGAGCAGTATCAACATGCTCGGTATGACGATACGCTGCGATCTGAACCAAAGGGACTACATCGAAGCCGTGATCAAAACAGCCTCACGAAAACTCGGAATTCTGAACAGAGTGCGGCGATTCTTTGCGCCGGACCAGTTGTGCCTTTTGTACAAGACACAGGTACGGTCTTGCGTGGAGTATTGCTCGCACATCTGGGACGGTTCCGCTAAGTACCTTCTCGATGCCTTGGACAGATTGCAGCGTCGCGCTGAACGCATTATCGGCAATGCAGAAGTGGTAAATACTCTCGAATCTCTGTAATTGCGTAGAGACGTTGCGTCACTCAGCGTGTTTTACCGCTTATACCATGGCGAGTGCTCTGAAGAGCTCTTTGATCTCATCCCACCTTCTCCCTTTCTTCATAGGAGTACAAATGCTGCTCTTCGGAGTCACCGATTCACTGTCTCAAGTATCCCATCACGCACAAAGAAATTTAGTGACTCGTTTCTTTGTCGCACCTCCAAAAGATGGAATAGTCTACCAGCACACGTTTTCCCTCCTTCCTATGATATGGGGTCCTTCAAGAGAGGCGTGAAGAAGCACCTTGTGGGCCGGCAGAGTGAAGTTAACTGATGCTACGTTTGTTTCCACGCTGCACCAGTTGTCTTCGCGTCTGGACTTCATTTCCACTTAACATCAGGTGGGATGGAGTCATTTGCCGAGCTAAGTATAAAAAAAAAAAAAAAAAAAAAAAGCCGCGGTAAAATCGGCAAAAACCCACTTGCGCCGGGTAGTCGGGGAAACTACCCTCACGTATGAGGAACTTACAACTGTGTTTTGTAAGGTTGAGGCGGTTCTCAACTCGCGTCCGCTTTGTCCACTCTCCTCTGACGCAAATGACATGGAAGTCCTGACCCCTGGTCATTTTTTGGTCGGTCAGCCACTCACTGCCCTGCCTGAGTATCCCTGGAAGGATGAACGCAGACACCGGATGTCTCGTTTTCAAATGATACAACAAATGAGTCAGGACTTGTGGCGTCGTTGGTCACTGGAGTATCTGCATTTATTGCAGCAGCGTGTAAAGTGGACAGACCGGACGTCGCCCCCTTCGGAGGGGGATCTGGTTTTATTAAAAGAGGCTAATTTGCCATCGTTATTTTGGAGACGAGGTCGCATTTTAAAGTTAATCTGGGGCGCGGACGGGACTCCGCGTGTGGCGCAAGTGTTGGTTGATGGATCGGTGCTAAATCGCGCAGTCGCGACCTTAGCTCGATTACCGGTTTACTAGTTTAAGATTTCAGGCTAGAAAGCGGTACGTCCGCTTTGGGTGGCGGGATGTTGCAAATAAACAGGCATTTATTTTTGTTGGAAATAAAACTTTGATTTGTATTATGGACGGATCGATTTGGGAATCGATTATCGAGATTCAATTTATTTAGTGGCATAATGGCCCCATCACTAATTGTTCTTTTTTCTTTGTTGGTAGACTTGTCTCGGGAAGGCAACTATGGCTGGTTTATAGGTTATCGTGTGTTGATAATTAAATAGATTTTAAGCAGTAATAAGGGCATTTGGAGCCGTATTACTCTAATTAAGTGTATTGTGCAACCTGTGTTTTGTGTGTGTGTACTTCGTAAGCGAATCGCATCGGGAGTACAATTCGCCATCCCAGGATTGGATGTCGGCGTCTTTGCTGCTGGAGAAAACAGGTATTTCCTCGGGGGAAAAGTGCACTTGGGGTAGTTTGGGTGTGATTAGGGAGCCCGAGAAGACCCGGACTCGGATTCAGGCCCCATCAGACCATATGGATCCCTTTCTGGACGGCGGGAGCGGCATGGAACTGTGAGTGGATTTTGTAGATTTTAAGGTGTAACCTAATTTTAAACAGTAGCATAGTGTGTGTTGTGGGTTTCCGCAACAGTGGTTGTTAACGACTGTTAATGCAGCCGAGACCAACGGCTTTACGTGCCTTCCGAAGCACGGAGGAGCTCGAGATGATAAACTTTTGGTCACCCATCCGATGACCGGCCTTTGCGAAAGTTGCTTAACCAGCACTCGCAGACCGGCGGTGTTAACCACTGCGCCATCGAGCTCCTCAGATAAAGGCGATCTTTAACTAACCGGGTGACTTATCTTCCAACTGATCTAGTTTACCTGTCAAACGCTATAAATAATGTAAGAAACAACAGAAAGTCGCTGAAGTAAGCTATTGTTAAAATGAAACGGGTAATTAAATAATTGGATTGAGCCAAGCTTTATATATCGAGTATTTATATACAAAGGCATTATTTTAGAAATATTATTGCTAATTAATACATTAATAATCTGTTAACGCATGTAATTTAACTATATTTTTGCAACAATGGTGTGAAATAAAAGCTACTTACTCACTTACCTTTTTCTAAATATCTATAGAGTTACGAATGATTTATGGTTTTTAAGTGTTTATCTACTCAGATGAGTTTGAACGTAGAATTATTAGACTGAAATTATAATGCGATATAAATATGTTTTTTTTTAGTCGCTTACATACTTAATATTTATTAAATTTGGTTTAACATCATAAACGATATAAAGTTATTAAATAATTTAAGTTTTATCATTACCAAGATAACAGTCAGAAATTATATAAGTTACAAGATAAAATTTTACTAGAAAAAATCAACCAGTCGCAGAAAGCTCAAGTGGGAATCGAACCCGCGACCTTTGGATAACCGGTCCAATTCTCTGACCGCTGAGCTAGGTAGCTCGGCAATTTATTTATTTATTTATTTATTGAAATGATCACCAACATATAAAACATGATTGATTACTTAAAATAAAACATAATTAAAATAAATTTTAGCTTGATGTCAATACAATTATAGGTGAAGACTGCATGCAATTACATAAATAAAATTTACAGAAATTTATATATAATAAAATGAGAATGAAAATTAAAATTGAGATTAAATAATTATGAAAAATTTTAATATAAATAAAAATTTGTGAAAAGTTATCAATATTACTATGTCAAATCATCACAATACACATCAGAAGATTTTATCTTGTAATTATATATTATAGCATTGTAAATGCAAAATTAATAAATAAATAAGTCTTAAATAATCCTTATTAACATAGTAACATGTCACAGTTATTATAACAGCGAACAGCAAAATTTTCGCGAACTCCGTGATAAAAACACACTTTACGGTGTAACTGAACCGTTGAGGTTGGCAGTTATTTAAGCTCGAATAATAGTCTGAGCCATAGTTACTTTAATAGGGCCTGCAGTAATCAATAAAGCTGGAGCTAATGATATCTTTTCTTAGCATGAAATGGCCGAGTTTATCGCGGCGGAACGTTAACTAGAAAACGGTGTCAACACACTGGGTGAAAACAAAAATAAATAAAAGTTTACAAAAATTATGTTTATAAGGTCTGCATAAAAAATTCTAAACATAATAATAATAAATAATAAAAATTCTTAATTTCCTCTTCACAATAAGGATCTTAATCTAAAACTATAGTAATGTTACACCAATTAACAAATTCTACCACAGCAATTCCAATGCGAGAATAGCCGGTGCCTGCGATGGGATTACAGAAACCGGTGTTACAGGTCACCACGCCAACCCTCACAGGAGAATTGCTGAAGTAATAACATTAATCTTAATACAACGTGAAAAAGACAAATAATTTCATCTTTACATATAGGATAGTCGTGTAATAGTTTATAGTACATAGGTAGAAATAAGCTGTAGTATAGATCCCCGTGTGAGAGAGGCTGGTGCCTGAGATCGGTTTGTGACAACCGGTGTTACAGGTCACCAGGCCCAGCCCCGGAAAGAAACACATGCAAAATATATATTAGTATTATAGTGGTAAGTAGAAAAAAGAAAATAATAAAAGAACAATAATATACATGGACTTAGGTAACTTTAAGGAATGTGAATCTTAAAAATTAGAATTATGTGGAGCCATTTGTCCTCCTTGTGTGTAAAAAGTGTGAATGTGTATATGCATATTGTAGGTATGTGTGTATGTGACAGAGAGGGTGAGTGGAGTGCAAGAATGTATATAAATATATCTCTATTTAATTACCTTTGTATAGCAAGTAAGGATTCTGTTTCGTCATAGGATTGGGTTAGGAGCCAATTTGCCACCACTTTTTTAACCATATATTTATTCATGGGATAGATATTATTTATTTTGTTTATTTTATTATAGATTAATGGGCCTAAGAATGGAAAGAATCTGCGGATAAATGTTGTTTTAGGTTGCGAAGTATGCTTACACACCGTGTGCCATCGACGTTTTGCCAGGTAATCAGGATTAAATTGTAAGATAGAATGCTGCTTTGTTACAATGTTAAGCAGAAATAGCTGGCGCACTGTCAGGATCTCACAGTATTCGAATAAGAGGTTCGTAGGGTAGAGAAACGGTTTAAACGTGCATATTTTTAGAATTGTTCTCTGAGCCACCTCTACCTGTTTGAGTGTTGTTTTTGGTGCACCTCCCCAGACCGAAACGCAGTAAATAAGAAGTGACTGGCATAAGGCGAGGTAAATTTGTTTAAGAGTGTGTGGTGGAACCACGTGTCTCAAAGTCTTGAAAATGTAGATTAATTTGCGGATTTTATTACTCAGGGAGTTGATATGTGGTTTAAAACTAAAGTGGTTATCAATTATAACTCCGAGGTACTTAATCGATTTTACACGCTCCAATGATTTGCATTGACAGGTAATATCCAACGAGACGCTTGGGCAATTGTGCGCAACTAATTCGAGATTAAATGAGGGGTCCCGGAGAGAAAAAGTCAAATACTTGGTTTTGTCTGGATTCAGAGTTAAAATATTTTCTCGGAGCCATCCACTTATGGAATTGAATCCTCTTTGCGCAGCTGCGTGCACTTCTTTCCAGTTTTGACCAGAAAAGAGAAGCGCGGTATCATCTGCGTATGAAATAATATTTCCATGAGATAGTGGTATATTCAAAAGGTCGTTTATGTAAACGAGAAAGAGGGTCGGACCCAGGATACTGCCCTGGGGCACACCATATGTTACTGCGAGACTAGCACTTGATTAGGAACCTACTTTCACGAATTGAGTTCGATCAGTCAAGTAATCAGTAAGTAAATTTAATTGTTTGCTTCGTACACCAATCATTGCCAACTTCCTTAAAAGGATGGGGATAGACACCGTATCGAAGGCTTTTGCTAGATCAAGCAGTATTGCGATACATTTGTTGCCTCTGTCTAATTCAGTTGTAATGTAATTCGTAAAATTATTAACTGCATCATCTGTAGATTTACCTCTACGAAAACCATATTGGTAATTCGATAATAGTTGTTTATCTTCAAGATAACGCGTTAGTCTAAGGTTAATTATTTTTTCCAAGATTTTTGAAAGAGCTGGGAGTATAGCTATGGGCCGATAACTTCCGATACAATGTCTATCTCCTCCTCCCTTGTAAATTGGGTGGATTCTTAAAACTTTAAGATCTTTGGGGAATATGCCTTCTCTTAAACACATATTGAAAATGTGAGTTAAATGTGGTACAAGTGTGGTTATATGATCCTTGAGAAGCCTATTTGAGATATTGTCCCAACTCACGGAGCACTCGTTTTTGAGAGAGACAATGAGATCGCCTACCTCCTCCTCGTCCGTATCAAATAAAACAAAAGAGTCGCTAAATGTTTGGGTAAATTGCTGAGGATTATTACTTTGTTTTGTAGGATTAATTTTTTTAGCTAATAGTTTACCTATGTTAGAGAAATAATTATTAACGTCGTTAACCGAATTTTGTGGAGAGTCTGAGATGTTAAGTAGTTCTTTAGGGTAATTAATATCTTTAGTCTTATTTGTGATGGTTTTTACGGATTCCCACAATTTTTTTGGATTTTTACCAGCTTTCTGTATTAGATCTCTCTCATAGCTGCGTTTTACTTTTTTAAGGATTATAGAGCAGAAGTGTCTGTAACGGAGGTAGGTCGTTTTTAGGGTGTTATTTTCTGAGGAGGATTTGTACTTCTTATGTAATTTATCCCGATTGCATATGCAACGTAGAAGCCCTTGGGTAATCCATGGTTTCATTACCTTCTTGCGCTGCGATAAAGTGATAGTTTGTGAGTACCGTTCGATCTGGCCTCTTATTTCATTAATAATATAACTCATTGCGAAATTACAGTCGTTTGAATTATAGATGGGTTCAAAGTTTATTTCAGTTATACCCCTGCGTTTTCAGTTTTAGTGGGAGATGCGAATTGCCGAGTCACTTTAACTAACAAACAGGTAATTATCGTTTTGTGGTCTGTTAGTGTAGACTGTGGGACGAGAGTGAAACTCTTAGTTTTGGTCTTGACTAGTACATGGTCAATGCAAGTTCCACTGGCGTCGCGTGTAACTAGGTGATGGGCGGGCAGAAGGCCGTGGTAAGCTGTTAGCGTAAGATACTGTTGAGTTGTAATGGAAAGGTTTTCTGATAATATATCTAGGTTAATATCTCCAACCAACACTACGTTTTTGAAAACAGTCAGACTCATAAGTATTTGATCTAACGAGTTTAAGAATGGATCTAAGTTTGTGTATGAGGGAGATCTGTAGAGTGCTAAGATGGCGGTGTCATTTTTGCCTATTTTTATAAGGAGAGAGTTACAATTCTGAATATCTGGCTCAGAAACTGTGAAAGAAATTTCGTTTTTTATATAAACAACCGTACCATCGTTTTGGAGAGGATTTGATGCACTAAAATGAGAGTTATAACCATAAATAGTAGGTATTGTGGGAACAGATGTTAACCAGCACTCAGTGAGCACTATTACGTCACATTTGATAGCTAGTCTTGTTAGTAGTACCTGGAACCCTGGGAAGTTACAGTTTAGACTTCTAATATTTTGTGTGAGAATTGATAGGGAAGACTGCGATGGAAAAACATTTTTGCACTCATCTACGTCGCAGGCACAAGACTCTAAATTTCCATAGTTATCAATATAATTTGATAACTCACAAATATCATTTCTGTTTGCCATTTTTATATATTTATTGGCAAGATCTCTTATTTATACATAAACCTAATATAACTGTGTTTGTGAGAATGTCCACAGTACAAAATAATCCAGTAAGTAGTGCTAGTTTTTATTGGTGTTTGTGTTTTTAATAAATAGTGTAAAGAGAATCTTTTGGGTTTTAAAATTGTGTTTCTAAGTGTACGGTGTAGAACAGAAATGTATAAAATACAGTATAGAACAAAAATGTATAGAATTTAAAAAGAATGGTTCTTTTTAAGTAATGAACAAAAGGTAAATAGTTTCGTAACCATACAAATTTAACAGTAGATGCTTTGATTTAACGTAGTGAGTTTGATTTCAATGTTTTTAAATTATAAACAAAAATCAGCTAGGTTTGTAAATAGGTACTTACGTAAAATTATTTTATCACATATAAATAATTACTTTTAATTGACGACTTTGAAGAGCTATGAGTCAAGATTCTCAAGTTCACTCTCGTCGTTTACCCTCACGGCGGGCTGATCAGGGTATTTTTTTATGTAAATCCTACCGTAAGAGGTCCAGGTAGAAGTTATCTTGCGATTTCTTACGAGCTCTCTGGTTAGATAGTAAATACGACGAGCTTTGGTAGAAAGTGATTCGGAGACGTATACTGTTTTGTTTGGTCCGGGTATCTTAAGGGCGGAAGTGTTAAGGGGGGGTTGCTTCAATTGTCTCTTTTCTTTGTTGAAGGTCTTATAACACTGAACTATGTCCTCCTTCCTATTAGTTGTGGTGAAGTCCACTACAATAGCCTCAGCTTTAGTTCTGTGGATGTCACGTATCTCGAGTGCTTGAATTGGTGATGCGGTGCCGATGACAGAACCCAGATTTTGAATAGTTGAACACAGGGTTTGCTTATTCTCCTGTTGTAATTTCGGTATATTACGCAATTCAATTGACGTGGACTTAGAATTCTTTTTCAAAATATCGATTTTTTTCTCAAGATTATTGATGTGAGATTTAAGTTTTTGGTTGTCTCTCTCTACCGTCTCAATTTTAGTTAAAAGGGTGTCGTGTTGAGTGGACATAAAGTCCACCTTTTTTTGAATCTCAGAATTTTGTTCGAGAAGGGTCTTTATTGAAGTATTTATTGTTGAGAAGTTAGTCTCTTGGTTAGAGTGAATGGTTTCGAACATGTGTCTAAAGTCATTCAACAATTCGCTCGAGCACCCTGGTGTGTCCACAGTCTTCCGTTTCAGTCTTTTTGATATGTTGAATATACTATCTTCTTTTGTAGTGCCAGTAGAAGTCAAGTTTAAATCAGTCTCTGACCCGTAGCAAGTGATTGACGATTCAGACGTGGTATGGGTCGAACCTTCTCCACACTTCGGTGGTGTACGCTGCGTTCTAGTCATACTTTGCCACGATTAGCTGCGCTGTTGTTTAAATATTCGCGGGCACTCGTTCAGTCGTCGCTTGCGTAAGCGCACCACTCCGCGCGCCGGGCGCCGGAGCTCGGTGGGAGGAGTTCCAGTTGGAGTGACGCTGGTATTATACTAGCGCACACGCTCGCACAGATGTATGTCTCACTCACATTGAATCCTGTTATCTTCCGTGTCGTATGCGGTCCTGGTATCTTCGCCGAAATTACACAAGAATATTTTATGTTTTATTAATTAAATTAAATACTTTTTGGTAAAAACGAAAAATGGTTCCACTAAAAACGCGTCTGATCTCCTCAGAGGTCCAAAGGGAAGGGCCTATATTGTCAATGTCAGCTTACCTCTTTTAAAGATAAGCCCAGCTTTGGTCACCATTATTTATAATAAAATATATTATATCTTCATTAAGAAAGCAACTTAGTTTGTCCACATTCCAGAATCATATATACGAGTACCTACATAGTATTTTGTCTTGATGTCAATGTTTTGTATGAAAACATTGGTTGAATTATAAGTATTGGTTTTTTTTTTATTTGAAGAAGAAGATGAAAAGACATTTATTGGAATCACATCACACACAATTAAACATGTAACAAAAAGAATAAAAAATAATAACATTGCGAGCTGCTATGTGATGTCAATGCTTTGGTACAAACTAAAGTATTTTATATTTGTCTTTTCTATTAGTAGTCTTTTTAAATTAACTATTTCTTTGTTTAAGCGTATTATTCACGAAGCAGCGCCGCCTTTTTATGACTTATTCGTCAACTGTTATAATTTAAAGGCAACTATTAACTTTACCACGACTATTTTAAAAAGCTATTGAACTCGAGTTCAATTAAATAAAACCTATTTTACTATACTTTTATTCCTAGTCATAAAATGTACAGTGCCCACACTTTACGCCAAATTACAATATGCCAAATAAACATTTTTCTATGCGGTTGTTAACGCAATTCCTTCCAGTGTATTATGAGTGGCGCGTAATAGAGTACCGTGGCGAAATGTTATTCTCACACGGCACGACATTTATAAAGGACCGACTGCATACAAAAGCGTGTTCTAACGACCGCAAATAAACTCCCGAATAAAGACTATTTAAACAACGCGAATGGCTTAAGGCGAAGCCTGCTTCCGGAGAGTCGGGAAAAGAGACATTTATTTATTAAAAAGCACTGCTACTTCACGTAATTTGCAACGAAACTTATGTCTTATACCATTTTATAACGGAAGACATTCTGATCCAAATGACAATATTTTGGAGCGCCGTTCGCCATTTATCTTCTTAAAAGCACTAAAAGTTCATCGCCGATACGGATGTAAAAGTTACTCTACCTTTAAAAAAAAACAAAAACACAAATGTTGAAAAAACCGCGAACAGGATTTGAACCTGCACCCTTCTGACATACCGGGTCAGGTGCTCTTCCAATTGAGCTATCATGGTTCTAACCAGCCCACCGTAATTTGTTCGCAACAAAATTTGCGTTAAAAATTATATAAAGAAAATAAAAACATTTTACTCTACCTTTTTGTTTTTTAGTTATTCTATGTTTCATATATCCGTCCACTCGCGTTGATAGCATCTCCTTATCCAGTTATCAACGGTAAGATAAACATTCAAAGTCAAAAAAAAAATTTTTATTCAAATAAACTTTAGAATAAGTGCTTTTGAATCGTCCAAATAATTTTTTACCTACCGTAAACCATTCAGGACGTCTATTTTTAGCTGAACGTTGGAACTAATTTGCATTTTGCCATACAAAGTTTCGTTTACGCTATCGTGATTGAATGTGAGGAGTTCGATGGCGCAGTGGTAAACGCGCTTTGTCAACGATTGCTGAAATTAAACATATTTCGCAAAGATCGATCATCGGATGGGTGAACAATTATTATTTATCATCTCGAGCTCATCCATGCTTCAGAAGACACGAAAAACCGGTGATCCCGCCTGCATTAGCACTCGTTAACAACCACCAAACCGCAATGAGCTCAGCCTATTCTCCCTTATTATCCACATAAGAAAAACTCGTGCTCCAGTATCCGGGAAATAAAAATATCTGGTGATGTGATGATCGAATGTGAAATAAAATTTTCACTGAGTTCTGTTTAAAAAAACTAGTTTCTACACTCTTTAGTCATAGAGTAAGTAACCAGAACGCGTAGCACTAACATAACAGTGCACGTTTAAAACATTATTTTTTCGCAATCCCGCGGAGCTGTTAACAACGATACCATTTAAAAACTTCACGCTGGCTTTCCACTTAACAATAATGCCGGCAATAATCCCGGCCGTAGCAGCCACATTAGGCTAATGTCTTAACCGTACAATTCATACTTGCCCCTTTTTATTTCGTAGAAAAACCCCAACACGAGTTTTGAGAATTTCAACAGACTCGTAAACTTAACGATGAAATTCGTATTTGCAATTGAAAAAAATGGGAACATG
This sequence comes from Eudonia lacustrata, assembly GCA_947562085.1. Taxonomy (NCBI): domain Eukaryota; kingdom Metazoa; phylum Arthropoda; class Insecta; order Lepidoptera; family Crambidae; genus Eudonia; species Eudonia lacustrata. Next base: position 1,887,604 of record OX387317.1, on the reverse strand, counting down.
AACACGCAATTTGGCTATAGATTACTAACAAAAGGTGCTTAAGTAAGAAATGTTAGCTGTATATATTAACGTTAATGTCTTTGAGGAATTGCATGGTAAACCGGTTTACATGTGTTGCTGAATACTATTTTCTTTCCTTATTAGGTAACTACGCCGACGAAAAATCCAAAATCCTTAACTATTGAAAAACTGACTATTTTGTGAAACAATTCACTATAAAAATTGTAGAGTGTAGTGTAAACACAGTGTTATAATAAATAGGTGCTAAGAAAATTAAAAAAACGTTAGTATGAAAAATAAAATTTAATAAAAAACGTTTCACTAGTTAAATATAGCAGACATTAAAAAGAAAACCAATCTACAATGAAACAAAAGGACAATTCCGCGAACAAAAAAGTTAGTCAATTTAAAAAAAAAATGGTCGATAAAGACGCAAAATTAATAATCATTGTTATTACTGAAGCCTAAGTAACATAGTCCTAATTAAAGGTGTATAATAATATTAACAACCGGTATAGACTTTTAGGAATAATACACCTATTAATAAGTGAGAAAAAAACTCCAATTTCATAGGTAAGGACCTATTATATATTTACTGTATAAGAAAGTAAAAATAGAAACTTGCATACTGCATATAACTCACTCTGCACATGCAGCATGACATTTTATGGATATTCCAATCTGCAAGAAGCAATTTCCTTCATATTTTGAGTCCAGCCAAAGTAACTCAGGCTGTTATCGTTATTCCTGGATAGATAAAATCAGAGCATTGTTGGGGCGAGATGGGAGGAAATATTTGTGCATATGCGGTGTGCGGTCCAATACTGTGCTATTTCCTTGGCCAGTTCGATGGATAAGGTTGCGCACATGGATATGGTGATACGGAGCTGTCTAAGGTTATTCCAAAACTTGTATTGTTCTCTGAAACTAAGTTAACTGACACCGTTCTCGAATTTAATAAAGGAGAAATATTATTTTACAATATAAATATAAATAAATTTAAATAGATTATAAAGAAGTGCTTGTACTATCGCATTAGGTTTTATGTCTGTATTAGTAGTATTAATTTTGTTGAAATAAATAAATAAAATCATTTAATTGTCTATTTCACAAATTTTATAACTTAGGCATTTAAAGTTTGATGCGTCATAATATTCTTTTATGATTTAAAACTAAATAAAAGGCTAGGAATGGAAAATCATAAAACGATTTTTTTTTTTTTTCATTTTGAACTTGTGTCTTTCAACTATTATGACAGTAAGACATTGTTTAATAGTTATTTTATTAAAAATTACTTCTTAATCCATTTTTACAGCATATTAATGTTCGGTATCGCATCGATCAGCCGCAACTACAACCGTATTCGATCATACATTTCTATCCCACCATGCTTTGAACTGGCTGAGAATTTATGGAAGTTATAACGCGCTCCGAGACATTTACACATATCACAATTCCCATCTCCCGATTGTTGCCTCCGGCTAATATACGCCGGCAGAATACTTTACCGCCACCACACAGCTTGCGATATAGCGCTTGCAGTAGGAAACTGCGTAAAGCTTTATCCACAGTGACCGGACGGGGAGGTGACCGTTGCTTTTTCATGAACAACAAAATAGGTAATTTCAAAAATTTGAAACAACGATAGGCTGCAGTCTCTGCTTCAAATCATTCTGATTGCTGGTTCAAATCAATTGATCCTGAATCTAAATAACGTATTAAAAATTATTGTGTTCTTTTGCAAGTATGAGCCTATCTAGTATCTACTACAGAATATTATGTAGTGTACCTATCATTAATGGATTTTTTTAAAGTTTTGTTGATGTAGGTACAATACAATCAGGATAACAAAACATTTGAATTCGAAACTCAACTCCAGTTTAAGAGTTACACAGTCATGACTTCAGGTGCATCTGGCACCAATAGGGATTTTAACTTTTGAATAACGTATACTGCTTTCATAGCAGGTTAAAGGCACTCATCACAAATACATTGTATAATTATTAAGCTACATATCATAGCTAGTGAAATCAAACATAAACTTTCGCACGGACACGTCCGTCCAATGTGAATAACTCCTTACAGTAAATGTTGAATGTCGTCGTTCCATCAGACGGGCGACGAGACATGCGATTTGCATTTTATTAAAATCACAATTTTATTTTTGAGCCGCTGCTGAGGCTTCCCGGCCGGATCAATGGATGCTCCCACCGTACAATTATTAACTCGTCTTTGTTCGTCGGTGAGGTTATTAGAAAGTGGGATTAATACGTCTGTTGGCTAGACTTTCATGGTTTTATATTTTCCTTTAACGATGAGATTTAATTTAGGTATTTATGTTGCTAAGAAACTAGCTGTTGCCCGCGACTTCGTTTGCGAGGACTACACTATCCCACAGGAACCTGTTACTGGAATAATAAGTATTATATTTTATGTCCTAGCCCGGATTATGGTCAGACTATGTGCAAAATTTCATCCAAATCCATTCAGCCGTTCTAAAGAGATGCGTTAACCAACGTATAGCATTTCATTTTTATTTACATATTTAGATAGATTATAATAATTATAAATGGCGTCATGTTTTTTTATTTTGTACATCCGCGATCATGGCGCATGCGCAAATGTTGGACACTTAAAAACGTAACTGCAATAAGGCATGGTAACTTCAGAAACACGACTACTTATTTAAATAAGCTAAGAGTGTGAGCTAAACATAACATATTTTACTTGACTTTTTTTTATGATTGATATTTTGGATGTTAATTCCCGTCAAACGAATGCAATATCACTCAAGCCGAGAGATTAATATCGCGTTTCATATAAATCATTACGGGCGGTATTAGGTAAACATGTACAATTTGACATTGTAATGATTAAAAACATGTATAGATTATATAACTCGTATTTATTTTAACTAGTGGTCCCAGTGGTTTGAAATTCGCCGTAATTAACGTAACTAGTGGTAACCCAGTGGTCAAAATTTGACCGTAATTTTATTATGGCTGCACGGATTGTATCCTAAATGCAATGAAAAATTTAAAAAGATAGAATGTGAGTTTTTGAAAATAGTATAAATGCGTGTGCGTCAAATACATGGTAGTGTGTGTAATGTTTGTTTTATTGATTTTATGTATTTTTATGCATAATTTAAAAAATATTAACATTTAGAAAATCTTCTCTATATAAACTATAAGTGTGCTAAATTTCATACTCCTCCGTCCGCGCATTTTTTGTAAAAAAGGGGTACAAAGTTTTTGCTTCCCCGTATTGATATAGATATACAATGTTTATTTTTTTAAATGTTTATATTTATTTTATTATACCTACATAAATGTTATCTTTCTGCGCTCCTTCTTCATTCATATGAGTGATATTCAAAGTTCATATTTTATCTGTGCTTAGTCTGATACTTCTTCATGAGCGCAATTTGCCTAAAAAGGGGTACAAAATTCTTCCTTCACATATTCATACATTTATATTATTATCAGCAACGACACAACCCATTCACTAGTATTAATAATGTGTTCAATTGGGATCAGTCTGAGCGATCTATTAAGCCGGCTTAGGCCAATGCCAAAACCCGCATGCCATATTAGGGTTTAGCAATCAAAACATTATCAATTAATCAATTCAATTACAGTTCTACAGTTACATTGTAAATTAAATAAAATGTTACAAATTTAATAAAGTTCCTGTTATTAATGTTTATATAATTTTTAACGCAAATTTTGTTGCGAACAAATTACAAAAACACAAATGTTGAAAAAAAATTCCACGAGCAGGGTTTGAACCTGCACCCTTCTGACATACCGGGTCAGGTGCTCTTCCAATTGAGCTATCGTGGTTCTAACCAGCCCGCCGAAATTATTCAACACTATTTACTTTTTACTTTGAAAGCCAAAGGCGCCCATTCAATGTTAACAACTACCGTCATTAACATCCGATCATAATATTTTTACAAATACTAAAGATCAGTTAAGAAGTAGGCAAGCTATTTATAAATGTATATATAATTTTTAACGCAAATTTTGTTGCGAACAAATTACAAAAACACAAATGTTGAAAAAAAAAATTCTACGAGCAGGGTTTGAACCTGCACCCTTCTGACATACCGGGTCAGGTGCTCTTCCAATTGAGCTATCGTGGTTCTAACCAGCCCGCCGAAATTATTCAACACTATTTACTTTTTACTTTGAAAGCCAAAGGCGCCCATTCAATGTTAACAACTACCGTCATTAACATCCGATCATAATATTTTTACAAATACTAAAGATCAGTTAAGAAGTAGGCAAGCTATTATTATATATTTGTAAAAATATTATGATCGGATGTTAATGACGGTAGTTGTTAACATTGAATGGGCGCCTTTGGCTTTCAAAGTAAAAAGTAAATAGTGTTGAATAATTTCGGCGGGCTGGTTAGAACCACGATAGCTCAATTGGAAGAGCACCTGACCCGGTATGTCAGAAGGGTGCAGGTTCAAACCCTGATCGTGGAATTTTTTTTTCAACATTTGTGTTTTTTTTTTCCTGTTATTATTTTGTTATAAGCCATAGTAAAAAATATTCATAATGTTAAACATAATAGAAGAGCTTGATGGCGCTGCTGTGACTTACGTATCAATAATCATTATCATTTGTAAATATCGTTACTTCTATATAAAGATGTGCAGTTATGTGCAGAATAGGTGGTAGGCAAATAATTTAGAGACCATTCAAAAGCGCTTATTTAATAAATTTACTTAAATAACACTTTGGGCACTTTCCAATGCAGTCTTAAAATTAATATGAAACCAAAAGTGCGGACCGATGCGATGTATCTAATTGTTCAAAACCAGATAATACGTTACCACATTCAAAATAAAACTCCACTCCAGACGCGAAGGCAACTGGTGCAGCGTGAAAGCAACGTAGCATCAGTCATCCTTATCCTGCCGGCCCACATGGTGTCTCTTCACGCCTCGTTTGAAGGACCCCATACCATAGGAAGAAGGAAAAACGTATGCTGATAGATTATTCCATCTTTTGGAGGTGCGACAAAGAAATGTGTCACCAAATTTCTTTGTGCGCGATGGAATATTTGAGACAGTGAAGCGGTGATTCCGGGTAGTAGCAAGTAAGTAAGTTGAAAAATAGGGACAGTAGCATGCAGCTGCGTTATTTTTCATTTGAACATTCAATTTTACATTTACATTTACATTAAATTTTTCAATTTTTATTCATTTAAGCATTTACCGTCCACTCAGATGGTAAAAACAATTGAGGAGCGCTCAGACACTTCGAGAGGAAATAGTTTTAACAAGACTACGAGTAGTAACGGATAAAATTATTTAGCACCATTTCAAGCTTTTTTATTGGTAGATGGATATACAATAGTTAAAGAGGCTACTCGCTAACTAGCTCGTTCATAGTTTGTTGATGTGTTCTGCAACTTGTTTCACCATGTCACAGAAGAAAGATATAAGGATATAACTACCATATTAAGGAAGATCATGCTAGTCTGGGCCGTTACAATAATGTGACTTCCCGTGCATGTCGTTAGAGCCGAGGGACAAGGGTTCCAAGATACTCGCTCATCAGATGGTGGGCTAGCAACCAATCACTGATGTTATTTATTTGACCTCGGAACTGTACTGTAGGCTAGCCAAAGTAACATTAAGAAAACGATAGCGAAGTTCGAAAAGAATAAAATGTATGGGATTGACATAAGCCGCGCTAAATCACGTGGTCAATCTTATGTCAATCCCATACCTTTTATTCTTTTCGAACTTCGCTATTGTTTTCTTAATGTTACTTTGGCACTGGTGAGAATACTCAAAATTGGTGATTTCGATGCTTTGTTTACCCGTTCTTTGGGAGGACATGAGAGTATGTATGTGTATACGTAAAAAGACATAGCTAAATGTTCTTGTCTTCTTTTTATTAAATGGAAAACCACTTCGCCTTTACTACTGTTAGGAAACGACAATAAATACAAATGTTTATGTAAGCGCTTCGCGGAGTCCTCAACTACGGAGGAACTAGCTATTTTATAGAGATGGGTGGGTCGTACTAGGTAAATTTGATACTAGGTACCCCTGTTCCTAGTATTATCTAATACTCGATCCAGATACCTATTCCACCTAGTCCACCTAGTATTAGTAGTTTCATTTAGTAATTGGTTAGACTAGACGTCGACTAGTGCTGACATATTCCATGTAGTTAGTACCACCTATGGCAGGATGACAAAACACAAAAATAGTAATAATAATTTTTCATTCGGAACCTTATGTTCATACAGATAGGACCTAAATTAAATTGATTTCACACTCCTCAGTATCACGCAATATTACACTTCAAGAACCTATTCTTCTAGGTTCTAGTCTTGTACTTACCTACCTATTGAATCTTATTTCGTGGTGTTCAATTCGAAAGCCGTGAAATGAAAAGAAATACTTGGTGTGCACAATACGCGAATATGTGTATATGGGAGTATTACCCCTAATGTTTTAGTAGTAGTAGTAGTAGTAAACAGCCTATAATTGTCCCACTGCTGGGCAAAGGCCTCCATCATTGAAATCAAGTCATCGCTACAATGAAAATCAATGTTTTAGTGTATGGTCGAAAATCGTGTAATTTATAAAAATACTAGGTGGATCACGTATATTTATAAAAGTATAATAGGTGCCGCCTAGTGTTGAAAAATACCTAGTGCGTGGATCTGTTCTAGTAAATACGTCTCACCTCTACTATCTTATCACTAACTGTTGGAACACAACTATGCTGCTAACATAGTTGTTATGGCGACGTACATAATTTGGGCGGTGGTAACTAACCGACTCAGAACAAGCTCTACTTAATTATAATATCATATAAATGAATGGATTTCGTAATCAATATAACAAAGAATTTACATTATTTTAAGAGAGACAGAAAAAGCAAGATCTTTTTACAAAAAAACACAAGCCAATATATAATACTCTTCACGGATACAATTACACCCTCATTCAACACAACAAAAGCATAGAACGAAGTCCATTACTCAGTCAGAAAGTTTTCTTTTTAAAAGCGGCCGGCGACGTGGTCCATAGCCAAAACAAATGATGAATGATTGCCAAAACCCCGCGTCGTTGGCTCCCGAACCCGCCCGGACTTTCTATAGCACCAATTTGTGGACACATACTGTCTTCTACTTGAATTTTGACATTAAATACTCGTTTTCATTGAAGACTAAATAAAGTAACTGCATAATACATTATGTGATTACTTGGAAATCGCATTATCGCTATTTGGCTCCTAATCTGGTTGCAGTAAATTTTACTTGATTTTTACATTCTTTACTAGATGCAAGAACAACATGATTGCATCTGATCTGCGATAGAGGTCCTTACTGAATCTTATAGAATATTTAAATAGATTGCTTTTAGACACTGCTTGGCTGAGAACACAGAACCACACTTCATCATCATCATCATCTCAGTCAAAAAACGTCCAATGCTGGACAAAGGCCTCCCCCAAGGATATCCACAACGACCGGATTTGTGCTGCTCGCATCAAGCGGCTTCCTGCGACCTTTACCAGATCGTCGGTCGTTGATACTTACGTAAATTATACTTTTTATTCTGCTACATCAATATGAAAATGCTAAGTAACAGCGTCACATGCCCCGTGATTATTCAAATGTTTGTGTGGTAATGATCGCGACGACAACCTTTTTGTCTTCAAACTCATTTCACTCACATCTTCAGGGTTTCGATTCTGTTATTTAAAAACGTCTACAATCGTGTGTCGTTAGCCGATATTGACAATCTTCCCATCTTCTGGTCATAATGTAGAAATCAGGCTATTATTAAGACATTATTGAGTAAGAAGACTTGAGCTTTGGAGGTCGTCGCAATTGTAAGAGGATTTCACTTTATTCAGGGTAAAGTGCGTTAACTTTTAGTCTTTACCATAATTTACCGTCTGTTGAAATGAAGGCCAACCACTTTCCATTTCTAGGTATTGTGCCCTAGAATAAATTCGAGTTATACCTAAATATCTTGCGAACCACCGAACATTATAAAAGGAAATTGGCATGAGCCAAGTTGTTAGTTGATATCGTTTCCGATATACCTGATATCCGAAGCGAAATATTTTAGGTGCCATTATCTGATCATTCCGCGGAAAGCCGGATTGGTCACAATGTAGGTAACCTATTGCGGCCCAATTTTGTCTGTATTAGCCCGGGGCACGCAACCGCGACTTTGGCGTGACCTTAGAAATGAAACAGGAACATTGACTTGATTTCTAAAGATAATGAGGCGTTTGAAACACTGAATAACTACAAATACGAAAACTAATAAGTAAATAGCAGATATTGTAAACCGGGATGACTTGATATATTTGAGATAATATAGTTTGGTCACACATCCGGCGACCCAAAATGGTGAAAGTTGCTTCACTTGCAAAATCGCAAATCCACGCGGGAACGCGGCTACGGCAACCAGCTCTTTTGACCACCTCTGTGGTCTAGTGATTAAGATCACCTATATCAAATCCAGTGGTCTCTGGTTCCATTCCTCCATTCCACCTGATGTTAAGTGAAAATGAAAGGAAGGGGGGAAAGCGTGTGCTGTTAGACTGTTCCGTCTTTTGGAGGAGGCGACAAAGAGGTTCGATTCCCAGCGGGGAGTACGTACATGTTTGTGTACTCGGTCTGATTGGTGGTAGGGCTTGTTAGCCCGCCTGGCTAGCTACCACCATTATTTCTAAATATGTCGCCAGCCAGAGATAAAATAGCCATCTTCCTACCTTCGGCTTAATCATCACTTCACCCGAGGTGATACGAAGGCTGAAAGCTTACTCGTAACAAGTAATAATAACAATAAAATGCTCCTGACATATCAAGAATTTTACATTGGCAACATTATTTGTACAATTAAATCGTTCGTCTAAATGTCGGCAGAGCGAAGTTAGTACAAAAAATACTGATCTCGGAAACTCTGAGCCCGGAAATTGATGCCTAGCGATAAATCAGAACAAACGCAAAAGCCTCCCCGGAGAAATCAGGCCGATGAGTTGAGTATTCAATATTAGAAACAACGTAGGTACCAACGAATCAGTCATCGCCTTGGAGAATACTACGGAAACGCCGTTTTGAACAAGGAAATATTATTTAGTTTATACAACGGTATTATGATTTTTTGCACTAAATCCGGTTCATATTATTTAGTTTTAGAACATATTAATCTCTCAAATCTCAAATTCGCAAAAATTGTTCATTTAGAATATATTGAATTTATATGTGAATTTTCAAAGGTAAATGCTACTTCTGTTAGGAAATAATATTAATTTCGTCTAAAGGAGAAAAAAGCTCTAGCAAAAGGTCACCCTCCCGTAGATTAATGATCGATGACGCAGTTTCTTCTATAAAAGCTCAAATGAGAATAAAAGTTAGAATTTTAGAATATTATTATTTTTTACATATTTATGTGATTCTAATAAATGTACCTATATCTCTTTTTAATTTTATTGTCACTTGTTACTGTGATGTGACTACTAAAAAACACAAAATGGACCAGACTACAATTGATTCTATTCTGAATTGAGTTATCTGCAACATGTGCAATTATAGTAAATTAAAAAAGAACTGTAAAAAATCTATGATTCGGCAGACAATTTACAAACTAGACTAATAGGAAGACGCCATTAAAACCGTGGACGCTAATACAACGTGTTATTTAAACTATGCAAAATCTCTTAGGTGGTGACTCAGTCCATGAAACTGAACAACTTTTGTTTTACGACTTATAGAAAATCGCGAAATTTTTTTTTACCTTTCCATGGTAGATCAAAACTGACCGAGTGAATTCGTTTGAACAGACGATATTTTTTTTTGCGAATTTCGTGAAGTTGTAGAACAAAAATTGACCATTTTCATGGACTGAGTCACCCACCTAAGAGGTTTTGCGTAATTTAAATAACACCTTGTATAGCGAAATCCTTTCTATTCGTAAAATAACCCAATTAGCCCGCGAGCTTATTACTCTGATTGAGTTTTCTAATGAGCATTCGCTCATTCGCTGTTTCTATCAACGCTTATATTTACGCACCGCCATGTTTGCACAGCTGTGCCGCTGATGCATTGCAAACAGCGTCTAGTTTGCATATCAGTGAACTAGTTAGGTGGTATACCTTTACTAGTATACCGAGCTGCATTGATGCCGTTGTAACTTCTGAATTAAGCGGAATTTGCTCGTTATGTAAGAGTGTAAATACATACATGATGTAAATTTGATAACTTAGATTTGTTTATTTTTTGTTTTTTTACTTGTTGTGGTTGTCTTCTATATTTTTTTTGTTTATTTGTAATGGAAAGTGTCCTGCTATGATAGGGCATTTTCCAATTTTTTTTTGACGCTGTAAAGGAGAAAAGAGCTGGACACTTGCTGAGTTTCTTGCCGGTTCTTCTCAGTACAAGATCTCCCGCCCAGAGTAGACTTACGAACCGATGGCATAGCGACATTCATAAGAGCTACTTGTAGCCTAAACTGAATAAATGATTTTTGAATTTGAATTTTGAATTTGACATACATACTCTAACGTCTTTCTACCAAAAGGTTGCAGACAGGATGCCAAGTGTGAGTTTAATTCGCAATTCGATTACGTTAACGAAAACGAAAATTTGTATGGCAAAATGTTAACTCATCTCGTATGCCGCCAGGAGGCGCTGCTTCAATGCCATACTAATTTTCGTAAACGTAATCGAATAAACACGGATAATAAGCAAAACTCACGCTAGGCACCAAGAGCGTCAAAATCACCAACTTTTAGTGAACTTGCCGTTACTGACCTCGACGCAAGTGTGGCTCGGTTAACGTCAAGATGACACATTTTTGGTCACCCATCCGATGACTATTTGCGACAGTAATCGCAGACCTAGCTCGTTTACAGCAATTTTGTAGAGAGTCGTTGCGATTATATTTGAATTCCAAGTTTACACCAACACTTAACCCTTGCATCCGAATTATCATAAAACGCGTTACGATGTATCTCGTTAAGTAAGGCTTAAAAGTAAAAAAATATGGCTGGCGCTCCCATAAAACTGCTATTCTAATAAAAACGAAGGTGCTCGCTTAAAGGCATCCACATCCCAAAGCTAATTGAGTAATACGCCTACGAGCTGAACACCGTCTTTACAACCCGCTTATTAGAACTGTTTCATTCTTTAAACCGGTCTATATACTACCTCTCACAGAATATCAGCGTGAAACAATGGCACTCGTTGCGGTTGTGTAAAAACCGAGAAAGTACGAGGTAGCGAAAGTACCGGAGGCCCATCTCTCACCCCTCCCCCCTCCCAAGGCCAAGTCCTACTCCTTCCTCAAGATCGAACTCTTTCCTCAAGCCTGGCAACGCATCTGCAACTACTACTTTGGTTTTGCGGGTGTCCATGGGCGGCGGTGATTACTTTCCATCAGGTGACCCGCCAGCTCGTTTGCCTCCTTTTGACATTAAAAAAAAACTTTTTGATTAGAATTGGAGAGAACAACGACCGCCTCTGTGGTCTTGTGGTTAAGACCACTAGTCTCAGACTCAAAGGTCCCGAGTTCGATTCCCAGTGGAGGCTACACGTTTGTGTACTCGATTAAGGAAAAGGAAAAGAATTAGAATTATATATAAATGAAAAAAATGTACATGTATTATGCTTAACCGAGCACTGGTTGAAACAATGCGAACTGTTAGTAAGCATTGATAATTATAAAGTCATTAGTTCGTTCACAAGAGAGTCTGCTATAAGAGGTGGGTCACTGATATTAATTAACGATACATTACAATCAAAGGAGCGTAAAGACATAGTATCTCTCTCAGTTGAACGAAATATTGAACTATCATATGCGGAGCTCGAGCAGTATGTTATTGTTTGTGTGTATAGGCCTCCCTCTGGTAATTACCACTTATTTGAGTCCATTATGGAAGAAACCTTGCAAAAGGTATGCAATTGTAAAAAGAGGATAGTTGTATGTGGCGACTTTAATATAAATATTTTAGATGACTCACAGAACTCGGTAAGGTTTCTTAATCTTTTCAAATCGTTTAACTTGCAAAATCTTTTTGATGAACCTACAAGAGTTACAGCCACATCAGCTACCTGTTTAGATAATATTTTTTCTAATTGTAATGATATTGAGAAATCAATAATAAATTTTATAAATTCTGATCACAGTGGTCAGATAGTTAGATTTGAGCACCAATATGAACGTCCTTCAATGAATATTTTATACAGGCCAGTGACCACTAATCGATTAGACAGATTTAAGAAGAATGTTAATGATAAAGTGTTACAAATACCATGTTACAATGACAAAGCGAACATCTTATACGACAATCTATTCGAAATAATCAAAAAAGAGTTTAATAACAATTTTACTCAAAAATTAATCAAAGTAGATAAGTCTAAAACTAAATTCAGTGATTGGGCCACAGCTGGCATCTACAGGAGTAGAAATAGATTGTATCAATTATATGATATAAAGGCAAACTCTAAGGATCCAAGTGTAATTGAATATGTTAAAAATTATTCAAAAATGTTCAAAAAAGTTTGTTCCATAGCAAAGGCCAACTACATTCGGGCAAAGATTGTGAATTCAAAAAAAGCCACTTGGAACGTCATTAATAAAGAAACTTGTAAAGTAAGGTCTCGTGATCGTATACTTGAACTCAAAGTCGATAATGCTTACATCAATGGTGATACGGAAGTGGCAGGCGCGTTTGAAACATTTTTCTCAAAAATTCCACCCATTACATCAAATAAATTAAATTCTTGTAAACATCTTGCTCAGTCTCTTCTTGTATCGAGTGTAAAAATATGTAATATTCGATTCAATTTTCACTATATTGATTCTGATATAATAATAAAAGCTTTTAGACAACTTAATATAAAAAAGACTGAGGATCTTTGGGGTATCTCCACTGATATTTTAAAATCTATAATATCTCCTATCGCGTCTAATTTAGCAATAATATTTAATAAATGCGTTGATGAATGTGTATTTCCAGATTTAATGAAGTACAGTAAAATAATACCGTTATTTAATACAGAGGGGAGAGGGCTATGCTCGGGGTTTCTCTGCGTGATCGAATCAGAAATGAGGAGATCCGCAGAAGAACAAAGATAACCGACATCGCCCGAAGAGTTGCTAAGCTCAAGTGGCAGTGGGCAGGTCACATTGCTCGCAGGACTGATGGCCGCTGGGGCGGGATAGTCCTGGAGTGGCGACCACGTACCGGAAAGCGCAGTGTGGGCAGGCCTCCAACAAGGTGGACCGACGATCTGGTGAAGGTCGCGGGAAGCCGCTGGATGCGAGCAGCACAAAACCGGTCGTTGTGGAGATCCTTGGGGGAGGCCTTTGTCCAGCAGTGGACGTCTTTTGGCTGAGATGATGATGATGATGATGATTTAAAACAGGCGATAAAAGTGACCCATCTAATTTTCGGCCTATATCCATACTACCGGCTCTTAGTAAAATTTTTGAAAAAGTTATTTTTAATCAATTGCTGTCACATTTTACAGATAACCAGTTACTTCATAACAAACAATTCGGTTTCACTAAAGGTAGAAATACAACCGACGCGGGAGTTGCACTCATTAAGCATATTTTCGATGCATGGGAGCAGAAACAGGATGCGATAGGTATCTTTTGTGATTTTTCGAAAGCTTTCGACCGTGTCGATCACGATACTTTATTATTAAAAATGGAACATTATGGTGTCTCAGACAACTCACTTACCTTATTGAATTCATACCTCACTGGCAGAGTTCAAAAAGTTAATATTAACGGTACTGATTCTTCTGGCGCCCCATTACTTATGGGGGTGCCCCAGGGTTCAATATTAGGACCTCTTTTATTTCTCATTTATGTAAATGATCTACCTTACTACACCGAAGATCTTTGTGAGATAGTATTATTTGCTGATGACACCTCATTGATTTTTAAAGTTGATAGACATAGAGCAATATTTGACGACGTAAGTAATACTCTCTCTCAAATATTACATTGGTTTACCACTAATAACCTGCTGCTTAATGCAAAAAAAACTAAATGTGTGAAATTCACGATGACCAATGTGAAGCAGGTTAATACCAGTATCACTATGAACGATGAAATAGTTGAAATAGTTAACTCGACAGTTTTTCTGGGTATTACCTTAGATCATAAATTACAATGGGGTTCTCATATTGCTGCCCTGGCAGGAAGACTTAGCTCAGCTGCCTATGCGGTTAGAAAAATGAGGTCACTTACTGATGTAGAAACGGCAAGATTGGTTTACTTTAGTTACTTTCACAGCGTCATGTCGTATGGTATTTTATTGTGGGGCTCAGCAACTGACATTGAAACCATTTTTGTTTTACAGAAAAGAGCCATTCCAGCTATTTATAGCCTTAAGCCCCGTGATACGCTGAGAGAGTTATTTAAGCAGATTAATATTTTAACTGTAGCTTCACAGTATATTTATGAAAATATCATTTATGTTTATAAAAACTTAGATAAATTCGAAAAAAAAGTAATACCCATAATTTTAACACAAGAAATAAAAACAAACTTGCTGTTCCAAAACTTAGACTCAATAAAGTTGGTAATTCATTTGTTGGGAAATGTATAAAAATATACAATAAAGTGCCTTTCACTCTAACAGAATTGCCACTACACAAGTTTAAGACAGAAATAAAACAAGGTCTAATGAAAAAAGGTTACTATAAAATTGATGATTATTTTAATGATAAGAATGTGTGGTCATCTTAGTCTGCTCGCCTGCACATGTTATTTCACATTTTAAGTAGTTACACTTTTTTATAAAAGGTTATTATTAAAGTCAAAGAATAATTAGATGATAAAAAACTGGTTGTAATAAAAAACACATTATACTCTATTTGTATCAATATACATAATAAAATTAATTTATATAATTTTTATACTGATATGATAGTTTTGAACAGTGTCCTACAGATAACAAACAGCGTTGCGTTAAATAGATCATTAAGTTTTTATTTAAAGTATCTTGAGTGTGTCATGCTCTCTTTATTGTCTCTGCGGTGGTGGCGTGTGCGTCGGGTCGTTACGTTCCCTAAAATATGGTTGAGCGAAGCGATGGCTGATTCATATGTCATACTCGTGAACTAGGTGCCGCCTGTGGAGGCTGGTCTGCTCTTGCATACTTATCTTATTGTTAGTATTAATTACTATAGTTTGACTTTGTTTTTCTTAAACAATTTTTGACTTTTATTAGAGTACTGTAGTGGTACTGTATGACATTGTGGAAATTGAAACTTATACCAGATGTAAAGATATATTAGATTTGTTTATTTTTTTTGTTTTTTTTTACATGTTGTGGTTGTCTTCTATATTTTTTTGTGTTTATTTGTAATGGAAAGTGTCCTGCTATGATAGGGCATTTTTCAATTTTTTTTTTTGACGCTGTAACGGAGAAAAGAGCTGGACACTTGCTGAGTTTCTTGCCGGTTCTTCTCAGTGCAAGATCTCCCCCCAGCGTAGACTTACGAACCGATGGCATAGCGACATTCATAAGAGCTACTTGTAGCCTAAACTGAATAAATGATTTTTGAATTTAAATTTGAATTTGAATTTGAATTTGATTAAGTTGGTGGTAGGGCCTGTTTGTTTGTCTGGCTAGCTACCACCATCTTATCTAAAATATCGCCATAACATCAATGTTGTAGCATTGTTGTGTTCCAGCAGCTAGAGAAATGATATCCAGCTTCAGTAGTTGAAGATTCCTGGTGAGGTGCGCTTCCACCTTGTGCGGTTAGGTTCGGCATCATCATCACTTACCTAACATCAGGCGAGACGACGGCCGAGTGCTTTTTCGTATAGAATAAAAAAAAACAAATTACGATTATTTTGGAAGATTTGACTTACTTCGACTAAAGGGATTTGCGTGGAAATGAAATTAAATAAAATGAAACGAAATAAAATAAAATAAATAGACTTTATTTACTAGAACATATTGAATAGGATGTTACAGAAACAGTTGAGATGTACGAGTATGTTCTGCCGTTATGGCATGTAAATATACAATTAAATTAACATTATTAAATTAAATTATTATAATACATTATTAATTTCATTTATAACATCATTATATTATTTTTACAATGTTTTATAATATACTCATGTAATGAGTAAAAGCACTTCTCTAGTAGCCATTTCGATAATTTTCTTTTAAATTGTGTTAATGGGAGGTTTTTCAAGTCCTTTGGTAGTTTTTCAACTTTGATGGCCATACAGTAAGAATTGCCCTAGTGCAATTTCGTTCTAGTTAACGGTACATAAAAAGGAAGTAATTAAGGATTTTGAAAGCTGTTTAGTGAATAGTGTGACCTAAGTTGCGCTTGAATCTTGCTGTTTTGCTACTTATATAGGCATTGCCTGTCATGTCTTAGGTGGACACTCGTTTAATCTACTAACTTGATTTTTTGTTCGAGGCTAATAAGTACTGTAAAGATATTACGTTACCTCCCTTTCCTCTATCAGACCACTTCGATCCGTATTGCGATCTTATAAGCTACTCTTTAAATTTTCAATCGAATATCTTACCTTTATTTATTAAGGTTAACTAGTGGTCGCCCAGTGATCGAAATTCGACCGTTATTTTATTAAGGCTGCACGGATTGTATCCTAAGCAATGAACAATTTAAAAAGATAGAATGTGAGTTTGGATTGGCATTGAGAGATTTCGGCCGCTCCTCTTCCATTTTTGAAACTTTTGAAAAGAGTTTATTATTATATGCGTGTGTGTCAAACACATGGTAAAGTGTGTAAAGTTTGTTTTATTGATTTAATGTATTTCTATGCATAATTTATAAAAAATATTAACATTTGGATAACCTTCTCCATATAAACTATAAGCGTGCGAAATTTCATACTCCTCCGGCCGCGTAATTTTCGTAATAAAGGGGTACAAAGTTTTTGCTTCACGTATTAATATATAAATACTACCATAATGCGGTACCACATGGTCAAGGATACGCACAGTCTTAGGCATTGACATGTCAACAATGCCACTCTTAATACAATGGAATAAGAGGCAAAACTAGTCAAAAGTGTATACATTTTAGTGCTCCTTACTGTATATGGGTATATTGTTAATGGTTGTTGTGAATGGCGCCCGTTCACGCATAAGCTCACGGAGGAGCTTGTATATATCGCATGGTTGACCAAATATTTATCATCTCGAGCTCCTCCGTCCTTGGAAAAGCACGTAAATCCGTTGGTCTCGGCTACATTAGCAGTCGTTAACAACCACCGCCCCTACAGGGCCCGCGTGGTGGTTTACGGCCCGTTCTCCCTGCGGTGTTTTCAACTATAGGGAAGGCTTGTGCCCAGCAGTGGGCACATAAAATGAGCTGGTGATACGGTAATACCATTCTCGTGCTTACTCCAGGTTTGCTGAAAATCAATGATTTACTTGCAATGCGGGTAAACACGACACGACGCTTTGAGAGAGCTACGACCCTTCTTAGATGCTCCGGCACGCACACATTTTTGTGTGTTTTATTATTTACTAAGGCGTGTAGTATTTCTTATTTATATTATCGAAATTCACTAAAATGAAATGAAATTAATCTTACCAAAAGACCAGACCAGCCCAGACCAAAAGATACTGTAAGCTCTTTCTGCCTAAAACGGAATGCACCTAATTAAATTTAAATGAGGGTATACAAGCTACCAACTAATTATGAAATGACCAACACCTCAGTCTCCCTGTGACCACGGACCCCGCAAAGGGTTCGAAACGTCAGGATAAACGTTAAATAGTAAAGTGTAAAATAAACGCGAGTAGATCCGTAAAAGTTGTTCCATTTCAATGTATAGTGTTCGCGTAAACTTTAGAAAACAATAAACTTATTAGATAAGCGCTTTTGAATCGTCTCAAATCTTTAGCTTATCAAACAATCAAGACATATTTTAGCTAAATTATATTTTAGAATAGATAGATGGATAAGAATTATTCAGGACGTGTGTGTGTTTTTGTGTTTTGTGTGTCTGACTATGTGTGTAGTGTCCATCTATCAGTGATCTATCTACCTTACTTCCTCACCAAAGAAGATGGTTGTCTTAAGTTCAAGACTCTCTTCAAGTGAATGTAGACACCTACCCGCCATGACAGTTTCAATGATAACACAACCAACCGCAATCACACGTCGTCTCCATAAATTATGAGCGAACTGCTAATTAACTCATTAACCGTTAGCGGCGCTGAGTGGCCGCGGAATTCAATCCGCCGGCTTAATTACTCTTGTGTGTGATAATTACTATCTGTAGTGGCCTGTCTGCTTTGTTATGTACGGCTGAAAAGAAAGTAGGTTGTTAAGATGTTCGTATCATCTGAATAATAATGTTTGTGGTAGCGATATATGACAAAAAATATCTACTATCGCTTCACTTAAAAAAGATAAAAAAATATGAAGAGCCTTTATTGATTCCATATCCTACCAATACAATTTTCTTAATTTACAATTTATAAAATTGGTTAGTGATAACTTATTTACAGTTGTTAGTATGATTAGTACCTATTTAAAAAACTCAGTTAAACACTTACATATACAAATCGTTATTAATTCCTTTAATTAATGTAAATCGATGTGTAAATTAAACGCGAGTAACAGATTCGTAAAAGTTGTTTTATTTCAATGCTTAATTTAATTTAAGTAAGTAATCTTATTTTTTATTAATTTCAATACACACTTTTCTTATAGGTATGTGGAACTATTGGAACACTAAAGGCTACTCTCAGCCGCTCAGATATCATTACAGGTTTAGCTTTCCATTAATTCATAATGACATTATATTATCTGTATGTGAAAATGTCTCTAACTGAACCAACTTAATCAAAAAAAAAAAATCAAACGAAATGTGTTAGTCTACAGTTTCTATCAAGCTAGGCAGGGTTTTTTTAAAGTGGGGTCCACAGACCCCTTAGGGATCCGTAGCACGTGCATCAGGGGTCCGCAGTAACTCAGTAAATTCTTAACACATTAACGTGTCCAGTAAATGGCAGTAGTGAGGTTGACTGATGCTGCTGTTTTCACCAGTTGTCTTCGCGTCTGGACTCCATTTCCACTTAACATCAGGTGTTATGGAGTCATTTGCCGTGCTAGGTATAAAAAAGAAGTAAACAGCCCATCTCGCTCGTCGTCGTCACTCACGTCCCAAGCAGCATCCTTCTCATTAAGTTAGTAGTACGTGAAACTACCGATAAAATAGTTTTATTTTCCTAAAATAATCTTTGACAGGGGTCCGCGGAGTGGTTTAAATTGTGAATGTGGTCCGTGACTGCAAGAAGTTTAAGAAACCCTGAGCTATAGATATCGGTAATACTGATGATGAACAAAACGCCACTCTTTATCATCATCGGGTTTAACTTCATCATCATGACAGAAGTGACAGAAGTTAAGAATTCTTAAGTCTTTCGATAGAATTCCTTAGACAACATTGATGGAAAACATACTTATTCTTTGGTACGTTTTGCTTTTCTTACTGTTAATAACGTATGTACCTATGCTTAAGCTAAAGGAATTGAAAGCTATCAATAAATTTATAAAGTCAGATTAATTATATTTATAATTAAAGTTAATTAGGATTACTAAACAGCAACTAATATAGGTTAAATAATCAATAGAAATACTTTAAGCTTTAAACTTTCCGATAAGTAGGTAAATCAGCTGATCACTGTTAGTGGTCGCGGGGTCGTTGACCTCCTCGGTAAATATAACCTTGCCCGGTGGAACAACAACATAACCTAAATATTTTGCATCACGCCGCCGGTCACTCTACTTATGATGTAAATCTAGACCATAATCGATCTGATTTTCGACCTAGTTTCTAAAAACAAGTCTAGACTTTCTGATTATGTAAAGGACGAAGTACGTGGAGTTGTGTCGCTGAAACGCTAAGATTCTATTCAATTAATTCTGGCCTGTTTATTTTGTTTTGCTATACAAGTTTTAGTGAAAATTTGTTATGCTCTATGAAATCGTATTTTTTGATTAAAAACAATAGTTGTTTCTTTGACGGAATAAAAACGGCCTGTCACAATGTTGACGCTACATCGATTCGCTTGTTACAACAGATCTTACGAATTGTAAGCATTTACATATATTAATAAAAAATCCAAAATCTTACAAACACTACTATAAACACGATCCGCTAATTAAAACAACACAACAACAAAAAAAGACGATATATTTTTTTTGTTTTAACCTTCAATTTAACTCACCTCTTCAATAAGCTTACAACACAAACCACATAACGTTACAAAATAAACAACACCAAAATGGTCACAGCGTTGTCCTACATCGGGACACGTGATTCGGCGCGGCCGCGTGCCGGGCTGCCTTCCCGCCCGGTACTGCCGCACGCAACTATCGAACTCAGCCTCACAATCATGTGCCATCGGCAAGGTCAAATTTGGGCTCGTTACGATAAACAGATAACAGCAGCTTCGGGCTTATAAGTCAAATATTGACAGATGAGCATCGCAAATGGCACTTTACAGTTTAAGATTGTTTTTATAATGTAAAGCATCGTACCAAGCACTTTTACCGGTTAAGATTGAGTGAAAATATAATTGAGGTCCTTTTCGCAATATACCATTTGACAAGGTCAAGTTTGGGGTTGTTATCGCAAGCTGTAGACACATTGATGAGCATAGTAGGCACTTTCAACGATTGAGATCGTTTTAAACGCCTCTTTGTTCTAGTGTTTAAGACCACCGGTTTAAACCTAGAGGTATCGGATTCAATTCCCAGCGGGGGGGTACATGTTTGTGTACTCGTTTGGTTGGTGGTAGGACTTGTTTGTTCGCCTGGCGAGCTACCACTATCTTATGTAAATATGCCGCCTTAACATCAATGTTTGTAGCATTGTTGTGTTCCGGCAGCTAGAGATAAGATAGCCAGTGCCTCACTAGTTGAGCATCCGGGTGAAGTGCGCTTCCATCATTGGCCTTATCATCACTTAACATAAGGTGAGATCAAGGCACTGTGCTTACAAGTAAAATATTTAATAAAAATATATATACAGGGTGTCTCATTTAATTTATTTTATTATTTATTTTTTTTTTCCAATCAACCGGGTTCGATTTCCGAGCTGAGTACAGGTTTTTTTTAATGTATGAATGCAGTTTTTCTTCTTATTAAAATCGATGACATGGTTCCTAAGAACAGATCTTCGTATGTCTTATAGTTTCAGACTTTCCCATACTGACCGATATAAATGAGACACCCTGTATATAAGCTTGCTTTTTCAAGTTTTCTCTATACGATAGAGGCCTTCACTTTTCGCTCTCAATCATTACTCTTTAATTGATACAGTTACAAATTACATAGCAATATTCGTACAAATAGCTATTTCTAATTATTATTAAGTAAATTAAAACTTGAAGGGATTGGCGTAACATGGAGCAGGCCTATGCCCAACAGTGGGTAGAAGATACGGGCTGAAAATGATGATGAAATTAAAACATTGTAACTGATTACTTCGATTATGATACTTTATGTCTATCTATGTTTTTTTATTACAAAACTAAGTAAGTTAAGAAATTGACATTTACATTAAACTAATATTTATGATCATTCTTATATCTTTTGCTTAGAAATGTAACATTTTCATATTAAAAATGTATGCCGATAAGGATTAACTCAATTTACGCAGTGATGGGTTCAAGGTCGACCCTCAACATCATGGAAGTATAACAAAGGGATTCAGCCACAGAGGGATAGAATACAAATTATCGCCGAGTAATAAGTTCAAGGACTATTGGAGGTAAGGGGTTCGATCAGCCTATAGGTTAATAGGTATTGAGTTTTTAATACATTACAATAGCAGCTTCGAACTCGAATTTAGTTGGTTTACCCATCAATTGCGACGCATAATGGCGCAGTCGTTACCGCGACCGGTCTGCGATTGCTGAAGTTAAGAAACATTAGCAAAAACCAGCCATCGGATGGGTGACCAACAACGTATCATCTCGAACTCCTCCGTGCTTCGGAAAGCACGTAAAGCCGTTGGTCCCGGCTGCATTAGCAGTCGTTAACAACCACCAATCCGCGCTACCCCCAGCGTGGTGGTTTATGGCCCGTTCTCCCTATCTATCCATTGGGAGGGCTTGCACCCAAGTAGTAGGGACATAAAATAAGATGTTGATGACGATGATGATAAATTGAATTAGCTAATCAATTTTAGATATTTAAATATTTATAAAATAATGCAATTCAACCTTAGGAAAGCTAGTAGAAATCTCTATTAGAGTTCACCCCACCTATGCTCACTATTGTTTGTACATTGCTTTCCGTGTGTTTAATACAATAAAGAATAACGAACAGTAAAATACAAAAAAAAAATTAGCAAAACTTTTCGCTGCTCGTTAAAACAATACGGCAAAACGGTTTATAGCAATGCTCTCCATAATTATGAATATTTTATTAATCGAATTAGCCGCGAGCCGGCGGAGGCGTGAAGCGCTCGTGACTCGCTTACGCCACAACGTCATAAAAAACTTCAAACTTTAGCCTGTGGTGGATTTGTATTGTGCCTATTTTCATTAAAAGGCGTGAAAAAGAGCTGTATTCAACTGAGGGCGATATACCATGTTACGTCACGCACGATGTAAATGTAAACGAACGTGCAGACATCAACGGTGTGTCACTGTTTATAAAAACATAATAATTAATTATTAGTTCTTTATTGCACATAATATAAAACACATAATATAACAGACGTTATACAGGAAATTTTCAAAGGTGTGCTTAACTCTAGAAGACATCTCTTCCAGCCGGAAGAGACAAGACAAGACAAGACAGACAGACGTTACAGCTAGGGTTGGCTTACCCTAGCTGTGGGGGTGGAACGAAAGTTTGCGGAACTATTCTACCTAACAAACAAAACATGCTGTCATTATACAGATAGAAATTTTATTGCTCAGATGAAAAAAAAACAGTTACACATAATCTTAAGCTAGTATGAGCGCGGTCTTATCGCTATAAGTTATCTATTCCAGACAACCTATGGTTTGGGAACCCAAGAAGGTGATATAGGATATATCGTGACTCGTCCACACAACAACTTCATAAAGAACATTAAACTTCAGTCAGTGATGGGTTTGTATTGTGTCAAACGTGAGCATACTTTCATTAAAAGGCGTGAAATATAGATGTTTTTCACTGAGGGCGATATATAACGTGACGTCACGCACGGTGTAAGCGAACGTGCAGACATAACCGGTATGTGACTGTTTATAAAAACATGCTGTCATTTTACGGATAGATGTTTTATTGCTGTGATGAAAAAACCAGTTACACATAATCTTAAGCTAGTGTGACCTAGAAGGGTCTTATCGCTATAATATATCTATTCCTGTAAGAGATATAGGTTATATCGTGACTCGTCCACACCACAACAACGTCATAAAAACTTGAAACTTTACTTTTGTGTTGTGCCGAACGCGAGCCTATTTTCATTAAAAGGCGTGAAAAAGAGCTGTTTGTGACCGAGAGCGATATATACGATATGATGTCACGGTGAAAATACCTTAATACTTTTATAGTGTAGATACATCTATAAACTTTATCTATGAATAAAAACAATGAATATAAACAGGTCCTTACCTATGAAATTGGAGTTTTGTATGAAGAATTTTTATAAAAAAATATTTTTCATACTAACGTTTTTTTTTTATTTTTCTTAGCATCTATTTATTTTAATATTATAAAAATTGTAAAGTAGTGTGTTTGTTTTACTAGCTAAATACAATAAAACAAAAGGACAATTCCGCACTAAACAAAAAATTTAAACAATTTAAAAAAAAATTGGGCGTTAAAGACTCAAAATTAATAATCATTGTTATTACTGAAGCCTAAGTAACATAGTCCTAATTAAAGGTATATAATAATATTAACAAACGGTATTGACTTTTAGAAGTAATACGCCTATTAATAAGTGAGAAAAAAACTCCATTTTCATAGGTAAGGACCTATTTTCTTTGTTACTCCCGCAGGAATGCATTCCTATATCATTTACCCGTTATGGCGACATATTTGTATAGATGGTGGTAGCTAAGAAGGCGGACTTGAAACAAGCCCTACCACCAACCAACCGAGCACTTGTACCCCCAATAGGATTGGAGCCCGATACTTCTGGGTCTAGACCGGAGGTCTTAACCACTAGACCAATAAGGCGGTTAAAAGAGTTCAAAACCATTATTTTATCAAACTCACTCGTACCTTTTGTTCATCATCTTTATCAGTAGTAAAAGTCCGATTTAAGTAATGACGTCATAAGACGCCATAGGTACTCCCCTAGGCAAATCGGTGGGTCCCAGCGGGACACTAAATCCGTCTGGATCTGATTACATCAACACTGTTCTACGAATCCAGTGGGGATATTAACGTATCTATATCTATCTAAAAATATAGACGTATGAACGTCATCTGCGTTAGGTTAAATTGAACTAACCTTAATAGGCGGGTCTGCTCTTGCCTACATTTTAATTTAACATTTGCATGCTGTTTTATAATGGCAAAACATGTGCGCATTGTAAATTTTTTTACCACCCGTAAATTACCATGTTTTTTTGACAAATAAATGATTATCTTATCTTATCTTATCTACTTACTTTTGTTAGTTTTTCGAGTACATTGTGTCTCCTAAACGGTTTTTGTGTTTTATCAGTATGTATAAGTCAAAGTCAAGTCAGCCCAAGAAACTCCTCAGCTTTAATAGAAGTAACGACATTTACAAAAAAAAAGTATTTAGTATTGTATTGTGTGATATTGTAAAATTGGGTATTCTTAGGTATTTGTATGTCGTTTTGTAATAAAAAGTCTACATAGAGCAGTTCCCAATTATCAATTATCAATTATCACAAACCATGCAATCTAGAACACAGCTATATTTTATAAATAATGTTAACTGTATTAAAATTACATTTACATCAACATTCATGATATATTTTTATACTAATACATTATTTATTACCATGACGTAAACAAAATATATCTAGATAAATTAAAATAAATTTGCATTTTCCCTGTCCGCAAAAATGTTGCCACAAAAAAAATGCTAAATCACCAGACAAAGTACCATTAATATCTTACAATTTCCAATTCGGCACGCCACTTAAGAAATCCATAGGATAATAACAGTCCTCTCAAAAGACTATAACAGGGACAAACTCATAAGTGCTTAGTCACGCAACACTAATAAATTATAATAAAAATTACCCACGAAAACGGGAGATACTCCCGAGAAAAATTAACAGGTGAACGAGTAATGGGGAAACTTGGGAGCCAATTTCGATATTCAAATTGCGTTCGGTTCATTTTGTGGGTGCAAGCTTAGAGTGTTGTAATGTAAGCATAAATATATTTTTCGCGCGTTAAAATACTCCATATTTTGGAACCAAGCACTACAGTACAGTCTGTGTGCGAAAGTTTCCACGTTAATAACAAGCTTTGAATATTCATAGCTGATTTTTTATTCAAATTCAGCGTGGCTGTGTGTTATAACACTGTCAGATTAGTTTTTTATTATTTATTTTATTTTCAATGACGGCCGTTTTACTGAAATTTATCGGTTTTAATTTCAATCAAGTTTTAGGTGACTGCTAAACATTTATGAATGTATTAAGTAAGTAACTATTTGTTTTACTTTCGAAACAGATTTTGACGAACGAATAATTAAATATAATTGAATATAACTTATTAATAACTACTTATTATATTAAATCTGTTAGCAAATACTTGCCGGTGACATAACGTGTGCATGGAGTCAATATTTATTAATCCCATGAATGTGTGTTTGCCAATAAGTAAAATAGAATTTCGTATGGGAATACTACTCTTTGGTGGCTTTACCCTAATTGGTGCTCTGTTGCTGAATGCTGGTGCTAAATGTCGTTACTTCTATTAATGCTGTGAAGTTTCTTGCGTCTATTCTTTTTCAGGGCTAAGGATAGACGTCCTGAATATCAAACTTAGGTTAAAAATATACGGACGATTCATAGGCACTTTTATTAAGTTTATTTAAATTTTTTAAAATCGTCTTTGACTTTATGCCACAGATTTTGTGCGTAAAACGTACCAAACGTACGTAACGTGTAGCCGATTGAAAAATCATTGCACCTTCGGGTACAGGGCGAAGCGTTTTACCACTCGGCCACCGTGGCGTTACATTACTACGATAAAAGATGATTTTTTTTTAAATGTTAGTTTGTGAAAAAATCATAATAAAACGCTGAAGGACGCTCCACACATTCAGTAAATGCTATCATGGTTGGTGCTGAATTTTGTTTCGCGGCGGTTTTGGATTTGCCGCAATGTTTTGCGGTAACGCGATCGGCCTTTGAGCTTCCAAATAGGTATTTCACCAACTTTAATATCGGATATTAATTATTATGTGTTTGATAATATTTATGAGTTTGAATTTATAATGTCTGGTATGTTCATTTTGGTTTACATACGCCATGTCGAAACAATTTTATAAAAAAACGTTTCCCCGATGTTGTTTAACTTTCAACTGAAGATCAATCTGAAGGCAAATATTTGTATAGCGTTCAACCCAATTTTTTTTAATTTATTCTATTCTTTATTTATTTATTCTAAAATTAATACTAGAGATAGAATCACTAAATAAAGAGTCATTTAGTAAATTCATGATAGAAGTATGTGTTTATTAGGTATTCCGGTAAAATAAAACATCGCGAAACTGTTCCATCGAAGAATATATTTTCAGTGAAACGCACTATCGGGCTAGTGAATAGCGGTAAGGTAATGTAAGCAATCTACAAAAAAAACCAGACTGATCTTCGACGTTTATTCTTCGCAATTTTTTTTAACAAAGTTCAATGACCATTAGGATTACAGACCGAAACACAAATGAAGACGTAACTTTAGTAGGGGCGATACGAAGAGCGTAGACCTCAGCGAACACCATTATTTCTTCATCGATAGTCGGTAAATATATCTTAGTTTCCAACAAAAACTAGTCTCCTCAAAAATATCCAGCCAGGCTGGAAAGTTTCATCGCCAGACATGAATTTATTGCTCGCACATGATGTAAGTGCCCAAAGAAATGTAAATTTTCATAACATTATACCGTTACATACGAGTAGGGTCACCATCTTTCGACTATTTTGGTCTCTAAGGCAAAATACTAGTTATGTTTTAGATCCCAAATAATCTAAAAATTCTAAAGTAGACTAGTCTTATCTTATTTAGTGGGGCCTGCCGAAGTTTCCCTCTCCCAATAGCACTTCGACCCATCGTGATCAGAAAACTAAGCTTTTTATGTAATTTTTACAATTGGCTACGTGATAAGCGTGTGTTTAATATGTTACACAGTAGCAAATTGTCCACATGTTTTCGCTTCAAGTTGTCACATATTTTTGACTCTAAAATTATAAGTCACAGTCTCTTTGAAAGCCGCCGTACCTGCTAAAAAATGTCACCCTAGTAGAACATAATATCAAAATATAATGTTTATAAATTACTTATTTAATGATTAGTTATTTTAACATTGCGGTATCTTGACAATGCATCAACGATGGGCAGTAGAACAAAAAAAAATCAAACAAAAAAAATATGACCAGAGAGATCATAATTTTTTTCCTCTCTTCTACTAAGCTTCGCTTTGCCCGACAGGGTCCATAACTGATCCCATTTTAATAACCTATCATTATATTGCGTAAACATAATGGAATTCAATAAAGTATGTAGCCCAATTATGTAAACAGAAGCTATACAATAATAACGATGCCGAGCAGAGGAACTCAACATTTTATGGCTATTCACAATTTCTTCGACGTGGCTTGGTAAAGTTCTATCTCAAGTCCTCGGAAATTCGAACTAATACGACTCCTACACAAAAGAGACATGATATACACGCGGAAACACTTTGGCAAGGCCTACTTCCATTATGCATGGCCCGACAATCTCACCAAAATTGTATCATTATACGAAAAACTACGGGACCACTTACATTAATATTTGATGAATATGTATTGTTTAAAGTGCTGAAGGTGATGTTTCTGGTAGATTTCATTAATATTAACGTCTTTATTAACCGGGTTCAAAATATGTAATACAAAAACCTTAATTACGAAAAAGGTTTTAATTGCAAACGGAATCCATTTATAGTAAGTTAATTATAAAATTACAAAAGTAAATGGGCATGGTTTGTACGAAATGCTCGAAAAAAATTGTTAAGAAAGTAATATTTTTTTATTCAACAATTTTTTAATTAAACTAAACCAAAAAGGAGGAGCCACAAAAGCTCGGCAAGCGCCATATTGCTCCCAATATACCTTGCCGAGTTTCTTCCGGCTTCTTCTCGGTACAGTCTCTACCGTAGGGACACTCCACGAAAAAAATTGCTTAGATCGTGACGTCGTTAAAAAAACACTACTAAAAGAAAAATATTTAAATATATAAAAAAGTTCTTACCTATAGTGTCCACAAATTTAGAAGTCTTCAAACATTTTTAGATACTATTTGATTTAACACAAGAGACAGGGCCCGTCTAAAATTTAACGTTTTTAACGCCCATGTTTGTATCGCAATAATTATGACTGAAGTTTTGCCTTAACTCACTCGTGAAGTATAAAAATAACACTTATATTTCATCGAAAGCTTACCAATGTCACACTAATTATAGTCACAATATATTTCCAAAACGTTAAGTCCAAACAAAAGCTCCTTGAGTACAGTTAAAATTCTTTTTTCGTTCGTTAAAGGTTAACGAAGCTCGCCTCGTGAAATATGAAGCCTATTAAATTTTGAACGCAGCATTTTTAAAAAATATTGCTAAGACGAGCTAAATAAGGTTATTTAGCTCGTCTTAGCAATATTATTTTGAAATATGAACGTTAATTTAATTTATTAAGTCAACTTACGAGTTACAAGTAGTCGGAAATATAATGTTTGAAAAACATGACTGTTATATCCTGTTGTGTCTGAAGCCACAAGTTAATCTGTAATTTAACCACATGATGTTTCATGAGCAATATCTTGATGATTATTATGCTATTGAAAGACGGTAACATTAAAAATAAAACGAACGAGCCTTGCAGTAGTGGCATATGATGTGTAACATTTGACATCTTCACCCTTTGAAATCAATATTACAATAGAAAATAGAATATAGAATTAACAATGACGTATATTTTTTTCTCTTTATTTTCCTTTTTTTTCCTTATTATTATTATACTCTTTATTTATTTTCTTTCTTAAAACTACATTTTTACAATATTTTAATAGAAAAACAATCATCATCATCATCAGCTAATTTTTATGTCCCCACTGCTGGGGCACGAGCCTTCCCTATGGATGGATAGGGAGAACGGGCCGTAAACCACCACGCGGGCCCAGTGCGGATTGGTGGTTGTTAACGACTGCTAATGCAGCCGGGATCAACGGCTTTACGTGCCTTCCGAAGCACGGAGGAGCTCGAGATGATAAATTTTTTGTCACTTAACCGATGACCGGCCTTTGCGAAAGTTGCTTAACCTCGGCACTTGCAGACCGGGCGCGTTAACCACTGCACCATCAAGCTTCAAAAAAAACATAAAAACAATAAAACATTATAAAAACCTAATCCTAGAGTACCGTCAGCAGCGGGGCAGGGCCCAAGCTACTATTATTATTATTATTAGATATTATTTCATTATAATTTTTTTTTTTCGCAAACTCGCAAACGAACTTGTGACTGAGATATCAAGGGTGTAATCGTTAAGTGTGACCAGGCGATTATTCCGTAACTATTACAGGTATCAAAAACTTAAAACTGATATCGATAGAACGTTACATAATGAGTAAAATGACATCAATAACTTTTTTTAAATCAAACGAGAAGTATCCAAAATTTTGACATTAAACACTTCCATACGTTTAGTATGAGATTAGTAGAAAGGTTTTAGTTTCCATAATTTAAAAGGTTATTTTAGCTTAGTACTGATATTAAAGGACACTCTTTATTAACCTAACAAAGTTAACAAAAGTAATAAAACTATATTTTATATGAATAATATTTATTTATTAGTAAGAACAAAACTTTGTATCCAAAGCAGATGTTCGAAGTGACGTCCTGCTCGCACAACCGTGCGATACCATGACGAGCTCTATTTACAGTTTCTAAATGAACTCTCCTTAACATTTGCGGAGTAATTAAAGCAATTGCACGACGTACACGATTCTGTTACTCTTGTAGGCTGTGCACTCTCTCAGCGTACACGTTCTCTTTGATAAATCCCCTTATGAAGAAATCACAAGGCGTGAGATCGGGGATCTGGCAGGCCAAGGTGTTGCACTGTTATTGGCTATTAAACCATCAACATTGTTGCGTAAGAAAATCATTACAACATTTGTATTATGTGCAGGTGCTCCATATTGTTGAAAAATTATCGACCTTCTTTCATCGTCTGGAATTTGTTCTAAGAGACTTAGCATATCGTTTTTTTTTTATGTTAAAAGGAGGCAAACGAGCACGCGGGTCACCTGATGGAAAGCAATCACCGCCGCCCATGGACACCCGCAAAACCAAAGTTATCGCAGATGCGTTGCCGACCTTGAGGAAGGAGTTGGATCTTGAGGAGGGAGTAGGAATTGGGAGGGGGGAGGGGTGAGAGATGGGCCTCCGGTACTTTCACTCACCGGACGAAACACAACAGCAACGAGTGCCGTTGTTTCACGCCAATATTCTGTGAGAGGGTGGTATTACGCCGGGCGAGTCGGCCCATTTCGTGCTGCAACGCAGCGTGGCTCTACCACTCAGACAGTGTTACTCATTTAGCACCACCCAGGGGTCACGTGTAGGGTCTCAAGGGTAAGTAAACCTACGGACGCGAGTAACTTTTACCCCCGTTTTGTACAAAGGTGAAATATCTCTGTCTAGTTAAGGTTCCACTGAAAAAATATGGCCTAATGACCCGATCTCCAAGAATACCAATACAATCGCACCTGAGCTCTAACTTCAGTAATTTGGCGAGGATTGTCAATTGACCAAAAATGGGAGCTTTTTCTATTGTAAATGCCGCAGTTTGAAACATTACTTTCATCGGTCCATAATATTGACCTTACATTGATTTAATTATTGACTAGCCAATTGCAATAGACCACCGACGAGCAGGATCATCGTTGTGTAGCGTTTGAGTGGGTTTGTTGTATGTAAGTTGTATTTTTTTAATAACATATGTACATAATTATGGGACACCGGAAATAATCGTGCCACTGAACGCGTTGATTCTCGTGGATTATCGTGGACTACGAAGTTAATAATATTGTTACGAGTATCTAAATCACTATTAAATTCCAGAGCTCTTGTTCTCAACCTTTTTTTCTGTTATAGTATCCATTATTTATCAAATTGTTATTCAGCTTACGTAAGTATAGTCGACCATGAAATTGCTTTTTCACTTTTGACAAAAACTTCCATTAAAATAAAATTTCGCTAAGGCTCATTGTCAATGATGACAACGTATCTGTCACTTGGTCTTTTAAACAAAAATAGAACTTGTTGATTTATTATATGCAAACAAAATTCACTTCTAAGGTGGTAAGGCCATTTCATTGTCGACTATACCTACGTACCAGAAGGAACTTCTCTCTGGGTATTCTCTTCTGTAGGCGATAATGGCCGCTCTTTTGTTACAATCACATTTGTAGTACATTTTTAACATATTCCTCTTCTCTCTTTTGGAATATGCCATTTTTCAATCAATAAATGAAACAATCACTATTATTAACGCAAATTAAAAAAAAAACACAATAAATTGGCGGGAACGACAACCCGCGATAAAGGTTTTGAATTTAGAACGAACACCAAAGAGTATCTTTTTTTTTTGTTATTTTTGTAGTGTGCTGCTTTTCAGCCAGTTTATATTAATGCGATGTTGAATCAAGGTTTATTACTAATTTGAAGTGATAATATAAATAATCAGCACGTATATCTACTTGAAAATCATTATTATCATATCATACGTAATCATAAAATATGATTAAGGTAAAATGAGTACAAGACCACTTAAAATAAGGCAACTAAAACCTTTCTACTAATCTCATACTAAATGTATGGGAGTGTTTAATGTCAAAATTATGGATACTTCTCGTTTGATTTTTAAAAAGTTATTGATGTCATTTTACTCATTAGGTAACGTAATTTCAATATCAGTTTAAAGTTTTTTGATATCTGTAATAGTTACGGAATAATCGCCTGGACACACTTAACGATTACACCCTGTATATACAGTGGTGGACTTATAATTAGAAACACTTCATATGAATTATGAAAGTTTGAAGTCCACATACAATATTCGTGAAATATTTATAGATTCAAAATTTAATAATCATGCAACAATATAGCCACTCAATTGGAGTACTCATAAAATACATTAAAAAACAAAACTATCTAAACGTCAATCTTAAAAAGAGTTTATATACATAGCTTATTTTCTGTTACTGGCCGCTTGGACGCCTAATTAGAAACACTTTAGAAAAGCATGCACGGCACATTCCATTTTTGAAATTGAAAAAATAAAACTTCTTTCTTAGCTATTTCTATCGTTTTGCGGCAATTGAACATCAAATTGGAATTTCGTTTACGATTTTTTGTTCAAAATGGGCAAAAGTCGAAGTTGTGACGCGTCAACTAGGCAAATAATTGTCAATTTGCACATCGACCAAAAATGGACGTGTAGCCAGTGGGCTATCTTATCTCTAGCTACCGGAACACAACAATGCTACAAACATTGATGTTATGACGACATATTATTTAGATAAAATGGTGGTAGCTAGCGAGGTGCACAAATAAGCTATACCGCCAACCAAAACGAGTACACAAATATGTGGTTCTATTGTTTTCTATAGTTTACGTTAAGTTTCTAGTCTCCCTGTGACCGCGGACTCTGCAAAGGGTTCGAAACGTCGGGATAAACATTGAAACTAATGTATAAAATAAACGCGAGTAGATCCGTCAAAGTCGTTTATTTCAATGTGGTACATATTTGTGTACTCGTTTTGGTTACCAGCTTGGAATCGAAGCCGGGACATCTGGGTATGAGACCGGTGTTCTTAACCACTACACTATAGAGGCGGTTAAATGTGTGCAAATGTCTTCTGTAGTAAGAGATTTGAAAAGTGACTTTGCAATGTTTTGTCATTGTCTACTCGTGTTATCTACACCTTCATGGCCATGTCTTCACGATGGGATATACCAAAAAGTCTCCGATCAAAGAAAGAGCACAAAACACACAAAAGGTGTAAAGCGCCACAGATCATGTTTAAGCTGGAGTGCGCAGGGCATCGCGTGCGCGCTATAAACAACAATAGTTTGCGCGCGTAAATTCTCATTCGCACGCGCGGACGCCATTTTTCATAATTCCGCCATTGAACCATGATATATCTTTAAAGTGCGCGATACCGGCTGGACTGTGAAGTGCTGATTTAGTTTTATTAAATGTTATTTTAAAATTTGTTGAAAAGAAAGGCTGGTTCGGTTGTTTTTACAGTGTTTGAGAGTGGAAACCACGGAAACGGTAGTGCGTGGCTTGCCAAACTAGGAATAACGCAAAATCGAACTGAAGAAAACTTTATTTTTAACAAATTTTTTGAAGAATATTTTTATTGTTAAATTTAAATATACACATAAATATTACATAAGCTAATGATATTGATATATGAATTTCTTTATTTAAAATTTAGTTTGAAGTTTGTAATACAAACAAAATTAGTACATCAACCAAACCGAACACACTAATTTCGAATCCCCGCTGGGAATTATACCCTCAGAATGTGAGACTTGTGATTTTCCACTAGACCACAGAGGCAGCCAACGAAACGAAGCTAAAGTACACCCTAACAGTAACGAAACAGGATTCATTTTTGCATAAACATTTTGTCAAAGAATGCACAAGACTCTTTCAGCCGATTAATGACTGGCTTTCAAATCAGAATGCGTTGTCAGATGTGTCTCTACAACCTCCGCTGTCGTTAAAATCTCCAGTAAAATGGATTTTACGCGCCCCAACAGCGTGTATACTTTTTTTTTATGAGAACGCGTCATTGCGCCGTAAAGTTGTTAGCTGCTTAAACAGAAGCTATCGCTATTCTCCGCTACATTTCAGACTTAAGTAATTTAGTGAAAAAATTAAGTCTGAAATTGATTTGTGTACTTTTTATTTCAGAACGGGGAAGGTGTTTGCTTTCATCTAACTAGATGTTAATATACGATAAGACCGAAGGAGGAAGCGTACTTTACCCGGTGTCTTTAATTATTTAGGAACTGGTTTTTTTACGGGTAAGCACAGTGCCATAATCCCACCTTATGTTAAGTGATAAGGCCTACGTTAGAAGTGCACTCCACCCGGGATCCTCAACTAATGAGGCACTGGCTATCTTATCTCTGGCTGCCGGAACACAACAATGCTACAAACATTGATGTTATGGCGACATATTTAGATAAGGTGGTGGTAGCTAGACGGACAAACAAGCCCTACCACCAACCAAACCGAGTACACAAACATGGCGTGGAATTGAACCCGGGACCTCTGGGTCTAAGCCGGTGGTCTTAACCACTACACAACAGAGGCGGTAAACCATTTTATCTGTAACTCTCTTAAACGCAACAATGCTACTAGCATTTTTGTTATGACGAGTGCCATGACAGGTGTTGGTAGCTAGCCAGGCGGAGTTATAACAAACTTTGCCTCTAACCAAACAGAGTATAAAAGGTCCCCTTTCTGGTTATCGAACTAGGACCTTCTGGATCTGAAGCCGGAATGGAATCCTAATAATATTATAAACGCGAAGGTTTGTAAGCATGGATGGATGTTTGTTACTCTTTCACTTAAAAAATACTGAATGGATTTGGATGAAATTTGGCATACAGATAGTTTATTACCTGGATTAACATATACAATAGTTTTTATCCCGATATTCCCACGGGAACGGGAACCACGCGGGTGACACCGCAAGCGGCCGCAAGTATATCATAAAACAAAAAGGCGAACTTAGGGTGTAAAACTATTTATAATTTGTGTATAAGTGTTTATGTGTTTGCTATAATACGAGTATATGTATGTATATGATATGTGTTCTAACTATTTATAACGAAATGTTAGTATGTGTTCGTTTCAATATTCATCTTGCTCTTCTCAGGTTAGCTAAATTATCCAGCGTCCAGTTATTTCAATAGGTTAATGTATCATAAAACAATAAATACGTGTTACTTCCAAAAAAAAGTAAAACGTTTCCGAAAAGCTACCTTTAATGGATTTAATACGGTCTCCTATAACGAAATGTTGGAGCTCCGTTCAAAACTTTGACTGCAAGCCAAAAGTAATCCTTACCTGAAAGGTTGGCAATTCACTTCTCTTGGCACGAATTCTTAAACTGTCCCAAGCGAATGTAACGTACACCGACCGACCCTACTATTGTGTTCACTTACTTTCTTTCGTTATCCAATCTTGCATGTTTATACACGTTGATACATAAAATGTGATCAGACTTTTTTGTTTACTTATTTTTATAATATGGTTTATTTATGTATACGGAGAGTTTCATCATCAACATCATCAGCTCATTTTATGCTTCCACTGGTGCCCCACTTTATCCAAAAAGTATGGGTTTACATGAAAATTTTGTGAAAGTATAAATAGTTTTCGAGGAGCTCAATGGCGCAGTGGTAACGCGTAAGACCGTGCGTCTTATATTGCTGAGGTCAGCAACTTTCGCAAAGGCCGTTCATCGGATGGGTGACCAAAAGTTTATCATCTCGAGCTCCTCCGTTCTTTGGAAGGCACGTAAAGCCCATTTTGGAGAGTTTGTCGATTGCCTCGAACGACATTTTCAGTTTCACCGGGCTTTTTTGGGGGCGGCATCAGGCAAGTAAACTATGGTTTACTTGCCCAATCTGGCGTGGCGTTATGAACTGACTATCTGCGTCATTTCAAAACATTTTCATCCAGAACTCCTAAACCTTAAGTGCATAGCGTTTCAAAAACGATACGGTAATTTTAAGCCTTTTTAAAATTTTCATTAAATTTTATATATGTACTATTATATTTATATTAAAATAAATATTTAGAATCATCATCATCATCATCATCTCAGCCAAAAGACGTCCACTGCTGGACAAAGGCCTCCCCCAAGATGGGAATATTTAGAATATACTCTGTAATTAAAACATGACAAGGAAGTTTTGACGGAAACCTCTTTGGAGAATGCAAATCCTTAGCAATGCCTTTTTTTGAAAAATAAATAATAATACTCCTATAACTTCTATTTTAATGATGTAAATTGAAATAGATTCTTAATGTTTAAAATTATAAAGTGAAATAATAATTTGAAATAAAAAAATGAAAATAAATAATTAAGGAAAGCTTTTTTTTAAAAAAAATGTATTTTATTTATTAAAAAAAGTGCAGTGCCAAAAAAATTTTTTTTATTTTTCTCGAAGTGTTTGAATCACATAGTATTATAAAAGCTTTTTATGATCAACAAAAAATCATGCATTTAAGGATTAAGACTAGTGTTTCTAGCGAGTTGCCCAGTGGACACGTATAGTCCACTACCTTATTTCCAGGTTACCGGAACAAAATAAAACAGTGGTAGGGGTAACAACGTAGTAATGTACTGTGGAAATTTAGCCTACACGCGACGTCTGAGACGCTGACCGCCGGAATGATCTCATGAAGGGCCCAGCCCCTTCGGTGTCAGTACCAATGATTAGGTATATGGACAAGTTTACTGGTCAAGCTCCCCCTCGACCCAGTCAACCCGAGCTAAGGTTCTAGCCCTTACAGCCCTAGCCTCGTAAGGCCCAGTGCTTAATTACTTATGTACATTTACGCCCCTTTGTCATCACATGATCACATAATTGACTTAGTAGGTTCCACCCAGAACAAATATTTTGAATAAAAATGTAAGTTAGAACTACACTTGATATTTTTTACATATTAAATATATTGTGAGCAATAGATTTCCGTGCACAAAACCGGATACATTTTTGTTCTCATTTGATCACATTGGGCTATTCTTTATTTGTGAATATGTCATCAGATGAGGTCGCTGGGTGGTAATATACTTAGATATTTAGCTAGGCTGTAATGCAAAACCTTTTATGTCATCATATGAGGTCATTACGTCATTAGGCCTTACGAGGCTAGGGTTGTAATGCTGGATTTCGATTCAAACGCCTCGGACAATCTAGTAGGCTAGGGGATGAAGACACGCTTGCGTGAGGTCGTCTTTAGAAAACCTCTTTTGATTGGTCGTAAGGTTTGTTTGTTCTCCTGGGTAGCTACCACCTAAAAATGTCGCCATAACATATATGTTTGTATCAATGTTCCGGCAGCTAGAGATTAGAAAGCCAGTGCCTCAGTAGTTGAGGATTCCGGGTGAAGTGCGTTTCCACCACATGCCTTAACATCAGGTGATATGAAAGAACTATGCTAACCCGTAAGATATTTTAAAAAAAACCTCTGTAAACCACAGGCAGGCAGGCCACAGCAATCTCTTTTTTTTAATGCATGGAATGGATGGCAAGCACGTTTCAGTTGCGCTCCACCAAGTTCCTTAACTAGGTACGTCACCCGATTATCCGTCATTGAGAAAGTTCTTGAGTGGAGACCGCGTTCAGAAAATCTAGTGTAGGACGCCAGTCAGACTAGGTGGAGCGAAGATTTCGCAAGGTGACGGCAAGAGCTGGATGAGAGTAGCCGCGGAGCGTGCTCGTGGCGTGCACTTGGAGAAGCTTATGACCAGCAGTGGACTAGTTTACGCTGACGATGATCATCGATTGGGTGACCAAATATCTCAGCCTCGTCCGTCCTTCAGAAGGCACGTTAGGCTGATGATCTCCTTTGAGGTGTCATAACGGTAAGTCTACAATACCCATCAGTTGTAGCGAAGTCTTAGTTTCAATGATGGAAGCCTTTGATCAGCTGTGGAATTACTTACAACATGAACCAAACGTGACTCTTGTTTAGTGTCTAATTTAATAAGATCAAGTGGTTTTTGTCATTTTTAAAAGTTTTATTATAAAAGATTATTATTTTGTTAAGTAGGTATGTAATATATCTTACACAGACCAGCTATTTTTCACAATTATCTTATGGACTATTAATATCGCAACAGAATCTTACCGGCTTCTTTAATTAAATTTGGTCATTAAAAATATTTATTGCGCGCCGCCTCGACGGGGTAGATTTTTGCATTTTTATGGGTTTTTTAAAAGATAACTGGTGCACTGTCTGAATGCAAATAAGACTGTAATTACAATAGAAATAAGGTACTTTTTAATTTATTACAAGCCATTTGTTTTTGTGAGATAGTTCAAAACATTTAATTATATTTGCTTTTAAAAATTATGTTTTAGCAAGCACATATTACTATTTCATTTTTATTAGAATGCAAGTTAAATCCTAGGTCTCCCAAATACTAAAAACCTGTAAGAAACTCTGCAAGGATATTTTTCACCGTTTCTAACGTATTTCTTAAAAACCATCTTAAAGCAACTCACACAATACGGAACTTCGTATATTTGCTAACACGTAGTTTCTCTTCTAAAACTCGTAGAGAAAAGAAAAAGCCTTTTAAAAACTGTGAGAGAGACAGTATAATTAAGGTTGTACTCGAACACCTGCACAAACAGATACAGTAAATTAAGTGGCAACAAAAACTTTAAATAATATTATTATATTCATGGAAAATTAACAATGAGAAGCCAGATGCTCCATTGTAATTGTAATTGTATTGTCCCGCAAACGAAGTTGCGTCCTCTTATTGACTAATTATCATATAATCCTGCGTCCGTTGTAATTTAGCAATTTTTTGGACGGACGCAAAATTGATTCCTGAATGAAGAAATTGGAACAAATAAAAAATTTTGGTGGATGCAATTTTTTTCCACATGTAAAAGATTAGTACAAGTTTAATAAGCCCGCCAAATTGTAACTTTGTAATTTTTAATTTTTTTTCTGTTCATGATTATGTTTTATAGTGTTGCAATAAAAGTATTATCTATCTATCTATCTATCTATCTAAGCGTACGTCCGCCGTTTATATGATAATTAAGTTAAATAGGAGGACGCAACTTTGTTTATGGGATGTAATATAAATATACTTATGTGTATACTTAAATAATGAATATTTTTATTTTTTATTATTATTTTGCTTTATACTAGTGCACTACTGCCTTTTATTTTCCTTTCAGTTGTCCTCAAAGGTTGTCTGGAAGAGATTGCTTTAAGCGATAAGACCGCCTTTGCCCGCCCCGGATTCTAACATGCACCCCATTACATGCTGGGTCAGGTGCACTGCCCACTATGCCACGTGGCACTTTGTCTTTTTTTTCAAATTGTAATTTGTTCGCAACAATAATTGCGCAAAATTATATGTAAATAATCATTAATGAAAAAAGCTGTAAACATCCCACTACTGGACTTAGGTCTTCCCACAGTAACAATAAAGCATAGATAATGGGACCCTGACGAATTATCATACAATATCAACCAAATGGCCTAAGGACCAATGACTTAAAGAATCTAAAACAGCATGGATGAGCGAGGAAATATTTTAATTTGTTCACTCATTACGTGATCCAATACTACCAATGTTACTGAAATGTTCAAGACCGCAAATAAAACAACCAGCCACTATGCAGCGGCATCTAATTCTAAACTACAACCAATATTTCAAGTCGCCATTTCAATCTAACACGTTTACTCGTGCCCCGCAATACAACGCCAGACTTTAATATCCCAAAAACTGTATCCGTACAATACCGTACATCCAAAAAAAGATAACAAAAAAGCGTCGGCAAGTTTGGACGAGCGCCACACGAGACAATGTGACAATTTGCGCGGCGCTCGCGAGAGGTGTGAAATTAGGAGCAAAAAAGCTAGCCAGCACTGCTAGTTCTTTGTAGCACAAGCGGTATGTCAATTTGGAGCTAACTACAGAATGCAATTTGGAAAACTGAATCTGGTCTGCCGGCGGATTTGGCAGCATTTGACAGGGTACCGCATCCGAATATTTGGATCTACAACAGTTTTGTCTGAGTGATAGAGCCACGACGCGTTGCAGCACGATATGGGCCGGCTCGCCCAGCGTAATACTCACAGAATATCGGCGTGAAACAATGGCACGTTACGATGTATCTCGTTAAGTAAGGCCTAATAGTAAAAAAAGTATGGCTGGCGCTCCCAAACTGATATTCTAATAAAAACGAAGGTGCTTGCTAAAAGGCAAAGGTAATCCGCATCCCAAACTAATTGAGTAATACGCCTACGAGCCGAACACTGTCTTAGCAACCCGCTTATTAGAACTGTTTCATTCTTAAAACCGGTCTATCTATCTGTACCTAGTACCTCTCACAGAATATCGGCGTGAAACAATGGCAGTCGTTGCTATTGTGTTTCGTCCGGTGAGTGAAAGTACCGGAGACACATCACTCACCCCTCCCCCCTCTCAATTCCTACTCCCTCCTCAAGATCCAACTCCATTCTCAAGGCCGGCAACGCATCTACAATCACTTTGATTTTGCGGGCGGGTGTCCATGGGCGGCGGTGATTACTTTCCATCAGGTGACCCGCCTGCTCGTTTGCCTCCTTTTAACATAAAAAAACAACATATCTAAAAAACGCACAAAAAAGAACACGCTCATTGTACAGACGCCTGCACGTCAACCTATTCAAACTGTCAAATTTCTTTACAACCTTTTCAACCATATGCCTGAGACATAAAATTCAAAATCTATTGAGGAAACTTTGCAGTTTGTGGAAATCTGATGTGCAGGCCTGTACAAGTTTATATAATAGCTGTAAATGTTTGTATGTCGTCGGTGGAAAGGAAAAACAGCTAAACCAAAGGTTCTCTAACCAAAGGTTGTCTGGTAGAGATGGCTTGTAGCGATAAGACCGCCTTTGCACATATACTAGCTTTAAGTTTTTGTTTAACTGTTGTTTTCCTTTTGTTTCCATTTGTGTGTGAGCAATAATTAATTTATCTATCTGTCTATCTATCTAAAGCTATTAATTGCGCACGAATGCCCATTTAGCGCTTAAATAGTTTTTCCTTTTCAACGACGATATAACTTCAAGATAACTGTCAAATCAATTGTCATGTAAGTTCGTACAGTACATACTATGATTATATACACTTCTCGTATAATCAAAGTGTACATATGTAACTATTAACCGATTCTATAAAATATCTCTCCATAAAGATAAAGTCCTTAGGGACGAGGGCGACACTGACAGTTCCTCGATAATCAAAAACTGAACAAACTAGCAAGTTATTAGTTTTATTACATCTTTTCAAAATAGTGTTCATTCACATCAATACATCGCTGCATCCGATGGAACCACTGAGAAAAGCACTTTGCACACTCGTCCTTCGACGGCCTTTTGAAATGCAGCCACTGCTTCCTCGGCGTCCATAAAACGTTTTCCTCGAAGATTTTCTTTTATTTTCGGGAATAAATAAAAATCGCCAGGGGCGAGGTCGGGGCTATATGGCGGGTGACCCAGTAATTCCACGTCTGACGTCGCCAAATAGCCGATCGTTTGCATGGCGGTGTGCGACGAGGCGTTGTCGTGGTGAAGGAGGATCCTACTGCGAGGTCGTTTCTCCCGAACTTTTTCCAAGACAAGTGGCAAACAATTGATAGTGTACCACTCTGCAGTAACTGTTCTTCGATCTTCTAAAACAATTGTAGTGTATGACCTGTCCTTTTCCGAAGAAATATGCCACCATCTTTTTTCCCACAACCTCTCTTCACTTTAGTTGGCAACTCCTCGGAAGGAAACACCCACTCAACGGACTGTCTTTTAGTTTCAGGATCATTACAGTAAATCCAGCTTTCGTTAGCTGTAAGGATGTCGAACACAGCATTTGAGTCACCTCCGTTAAATCTTTAAACCTTTTCGCGGCACCAATCAACACGACGAAATTTTTGGGCATCTGTCAAATTATGAGGTATCCTATACACCGGGCACAAAGCTTCCTGACCGCTAAATGTTCATTGAAGATTTTGTGACTCATACCGATGCCCAAGCTTGTCGGAATCTGCTGATAGGTCACTCTTTTGTCAATCTCTATCACAGGCCGCACAACACTGATGTTACCTTCAGTTGTTGCCTTAGAAGGAAGATCGGTGAAATTAGTGCGACCACGTTTATGATATTTTGCGAACATCATGTTTTGCTTTTATGATATTTAGCGACTGAGCCGTTAAACTTATTAAACCAGTTGTAAACAGTGGCACGAGATGGGGCTTCATCGTAAAAGGTCAATCGATTCTAATAAAACATTTTGTTGACAAATGACATCGAAAGTCATATAAAATCATTGCACGAAAATTTTCTCGCGTTAAATTTCATGCTGACGTAACACAGATAATTTTCAATTTGCCACCAAGTCGTAAAACAAATGACAAATGAATGAAATATATACACAATAATATTGGCAAAGAGTTCCATTTTCAAAATTTGAACTTATTTTTTTATTCGTTTACAAGTGGTTAGTTCTAAAAACTCTCAGTGTCGATGTCGCCCTTACTCGTACGTAAGTAACAGCATGTACTGCTGTTCCACTGTAGGGAAAATGTCTTCAACATTGAAATCAAGTCAACAACGCTACTATTGATGGTTATTGGCATATTTACCATACTTGACAAATGTCAAACACACTTAGCCCGACCCGAATTGAATCCAGGATCTCCAGATATCGGTCCAGGGCTATAGCACTTGGCCGTTCTATATGGATAAACGGTGAATTCATTATTAACTTATTGTACTGATGGCGCTTTACTATGCTTGGTGAATACAACGTAATTGCGAAATAGGTGGTGACGTCATCGAAGTTAAAAACAGTAAAGAATTTCAAGAGTAAAAATTTGTGAAGTATGTGGTCTAAAAATATCGTGTACGAGAACTTTTAAACCAAATTTTAAAATATGTGAAGCCGATGATTTTAAAGTTAGTTTAGCTAGCATTAAGGTTTTAGAATATAAAAACAAAGTAATTAATATAAATTTTAATACAATATTTAACGACAATATTCGCTAGTGTATTATTTTTATTAAGTTCCACTAAGCCCCACTTACTCGATAGATTCGTAGCTTCGTAGCCGCTCGTAGCAAAAGGTTCGTAACAAACGACTACGACGGACTACTTTTGGTGAATCTTTCTGTCTTGTATAGATGTGTCTTGAAGTAAACTTGATGTATGCAGTTTGACATCAATGTCAAACTCCACTTTAACTGATCAAGTAAAAGAGCCTGCCCCCCGACCGCCTAACCGATCGCTTTGACTACGCGTATAGTATATGACGTCATCTTGCTACCTCGCACCGCCTATGAAAGCAATATCAAAAGCTAAAGACTATAGCTTTCGATATTGCTTTCATATGCGGCACGAAACGACAAGATGACGTCATAAGCCACACACGAAGTCAAAGCGATCGGTTAGGCGGTCGGGCCCCTGGTGAGAAAAGGTTAAGTAAGCCCACGGACGCTTGTAACACCAAAATCACAAACTCATTACCAACATTGAAGTTTCAGTTCTTGTGCTTATATACGTTGTAGTTTCACTGGATCTACTAAATTTAAACTGGAACAGAGCATAAGAATGCTGTTTGGAATTTTTACGAACCGTCATTAGTTAGCTTCAGGCAATCCTGTCAGTTTTTTTTAATCCTTGCGAATAAGCACTTTGCCTTATCTGATATAACCATACTAGATGTTAAAGCC
Organism: Eudonia lacustrata; assembly: GCA_947562085.1. Lineage (NCBI taxonomy): Eukaryota > Metazoa > Arthropoda > Insecta > Lepidoptera > Crambidae > Eudonia > Eudonia lacustrata. The sequence goes on along the minus strand of OX387317.1, from coordinate 1,843,824 downwards.
AAAGCCAAGCGCACTTCACCCGGAATCCTCAACTACTGAGGCATTGCCTATCTTATCTCTATCTACCCGTCTGTAACAATGCTACAAACATTGGTGTTATTGCGTCATATTTAGATTAGATGGTGGTTTCTAGCCAGGCGGACAAACAAGCCTTACCACCAACTAAACCGAGTACACAAATATGTACTCCCCGGTTCAAAACTCACCCGGGCCCTTTTGTTCAGAGACTGGATAGTGATAACCATTAGACCACAAAGGCGGATAACAGGCAGAATACAACCATTAATCCGTCGTCTGCCGTGAATACAGACACTGTTTGATACCCCACCAGCTGGCTGTTCGGTCAAGGGTCTGCGGGGCCCATAGCGCAGACCGGCCAAGCTGTCAAGATGGAGTACCCGTCTATTCTAGCGTTTCACAGAGATAGACCTTTTTACCTTTTACGTGAACTTTACTAATTCTAATTCACTCAACTGTTTCTTAACTGGCCGCTCCTCCGAGCTATATTGCCTAAAAGGACACAGGGGAGATGGTGACAAGGAAGGATTAAGAAAATAAGAGGATTCGTAAACCAAATGCTCGCGTCTAAATCCGTTGCTATCCTCGCCAGCCAGGTGTTTAATGCCTCCAAGCAGTACGCAAGACCTGTAGGCGTCACCAGGGCGCCCCGATTCAGATTGTACACACCCGCGCACAGCTCAACCAAGGTTATTCACAATTGCCCCAAATACTGCGGCACACCACGTTTTGATGTTCGCACAATCAATTACTTTTTCCGTACACAAAAACTTTACTATGTTAACAAATAAAACTCAACTAGATTTGCTCTCGTTAGGAGATTAATCTCAAAAAATTCAATTTTAATTCAATTCGCAACCCTTTTCTCTCCAGAGGTTAAGATGAACGCCGCGATATAATTTTTATCTGTTAGTTGCACCTTTCTTTTGTTTTGAAAGCAACGCAAACACTGTCCATACAGCCTATTCCGAACAGACACAATAGAATTTTAATTGTTTGGCGGCGCTAATAAGCATTAGCGCATATCAAAGGTCGAAGTCCTCTACGAAAGGCTAAAAGTCACATTTTTGCTAATTAATCTAACAATTGTACAGAAACATTACTAAATGCGAAAGCATCTGAGGAAGTCTAGATAAGTTATTAATTTGCGATAGGATGTATCAAGTATTTAAAAAGTGTACTAGAAGAGAATGTGTATAAAATGCGGATAAATCAAGTATATATGTCATTAGTTAGTCAAACGACAAGCCTATTCAACTCAGTGGCGTTACAGCGCATGCACTGCCCCGCTAATGCTTTAGTCTCTGTAAGCTGAACACATGTTCTGATGTCCCCGCGCGCTCGTTACAACCACGATAAATAGTAGGTTTCACGACGGATACGGTACAGTCACCGCCATGGATGTATTGGGATTTTAAGCTATATTTATTTAATAAGGTATCTATGCCGGACGATGTGACTGTTCTTATTTTTATTTTTCTACTACCGACTTTTGCGCTTCTCATGATAAGCGAATTGTTGTAATTCCTAATGAGAATTAAAATCTGAATCCTTTATACGGCACAGTAACAGTATTACATTTTTTGATACAACATATTTCTATCAAAAAAGGCACATCCTAAAAGTAGTTTCAGAATCAATTATTTCTACATTTAAATATGGGTTTATTCCTTCTTAATTATAATTCAGTAAATTAATACCACTCCTTCGTCGTATATTCGAAACAGATAAAAGACTTGATTATTGCAACAACGATTAATATTTGGTTCCACGTAAGAATGGATCACGTTCAGTTACCGTCTCTCAGGCGGTCTGGTCGCAAATTTAAAACTCAACCCAACGTAATTGGATAATAGAACAGGTACTCATTTACCCTTGTTATGTACCAGTTTCACACAAACTGTGTTTTATTAATAGTGTTTGTAATAGTTTTAAATCATTTTTATCTTTTGTACCTGTTTGAGATGAGAAATAAATTAGTATTCTACTCTGTTCTTATCTATAATTTTCTTAACAGCGCTTCGCCACTACTCTTCGTAATAACCGTGTCAAGATCTTTTTCTTTTACCTTTTTTTTTAATCAAAAATAGAAATAAAAAATATTTTCTGCATTATTCGCGTCGGCCCCGCGAGTTGCCGAAACAACGATAAATAGTTGGTTCAACGCAGCAGCGAGTCGCGCTCACTCACCGTCGCTCAGACGGCCCGGGATTCATTACACGTCCGAGAGACGTAATAGCTTCGGTACCAACCCGTCCACTGCCGATTGATTCATTTCGGTATCGAGATTTAAGGCAAAGCGGTACCATTCACAGTTAACCTTAATTTATTGTGTAAGCTATTTACAACATAGAGTTAGAAACACAGTAATTTAAGCTAGTTTAGTGGCGTCTTCAATGGTACAAGTTTGTGTGAATAATCGAATACGTACACAATTTTTTAACGCATTTGTAACACAATGCCCTTTGGCTGTGTGTGAGCTCATATTTAGATAATCCAGCATCGTTCATCATCATCATCATCAATCTATCGCAGTCCACTTCTAGACATTGGCCTCTCCTATTGAAGAGTGCCATTAAGCCCGATCTTCGGTTCTCCGCATCCAATTTCTGCCAACAGCCCTGCGCAGATCCTAACATCGTTAAGGGTGCGCCGTTCGTAAGTGACAAGTGTCATATGTTTTATTTGAAATGTCGCCGTCCATATTTATTTGATGCCGCGCGGCCATACTAATTTTGTATGGGGAATTTAAGGTGCTTAATAAAATTTTTTTTTTTTTTTTTTTTTGTTTATGGTAAAAGGAGGCAAACGAGCAGGCGGGTCACCTGATGGAAAGCAATCACCGCCGCCCATGGACACCCGCAAAACCAAAGTTATCGCAGATGCGTTGCCAACCCTGAGGAAGGAGTTGGATCTTGAGGAGGGAGTAGGAATTGGGAGGGGGGAGGGGTGAGAGATGGGCCTCCGGTACTTTCACTCACCGGACGAAACTCAACAGCAACGAGTGCCGTTGTTTCACGCCGATATTCTGTGAGAGGGTGGTATTACGCCGGGCGAGCCGGCCCATTTCGTGCTGCAACGCAGCGTGGCTCTACCACTCAGACAGTGTTACTCATTTAGCACCACCCAGGGGTCACGTGTAGGGTCTCAAGGGTAAACCTACGGACGCGAGTAACTTTAACCCCCAAAATTTAAATAACCACTTGATGAATCGAAAATGTAGTCTAGCAATTTGTAGTTTATCCATTGATGATTGTTTAGACAAAATCAGAGGTACAATAATTTAGATAAACTATAAGAAATCTACTAAACGCCGCCACTCGTTTTCATGATTTTTGCCCAACTTTAAATGATATTGTAGAAAAAACTATAGCGTGTTATGAATTTATGGTTCTGACAAATTGTATCTATTGACAAATTGTATTGTATTGTGTCTCTATGATACTAAATATGTATTTTGTTCATTTAATACGATAGTATCTTCAATTATATTTACTTAACCGTAACTGCATTTTTGGCATTTTTTGGTCGGCGCACCCTTAAAGTGATTAGACTCCCAAAAGGAACGGAAATCATAAGCACATGTCGACTCTCATTTGTTTACTAGCAAAATGTTATAGTTAATTTTCGCTTTTGCCGACTGACTCGCGCGCTGACTTTTTGGCAATCACAACAAGCAGCTATCATTCCATTACGGGCGTTGACAAGACAATTACCGAATGTTTTCCGGGAACGTGCGGCGGCGGCGGCGTGACGAGTGGGGAGATTTGGCGGCGGGCCACGGTATAGCCACAAAATAAAGAGGCAGCAGAAAGTAAACTTCATACAAATTCGCTCGAGTGACGCATACATAGACATCAGCTCATTTTAATGTCCCCACTGCTGGGGCACGAGCCTTCCCTATGGATGGATAGGGAGAACAGGCCATAAACCACCACGCGGGCCCAGTGCGGATTGGTGGTTGTTAACGACTGCTAGTGCAGCCAGGACCTACGGCTTTACGCGCCTTCCGAAGCACGGAGAAGCTCGAGATGATAAATTTTTGGTCACCCATCCAATGACCGGCCTTTGCGAAAGTTGCTTAACCTCAGCACTCGCAGACCGGGCGCGTTAACCACTGCACCATCGACCTCCGATCCTCAACAACCTCTCACGGTCACGGAATCTTGCGACAGCTACGATCAGACTGTTCCGAGCGCAGCTGGTTCATATAACACTATTGTACTCTGCGGGCCTTACAAATAAACAAAGAATAAGATCCGAATAGTTTCATTCAGTGTTTTGTCTCTTTTACTCTAATTTGACATGACGTTTACATGACAGAAACAAAACACGGAATAACTATTCGGACCTTATTCTTTATTTATTTGTAAGGCACTATCTCTATATTGTTTCTGCTCCAAAGCGCTATCAATCTAATAGCCAACAGCTGACACATGACACCTGTCACTTGTAACATGTATGTATAGCTTCTTCTTCTTTTATTGATGGCATGTTTTGTGTCTACAGCCGAACACAATTCCGCCAACATTACGTAGGTAACCAATACACGGAATGATTCGTATGGAATAAATTATAATTTTGCGTTTTAAGCAAATTTACCAAGAACAAGTACACCACAACATGCAACATGTATATCATTACTATGTACCATCTGAAATTTGTAATGTGACATGTGCAATGAATAAATAAATATATAAATTAATAAATTCTATTCTATTCTATAACGTACTTTTTTTTGTCGCCATACAGTTACTAATATCTCGTACAAACATCATTACAATGAGTGCGTTGCTCGAAGCTTACATTCTGTGGGTCTCCTTACTTCGTGGTATAGCGACGGGATCGGGGCGGCGTGGCGCGACCACCAGCCATGTTACACGTACCTACGTGCAATACAAATGCCACCTGGGCCTCTAGTCTGCTGATGCGTTTGTAGACTCGATAACGTCTCAATAGTATGTTGGTAGGCTGATCTTGATTTTGGCATTATGGGAAAATTAAAATCAGGCCACGGACTCACACAACTGTGGACGTTTTAAAATAGCAGAATCGCGGCCCTGGAGGGACGAGCATGGAAAGACATCAACGTTGTTCAATTGTTTAAAAATAAAATGTCTAACTTGCATGGAACGCAAAGCTATTGGGCACAGAGTATATAAAATGTTACTCATGAGCTATTGGGTAATTGGAAGTGCACCTGACCAAGTATTTCAGAGGGTGCGTGTTCAAATCCCGAACGTGAATTTTTTTTTAACATTTTTAGACTTGGAAGGCAGGACGATTTAGCATTGACTTATCTATAGCTCGCAGGGTTTATATTTTTTAATATTAGATGTGGTGTTATTTTGTAGTTTTATTGTTTAGGAATAATTTTGATGTCGATAAGTCGACAATTGATATTGATTTGTGTCATTCCAAGAATATTTTTTATGTATTGATCAGATAGTCTTCCAGAGCATTTAATCTTTAAATCCGACTAAAAAAACTATCAGCCATTTTGTGTTGGAGCCAGACAATCGCAGTGGACGTCATCGAAGGCGACAAATGATCCGCCATTATTAACTAGAAAGGTATTTTTCAAGCTTAATGCGTCAGATGTCTGGCGGTCCAAAAAATATGCTGACGGATGTCAGACGAATTTTTGTTAAAAGTGGAACTGATATTGCGATTAGCACGTTTAACCAATGATTGAAATTATAATTTGCGTAATAAAATAAAACAATTACTACCGTAATTGACATCGTCATAACCAGATGGGGTAAGTATAAAATTATATAACCTGCTCCCTATTTTGATTAATAATAAATAAATATAATAAAATGAAATAGGTTTTATTTCCCAATAAAATACGTAATATGCAGTGAGACAACCCAAAAAAGCAATGTAAATACTTGTTACAATTTTTACTACATTTTATGAGGCATAAGTAGTTATTAATAATGGTAGGTTTTCATCATCTATGGCATACAATCCACATGGCAGAGAAGGGATGGTACTAGATTTGTAGTGGATAGACCTCTCTTCTTCCCTTCACGCTTTTCGTTGCTGGACGAAAGAAGAGAAGGAGATGCCTACATAACCCGGTGCTATAGCATCATGGCTAGCATTTTACCTAACTTAAAAAGGTAATACACGTAAATAGGTATTTAATATAACTAATTGTATCGAAAGAGGTGGAAATGGTGGAGACCTTTACCCAGCAGTGGGACATTATAGGTGGTTTAAAAAAAGTGTATCAGTGTACCTAGTGATCGGTGAATCACCCACCACTTATTCCACGCCTCATACATTCGCCATTTTACATCAAACTTCACAAATCTCATGTGACAATAAAAGCGCTTCAACTTACAATCGCGGCGGCTCCACAAATAGCCCCAATCACCATTCGTTGGGGCGCTGGCTAAACTCGGCACCGCAAAAAATCGGCGCGTCCCAAAACCGGACGATTCGTCCCGAAACCTCGGGGCATTTGTCCCGGGATCGGGCGCACGTTTATTGTGGATCTGCATAAAAATGCATTTGTTACCGCTAGGGTTGCCGCTTAGACATTAGGTACAAATATTTATTCGCTCATATTATAGAGCTGGATGAGAGTAGCCGCGGATCATGCTCGGTGCCGTGCATTTGGAGAGGCCTACGTCCAGCAGTACTAGCAGCAGTTACTAAAGTATTAAACTCTTGTGTTTTATTTTTACTTTTGCTCAAACTTATTTTATTTATTGCAATGTTACACTTAAGACCAAAAAGCTTTACATTGCTTCAAGGTGAGTTAAGGTACACCATGTGATCATGGTGCGTCATATTTTCATTTTATGCGGAGAAGGGACTATTGTGGTCCAAAGCGGTTTCGTATGCTACAATTCTTAAGATTGTATCTTTAGATGAATTGGGATCAGAATCGAATCGAAAATGAGTCCAAAATTACTTTACCCATCTCTTGTAATTTAACTTATAATAATTTAGCACCAGTCGATCATAATTACGAAAACAATAATTCGTATAGCATTGAAGCAGTGCGTTGCAGCTTTGCCATACTGATTCTTGTTCTCGTTAAATTACAGTAGTGAATAAAACCTGGTCCTGGCAATGGAGAGATTGGGCCTAACTATAACTATAAAAAACCTAGTTATTCCGTTACAAATATAATCAGAACCAAACAACAAAAAAATTACATAGTTGCCAACCCTAGGCGTGTGCTACTCGCGACGCGTATGCAACTTTCTCGTTTTGTGAGAGAAGCATATTTTGTCGCACGCTGACATTACACCGACGACTGTTTTATGATCACATAGCTACTTGATTTCACCAGCCGACAGTCGTATGTTTATGTTAGCAATAGTAGCTTGAGGAGCTCGATAGCGATCTTGCAGGTTAACCCATTTCTAGTACAGCGTTATATATTTTTTATTGGTTTTCGATGTTATTACAACTACATAAGGTTGAAATTATGGTGGCATCTATATTGCCTCCACCACTGAAAGGTTAACCCACAATCGCAATATCGGGTCACCGGATGGGTTACCAAATCAAAGTATCTTAACTGTTTAGTAAAGTATCATACTTCCGATAGTACGTTAAGACGTTAATCCTGGTTGTTACCCTAAGTTGGCTGTCGTTTAAAGCTACCAAATCACGTTGGGTCAGAGTGGTGAGTTATGGCTTGATCTCTTCGTGTGCTAGTGACATTGTTCATTGTTCAATTGTTCATGTGGGAAGGTCTAAGACCAACAGTGGGTAGTTTATCCTTTGTGCCGGAAATACTGGAAACATCATCGATTTTATTTCAAAATGCCTACAAAAATTGAGGTGACTTCAAAACAATACTTTATCACTTTACACCCAGCCTATATAACTACCTCTTACTCACTGAAACAACGCAGATGTAATTTTTGTATTTGCGTAATACCAAACAAGCTACCATCAACCAATCACAACATTACTACAGCTGGAAACCCTAAGTCTGTCAGTTAGAGTCTGGTAGTCTCATCATTTGTCTACAAAGGTGGCCCGGCCTTATCGACCGCTTTGTTTGCAACAGATCTATCCGACCTCTGTTGTACTTCAGCTGGAAACCCTGGATCTATCGGTAAGAGTCTGGTAGTCTCATCATTAGTCAATAGAGGCTGTTTACCCGACCGATTTATTTGCAACAGCTTTGTTAGCTGGTAACACAAATTCTACTGTTTTTTTTTCTTATTATTTATTCTAAAATATAGAAATAGAAATAGAAATAGAAATATATTTATTTGCATAAGAGACACGGTATACAATATTGTTAAGTTATATACATACTAGTAAGGTACATGCGTGTTCTACCGAAACGTCGGCATACAAAATTTGTTCACATTAATTACTAATCCATCTAAAACAGGCCAAAAATTAAAAAAAAATTAAAATTTAATTAAAATTAAATTAACAATATCAAAATAATAAACAAAAACCAAATTAAAATAATACATTATACATTACAATAAAATATTAAAGAATATTCCACATAATAATTATATCAATCATTCATTAGGCAAATTACTACACACAAATTACTATACAGCTTGATTCTCGCTGTCACATTATTAGACTACAGAGATGGCTGATTATTCCATCTCTTTGTTTCCCAGCTCTATCCGACCTTCTCAGTCTGTTCAAGAATATTCGTTTATTTCTGTCTGCTATAAAGTTTTTCATGAAAGGTACTGCAATATTTTTTACAGAAAGCTTTGCATCGCCCCTGTATTAACTCCAAACCGGACAGGCCACTGAATTAAGATAATTAGGTGATTTATACAAGTCTAGTTCTTTCGTGTTTGGTAGCGCCGTTCATTATTTCACTGCACAACTGGCAACCAATGAAGTTTAACATATTACACTTGAAAATAGTATTTGTTACAATAGCAACAAGAATCATTTTGTCAATCATTAATGTATTTCATTTTATTTGGTAGTTTTGCACTTTTAAAGCTTACTTGATAATTAAAAATACAGCTAAGATAAGAGAGACCAGTAGCTTAAAAAATGTTACGTAACTACTGTGCCTTATCGCTTTAAAGCGATCTTTTCCAGACTAATAGACAACTTAGACACCATTGGAAATGCGCACAATTCGAGTACATAAGAACAATTGGCAAGGAAGGCATTTCACAATAAAACATTAAATTAATACAAATTTTACTTTGTTTTTTTTGTGTTAATTGCTCCTGGCTGGGTCGGGTAGGCGTTTAATTTTTTCACTGTATTTTATAAGTATTTAATACACATATCAAATTGTAGAAAAAACATCATCATCATCATCATCAGCCCACTTCCGCCCACTGCAGGACGTAGGCTTCTTCCTTTTTTCTAAGAGAAAATGTGTTCTTCGTACTGTCGCGTCCGGGGAAACCTGACGGTTATGTGGGACTTCCACTTCCCCAGATGGACCGGTTTACCCACTAAAAAGCATACTCTCCGCGACTTTCCTTTCGGAACCGCCTACCAGATTAAGGACCTCGGAACACACAAAGAGGACCACCTCATGCGTACCCGGCCCGCCACCTGGTCTAGGTCGTCCGACCACCGTCTATAGCAGTCGATCAGTAGGTAGATCAGTATCTGCCTACTGATCGACGCCTACTGATTGAAGAACATTTCTTGGCCACCAAGTTGTCAGCAATCGCGTACATAAAATAAAAAAAATACGTATTTAAACTAAAACTTAATTGGCGCAAGATAGACTTGCGGAGGACAATCACAACACGAGTATGACTGATTCTTCTAAAGATAAGTACAGAAAGAATAGAAAATTATTTATTTACTAGCGGCCCGTCCCGGTTTCTCACGGGTGGACATTTCTTTTTTAATATAGCCTATGTTACTCAGCGCTAATGTAGCATTCTAATGGTGAATTAATTTTTAAATCAGTCTAGTAGTTTTCGAGTTTATTCGTTACAAACATACAAAAATACAAAGCTTTCCTTGTTATAATATTAGTATGATTAATTTCAAATTCATTCATTTCATTACATCCGGCTCGAAGGACCATTATGTAGGGCTCGCTGGTGGTTTGTAATAAAACCCCACATATAATTTGTAGTAGACTGTATTTAGGTTGATTATTTTATATTTATTTGATACAACAAGGACGTCCTAAGTCCAGTGGTGCTTGCATGCAACTAACTTCACCACGATCGGCGCACATTGAATACTTCACTCTATTATGCTTTATACACGTATGACGTGTGACGTATTCTATATAGTAACATGATAACAACTCGTAGTATCATTTCAATTATACTCGTAATCACGCAATTCATTTCCGCGCCATACTTTAATCTAAAGCGCAGCCTTGATTAACGTATCAAACGTGCTGACAATGCGGTGCCTCTGATCAGTTCACATGTCATCACCATCCATACTAGTCCATACTAGTCCACGGCTGGACATAGGCCTCTCCAAGTGGACGCCACTGAGATCCGCTGCTACTCTCATCCAGCTCTTGCCAGCGGCTTTGCGAAGATCGTCGCTCCAACTAACCTTTTTTTTTTTGCAAACTGTCTCATCATTTGGCTATCATCCTGCTTATTGGTGAGCGGGATGTGGCCTAAGGTGGTACATGCTTAGACAGGAAATTCCTATTCACTCTTGCTGAAGAGACCCAGGTCGTAGTGAACAGGGAACACGTGACCAGGCAGCGCATTCCACTCTTTGGCGGTTCGCAAAAGAAAAGAGTTAGCAAACCGCTTGGTACGGACAGGTGGTATATCTACAACGGATGGTAGACTAACCTGCGTCTAGTACCCCGATGGTGGAAGGGGGCTGGGGGAACGAGATCGTGTAGTTCACTCGCACACTCTCCAAAGTGTATTCTATAAAACACCGATAGACCAGCAACTCTGCGACGGGGACTGAGGCTCTGAAGTTTCAGTTGCAGCCAATGTTGAGTCACCTATGAGCTTCCTGGCCCAGTTTTCAATTGAGTCCAAAGTTGCCAACTGATATCTAGCAGTCTGACTGGCGTCCTACACTACGTTTGCCGATACACGGTCTTCACTCGTGAACTCGTTTACCCCTTACATGTCCAACGGTCAAAAAGACACAAAAGAAGTAATTACAACCATCAAAAACGTGCTACAAAATGTTACGATGCGAATTCGGAAAGGTATCCAGTCCCGCTCCTACTGCCAGCTAGAACTCGGTCCGAGCTTAAGTATTAAGCTATTTATGCCGTATAATGCCTCCGCGCCGAACACACGAGGGCCTGTCGCCAGTTTTATACGAAACAAAGAATTATCACTGTGCTCCTGAAGGAAACGTTCCTGCGCCACATCCCAAAGTTGTACACAAAAAAGATCTTTATGGTAAACGAAATAAAAGTGAACACGAATATCAACACATGATAATAAGTTAATTTAGATGATGCATCGTTTCTTTTCGTTTATTTAAATATACGGTGTATCGGTGCATGAGTACAGCAGGTAATTTATGGCCCTATTAATTTTGGAGTGTAAAATATCTTTAGAAGGGAAGTTAGAAATGTTTTATTGTAAAAAAGTTCGTTCGCAAAAAAATAAGTCTAGCTTTTATCGTGGGCTTAATTTGCAATCGTTTCCCTACTGGTAATAAACTTATTTCTTTAAACTACTTAAATAAATCTGTAGGCTCTGTCTGTACATGCAATTTTTCTGACAAATTTTGGGATAAATATTCGTTTTATGACTCACTGACACCAATTCTACATCCAGTATCTTATAACTCAATAACGCCTAGACCGATCTTGATGAAAATTTGTATGAAGTAAGAACATGAGATTGTGCAAATATTAGGTTATAAAAAAAATATTTACAAGTTTTCCTACAGCGAAGCGGGCGGGTGACCGCTAGTTAACTATAAAACGCAAACGCATTACCATTGATTTCAATAAGAAAATAGTTCCAAACAAATGAATTACTTTATCACGAATTTTATTATTTTGTGTAACAGTACCTACTAACCTTTGTCATCATCACCAACTTCTTTTTGTCCCAGATTACTGGGAACATCCCCATCCCTATTAGAGGTTAGAAACCTTACAGGGAGAGCGGTTCATAAACCACCACGCGCGCCCAGAGTGGATTGATAGTTGTCAATTGTCAACTACTAATGCAGCCGGGACCAATGGCTTTTCGTGCCTCCTGAAGCACAGTGGAGCTCGAGATAATAAATTTTTTGGTCACTCATCTAATGACCAACCTTTTCGTAAGTTGCTTGACATCAGTATTCGTAAACCTGTGCGCCATCGAGCATACCGACTTGATTCTGATAAACAGCATACGAAAATCTTCCACAAATGTTTGAAAGGATCTAAGACACATAAACAGCAGGTTTTATGCGACTCTCAATGTAAAGTATGCACTAGCGCCTGAGCAACGCCCTTAATATACATAGGGACATCCCGTCTGAGACAAACGAAATTCCTTATTTTTCGCAGAGACCGCCTTCACCGCCCCTAGTGCTCGAACCTGGAGCCTCCAAAGTAGATTTACAAATAGATTGGTACATTATAAGAACGTGGCGTCTGTACGCAGAAAAATTTACACATATTTTGCAAGTTTTCCATCTTGCTCGTAAAGTAGATTCTTAAGTGCCTTGGACTATAGATGTAACCATGTCGTGGTCTTGTAGTTGTACTCCCATCTTATACTGGTTATATTACTGCTAATACTGTCAGGTTCAATTTCCATTAGAGTAACATTATTTTATATGTTACTCGGTTTGGTTGGTGATATGATAGAATATTTTATCTAAAGTCTGTCATTATAACAACAATTATAGCAGCACTGCCTTGTACTAGTTAGAAGTATGATAGCCAGTTTGTCCGTGACTCCGTTTCCGAATTATGTTCTATTCTAATACTGCCTTTAAATGACGCCTTTCCATCAGGTGCGATAAGATGCGTTTCCTAGTTGTAAAATAAAAGAAAGTCATCATTATCTCTAGGAACATATTGCGTCTGACATTTAAATATTATTTGAATATATCCCATAGGTTTTGCAATCGTCCATAGGCTGCGTTGGCTGCTTTCCATTATGGTGGAGACTGACCGAAGCGTATCATCGTAACGTAACATGTTCGATGCGAGCATTCGCATGGTCAGTACAGTGAGCGCTCGCCGCTCGCTCCACCTTGTTATCGGTCAGTCATTAATGACGTATCAACCTCGCCGCGAATGGTACGTTACGATGTTCACTCTGGTCAGACTCTACCTTCAGAAAAGCTATATGCAACGTTTGGTCGGTTAGTGGAAGCAGCAACAAAAAAAAGTTCCTGCAAGCTAAGTTCCGTTAGAAAGTGGTAACACCGGTGATATAAAGCCTCTTTAAGGCAACCAATAAAACAGGCAATGCAACTGTCAACGTAACACATCAATCCGCGAGTACACGAGAGCTATATGACGTCGTAAAACAGACTCGCCGGTATAAGTGTTCCGTTAATGCATTATATTTGAAAGATAAACTTGCAACAATGTTCGCGCAATATATCACAAAGTCTGGTGCGAGCGCAGAGCGGGGACTCACCGCTTTGTAGTTCAGCTAGCTTTGTAAGACGATCGACGAGTGGAGTTTCTTGCGCCCATTCTTTTCCACAGCTAAAAAATTTACGTCCTGAATGGGTAGTAGGTAAAAAAATGTTTGGACGATTCAAAAGCACTTTTCTAAAGTTTATTTGAATAAAAATATTTGACTCTAACTTTGACGAAGTCATAGCACTCTTACGTGATGATGATAACTATGACGATGATGGGTCGGAGACCAAATTGAATGAATTTGAATGAGCTAAATTATTGACTTTTCTTTATTTTAATTTATTACTTTGCATTTACAATGCTATATTAGCGAAATCTTGCGTTAACGCAGACTAAATGTTTGAGTGGATCAAAATATATGTATGTTTCTATGACAGGGTGGGTATTTTACAATATATCTGACACTCCAAGCTGTATAAAGCGGTTATGAAACAAAATGTTCCTACTGAGTTTCTTACCGGTTCTTTTAAGTACAAAATCTCCCACCATAGCCATCGAAATGTCTTTCATAAGAGCCTTATATTATTTTTGATATAAATATGAACTCTACTAGCTTTATGTAGGTAGCAATTACCCAAGCTGCAGTAACATTTTGTCAAGAAAAAAAAGATCGTATAATTTTATTAATACAAAATTTTTAATTCAACATTCCAAGCTGTGAACCTCTGTGAACACGCTGCCAGTACGTCCTACGGCATTACGAATACAAAATTTCAACCGCCAGAGTACGTCATAAAACTCATATCAACCCCGCGTCGCAACTTCGGACAAAGCACACGCGATAAACATGTGGGTCCTTAGGACCGAACCACTTTGTATGTGTTGAGTTGGCGCGGCGCGCGGCGGGCCTCAAGAATAATCCGCCATTTTGGGAAACGACTGTGACGATGATGCGGCGTTTTGGAGAACAGCTGGTACAGCTCATAAATAGTTATTTCAATAAGTTTATACCACATTGAAACGAAACGCATTTTAGGAATTTTACTTTCACTGTAAACTTTTATTAATCGGATGCGTTTTATTTGTTTTTGTAAGTACAGTTTTAGATAGGAATATGCTTTAAGTTAAATTCATGCAATTTAAAAAAATACTATGTTTACTATTAAGTGCCACGATTTAAAGGTTGTTTTGTGCTTTTTGGAATTATATTATTTAAAAAGAAAATGATCGTCCTTACGGGTATGCACTTAGCAATGCAATTGGCTATCTCATCTCAGTCAGTAAGATTGATTTATAGCGACATATTTAGATAAGATGGTGGTAGCTTGCTGGTGGACTTAAAACAATCCAATCCAACCAACTAAACCGTCAAACATGTACCTCCGCTGGGAATCGAACCAGCGAGCTGGTTTGAGTGGTAATCACTATAGTACATAGATGTTCATACAATTCAGTTGCATTACAGATATTCAATTCAATTCAATCCAATCATTTATTGCTCTCCATAAGTATACATGAGTTGTTACAATATTAGTTCCTTAAGTTATGTTAATCTGTTACTTGTAGGTTATTCATATCATAACCACTAAACCTAAATCAATTTGTGGTACCCACAGATAATTTGTTGTCGTACACATAAGTGAGTATGTAAAGGTACATTTTGCCTAATTCAGTTTCGATGTTATTCTCATTAAGCTTAGTAGACAACTTATCGTAATGTAGCACACATAAGGAGGTAACCTGCCTGATGCTCGTATATGATCAATCTTATTAATATACACTGGCCTGCAAAATTAAGTATCACACTTTTAAAATTGCAATAATTTTTTAAGTACACAAGATATACTTTCGAAACAAAAAGGAAAATGTTACTAATGTATAATTTACTTTAGTTTTAAAGAAAGCTGTTAAAAATTGCTGCAAAACGTTTTTTATTTAAAAATCTCTAACTTCTATAGTTTAGAAAATAAATAAATATTTAAAGTGTAGTACTTATTTTTGCAGGCCAGTGTAATATATTAGCGGCTGCTCGCGGTTCCACCCTTGTGGTTCCCGTTTCCGTGGGAATATCTGGATAAAAAGTATCCTATGTGTTATTCTAGGTTATAAACTAACTGTATGCCGAATTTCATCCAAATCCATCCGTCCGTTGCAGCGTGAAGAAGCAACAAATATACGAACATACACACAAACTTTCGCATTTATAATATTAGTAGGATATTGCTGCTTATATTATTGGTTGCTCATATAATTTTGAAAAATAAGGATTTTGGCAGTTACACCCTACCATTTAGGCTGTCGTGGTTGTATAGTCGACCATGAAATTGCTTTATCACTTTTGACAAAAACTTCCATTACAATAAAATTGCCCTAAGGCTCATTGTCAATAATGACAACGTATCTGTCACTTGGTCTTTTAAACAAAAATAGAACTTGTTGTTTTATTTTAAGCAAACAAAATTCACTTCTAAGGTGGTAAAACAATTTCATTGTCGACTATACTAGAACCATGCATAGTCAACGTTATTTACTAGTTTTCGATGGCAAGTTAAAAATTCAGCTTTAAATAACTATCACCGAAAAAAACCCTCAGTTTTTTGATTATCACAATGTCTTCTTTCATCCTTATTCTAAAATTAATCTTTTAAAATATGAAAATCCGTACACCTCCATCCAATTTGCATCAACTCATTTTAAAGTAAAAACTCAACGCTTTGTTGTTTAAATTGAATAATGCTATCAAATGCAATAGAACACTCGCGCCATATTCTCTAGCACAACATATTTCATTGCGTTGTTATTCCCACAATAACTTAATTTAATTTGTAGCAGTAACACATCGCATGGCGCTGTTGGAGCCTGCGGGCAAAACGTATCTACGTCTTGAAAATAAAGTGGATTTGAACCTAAAAGGACAATAGAATTACTTTGCCTTTGAAAAGGGTAAGTCTCATTCTGACATCGGCCAGTGGCGAATTACATTAAGTAATCTTTTGGTGCGTTCATTTGTTATTTATCAAGTTATTTTTGGACTGTGACGATGTAAGAATAAGGCTTAAACTATCGAATATCTCTATTTTCAGTGTGATCGATCACTGAAACTGAACTAAAAAGATGATATAACTATACTGTACGATTTAAACATCGAACATTTTTTATCGATTCAGCACTTTGTTCTTAAGTAAATTATTATTCATTTTCGAATTGCAAACATTTTACATATATAACCTACTTTCGTTCAAGTTAGTTCGCAATCAGTCGTACTCCTAGCTAGTATCATCTGTACCTTGGTTCATATAAATAAACAGTTATCAGTTATATCAGTGTTTCTATAAAGATAATTATCATATCAACTACCATCATCATCATAGTCTGGTGTACAGCCGAGTGAACAGAGTTATTTATTATATAAGTTTTTTTTAAAGTAAAGAGTTTTCAAACGAACAGGCTAGCCACTTGATGCGAAGTGGTCATCGCCGCCCTTGGACATCTGCAACATCCGAGGACCTGCTTGCGTTACCGACTCACGGTACACGGAGTTAGAAGACATCTATAGCCAATGCCTATATAAATATACTAATGTACAAATAAAATATTTTGAGTGACGTTCAGTTTCGCGGTCATTTGGAAGGTAAAGCTAAATTAGCTTCGAAAAAGCTGGGTGTGCTCAATAGAGCGGGACAGCATTTCACGCTGACCCATCGCTTACAGCTTTACAAAGCACAGGTCAGTAATCTTTATCTTTATCTTTATATAAATCTTCTGTGAGTGTGTTTGTAATTGAAATCCTTCTAAGCGGTTGGACCGATTTTGATGAAATTTTTTGTGTGTGTTCAAGTGGATTCCAGAATGGTTCAGATTTACAATTGGACCCGGTAGGTGGCGCTGCAATAGTCCATTATAGGATTCGGGTGTTTTCGAGCGGATGAAGTCGAGAGCAGCTAGTATATAGATACGAGTAATAATCCGCACACCCCATGCAATTTATGCAAATAACCGTTTAAATAAGCCTTCGTACCGCACACCGGACGATGGCCATTAGAACAAATGAGTCCGAATAAAAATCTACCGTACAAAAAGTAACAAATTATCTACCTCCCGAACTCCTTATTTTCACGATTCTTGCGCGCTACTTATGCCTCAAAAAGTTTTTTTTTATGTTTGTCTATAAATACTTATCTATAAAAAAGCGCTTTAGTTTAGTTATTATAGTTTTAATCACTTCTGTGGTCTATTTTTTGAGACCATCGGTTTAGACCCAGAGGTCCCGGTTTCGATTCCCTTCGGGAGTACATGATTGTGTACTCGATTTGGTTGGTTGTTTGTCCGCCTGCATGGCTAGCTACCACCATCTTATCTAAATATGTCGCCACAACGTCAATGTTTAGAGCATTTTTATGTTCCGGCAGCTAGAGATAAGATAGCCAGTGCCTCAGTATTTGAGGAGTCTGGGTGAAGTGCGCTTCCACCTTCGTTCGGCCTTACCATCACTTAACATCAGGTGAGGTGAACGTCAAGTGCTTACCCATAAGATATAAAAAAAAATACAAAAAAAAATATAGTGTCAAAATAATTCATACGGAAATTTGGCGCGCTCTCCTTTTTCACAAGTTGCAATGTCATCAGCGAATCGAACGAAACTCATAAAGCCAGTTTCAATAAAAGGGGAGAACCAATAGCAACAGTTGAAACGGCTCTGCACGAAAATAGACAATGGCTGTATAAATTACTGCGCATAAAAACATGGCTGACAGCGATTTGGTGGTGCCAGAAAACGTACGCGGAATACATGGGGTGATATTATGGGCGGGCCCGTCTCCTAAATGTCGATATTCATCTTATTGTTTGGGACATAAAGCACTCTGTACCTCAACACCAGCGTTTTAACTTACGTTTCAGTCTCTCATAAGAGTACTTTTTATGCACTTATGTCAATAAGTAGCCAAGTAATAAACCCGAATAAGGTCACCAGTTCCCCACACCGGATTTAAAACTTAGTCACAATGAAAAGGGATAATTTGTACCGGAACACAACACTACTGTTATTATTGTTTTATGCCGGCAGACGGCCTTCGTTCTACAAAATCGAGCAGATAATAGAGCAACTGTACGTCAGTGAAACTTAAAAGACTGAATGCCAATGCTGCTTTTTAAAATGAAACACTTAATACTAATCTAATTCGCATTTTAATTACAGATTTACTATTCAGATATTCCCTAGCTCCACGTATCCTGGACAGGGTAAAAGGATAAATAAAAAAACGAGCGAGCCTTACGGTAGTCGCATATGATGTGTAACATTTGACATCTCACCTTAGTAATAAGCAATTATAACATTATATTCTGAAAAAAATGGATCAGGTATTATTTGAAATGATTTTTCATAACAATGAATAATTATTTTTCATGAAAATTGTATTTTATTTAATTGACACTAAGAGTAATGCAATACCGCGCGCTCATTCGTCAAATCAAATGGCGCGCGCTTACGCGCTTCCCCGACTTCCTGTTACACACTTCCGTCCCATTTCACGAAATCACTCCCACAAATTGCAAGAGAGCGAGAGGAAAGATGTTACACATCAAAAATAATTATATAAATTTAACGTATGCAGATCCATAAACAACGTTTTATATATATTAATTGAAAGGTTTTAAAATAAGTTGGCAATATGTATTCATCACGACATTGTTATCAATAATCATCTTCGAGGCGTGTGCAAGTACGCATTACAACGTCCGTGTGTTTACAAAGTTTGGCCGCTAGATCGCACCCCGCGGTGGCTTGTAAAAAGTGGCCCGTAATTAAATCCTTGCTTGCCAAGAAACTGTCAATATCTGTAGGCTGCTTATAAGCCGATTCGGTTCAACTTTCTTAGTGCGTACAGCTAGGGAATGGAACGCGCTGCCTGCGAATGTGTTCCCTGAAAGGTATAATCTGGACCTCTTCAAGGCTAGAGTGAATAGGCTATTTCTAGGCAGGCATGTTCCATCCTCGACCGCACCGTCACTTAACATCAGGTGAGGTGTAGTCAAATGCCTAGGCAGGCATAAAAAAAACCAATAACCAATAAAAAAAAATAAAAAAAAAAAAAAATAAGCGCGCCGCCATTACGGTTTGGCAGGTGCCGTCCGCGCACCGAGAAAAATTGCATGGAGTGGTGCGCTTCGCTTTGTCTTCGGTAAAACCTATTTTAGAAGGAGATATAATTCTCGCATACTAATAGGTGGGTGTTTTATCTTAGTAGGACTTATTGAGGTTTCAGAGGTTTCCAACTTCTTGTTCTTCTTCTTTTGTGCAAATATAGGTAGGTAGGTAAACTGGTATTGGTATAGGCACCTAATTATTGTATTAAAAGTATTGCCATTTACCAGGGGAGTATGAAAACGTGGAACGAAATGAAAAGAAAATATTCTGAAGATTATTATCCTTTTTAATGTAATTCTTAATTCTTAAGACAGCTTTATTTATATAACGAGATACCAACTGCTGGCCAATTATTTTTGAACCTATTTAATTTACAATATCCTGACTCTGATAGTTATAATGACTGATTGACTAAGTCAGAACGAAAGATTAGTTTAATGAGGCAATATAATAATTAATCATAAATGTGATATCATAATTAATTCGTGGACTGTCTGAACTGAACTTTGTAAGTAGGTTGCTTAGAAAATAGGTACATGAGTTAGCTGTTCTATGTCCCAAGCGTTTTTCGCCCAGTTACTAGCAGTCTTCACTTCAGTATCATAAATTTTTCGAAATATGTGGTTATCGTTATCATTATTCATCAACACTACTGACTACGAAAATTGAATAATAATAATTTGTTGTACTTAGTGTCTGTCAATAAATGTATTTCTTCTTCTTCTTCTATTTCTTCTTCTTAAGTAAAAAAGTAAACAGCCTATAATTGTCCCACTGCTGGGCAAAGGCCTCCATCATTGAAATCAAGTCATCGCTACAATTGATGGGTAATGGCTTAATCACCACGCTTGCCAAGTGCGGGTTGGTGATCACAAACCCGGGCTATGCATCGAAAAATCCGAAATACATTTTGCCCGACCTGGGAATTGAACCCGGGACCTTCGGGTATCGGGCCGAGCGCTCTGCCACTCGGCCACCGAGGCGTTCTTCTTCTTAATAACAAAATATTTATTGATATAAAGAATAGAGTGATCTTTTTAGGCTGTAGCTACAGTCCGCGAGAATTATGACCGTCTATTATCCTTCTGTGTTGAACCAGCGGGCATAGACACAACAATTGCGGTGTATGTCCGCCGCGCGTGACAAGTGAGGAGATTTGGCCGCGGGCCACACGAGCCGGCGATGAGCGGATTAGGCTGCGCGACGGGGACACGCGGGCGGAATCAGCATTACTCTTTTGGTAGCGAAAAATATCCATACCACTTAAACTACTGTAGATCTAGAAAGGACAATTAAAATTTGTTTTTCTGTACTGGAACTGCAGGAAATATCGATAGTACAAAACTCTAGCAAATCTAAAAAGGACTTTTTAATTATTATCCTTTACTGGAACTGTTGTATTTTATTTTGGTATGTTTTGTTGTAATTTATGAGGCAATAACAAATTTCTTTATTAATTATTTTATATCAATATTCGATACCACAAACTGCAAATCTAAAAGGAGCTATTCTTATTATATTCTTGTGGGTTTCTATTTTGTTTATTAAATCTCCTGTGTATTTATATTTATGCCTGTGTGTGTTTAAAACATGTACTATAAGACAGCTAATTCATTATATCCATAAATTTGCAACGCTACACATGTCCCCAGGTAAAAAAAATTTTTGACATAATAGATAAAGTTTACCAATGGTGTTGCCTTATTTTTACACATTATGCAGCTGGCAGTTGAGTTTGTCAGTTACTAAATAATAATTAGCACCATTTATAAATATATTTTTAAATGAACCAAAAATAATTTTGCTGCAGACAGGTCCAGTCGCCATTGTAATCGTAGGCGTAGTCTGTAGCTACAGTGCACAGTGCTACGGCAACTATTAACTACGTCGTAGCAATACTGAATCGTAGTCCCCGCGTACCTTGATGATTTTAATAAGTTTACATGTGCTTTGCTTTCATATTATTTAAGGGTTCTTTATTAATTTTGTTAGATAGTAAATGCAGTATGCGAACATTCCCTAGAGGGGCCCAACCATTACATCAGATTTGATAAACCACAAATACTCGTTAGAGAACAACGATTCATTCCTAGGATGATACGCGAGGCTATTGAAATTAAAAAACATCCTAATTTTAATAGAGAAGATGGTTGGAATCTACCACCAGCCTAGGATCCCATCATACAAAATATTAAATCCCAGCCTCGACACCATACTGCCAGACCAAAAGATACTGTAAGCTCTTTCTGCGTAAAACGGAACGCACCTGATTAAATTTAATTGAGGGTATACAAGCTACCAACTAATTATGAGATGACCAACACCTCAGTCTCCCTGTGACCACGGACCCTGCAAAGGGTCCGAAACGTCAGGATGAACATTAAATAAGTAATGTGTAAAATAAACGCGAGTAGATCCGTAAAAGTTGTTTCATTTCAAGATAGTAAATAACTTTTGTATAATATCGTATACAAGGAGCTTTAATTATTTTATTTTATTAAGTGACCTACAAGGCATTTCTAAGGTTGCTTAACTTGCTAGCTGCTGCTTTTTTGTGTTGGCAAGACAAACGTCTGTCCTCCATCTAATGTGAAGTGGAAATGGAGGCCAGATGCGAAGATAACTGGAGCAGCGTGAAACGCAGCATCAGTACTATCATACTGCTGGCACACAAGGCGCCTTGTCACGCCTCGTTTTAAAAACCCCATTGGAAGGAAGGTAAACGTGTGCAGGTAGACTATTCCATCTTTTAGAACTGCGACAAAGAAACGCGTCACTCTTCTTTGTGCGCGATGGAATGTTCATGTTGCATCGATTGGTTTATAACTAAATATATAAACACAATATTAATGTTTCATAAGTGACAGAAGTTTGGTCGCGGGACGTGTCCGGGCCGCGTGTGGCGTGCCGCCAAACCTTCTTGCTTGTCGCGCCGCGCGCTCGGCGACAACGCGCCCGAGTCGTCTCGACTCTTAATGAGTGGCAAACTTCAAGACTGCCCCCTGACTATGAGCTCTTATAGCAGTATTATTGCAGTTGTGGAAAAGAGACGCGAGTATATTCGCCGCTACACGCGTCTCGTTTTCACAACTGCAATAATACTGCTATAACAGCTCGTGGTTACCCCCCTGGACGGACAAGACAATACTATAATATGGGTAAGTACATAATAATATTCAATTTATTTATTTAATCAAGTATATCACTTTTACACTCAATTCATTAGTAAAAGGTGTTAGAAGCATTAAATAAAAAGAAATAAATAATACAATTAATACAAATAAAAATACTATTAACTGTTTGGTTTTTTTTTTTGTTTTTTAATATTAGAAGGAGGCAAACGAGCAGGCGGGTCACCTGATGGGAAACAATCACCGCCGCCCATGGACACCCGCAAAACCAAAGGAATCACAGATGCGTTGCCGGCCTTAAAAATGGTAAATGATAAATGCATTTGGCAGCAATGAAGTATATAGGGGCAGTTCACTCTGTCCCTTATCATACTCAGAACGAGGTGGGGGCTGACCCGGGCCCTGCTCACAAGGGATGCACTTCTTACAATTTACGCAAAAATTTTTGCAAACTAATTACAATTCAGAAAGAAAGTTTAAATACAGAAAGTCTCAAAGTTTAAAGACTGGACTGACAAACCTGATAATTTAAATTTCATATCACGTGGTTGACATGGATAACTGTAGACTGGAAACCACCTCTAAACTTTAACTGTTAGACCATCTCTCTCAGACACAAAGGTGATACATTAATGGTAGTAGGTTTAGTTAGTTGATGAGTGGGCTTGACCTATGTCCTAGTCACTTACTACTAGCTAGTTACTAAATTTTCTAGTTGAAAATAGGACTTTTGTTGATTTACTCGAGTGTTTTCGTGTACAACAATATACTTAAGTTGTGTAAGCATTTGCTTGTAATAATATTATCATTCGCTACAACCCTTATTACTCGTACAACTTAACAGTCAGGTTTATTTGTAACTTAAAAATAAAACACGTTTGAACATTTTTCTTGAACTAAAGAATAATGCGTAGCAGGTTGTCTCAGCACGTGGGACTGCGGCCAGCGGCCAAATCCACTCACTTGTCACGCGATGAACACAGCGCACACGTTGTAGACAGTAGTGCTGTCTACGCCTGTAATAAGACAAAGAATTCAAGGGAAATACTTTTCGGGTCGGCAAGGTGACGGCAAGCGAGGCGCAACCCTGCGCCAATAGCTGTCTTTGCATCTAGACTCCGCTTCTGAGTGTCTATGTGAGTTAACTATCCGTTTTCAAAAATTAAAAAAAAAAAATTATAAAAAAAATCAGTTTAGGCTACAAATAGCTCTTATGAACGTCATTATGCCATCGGTTCGTAAGTCTACTCTGGGCGGGAGATCTTGTACTGAGAAGAACCGGCAAGAAACTCAGCAAATGTCCAGCTCTTTTCTCCCTTACAGCATCAAAAATATTGGAAAGTGCCCCATCATAAAAGAACACTTTCCATCACAAATAAACACACAAAAAATAAAATAAAGGACAATGACAACACACAAAAAACAACAAAATAAAAAATGTTTAAGTTTGCAAAACTTACATCAGGTACCAATTTCAATTTTCACAATGTCATACAGTGCTAATCTAATCTATTCACTCGATTACGTTTGTTAGGTTGATTAATAATTTCGTAATTTATATTTCAATTGATACTCGTATCCGAACGAACTCAATGTTTTTATTTCACTGGCAACACTGAGTGTTGGCGGGAACGAATAGCGAAAAAAACAACATGGCGAATCGAGGCACTAGATGACGGTCACTTTGGCTGGAGCATTTGTAGTGGACGGTTGATTTTGAGTTGTACTGGTTGTTGGAAGAAATACACCTTTTAAAAGAATGTGAGTTTTATTGTGCTAATATATACATTAAAAGAGAGAGCTCCGAGACGTCCGCGACGCAAATGGCTGGACGATATCAAAAAGTGGACTGGACTTAGTTATCGTCAATTAAAACAAGCTATATGGGATCGCAGTAAATTTTGTATACTGATCTCCAAACTTCAGTATGAAGATGGCACTAAATGATTCAAAAAATTCAAAATTCAAAATTCAAAATCATTTATTCAGTTTAGGCTACAAGTAGCTCTTGTGAATGTCATTATGCCATCGGTTCGTAAATCTACTCTGGGCGGGAGATCTTGTACTGAGAAGAACCGGCAAGAAACTCAGCAAGTGTCCAGCTCTTTTCTCCCTTACAGCGTCAAAAATATTGGAAAATGCCCTATCATAGCAGAACACTTTCCATTACAAATAAACACAAAAAATATATATAAGACAATTACAACATGTAAAAAAACAAAATAAAAAATGTAAGTTAACAAATTTACATCAGATAATTATGTAAAGGTTTCAATTTCCACAATGTCATACAGCACCACTACAGTACTCTAGTAAAAGTCAAAAATTGTTTAGGTAAAACAAAGTCAAACTATAATTAATAATACTAAAAATAAGATAAGTATGCAAGAGCAGACCAGCCTCCACAGGCGGCACCCGTTCACGAGCATGACATATGAATCAGCCATCGCTTCGCTCAACCATATTTTAGGGAACGATGATAATATATACATTAATACCCGTTGGCCTTGCACATATCGTAGTTATTTATAGTGTTCTTTCTCTTTTATTTTTATTTCTATTTTTTGTGATTGTGTTAATTGTTTTAAGATGTTCTTCTTTTTTATTTTATTTTTATTTTTTCTCATCTGTTTGTATTTGATTTTTGTGCAGGTCAATAAATGTTTCTTATTCTTATTCTTATTAATAATAATACTATAGGGTAAGGGGTTTTGCTACACGTTTACGAAAATGAAAATTTGTATGGCAAAATGTTAGTTTTTCCCGCTGTTTTTATGTCGCCAGGAGGCGCTGCTTCAATGCCATACTAATTTTCGTTTTCGGTAACGTGATTGAATGTCAAATGAAACTCACTAGGCATATTGGTGGAATGGAGTTATTTTCTACAATTATTGTATGTGATTAAATAGTCTAGAAGAAAAGCTTTTAAGCTAACATGATAACAAAGACAAGGGGAATTGCCTTGTCTTTCGTTGTCTCTGGGCGCATGCAACTGTGCCGGAACATCGAATATTCGGATATCGGATACATAAGACAATAAAAATAAAAATAATAATATATAATAATAAATCAATGGTAATAATCCCGTTAATAATTATGTATACGATAGTTTCCTTTAAACGTTTATGCAAACACTGCTTTATTTACTTTAATACCGAAATTTGTGAACTGTTGTATGCACCATAATTACGGTTATTCATTCACAAATACATATCAAAATAGTTAAAACCCCTTATTAACGTATGTAAGAATAGCTAAGTAAGTGACTATTTTAACTATTGAAGATATAATTATTAAATTTAGTTTTTCATTTTCCTAACTACGATCCCGCCCCAATCTTGACCATACATCATGCGAACACGACTATCAAATGCTAATTGAATCCTAAAGCTTCTAACAGCTCGTTATACCGACTGACAAGCTGGCCGATCCAGAATCGCTGCCAAAGCGGAGCCAGGCTTGCTTGGCGCCTTCATTTAATTACGTGTCCACTGACAACGGCCACAGACCGAAAAACCGCCAATCCAGGCATTTGGCAAGACCGGTGAGATCGGCACCGCCAATTGCACAAGATAATTACTGTGACGTACAAATTGAAGTTATTAAATCTATTACTAGCAGTTTGCCGGCACTTTATCGACGTGGATTTCAATTTTTAACAAAAATCATTCAAAAAAGATCTTTTTTATCAAAATAAATATAGCCTATGTTACTCACAAGGTACATGGTATCAGTGAAAGAATTTTTGGAACTGGACCTGTAGGTTATTTCCACAAAATGTGGAGCCCTGACTGAAACAGCGAGACGGCGTTCGTGGTAGACCGCGCAGGCAGTGGCGAGACGAACTGGACGCATTTGAAAAAACAAGTGGTGGCGAAAAGTCGTGAGAAGTAGTGGGAATTGGGGAATGTCTTTGACCTAACTGTAACTGTATTAGAGTCACTATTGTACTCGTAGGCGTTGCTGTAACTTTAGCGCTACGACAAAAGCAACACCTACGTCGTAGCATAAGTGGATCGTAGTTGCCACGTGACTCGATGACTTCAAAAAGGTTGAATCAACGGTTATTCGATGTACTTCAATCTCTCAAATTACGTCCCTTCTCAAGGTGGACCAACGATGTGGTAAAAGTCGCGGGAAGCCGCTGGGTGCGAGCAGCACAAAACCAGTCGAGAGATCCTTGGGGGAGGCCTTTGTCCAGCAGTGGACGTCTTTTGGTTGAGATGATGTTGATAATGATGATGATGTGTTTGACGAGATGTTACCAAGAGGAGTCACAATTTCATAAGCTTATAAACTCAAACACTCTTATTTTAAAACGACGTCGTCAATGCGCTTCTGGAGGAAGTTCACGTACCTAGCTGAATTTTCAAACCGCTAATTCTTGGCCCGACCCTACCACCTCCCCAGCAGTAACCGGTGCCTTTAATAAGCTATTGCGACAACGCAAAACGTTCATATTTCACTAGTATTAACGTCAAAATCATTATGAAGGTGAATTTCCGCAACGCACATGTTTCGTTCCAAAGGGGCTGGTGCAGCTTAATTTTAATTAGAGAGAGTTAAGTCACAGTCAGTATGCAGCACTGTTTGTTTTAGCGTTTTAAGGACTCCTTGAAAACTCAAGATAATGTTGACGTTGCGCGTTGTTGTTGCAACCCTACCAAACATACAAACCAACAGGCCAAACAGAGCTTATTTGTTAAAACTTGTGGTCCGTGTATAGCTTTTACAGTCTAGTTTATTATGCAGTAAGAAACTTTGAATGCTTAAGGACTCAAGCGTGGATGGCTTCTTATATTATCCAAAGCGTTTGAGGCTAATGATGATAGACAAACCGATCAGAACGTATACGTAGGTAGGTACCTATACCTACCTACCCCCGTCTAGTCTTAGTTTCACAGTGTCTTACATTTAGGAATTGTTTACAAATAATGATGAGCTCGATGGCACCGTGCTTACGCCTGGTCTGCGATTGCAACTTGTAAAGCGCCGTCATCGGATGAGTGCCCAAAAAGGACATGGCTAAATACAGTATGGACGACAGCCCTGAAATGTATAAACATCGTATCTAGTAGTACGTAATGCTGGATAGCTAAATATTGTTATTTCATATGTAAATAGAATCAGGGACTTTTCAAATCTTTGCAATTCTGAATATAAAATCACAGAAACTCCTACTTCGTAAATAGGTTAACAAGCATCAATCAGACATTTTGCTATAAACTTTAGCTAGGCGTTTGTTTAAAGACTTTAAAAACTAGGTAAGTACAAAATTATATTTTGCTTGGAAAAACTAATCAACAATGATAAAAACATATTTTTTTGTAAAACGGAACGTCTTAATCATATTTTTGGTTTCCTTGTCAAACAAAACCATAGATAAAAACAAGTTAACATGTTTTAAATTATTGATTTATTTACGAAAGTTCTAAGAAACACGTTATTATTATTTATAATAATCATCTCAGCCAAAAGACGTCCACTGCTGGACAAAGGTCTCCCCCAAGTATCTCCACAACGACCGGTTTTGTGCTGCTCGGATCCAGCTTGCATTCATTCATTTATAATAATAATAATAATAAATTTCGTATCGTATTGAATATTAAAAAATCGGTTCACCCAGTCGAAAGTACTGAAGTAACAAACATTAAAAAAAATGCAGTCGAATTGATAACCTCCTCCTTTTTTTTGAAGTCGGTTAAAAACAGGTTTTTATTTTATGCAAGCTTCAACAACCCATGGCATCGTGAAACCGTCTAAAAGCTTCGCAAACGAAACGTTTATTCTTAAAGTGATACAGCTATTTTAATTAGATAAGATTCTAGTTGCAGAATACAATGTGATGCTGTTTATTTGCGAGTTATGAGCCTTCAGAGAGTGGAAACGGGAGAAGGTAGGAGGCGCCGGGCGCGATTATCACGATGCAGTTGTGAGCTTAAACTCATTTGAGCTTTCGAACGTGGAAAGGAAAGTAGAAAATTACACTTTATGAGCTTGAAAAGAAAACAATGCCTTAACATAGAATTAAGTAGCACTTACTAACGAACTGAAATTATGTAATGTGGAACTTGTTTTTGTAATTAGAGTAATTTTATGATATTTCATATCGTCATGGTAGTGTTTAGTTAGAATACTTTATTTTGTTCTGTAAATTGTTTGACTTCTATAACATTAATATATTTGATAGTAAGAGAAGATAAAGCCGAAGCTGGTAGCCCAGCACCAATCAAACTGGTAACTGATGTAGCAAACTTAGATTTTATTTTCTCTTTTGTTTTTTTTTAACATGTTGTGATTGTCCTTTATATTTTGTTTTTATTTTTGAGGAAGAAAAGATATACCCTTTCTGAGTTTATTGCCGGTTCTTCTTAGTACAAGGTCCCAGAAGACTTACGAACTGGTGGCATAATGACGTTCATACGAGCTATTTGTAGCCTAAACTGACTAAATGATTTTGAATTTTTTGTATAGCCAAGTTCTCCTATAATAAATGTAAAATATTTGTCTAAACAAATAGCTCGATGGCGCAGTAGTTAACGCATCCGGTCAACGATCTTTCGCAAAGACCAGTCATCGGATGGGTGACCAAAAAAATCTAACATCTCGAGCTCCTCCGTGCATCAGAAGGCATGTATAGAAAGCCGTTGCCCCCGTCTGCATTAGCAGTCGGTTACAACAACCAATCCGCACTGATAGTCTATGGCCCGTTTTCTCCCTATCCATCCATAGGAAAGGCTTGTGTCCCAGCAGTGGGGACATAAAAAGAACTGGTGATCTATGTGTGATGTGTATAAATATGCAATGCAATTACGCAAATGCGTCTCAGCGTTGCATATTCAAGCAGAATACAAATATCGAATGTGTCAGAGTGAACGAGAGTGCAGAAACAGTGCCATGACCACAGAACAATAAAAATATTGTTCAGTGGCCGTGACCTTAAATCGACGTACCGACACATGATTAAATTATTTACTCATGTGGTACCGAGCTGTACGTAGGTACAGCCCTAGCCGGTAGGTAGCTACCGGCTAGGGTTGAGTCGCACAGAGATAATTTATTATTGTGTGAATTCGGGTGTCTTTTATATTGTAAACTTACCTTGTTATATCTGTCGGCAAAGTTAAAAAGGACAAACTGGGATTATGGTTGTGTGTGTTGAGACATCCTCATACACAACAGTTTTTTTTTCAGACATTTTCAATAGGCACCCACCTATATGCAACAAAACTCGCAATCGCGACACCCAAACCAAGAAAAATACGTGTATACTGATCGGCAGCGCTCAATGACAGACTTGTTATTCCCCGTTACTACAGCAACATACGCTGCCCGATCCGCGTTTGCGGGGACAGCCCGCGTCATCGCGTACTCCTTTCCCGTGTTTTTTTCCGTGTGCTAATGTAGGTGAACTACGAACTTGTGTGCGTGCGTTACGGAGCTCTTGTATGAAGTTGCCGCACTCTCGTTCACTCTGAATGTGTCCATAATTATTTTGCAGGCCGGCATAAAGAAAGACAGCCGCTACAAGGTGCACATGTTAGAAAGGGATGCGAGATGAATGGGCCTCCCAGTTCCTGCTCCCTCCTCGGGATCCAACTCCTTCCTCAAGTTCGGCAACGCATCTGCGATTACTTTGGTTCTGCGGGTGCCCATGGGCGGCGGTGATTACTTTCCATCAGGTGACCCGCCTGCTCGTTTGCCTCCTTTTAACATAAAAAAGTGGTGAAACAAACCTAAACTGCATTTACACTACTGCAACAAATGCTGAGTGGAGTCCTGTTAGAACACACATTTTTATTATAATTTGTTTGTTTTGTTTTAAGTACCTACGTAAGTACATAAGTTTGTACTGTGTTCTAATAAATATATTTCATTTCATTTATGTTAAAAATATAATTTATATTTATTGCTTGCACATCTCAAACCGTTCTGTTAAAACATGATCGCAACAAACCACAACAATAATTATTAAACAAATGACAAGCCCTGCAAGCAAGCAAGACTGTTCACAAAACATTACACCTCATCACCGTTACAGGAGCGATAAATTAACGAACTAATTAAAACACAAAGGGTTGACGCGCTAAAACTCGCCAAGTATTAATCAAGTGAAGTCCATTAGTAATCCTGGCAACGTACAAAAGAGTTAAGACAATCGATATAATCGCGAGATGCCAGCGAGCGCCGAGCGCCGGCGATGGCTAGGGATGCCACTTTAATGTTAATGATAATTAAGTCAAGGCTCTGAATACCGTTAAAATTAGGTAACGAAACTTCTGTCACGTTAGAAGTAAAGGTAACGTTAGCATTTTTACCGATAAATTAAATAACCGCTCTACACAGATTGGCTGAACCGCGTAAGTAACGATTCTTTCTAGATAACGTTACCTACATTACCGCTACCAATTTAACTTTAAATAACGTTATTAAAAGATACCTACAGCACCTTATAGTGAGAATTTGGTAACAGTATCAAGCCCTGAATTAAGTTCCTATTTGGTAGTTTGATTGACCTATTAAATAAAAAACAAACATATTCGGTGCATTCCAGCGTATGAGGCAGTGAAAATTTTTTCCGAAACAGCGTCGTTCGCGACTACATCATTCCGAGTCTATAAGCTTTCGAACCTATGAGGCAGTGGAAAAAAACTCGCGACAGCGTGTGTCGCAACAGCGGCATTCTAAACTACGTAGGACACCCTTCCTAGGGGTAGGTAATTTAAGAAATAAATTTTACAAATCTATACTATAATATTATAAAGCTGAAGAGTTTGTTTGTTTGTTTGTTTGTTTGTTTGAACGCGCTAATCTCAGGAACTACTGGTTCGAATTGAATAATTCTTTTTGTGTTGGATAGTCCATTTATCAAGGAAGGCTTTAGACTATATAACATCACGCTGCGACCAATAGGAGCGAAGCATCAGTGAAAAATGTTGCAAAAACGGGAAAAGAGCCTAAAAAATTAAAAATGCTGCCGAAAGTCACTATTCCACGCGGACGAAGTCGCGAGCACAGCTAGTGTTTATATAATTTTTAACGCAAATTTTGTTGCGAACAAATTACAAAAACACAAATGTTGAAAAAATTTCCTCGAGCAGGGTTTGAACCTGCACCCTTCTGACATACCGGGTCAGGTGCTCTTCCAATTGAGCTATCGTGGTTCTAACCAGCCCGCCGAAATTATTCAACACTATTTACTTTTTACTTTGGAAGCTAAAGGCGCCCATTCAATGTTATTATGGTTTTTTTAATAAATTTTACATCAAGATGTTTTTAATGTATTTTAGAGAATAAGTAATTAGAGTATTTAAATATGATTAAGAAACGGTGGTAGTGGTATCCCTTACGTGCCTGTAAATTTTCAGTTTGTTGTGAATAAATGCAAGCAAGGGTACCCCTATTTTTTGGGCTAATTTGACCGGGCTATTTTGACAAATCAGTAACCGATAATGATGTGCTAGTCGGCAGCCCTACACTAATTTCGACGTTGCAATGATGAATGACGCCATGACCTGTGTCGCCGACGCGACGACGACGACATTGCGGCGACATTGCGGTGTAACATGTTGTTCGACCGCTGTATTGAATGTTGGCATCTAATTTATAGGTGGTCTATTGTCAAACGAAGGATCTGGATGGCGCAGTGGTTATAGTGCCCGGTCTGCGTTTGCTGAATTTAAGCAACAAGCAAAAAGCTGGTGACACAAAATTTTACGTCTTGAGCTCTTCCGTGCTCCTGAACGCACGTCAAGCCGTTAGTCCCGGCTGCATTACCTAACAGTCATAACAACCACCATCCCGCACGTTTTTCAATTCATTTCAGATCTTCTGAAAATCAGCAAAAAGAAAAATTAAAAGTAGATTGTATAGTCGACAATGAAATTGCTTTACCACCTTAGAAGTGAATTTTGTTTGCATACAATAAAACAACAAGTTCTATTTTTGTTTAAAAAACCAAGTGACAGATACGTTGTCATTATTGACAATGTGCCTTAGCGAAATTTTATTGTAATGGAAGTTTTTGTCAAAAGTGATAAAGCAATTTCATGGTTGACTATATTTGGTATACGTTCCGCAGCATGGCAACCCTGGCAACTCTGCCGCCTCAAGTTGATGGATGGTTGTCGCGGCAATGTCGCAGCATTGTGGTGGCAACGCTATAGGGCTTTATAATTAACTGGATAAAATAGAAGTGTGATAATAATTGACTATAATAGACTTGTTTTGTTTGCAAACAAAACAAGTCTTATTGCTTAGCTGCCCTGTGAGGCGCATTTCGTGTAACATTTTGCGTCATGTCGTGAGAAAAACGCGTTTATACGTAAAAATTGTAATTTCGTTCTCATTCTTAAATAAATGTTAAATTAAAATAATTAAAATAGCTAATAAATAGAGTGTATATAGCTAAACAAGGCCGTCGTGATTTTTTTACAATATCTTAATAACTTACCCCCTTACAAATAAACACTATTTAAGCATTTATTTAGTTAATCATTGTTTTGTCTCTTTTTCTCAAATTGAGAACGACGTTTGTGTGACGTTGACAAAACAATGATTAACTAAGTAAATGCTTAAATAGTGTTTATTTGTAAGGGGGTTAATTAGTAATAGCGATTTTGAATTTTAGCTTGTTTTGATTTCCATACAAATCGTGTTACGCGAGAGCGTGTATCTAAGTTACACGTGAACCGCGCGACAAGTAGAATGACGACCTACACAAACCTGTGAGTTGTAATTAAAGTTACACGAAATAAAGAAAATAATATGGGTATAAAATTCTGTATAATTTTGTTCATCATAAGCGTTTTCCAAAAAAATTCTCTTCTAAACTCCACTGTTTTAAGGGCAGAAATGTAGTTTTTTGAAAATCTTAACTTCAAATCATTATTTAATACCACCATATCTTTATGAGTAAGTTCAAAAACTTCCATGTTCTTTCTTGATTTGCGAATTTTATCAAGTCGTCTTTATCGTAAATATTCTTACTACGATTTAGTTTTGATGAAATATTAGCGTGGACGGTATCAGCAGCCATATACATAGGTATGACCAGGTTCAAAGTAAGTAATTTTAATTTTGTCCAAACTTGTCAAAGCCGGAGAAATAACAAGCCTTAGCAAGGCAGAAAACAATTCTCTATTCTTGTTCTGTGCTGCACAATTGTCAACGTTATCCATGATGCGCTTGAAATCAGTGCAATATTTGCAACATTAGCTGCTCCACGTCCTGCTTCACCCTCATACCATATTACATATTTTTTTTTTTTCCAGGGCTTGCAAAAGTTTCATTTATGAGCAGTTTTCTAGAAAAGAAACAATCTTTAACTGTAAACCTACGCATTAATATAACCTTTTGCATATCTGCAGTGAAAATTTGCGATTTCCGGTTCACCACTTATTTTTATAATATCCTTGTCCAGACCTTGTCGTGATAATTTCTTATTGCGATCATGCCTTTCAAATGACTTACACTCTTTGCAGTCACAAGTAGCACAGGAATGCTCTTCTTCTGCATTCTCGGGGTGCTGTTGATTATGATTTTCACAGACTGTGCACAGATCTTGACGTGGATTAGCAGTAGATAAATTCATTTTCTTAATGATTTTGTGGAAGTATGACCAGCTGCATGGTTAAAATTTCTTGATCATAACAGTACTCTAAATAATTATTAAAAATGTCAGAAAAGGTTTATGCCGCTAGGTAAATATTTGCGATTTAGTGCATGGGAAAGATTATAGTGTGATACTTCAGGTTGTGATTTTTAATGAAGTTCATAATAATATCCTTGGTCCTTGTAAAATCTTATTCCAAGGTGTGCATTTTCCTCTTTGTTCCGGCTTGGACTGTGGGATCTGTGACATTTATAAGCTTTAAGAATAGTAAAGACAGTGTGATAATTTTTGAATCCCAATGTGTTCAGAAATAACTTTTTACAAACGGGAATTTCTTTTAACAACCATGATAACGTGGAATTGCGCCGAGAGTCTTTTTTGTAGATACTTGTTTTGGTTTTCTTAAAACACTTCTGGAAATAAAATTTCTTTGATTTTGTTTATCAAGATTTCTGAAATGTTTCCACATATCGCGACGTTCTTTGTCAGTAAATTTCTTATTACAACCTTTAGAGCAGTTTTCTCCACAAGACAATATAACATGGGATATTTTCATTTTTCTAATTTTAGTTTTTTCAACGGATTTCTTACTCTTCTTTTCTTTTTACCTCCCGAGAACTGTGTCGTGAATGTAAAGAATCTTGTTGACTTTTTAATTTATCTGTAGTTGTATTAAGTGAACTGTTAGATTTATTGTTTGGTTTTATTATAGGTTCTATTTTTCTTGATTGTTTATTTTTATTTCTTATTATTGTGTTTGATGTTTGATGTTTCGCCTAAACCGTGTATCTATAAATACACTAGATAGGTGCAATCATCCAGCGCTCGCAATAGTTATGCCTATCTGCGGTTACTTAGTTACACGGAGATCGCGTTACATGAACCTAAAAATTCAGAGTTACACGAATATGGCCAGGCCTAATTCTTGAAAAATTTCAGGAACAAAATGCGTTTTTTTCAAAGTGCCCCATATAAAACAGGACCAGAGGATCTCAATAAGACCTGTTAAGCCGAATTAGTGTAACTCAACTTACACTAATTGTGCCTCACAGGGCAGAGGTGATATAGTTTCTAAATATTAAATAAATAAATAAAAAGTTTATTTGGCATAAATATACAACATAATTACATTATTATCCCTATACCTTATTATCCCTTATAATCCTAATTCATGTCTGTTGGTTTTGACCCATCTTGGCTAATGACGCAAAAACAGTAATAAAACTGGTTCACTAGAACCGTCTCTTTGATCTAGTTTAGACTCAGATTCCATGCGGTATATGTATAGGTATTAATGAACTCTGCTTAATTATTGGTTGGAAATTTGTTTTAAGTCCGCCTAACTAGCTACTATCACCGCTTCTCTTATCGCTTCCACCTTTAACCTTACCTTAAGTAACCACTAGGTAATATGAAATAAAGCGCTATCCCGTTCTTAAAATAATTTAAAAGCTATCTTACCAGGGTATCAGCTACACTTTGGGGCAAGATTCACTCCTTTAAAGACAACTAGATCTGTCGGAACCCTGATTTTGATTAAATATTAATGACTATGTAAAGATATTTCATAATCAGGGCACCCGACATACGCATGTAGACGTTTTGAAATAGCAAGAGTCAATGCCCTTTTTTAGCCTAGGAGATTAATTCGCGGAGTTCATAAGTGGAGTTAGCCTAATGTTATGGCCGAACCACTAGTTGGTTAAATCCTACTATGGCACCCGTCTACCGCTTGGGCGGGATCTCAAGAACTTTCAGTTTCGTTCGTAGTTCATGGAATAACCACGCCATAAGCACAAAAGATACTGTGCGGGACGATACGAATACTATATGTTATAAGTCCATTTTTACTTTTTATTTTCAAGTGCTAATTGCCGGATTGCGGAAGACCCAGGTTCGATTCCTGGCTGGGTCGGGTAGGCGTTTAATTTTTTCACTGTATTTTATAAATTTTATAAATATTTGCTATAAGTCCCCTAAGTACCTATTGCTGGATTGCGCAATTATTTCTTGCTATAGCCAAGTTACGAAGGTCGTGTGATGGTGACGAAATAAAACTTCCGTAGTACGAAGTAAACACTTGGGCGTTCAGCCTTTATTCTATATTACACTATATGGGTACACTTTCACTATTGCTATTTACTATTATACCCGTTGAACTATATTAATCTATTTACTACTGATTCGTAAGGCGATCTATTGATCACTGAATCGTAACGAAAGATAAGCGCATAAATACAAAGCTTATGTGGTTCTAACTAATTTTAACCTAATTTGTGACGTAATAACGACGCTTTCCTAGAACTAATTTCTATCTATAGCTATTAAATTTTATTACTATTTAAACTATAATTGTCCGTCCGGAACAGATACAATAAAAAGTCTTACGCACGTTGAATGTTACTTATTATTTTATTATAGCGAAAATATTCTACTGTAACACATACCAACGTCACATACTACAGAGCAACATTCACTAGCTGTGTATATGAAATGTTCAATATGCGTGCGGTTTTTTACACACTCACTAGACTGTCAAATGTAATAAGGCAAGTTTTCCACCTACCCTCGTAAACGGCAGGTGATAATTTTCCACCGCGCGTCATGTCGGTGGAGACAGGACGTGCGAAGTGCTCGTAACTCGTAACGTTTTTATACACTTACACCTGCGTGGCGGGTACTATATTTCATCATATTGACTAAGTTTTATAACCCAAGAACGTTCTAAATTCAAGAGGACGTTTGCTTGTAAAATGTTATAGGTAAGTACATCACTATACTTAGGGAGGTGACACCAGTAACGAAAGGTGATTGACATTTTTGTCCGTTAATCATTAAAAGTAGGGGTCACCAACCATAGAGCAACACGGGCCTCCGGCGGACCGGAGGGGAGTAGCCATACGCAGGCGTTCCCCTCTGTCAAAGTACAAGTCCACGCGGACCTATGCGTACAATAAAACTAGTTGCAGCCCGCACTGCTCACTAGACTGAATCTAGTTGCGCGGGTAAAACGACGTCCTAGAAAAATGCCGAATTGTTCAGTTTTTTGCTGCAAAAAGAGATCTGCCACGTCAAATTTACAAAAAGATGGCGTTACCTTTCATATGTAATTAATTTAGATCACATTATTACTATGTATTTCTCTTTATTCAAAAAAATACAATAATAAGCGGCCGTGTTGTTTTGGATTTGTTTACCAACTGAGGCCGCTTGCCCTCGTACAATATGTGGATCGGTCAAACGGCTGATCCGAGTCTGTATCCAAGTTTACGCTGTCACTGAGCGATAGTGTTGTTATCATTTTCATCGATAAAAATGACAAAGGTAAAGTCTAGACAGCCACGTCTCTCGTGCATTTAATCATTTTTAGATTAGGTAATGTTTTCTAATATAGTGAAATGTATTTTAATATAGTATAATAATGATACGTATCTGTTAAAATTGATTCAAGTTAAATATAAAACTAATTAAATATTTTTTTCTAAAGTTATTGCGAACACTACACGTTGAAATGAAACAACTTTTACGGATTTACTCGCGTTTATTTTACACGTTTTTTTTTCGCGTTTTTTTGTTTTGTGGAATGACATTTACTACCTGCAAGTAGAGGGTGTTGCCATGGGTTCCCCTGTTTCACCCGTCGTCGCGGATATCTTTATGGAAGACTTCCAGGAGAGTGCCCTGAGCACAGCACCGGTAACCCCTAGGTTCTACAAGCGGTACGTAGATGACACTTTCACTATTCTACCAACTAATAAAGTATTTGCTTTTCTAGATCATCTTAACTCTATACATCCACAAATACAATTTACAATGGAGTTAGAGGCAGATAGTAAGTTAGGTTTCTTGGATATTTTAATCATCAGGAATCCGGACCATAGTTTGAGTCACACTGTGCACTGTAAAGTAACCCATACAGATAGGTACCTCAATGGTGATTCTCACCACCATCCTAGACAGTTGGCTATTGTAGGGACATCTTTGTTTGAGAGAGCACGCGGCATCTGTGACAACTAAAAGTACCACGGCTTTGTCACAGAAAACACAATAAACCAACCACAGTCGAGCGCCAACCTGCTGTACTTCTATATATGAAAGGTGACACTGACAAGATTGGACATATCTTAAAGCGAGCTTCAATCAACACTTACTTCAAGCCGCCGAAGAAGATCAACCATTTTTTACGACCTGTCAAGTACAACATACCCCTTCAAGATGCAGGCGTGTACAAACTGGACTGCGACTGTGGACTTTCTTATATCGGGCAAACAAAGAGAAGTGTAGGAACCCGCGTTAAAGAACATATAGCCGACGTCAAGCATAGGCGCGAAAATAAGTCTGACATATGCGAACTCTCCCTAGAGGGGCCCAACCATTACATCAGATTTGATAAACCACAAATACTCGTTAGAGAACAACGATTCATCCCTAGGATGATGCGCAAGGCTATTGAAATTAAAAAACATCCTAATTTTAATAAAGAAGATGGTTGGAATCTGCCACCAGCCTGGGATCCCAACATACAAAATATTAAATCCAAGCCCCAACACCATACTGCCAGACCAAAAGATACTGTAAGCTCTTTCTGCGTAAAACGCAACGCACCTGATGAAATTTAAATGAGGATATACAAGCTACCAACTAATTATGAGATGACCAACACCTCAGTCTCCCTGTGACCACGGACCCTACAAAGGATCCGAAACGTCAGGATAAACATTAAATAAGTAATGTGTAAAATAAACGCGAGTAGATCCGTAAAAGTTGTTCCTAATTAAATATATTACTAAATGACAACCTCCGTGGCCCAGTGGTGTACATAGTGGACTACTGACCTCGGGGTTGTGGGTTCGATTCCCACAGAAGACAAACATTTATTTGATGAACTTACCTAAGTTGAATGAATGTAGAATGTAGTGTCTAAAGATTTTATTATATAAGTAGTTTATGTTATTATTGTTTTAATACATTATATCATTATTTCATTATATTATAAAAAGTCAGTTTACATGAGAAATTCAGCAGAAATGAAAATCAATTAATTTGTGCATAGTTTTGTTTTATTAAAAACGGATTCTAGGTAAAACATCAACATTCGATAATCCTTTCATATTTCTTTATTTAATAACTTTTAACTTTAACTTACCCATGTAAACTGACTTTTTGAACAGATTCTGAATAATATCGTAATAAATAAATCCTTTTTATAACATCTCACCTGTATCCCACTTTTAAACCATTATCCTAACCGAGTTCTCGAACTTATCGATACATGCATATCGACAATGTCGCAGCCACGGCAGTCGCAACTTGTCAATGTAGCTGCCTCACCCCCCGCAAAAAATGACAGACAAATCTGTATCGGGAATAAACGCTATGGCTACCTCCCCTCCGGTCCGCCGGAGGCCCGTGTTGCTCTATGTCACCAACTGATATAGACTTTAGCAACATTATGCTCCTTGCTGTCATCTCGAAATATTTCAATGAAAATCAATGTTATTTTTTGGCGGTGAAAACTCTGTCAAATATAATTTTAAAATGTTTTTGTTTTGTTTATATAATTTTTAACGAAAATTCTGCCCGTGGAATTTTTTCCAACATTTGTGTTTTTGTAAATATAATATTATTAAGCTAATATTCATATGGTGTTTTCTTAGTTGTAATAAAAGTATTTACACCTTATCTTATCTTAGTGGGGCCTGCCGAAGTTTCCCTCTCGCAGTAACACTTCGACCCATCGGAATATTTTGTGCTACCCCATCCTTTCACTCTTCTTCCTCTGTAAAGATAGATGCCATAAGCTTGGCAACGTTCTTAAGAGCGAAAAGCCTGAAGTCCTCCGGTTTTGGATAGGACGACCCCAGGAGTCCCATTCTTTTCCTAGCCAGAGAGTGGCAGTCACACAGTAGGTGCTGCATTGACTCCGTTTCCTCTCCACATGCTCTACACAAGCTATTTGTTGATAGATGCATTCTGTGAAGCATTTGTTTTGTGGCATAGTGCCCTGTCAAGGCACCGATGGTTAATCGGGCCTGTCTTCTACTGCCTCCGCATATGAACTTACTCCGTCCTAAGACGTTATCTCCTAGGAAGGATTTGGAGTGTTTCATACCCGGCTGCTCTTTTCATTCGTCCCTGGTTGGGACATAAAAGTATTTACATAAAAAGTTATATATTTTACTTGTATCTTAAAAAAATAATTGTAAGTTAAAACAAAATGTAGGTTTAACGCCATCTATGTGTGTTTTACAGAACTAAAATTTCTTCATACTGGCAGCCTACACCATGTAACACAACAATGGTCAAAATGGCACTAATCTCGCGGTTTAGTCTCGGAACGATTACATCTGATTGTTGTTATTCTAAAGATACACACACACACACACTTAATTATTTAATTACTATACTATCATGCTATTATGCCTTACGACCTTTTTATGCTGTATCTAAAATTACTAGAGGCCGCAAGACACTCTGAATGCCTGAATGGACTATTTCTATTACCTGAAGTAAACACTCATAAATGTCACGAGTAATTGAATACAATACTATTCGTAGTTTACTTTATAGCTACTAGTTTTCGACTGCGGATTCGTATGTTTCCTACAGAAGATATGAGAAGTGTTGCCTGGATAAAAAAATAAAAAAAATTACACTTTCCTTTTGATGAGTTCGATGGCGCAGTGGATAGCTCAGCGCCCGCTCTGCGATTGCTAAAGTTAAGCAACTTTCGCAGAGGCAAGTCATCGGATGGGTGACCAAAACTGTATCATCTAACTGTATCACCAAAGAGGACATTTGGTAGTTGGCTTTAGAGCTGACGGCCCAAGCAGTGGTACACTGCGAGTTGTGCTCTTAGTGCAACGAGAAGTGAGCGAGCTTACAGCTCTGGTGACCTATCTGGATATTAGGTAGTGGACTATACGTGTCCACGGGGCGACTAGCTTGAGACACTAGTCTTAAAAGTACTGGATGAAGGATGCGTACCGGCGTGTTCTGATCTGGCGTTATGACCTGACGTAGATGGTCCCTTGTGCTTGCGCAAGGTTATTCTGACACCTACTTTGTAACCGGAAGGTTGGTAGGGGGTGTCAGTATAAACTTTAAAGTAGTGTATAGCGGGTTGTATCATCTCGAGTTAGTCGAGTGAGTTGTCCATAGTTGGTTGTTCTGCTCGGTGGTTTTCATTGAGTAGGCTTCCAACATCTCCGGCACTAATCTGGAGAACTAGTAGAGGCGCCCGCTAGATGCTAGTCTCCGGTTGAATCAGCCGCGTAGGATTTTGGAATTGATTAGGTGCCTGGATGGGTACCGAGAAGTGGGGCTTACAACTCCGCCACCAAAGAGAACATTTGGTAGTCGAGTTTAGAGTTGACGACCCGAGCAGGGTATCTGCGAGTTGTACTCTTAGTGCAACGAGAAGTGAGCGAGCTTACAGCTCCGGTAACCTATCTGGTTATTAGGTAGTGGACTATACGTGTCCACGGGGCAACTAGCTCGAGACACTAGCCTTAAAAGTACTGGATGAAGGATGCGTACCGGCGTGTTCTGATCTGGCGTTATGACCTGACGTAGATGGTCCCTTGTGTTTGCGCAAGGTTATTCTGACACCTACTTTGTAACCGGAAGGTTGGTAGGGGGTGTCAGTATAAACTTTAAAGTAGTGTATAGCGGGTTGTATCATCTCGAGCTCCTCCGTGCTTCAGAAGACACGTAAAGCCTTTGGTACCGGCTGCATTAGCAGTCGTTAACAACTACTTACCAATCTGCACGAGGCCCGCGTGATGGTTTATGGCCCATTCTTCCTATCTATTCATAGGGAAGGCTCGTATCCCAGCAGTGGGGTCATAAAATGAGCTGGTGTTGAATGACGCTGTCATGCCCTCAAACTATTTCTGAGCAAATATTGTTTTGACGTGAAGGATAAACAAAGAAACAAACAAAATTCATATAAGACTTTAGTTAAGGATAAAACATGGATAGTAAAGTAACAGCTTTTTTGTAAAACGTGCAGTTATTTAAACTACTTATTTAACTTGGGAAGGCTCGTTAAGCCGTTGTTGGTCCTAGTTGTTGTCGCGATATGGCAGTCGTCAAAACTAGCCGACCCTTTAAGGTCAGCGTGGTGTGACCTAATATCATCAAGTGCAATTATTAAGCGCAATAAACACCAAAGCCGCCTCAAGTGTTCTTGTCAGAAGTGCCTCGAACTTTGGTAATTGCAAAGGCCTTCCGGCCTTCGCGGAATGTGTTCCGCCACCAGGTCTCTTATTGCTGTCAGTATTTGCGGTCAGGCGATTGAACACCTACGTTGAGTAAAGGTTGTTAAATAATTCGCATAAGAATGAAACAGAAATATATTTATTTTTTAACACGTTTAGTACTATGTATATTCATCACATTCATGTTACAAATAAGAAGCCGGAATATCACTACATAGTATAAAACAGAGTCGTTTCCCGCTGTCTGTCTGTCCCTATGTATGTATGCTTAGATCTTTAAAACTACGCAACGGATTTTGATGCGGTTTTTTTAATAGATAGAGTGATTCAAGAGGAAGGTTTATATGTATAAAAAATGCATATAATTGAACCCAGTAGGTGGCGCTGCGCTGCCATAGGGTTCTGTAGGATACGGGTGTACACTCAAGCGGACGAAGTCGCGAGCTCGCCGCTAGTAATAATATAAATTAATTTTAAACATTTAAACCTGATTTAAACATTTAAATCAACATTTTACCTGCACGCTAACTTATCCAAACAGTCAAATGTCTTCAATAAATGTTCTACCATTATGCTATAGTACTTTACCTGGGATTTCGTCCGCGTGGATTTGAGATTTTAAAAATAAATCTTTTTTTCAATTAAATATAGCCTATGTTACCCACAAGGTATATAGCATTTTATCAGTGAAAGAATTTTTGGAAATGGATCAGTAGTTCCAGAGATTAGCCCCGACATACAAACAAACAAACAAAGTCACAAACGTTACTTCTTTATTAATTAACTAGCGGCCGCTCGCAGTTACACCCGCGTGGTTCTCGTTCCCGCGGGAATATCGGGATAAAAAGTATCCTATGTTTTAATCCAGGTTATAAACTATCTGTATGCCGAATTTCATCCATCCATCTAAATCTATTCATCCGTTGCAGCGTGGAGAAGCAACAAATATACACACATACACACAAACTTTCGCATCCTACTAATATTATAAAACGCGAAAGTTTGTAAGTATGGATGTTTGTTACTCTTTCACGTAAAAACTACTGAATGGATTTGGATGAAATTCGGCATACAGATAGTTTATAACCGGGAATAACACATAGGATACTTTTCATTTAGATATTTCCACGGGAACGGTAACCACGCGGGTGCAACCGCAAGCGGCCGCTAGTATATAATATTATAGTGTGATATTATGCCGAATACATTAAGTTCAAAGGCTATTAAGGAAATTCGACAGCTTGTGGTAGTGTGATGTGCAGACGTTTGTACTACGAGTATAATAGCATAACATTAAAACTAAATGATTAAATAGATACATTGAGAGGCAGAA
Source organism: Eudonia lacustrata (assembly GCA_947562085.1). Lineage (NCBI taxonomy): Eukaryota > Metazoa > Arthropoda > Insecta > Lepidoptera > Crambidae > Eudonia > Eudonia lacustrata. The sequence continues at coordinate 1,799,878 of OX387317.1, read as the reverse complement.
TAACAATTTACAATAATGAAACAACAATAAAATTTGGGATCTAAATACATAGGTAGTTACGTTACAATACATATCCTACGATATCTGTTATACTTACAATCCAATTACGTTAAGTATTATTACATAAACCTTAAAAGGGTTATTGAAATTTTTACAAATTATGAAAAAAGATGACCTACTTATCTGCCTTAACCTTGTGTGGCGACATGTTATACGTTTGCATCGTACCGGCCGGCGAAACTAAGTGGATGCGAAAACTAATCGTTTTTTTTAATAAAAAATCGAATTAATTATTCAATTTACAAATCAACAATATTCGATTTTTTTAAATCGATTTTATTTTTACATCCGATTTTTTTAATCATACATATTATAGACATATTAGATAAATATCATATCCTCACCATCATCATAATCATATCGTCACTACTATAGGTAATCAAATAAATAGTAATAATTATAATAAAAAAGAAAAAACAATATTTTTAATTTATAACTTTGAGCACTACAATACTGTAAAACGGCCTGGCGCGTTCGCGGCATTCGGAAATGTTTAAACACGCACCGGTTGGCGTTTGTTGTTGTTGTTGTACTTTAATCTAATAAAGCTGTGATTATTGAAATTTTAGGTGTTTGATTATTGATCTCAATAGAAAAATTTAAAAAATCGATTGTTAAAACAAAATCGATTATTTTTATTATAATAATTTGTTTTTATCGATTTTATTGTTATGAAAAATAATCGCTTATTTATTAATCGATTTTTTACGTTGAATGTCACATCCCTACAACTGAGTCTCGGAGGAGCCGTGCAGTCGTATTTACGTGTGCTTTTATTAACTGTGTGGTAGGTATTTATTTAGGTTAGGTTAGTTTAGGTTACTGTATTGCAATAAAGTTGCACCCTCAAATTGTATATTTTCTGTGTTGTATGAAACAGCTGTATTATTGTTATCGTCTCACTCCATGTTAAAATTTCGCAATATTTGTGTATAAAAGTAGATTAATTTTAAACAATAAAAACGTTATATTCTGAGAAATCATTCAATCAACATCGCCACAGAAGAACCCTCACAGTTCGGGGTCACCACTGTTCTTCGGCTCCTCCGAGACTCAGTTGCGCTGGCTGCCGGTACAATGCAGATGTATGACATGTCGCCACACATGTGCAGCTATACAAAGAGCTAATTGCATACTTGACTTCATTATCAATAGCTAAATATCTATCATAACAATATAATATTTTATTACAGTGTGGATAGGACAGTTTTCTTTTTTTCTCAAGATTTCCTAGCTTGGTTTCATACAAACAAAAATAATTATTCGATGTTCATACTAACCCTTCCGGCCGCTGCGCTGCTCGCGTGTATATTTATATAGATTCATCTCGAAAAAGATTGTCAAAATAAGGATCAGATTTCAAAGTATGTATCTAAAGAAGACCGGCGAAAGTCGCCCTGATAATTTACGAAGTAGTACACTTTCGGAAACATGAAAATAAAATTACAATTAATTCGTAAAAATTACTTTTACTAACGTCTGATTTATTAAAGAATGAAATAAAAAGATAAATTATTTTCAAATCGAAAATAATTAACTGAACAAAACGCTTTCTATAGTGTAATAAATAACTAAACGATTAAAACACTTCGTAAATACGTTTCATTTGACGCAGTAGTCATGTAAACCAAGGCCATTTTTATTTACTTATTAGATACATCAAAGAAGGTACTTAACATAATATTAAAAAATAATTAATATTTTGATACTTTTAAAATCATTAGAATACGGTAGGTCCGCATTTTAAATGAAGTATAAAGCATAAGCTACTGATGAGTTGGCTGTATTAACATAGATTCTTTTGCTTTTCTTATTTAGAGACAGACATTGACCAATGTGCAGGCAGGCCTCCAACAAGGTGGACCGACGATCTGGTGAAGGTCGCGGGAAGCCGCTGGATGCGAGCAGCACAAAACCGGTCGTTGTGGAGATCCTTGGGGGAGGCCTTTGTCCAGCAGTGGACGTCTTTTGGCTGAGATGATGATGATGATGATGATTGACCAATGAGTGACGTGATCACGTGCCTGTCAGTCACGTCACGTCATTTTTGACTTGATACCTACATTTTCAGTTTGTTTTTCAAAACACCCTAAAACCTTCCTAAAACTAGACACTGGCTAAATCGTAGCGAGAGCTATCTTTCAAGAAATTGAATTGAATTTAAGTTAAGTTGTTCGTTGTGTTTACACCTCACTCAACCACAAGACAAAACAAAGGTAAAATGACAATTCGGTGTATCCATTGCTCATTACGCCTTGATCGAATAAGACGACATCGCTTATCCGAAGAAAGTGACGAAACAATAGAGAGAATAAGGAGATGGGTCAGTCCACGCGATGTAAGTAGACATTCAACAACACAATAAACGTTATACGTACCTACGCCGATGCGAGTCCAAGAAGACTAACCTGAGCATAACAGAATGGGTACCCACCCAACATCATGTCTCTAGGCACTGCTAAAATAAAATACTGTGATGCCATTTGATAAGAATATTATCAGGAGCTTTGCACTGCAGTATTCTTAGATTTTTCAGTGCATAGCATCCTTTCATTACAATGAGCTCAATAATTCCAAATGGCTATTTAATAAGAGTCACAGAAGCTTAAAATATTATAAGAAGCTTAAAATATTATTATAGTCTTTAAATCTTTATTAAACTAATTACCTTATGTTAAAATAACAAGCTTACAATAATTGTTTTCAATCTACAAATCAAAAATATTAGCTTTTATGTATCAAATCTTTTTCAGGTGGTGGGTACAGATTATATCTGTCATGCATGCTGGGAGCTCATAAACCAAAATGTGGAACAATTACTGGAAGTGCGAGGCCATAATAATGTTTGTATTGCCTGTGGTAGATCGATCTTAACCCTTCAAGTCCAATGCCAAAAAAATGACAGCACGGGCGCCGATGACGTAATTCGCAAAATGGCGAATACCTATCGTCGATGTTCACAAAAATAATGATTACGTTGCAAACAGATCATATTTTATCATTCTGTAAACGGCAATTTACTAATTGATAAATTTCCTTTCCGGCAGGTATCAAGATATATGTGATTATAGAAATAGTTTATTGGTCATACATGATCAAACTTTACGAACCATATTATGGCCTCAATCACAAGAAATAAACGCGCAGTAGTACATAAAACAAAGAACAAGCACCCATGCTGTCTAATTGTGTAAACAATGTAACAAAAAACCCCGAGATGTTTACAAAAACAACACTTGAAATACGACCTACGAAAGCAAAAAATGAACTAGGGGTGTTACTTCACTTTTTGTAATGTCATCGATAGTTGTTTTTTATGTTATTTTTGTAAGCTACTAGTTTATATGAATAAATGAAATGTACAATGTCAGTCTCAATTTTATTTTGTTTCATCATCATCATCATCATCATAGGTATAAAATCAAAGTCAAAGTCAAAGTGAAAGTAAAAATTGTATATTGTAAAAATAGTAAATTGTAAAAATAATGAAATAATATTGAAAATCGTCCAATGTTTTTTACCTAGTACCCATTCAGGACGTCTATTTTTTAACTCCACAGTTTTTATTATAGAAGTAACGACATTTACAATACTTATATCGTTACCAAATGATACAATACAAATAAAAATACAATAAAAAAAATGTTTAATAAAATCTTCTTCTCCTCCACCACGGCAGCAGCCACGCTGAGAAGTCGAAGTGCTCGGAGAACGGAGCGGTTGTATATATGTATATGTAACTGACCTCCATCCAGTCAACCTCCTCATGGCGTCGTGGAGATGTGAGCGGAGAGTAGGCAGGAGCCAATGGCGAAGGTTCGCCCTAAAACATACAAAAAAGTGAAACAGTTATTACTACAATCATACCAGTAGAAACCAAACACAATAAACAAATTATTTGATGATGATGATGATGATGGTAGTGGTGATGGTGAAATAAATAACCAGCGCCATACGTATCCTAGCGCATAATCCTAGCACAATAAACACATCACCAGTACAAACCAAACACAATAAACAGATTATTTGATGATGATGATGATGATGGTAGTGGTGATGGTGAAATAAATAACCGGCGCCATACGATCGCATAATCCTAGCACAATAAACACATCACCAGTACAAACCAAACACAATAAACAGATTATTTGATGATGATGATGATGATGGTAGTGGTGATGGTGAAATAAATAACCGGCGCCATACGATCGCATAATCCTAGCACAATAAACACATCACCAGTACAAACCAAACACAATAAACAGATTATTTGATGATGATGATGATGATGGTAGTGGTGATGGTGAAATAAATAACCGGCGCCATACGATCGCATAATCCTAGCACAATAAACACATCACCAGTACAAACCAAACACAATAAACAGATTACTTGATGATGATGATGATGATGATGGTGGTGATGATGGTGGTGATGGTGAAATAAATAACCGGCGCCATACGATCGCATAATCCTAGCACAATCCTTGTAACACAATAAACACAATAAACAGATTATTTGATGATGATGATGATGAAATAAATTCTACTAACCTCGTCATCACTGACTACTTCCTCGCGCTCCTCCTCCGCGTCGGCCTCGTCGTATAAAATATCAAAAGTCGCTTGGAGCCTCCTCATCTCTCCCAATTCTCCAATTAGCCATTCTATAATCAAAATCAAACAAACAACATAAAATAATATGCTATACAACATACTTATACACAATAACACAATATAGCATACTTATATAACTGTCTCAATACAAAAGTAAATTTAGAAACATTACAAGAATATCACCATTACTATCGAAAATAACAAAATGATATCGTAAAAGCTATCGACACTATCCTCCTACTACTAAGAAAGAAATTTCACACTGTCTGCCGGCAAGTATGGCCGTAAGCTCTATACAAATATAGCCCAAAATGGTATGGCAAAAAATTTCGGGCATTTCGAATGTCAGTACATGAAACGGTCGTAATTTTATTTCAATAAAAATGATAATAAATGTCGTTATTTCTTTGTGTAAACTAGTTTCCATTACTCATACACTGTTTTTATTCATTTTACTGTATTTCTAACAAACTGTACATGCATTTACGCACTAAAATCACTCTGGGATCACTCCGAAATCGAAAATTTAAAAATCACTATTAGATACGATATTCGTTGAAAACTTATAGCTAAAAACGTTCACTATAAACTCAGCAAGATGATTTACAACAGTTTCTAATATAAAACACTACTTACATGAGTATTTCCAGTTTTTTCCTCAATGCACTAAGTAACCTTGATGCACAAATGACAAATGTTCGAACTGTCATCCAACACGAAAAACGACAGTAGAATAACCTTGTCTTGTGTTTTTAATATAGCAAATTTACTCTAGTTTGTCTATAGCCAAACATCTTCATACAAAAGTATACTCTAACCTATCGATATTAATTATTATAGTCGCGTGGTCGGGTGCGGTTACATGTAACCGTCCGGGTGTTGACCGAATATTGCCGCGGTTACATGTAACCGATCCGCATATGGAGAGGTTAAGAACAAGAAGTCGCACAATTCTCAGGCCAGAGATGTCTGAGAGGGAAACTCTTATGCAACATATCATTGCAGAGTGGATTCGATCCCGGGAAGTAAGTGTTATTTTTTACTGTGATTTATTTGTTTTAATCTAAACCTGCAAAAAGCAAAATGCTATAGACTTAATTTAAAAACATGGAATACAAGAAGAATGCCATACTTTTTTTACTTTTGCTAGCTGTCTACCCATTGAAGGAATTCACCAAAAGACATAGTCTGAAGCCACATTTCTATCTGCAAAAAAACTGTCGGGCAGACTGCCACACAGTAACTTGCAGTGACAGCATAAATCAAGTATAGTGCGACAGTCTGCCCAACATTTATTGCAGAAGTTTTTTTGCAGATGGACAGTAGTGGGACGTAAACATTGCAAAATTGTTTTTAGATTTTTTGTCTGTTTGTCTGTCTGTCCAGAACTAAAGATACCTCTCCGTAGTACAAACCATCATAAAATGAGGAGGTCAATTAAAATGGTCACTGCAGGCAGTCACAGGCGTAACTAGGCTAAATTGCCTTAAAAACTATTTCCATGCGGATGTAGTCGCAGGTGGAAAGCTAGTTCATAATATTTGTGATATCATTCAAGTTTTTTTTAAACAACAATAACAACTAGGTAAATAAAATTATTTTCCTAAAAATTAATCAGTTAATTTATTTTAGCTTCAACCACTGGATGAGGTATGCATTCCTTGCTGGTTGCGAGCTCAGCGAGCAGCAGTCAATCGACAGCAACAACAAAATCAAATGGATGTTCAAGCAGGACCATCAACTATGAGAGACAATAACCCTCAAATATCACCTGAGCAACCTGATCAAGAAGAACAAAATATATCTGGTACCCAGCAAAGAACTGATGAGGAAAATACGCAAATAACACTCCCAACAATAAGAAGAGCAGCTGCCACTGCTAGCCGTTGCTTATTTCCAGAATGTGATGACCAGGAAAAACTTCATGTACCAGAATCGATACGAAGAATGGTCCTCATTGACTTCAATTTTTACATTCCAATTAATGCTCGAATTTGCCAATACCACCTAGGCAGCAATATATATCATGAATTATACACAGCTGAAAATTCTATGACAACTTTCAATGCTGCTTATATAGAGGACATAGTGTTCCTTCTACGTGAAACCAAACAATTTGATTTTAGCCGCCCTGAAAATATGGATGACCATTTATTTAAGTATTGGTTTGGTCGCACAAAGAGAGAGTATTGTGATTTAATTGTACAATTGCCAAGATTAAATAATCAAAAAATGAAGTTAGGGTTTAATGCCTTGTTATGCAAAATGAGGACAGGCGACAGTGACGAAAGAATTTCGGCACTGTTTCAAATACCACGGCGAACATTAGAAGGGCATATCGACCAGGCCCGAGAAATCCTTCTGCAAGATTATGTTCCACAACATTTGGGCTTTAGTCATTTATCTAGACAGGAGGTTATTTCTAGAAATTCATATTTAGCGGACCATTTGTTTGGGAATCCCGAAGAATCCATAGAGAACAGACCTCTTATTGTTATTGCAGATGGGACGTACATCAATACCCAGAAAAGCAGCAATTATGCTTTCCAAAAGCAGACATATTCACTTCACAAGTTTCGCAATTTAGTAAAGCCATTTTTAATTGTATGCTGCGATGGATACATTGTTCATGCCGCAGGGCCATTTGCTGCAACCAAAAATGATGCCACCATAATGCAAGAGATAATCGAAACCGAATCCTTTTCAAATCTTTTCCGGGAAGACGATGTATTTATTCTGGACAGGGGATTCAGAGACAGCAGAGATGATTTATTTCAGAAAAGTAATTAAAATCAAACTTAAATATCAGATTTTTTTTGTTAGTTATAAACTTAAAACTTAAAACCTAAAAGATCAATCTTTTTACAGGTTTTCAAGTGCATATTCCAGAAACAATATATGAAGGAGAACGGCAGCTCACCACTCTTCAAGCAAACATTACAAGATGTATTACTATGAACAGATGGGTGGTTGAAGCTGTAAATGGACGCTTCAGCCGTGATTTTAAAATATTTAGGGCAGATTTTTTGAATATGCAAGGCCCACATATCATGCAGGAATTTAAGATTGCAGCCGCTTTTTTAAATATTTTCGCAAGTCAGTTTACAGAACGCAGAAATGTCGAGACTCTACTGACAATAATACAAGACAATTTATTCGAAGAAAATAAATTGGGGCAAATTGTACATGAAAACAATTTAAACATGAGGCACAGTATGTTTAGCAGTATGTCCAGGACAAACTTGGTATTCCCTGAATTAACCTTAAATGATTTGGAATTAATTGCGCTTGGTACATACTAAATTCGCCAAGCCAAATCGTACGTCGGCGAACACTTGCGAGCTCACGGAATTTACACAATTGAAGTATGTAGGGAGGAGACCAATACTCGAATACTCTCTGTATTTAATGGCATTGACCCATATGTGTTGAGGGCCAAAATTAAATCTCGCCATGTGGGCAGCAAATCATATTTCACTTATATAGTGGTAGATAGAGCAGTTCAAGGACGTCAAGCTATTTTAGGCTATTATTGTCATTGTGCTTCAGGTAAGCGAACAGTTGGCTGTTGTTCACACACCATGAGCATATTGTGGTATATGGGATTTGCAAGCCGCCAGGGTCATATAGAACCCCCTGCTTCATTTTTGGATGATTTGTTAATTATTTAAATAAAAACCAAAATATTTCAGTTTCTATTTATTTATTTCAACCTTTATACATCATCACTACATTCAGAAAATAGGTAACATGCTATGCTATACATCTAGGCAAGTAGGTATACAGAGAATATTTGATGTACAACCAAGATCTTCAAAAATAAAATACTTGCCTGTATGTTATGTTAACCCTCTGAGTCTCCGAGTAGGTAGATACCTACTATGTCTGATAAAAATGGTTACTTTCGTTATTTGTCTTTGTTATTTATTACCTACCTATTCATCTATTTTATCATTCATTATTAATTGGTAATAATTATTTGCGTTGTTTTTAAATAAAAAGTTTAAATGATTTTTACCCTAACTTTTATATTTTTTGGTTATTAAACATATCTCTGCTGTCCCAACTTTAAAGAAATAGAAACAATTAACTTTTTTGTTAGTCTAGCATAGTTCTATATGTACAATTCGATTGCATCCATGAACGGGACCTATAAATTGAGGTCTGAAAATACATAGAAGTTCGCCAGTCATTACCAGGGCTTTCTTACCGGGGTTACCTATTTGGTGGTCGAAATGTTTCGAAGAACAGTGTGTCTCATTTTTAAATAACACGCCTTAAATGGATATTCATGTTAATTTTGACGGCCGTCCGTAGCTTGTCTATTTACGCCCGTTCCCAATAATCTATCTATCTTTTGTTTTGCTTACTATAGATACAAATTTGACATAAGCTCCATACAAATTAAGTCAAATTTCTAACTCCATTAAGCAAAACAACAGACAGATAGAATATAGGGAACGGGCGTTAACCAATAACTTCCTATCTCGAAGAAGGTTGTCAAAATAACCACCGCACAGAAAAAAAAACGAGCGAGCCTTACAGTAACTCACCTTAGTAATAAGCAATTTTAACATTATATTCTGAAAAAAATGGGTCAAGTATTATTTGAAATGATTTTTCATAACAAATAATATTTCTTCTTAAATGAAATTGTATTTAATTTAATTGTAAGAGTATACAAAACCGCGCGCTCATTCGTCAAATCAAATGGCGCGCGCTTGCGCGCTTCCCCGAGTTCCTGTTACACACTTCCGTCCCATTTCATGAAATCACTTCCACAAATTGCAAGAAAGCGAGAGGAAAGATGTCACACATCAAAAGTACTTATTACTATCATCATAAGTTCGTTCAGGATAGGGATAGCAATAAGCTTTTTATTACTATCATCTTATATTAGGTTAGTAGACGCATTCACTTATTCGTCTGCTCGTATCACAGCGTTTCCATGACCGTTCGCCGCTCGTGGTCGGTGAAGTGCAGGACTGCGGCGATCGCGTTCAGCATGTGGCGGCGGCCAGCGTAGTCCGCGGACAGGAGGTACGCCATCACCACGTTCTTAAGGTATTCTAAGTTGGCACCTTCCCGGGACTGGGTTCTTCTCAACCTGGGTTAAAGAGTACATTCATAATATTTAATTGCATGACAAGTGGTACAAAAGATTTTATTACTTTATATTGTGCGTTGTACAGGGGGGTGATTTTTGAATATCACCAATTTTACCAACGGATGTTAGTTGGAGGTGCTATATATAGCGAAGGAGATGGTGAAACTTCGCTACCGCGATGCAGGCTTCCCATACTATTTTATCGTCGTAGTATGGCGATGTCGTTGGTATGCGTTTGTGGCGCCATCTGTTGACACGGTTGAGAAGGTGTTTGCTTCGTGTCGAATAATGTGCGGCGTATGCGGTAGGTGGCGCTGCCACACCCTGTAGCTACGGTTACCCAGTGTTAAACTCAAACCTCTTTACCCAGAATTGAAATGAAACAACTTTTACGGATCTACTTGCGTTTATTAACATTTTGACGTTATCTCGACGCTTTAGAAAACAATAACGAGTAAACTATTGAATTGCATGCCAGTTTCGGGTGAATAACCGGTGATTAGTTATTATCACGCTATGATATAAGACAAGTGACAAGTTATATTACAAGTGCACCTCATTCTCTTATTCAAGGACCTTATTTTTGACTCTAAAAATTCTTAAACGATATTAAATATCGTTCAAGAATTTTGTCTTAATAATTAAATTGTTAATTAAGCAAAAAATATTATTATTCCTAGTAGTATAGTGTAGTAGAGTAGTAGTATTTCATGTTACTTTTATTTCGAAATCACCGTAAAAATAAAAATAAAAATAAATCTTTATTTGTATAGAACATGGTTTTAAAAGATGAATCATGCCACATCGTAGGGAGCCCCCTACAAGGGTAATTGCAACTGTCTGTTTCTCTCATAGACTACGTGGGCTCTTTACATGTTTTATATGAGAATTTATGATATAGTCAATAGCCTACAAACGTCCCACTGCAAGGCAAAGACCCCCATCATTGAAATCAAGTCATCGCTACAATTGATGGGATAAAGGCTTTATCACGATTATGATATAACCCTTATTAATTATTATATTACAAAACTTACCTGTCAATTTCTTCTTTTAGTGTTCTCACAACTTCTTTGTAACGCTCTTTCTCAATAGTCGATTCACGTTGACAATCCCTGTAAAAAGTAAGAAATAGTTAAAATTTATTTTATTTATTGTGAATGAATTTTATCGAATTTTAATGAAAATTAATGGCGGATTTGTAACTGCTCAGCGTTCGTGAACGTGCACGAGTGTTTTTGCAAATAAAAGAAAACAGTGTATAACATATATTTGCAATATTACTTTTCAAAAGCTCTTAGTAAAGTATCACATCTTTAGGGTTTGGTTTGATTTTCTTCACATTTAACATCATTATTATTTAAAAAAGAAAATGTTTTACTCATATCACCATTGTAAAAACGGGATGTGTGAATATATACTCTGTTACACGCGTCTCGTTTTCAAAACCGCAACAACTTTTTATAAAATTTTATATATCTTATTTTTATTTTATTTTAAAAGTATTTAACGTTCTCCAACGTTAAATACATTTCACATTTTCACGCTGAATTTGGTCACCGACAAGAGAGATCTGTTCTCATGTACTGAGCAAGGGCGGATTTAGGGGGGGGGGGGGGGCACAGGGGCAGCGTCCGCGAGGCATCTATACATGCGGACCTCAGCCGACGCAGACGAAGTGGGAGAAGGAGGCGGCGGTCAGGGACGGAGAGTCCCTGGCCGTCCACTAGCCTCACGACGTCTGGAGCACGCTTAAACATCCTCGGGCGTGCTCTTCCTGGCAGGCCGCTAAGGTTACTGGTGATTGCCAAACCGGTGATCCCTGTCACCCTAGCGGCACGTGAAGGGGATGTACAGTGGTTTTTAGTGGGTAGGCCCTCCTCCTCCTCCCGAATCCCTGTCGAGACCCTCGGGTTTGGGCAGGGAGATGGGAGCTAGAGGGGAGAACCTTACGTAACCATCCGCACCTCCCCGGGTGCGGCGGTACACGGGCAACGAGTATTTTTTTTATTTATTAACGGTCTGCAAACGAGCAGCCGGGCCGTCAGATGATGAGCGGTCGCCTCCGCCCATGGACATCACCAACATCGGAGATGTTGCTTTTGTGTTGCCGACCTGAGAAAAACCAAAGAGGTATAAAACCAAAGAGGTTTTTTTCAGGTCACTTTCATTTCTTTTCTCACACCCCTTTCGAACAGCCCATGTCGTGGCTCAATGGGCTCTCGTTCCACACCACACCTAGGTTTGGCCGGACGAGATATATTCTAGAGATAAGCTCACCTTTGTATATGTCTTGTATAATGTCTGTTTTATATGTGCAAATAAAGGATTAAAAAAAAAACCTCGGATGGCAGCTCATTCCACAGTTCGATGGTGCGTGGAATAAAGCTCCTCCGAAAACGAATCGTTCCAGAGAACAGCGGCTCCAGGAAGGAAGGTGCACACGCCTGCACATTAACGTACCACAAACTGTCAAAAATTCCTCAATAGACTATGAACTCTATGCCTAAAGCATATGGTTGAAAATGTGTTGAAGAAATTTGACAGTTTCGGATAGGTTGATGTGCAGGCGTCTGTATAGTCGACAATGAAATTGCTTTACCACCTTAGAAGTGAATTTTGTTTGCATATAATAAAACAACAAGTTCTATTTTTGTTTAACCTTTTCACCGCCCAACTATCCTGCACGCGATGTCCCGCTGTACGCCAACGTATAAATGTATTTTAATAAAGTAGGTACAAAGAAGAACTTCTATAGAAGTGCTGGCGTGGGCGGCACGAAAATCTCGAACTTCTATAGAAGTTGTTAGCGGTAAAAAGGTTAAAAGACCAAGTGACAAATACGTTGTCATTATTGACAATGAGCCTTAGCGAAATTTTATTGTTATGGAAGTTTTTGTCAAAAGTGATAAAGCAATTTCATGGTCGACTATACCTATCCACTGTCAAAAAATATATGAGCACTGCTACGACAGTGATTCGAGCTTAGCCCACCTGTGCAGCCCCTCGAGCGCGTGGCGGTCGCGCCGCAGCTGCGCGATGTCGAGGTCGCGGCGCGCCAGCTCCGTGGCGTAGTGCAGCATGTGCGGCGCCGCGCCCGCCTCCTGCGACACACGCTTCATATACAGGGTCTAACAATTTATTTATTTAGAAAAGGACAGCTAACAAGACATACACTTCATGAGTAAAATTGATCATACATTAACCTCCAAAGCTGAGTGCTGTTTTTTTATTTTTTTTATTTTTTTTATTTATTAGGAAATTCAACAGCTTTTTTACAAACACGTTTTAACTTACTTATTATATGTTACTTAAGCCAATTAGAGAATTCCACAACTTAGAATAATTCATTAACTAGGTACATATTAAGAACAACAAAAGGCACTTGACAACATAATATGCTCGTGTTCAATAATCAGTATACAATCTGACTTAAATAACTTACATTTGCACGAATAAATTTAAGCCACAGACCAAAACCCTACAAACAAACATACAAACAAAAATACACATCTTTATACATATATATACATATATATATATTTTGGACACAATGAAACTCGCACATTCATGCTTATGTGCATACATGCACGTACGTACACATACACGTCAGCACACCAGACCACCACAAGCCGCAAAACTTCCCCAACAGATCCTGAACCTTATGCATATGACATATGGTTGAACATCCATTGAAGAAATCCGACAGCTCCAGATAGGTTGATGTGCTGGCGCCTGCACAAACATATACATAAAAATAAAAAATAAACAAACAAAAATCGCTAATATGAAACACTAATATGCTATATTTTACTAGAATCTATCACTATTCGAGATCAATATTCGAGATAAATGCTTTCCTTTTCAGGGACCGTTTGCCCGTATTAAATATATCAATATGCTGAAACTTTTTGTTGTATGTCCTGGGCAAACGGGTCATAACAGCGTTATTCGAGTAATTGGTACGGTGATTCGGTACGTTAAACAACGGAGTGTGTCTTGTACGGTATTTGGGAGTGCAGAAACTGACAAGTGAAAGAAGGTTAGGTGCGTCTAGGTTGTTTTCCAAAATATCGTAAAGTAAACATAAGTCAAGTAGGTCACGACGAGAATCAAGAGGTAACAGATTATAGTGCTTGCAGTCAACCTCGTAAGATTGACTTCGTCTGGAGGTTTTAAAATTTAAATGCCTTATAAAGCGTTTTTGAATTTTTTCCAGTTTATTTATATGTGTGATGTACTGGGGGTTCCAAATGGGGCTCGCATATTCGAGAATACTTCGACAAAACGCATAATAGACTGCTTTAAGGCTATGAATATTTCTGAAAGGCTTATATGTTCTCATAAGGAATCCTAAATTACGGTACGCTTTATTGGTAGCATAGTTGACGTGGCTCAAGAATAACATTTTAGAATCCAGCAAAATTCCAAGGTCTTTTACTGAGTCTGTCCTAGCAATAACTGTACCGTTAAAATTATAAGAAAACCTGATAAATTGTTTTTTACGACTAAAACTAATGGATTGACATTTATTTATATTGACATTAATGTTATTGAGCTTGTAGTATTCGTAAAGAGTATCCAAATCGCGCTGAATAAGTTCACAGTCAGAAAGCGATGCCACTTTCATGAATACCTTCTTGTCATCAGCGTAGAGTATGTGTTCAGAATGACTGAAACAATGATGAATATCGTGAATGTAGGCACAGTAAAATAGAGGACCGAGATGCGATCCCTGTGGGACTCCTGAAGGAACCTCAATAAAGTCAGATCTAAAACCTCCCACGACTACAGCTTGCGATCTATTACTGAGATATGATGTGATCCACCTGAGCAAATCGCCTCTAATACCAAGATTAAAGAGCTTGTCGAGCAGGATGGCGTGATCAACACGATCGAAAGCCTTTTCGAAGTCTGTGTAGATCACGTCAACCTGACCACAGCTTTCCATTCCACACAGAACATAATTGCAAAACTCGGCTAAATTTGATGTGGTTTATTTACGTTTGAGGAAGCCATGTTGATGGTGTGATATACCTTGAATAATAAGGCGGTAAATTTTATCGTATACGATTCTTTCGATCATTTTATTCAAGGTATTCAAGATAGAAATAGGACGATAGTCACATATATCCATCCTGGACCCCTTTTTATGAACAGGAACTATGTGCGCCTTCTTAAAAGAAACAGGACATACACACTGCTTCAAAGACTTATCAAACAGTAAAAATATAGGATAAGCCAAAGTCTCAGCACAATTCCTTAGGAATACTGGTGGAACCCCGTCACACCCAGGTCCCTTGATAACATCAAGGGTTTTAAGCAATCTTTCCACCTCAGCTTTAGTCACAGCTATACCCGTCAGTACATCCACAGCATTATCATCGTTCACGGCCCGAGATAACCCAGCGTTACGAGTTACCATTTGCGAAAACATGCTATGAAAGTACGTATTAAAATTTGCGCAAATTGCGAAGCCCTCTGTCAATACTTTGTCTTGATAAGTGAATTGCTTTGGATACTGCGAGCCACCACGTTTAGACTTAACATAAGACCAGAAAGCCTTTGAACGATGGCTAATTTTAAGTTCAATGCCAGACATATATTTATTATGACACTGCTTTTCCAATAAATGTTCTCGCTTTCGTAACATTGCAAAAGTATCATAGTCACGAGGGTTACCATAGAGTTTAAATTTTTTGTGGACTTTGCTTTTTTCGCGTATCAGTTTTATTAGAGCAGAGCTATACCACACGGGATATTTTTTTCTAGCATTACTTATTATAATTACTGGAATGAAACGGTTAAAACAGTCATCCAAAATTTTGTAGAATCTATCCAGAGCAAACTCCACAGTGACATCGCTTAAAATCAGGTCCCAGTCAACCCCACTTAGGAAATCATTGATAGCCGTATAATCACAGCGATGGAAGTTACGATGCGAGACATTAATTTCTTCTAAAGGCTTGATAAATAAATCCTTAATTGCTACGAGTAGAGATGGGTGATGTACATCCTCTTTTATGAGAGGTAAGGTAGCTTTAGTTATGTTAGAATGTATATTACAAAATATAAGGTCAAGTGAGCGTCCACTGTTATTAAGAATTTGATTGTACTGTATTAAACCCGTATACGTCATATCTTCAATGAATGACTGTGCAGCATTTTGCATATTTATTCCCATGTTCTTAAGTACTACGTACCTACCGTCATGCCATTGTAAACAAGGTAGGTTAAAGTCTCCGACCAGAAGAAATGTCTCACTCGGCAACCGTTCAACCAGACCAATGACATACAATTTTACTTCCTCTAACTGTGCTGGTATATCAGTACGATTAGGAGGCAGGTATACCAGTATTATATTTAAATTATTTTTTGTTCCAATATTATGTGCTGGTATAGTTATATGAAGCAACTCCGTATTACAGTTAGACGAGAAACTATAATTCTGTTGCGCACCAATTGTACCCTTAACACATGCCATTACTCCTCCACCTGTTTTCTTTTTGCATTCTTGTAAATTACGATCCATACGGAAGGTATCATATCTGTTGTCGCATAATTCTGAGCTAGATATATCATCCTGAAGCCAAGTCTCTGTAAAAAGCAGGACGTCGAAGTCGCTGCGAGCCACATTATTAAAAAGTTCTAAACATTTTGTTCTGAGTCCCCGTACATTTTGGTAGTACATAATAATATCATTAACCTTATTATTATATTTTATGCCAGTATGCGTAGGACTCTTTGATAGGTAACAGAACAAAATGTATAGACACCACCCCATCAACCTTGACCATAATATTAATTAATACAACCCTCCATCTATATATGAAATACATAGGAACAAAATAGCAGGCACCAAACCATAACGCCTTTAATATAAAGTGTATCGGTAGTATTTTCTGTGACGATTGTAAGAAGTAAATAAATGAAAAGTGGTTGGCCTTCATTAATGTATTATTCGTAACAAAATAACCTTTGTATGAGTTTTTAATAATTGCAACATAAACAATAATTGATTTAAAAGATTTTGTAACTTTTAATGACTGTTGCTGATTAACTAGAACACTAAAACGCTGGCTATGTTTCAGTTTGCCATAGGCACATAATACTATTAATTTGTTTAATATAAATTTCATTCTTATTTTGTCCCAATACATGGGGATTGTGACAATATTGATTAAGCACAGGTTAGTCCAATCATTTATTATTACACATTCCATTCGTGAGTAAGTTATAATGGCATAAAAATGCCATAAAGATGACATAAAATAGTTTTTACAAGCATATTTGTGTTCAATTATTTCTAAGACAATAAACAAAACAATAGAATAACAAGTGGTTTTTATCAAATAATTTTCTTTACCTGGTTGTCTGTGCGCTATGTGTCTAGAAGATACATTTACTACTAATAAGTAATTTACCCTACTGAAAAAATATTGAAAAACGATACATAGCACCATTATTAATTCTAATGATTCGCAACACACACAATAACAATAACAAACAATTTCAAATGAAACAAGGTAACTTTGAAAGCCACTATAGTTTATCGAGTGTTGATGCGTTCTTGATAAAAATAGCTTCACTGGTTTCATTCTTTCATTCTTTCATTCTTTCTCTGTCTCAATTATAAGCTGCCACGGCATGCAGTTTTTGACAACAGCGTATATATAAAAGAAAAAAAAAGAATCTTAACTTGTAGTTACTACTTAATTAATTATTATTATACAAATGACAAAAGATAGCGTTAAAGACTGCTTATATAAATCAAATCATAATTTAAAAACCCACACACGGGGCTAGACAGCGAAAAAGCGTTATAAATATCTTCTTCTTATCCGCTACGCTCTTGACAGAGCGGTCGTGGTCGTCATGTAGTAGCGTATTATTACAAAATCAATAAGCGAACGTTTAACCTTTTTACCGCCAACAACTTCTATAGAAGTTCGAGATTTTCGTGCCGTCCACGCCAGCACTTCTATAGAAGTTCTTCTTTGTACCTACTTTATTAAAATACATTTATACGTTGGCGTACAGCGGGACATCGCGTGCAGGATAGTTGGGCGGTGAAAAGGTTAAGAGCGGTATCTTTACATCATTCTGAATACAATGACAAAAAATGGGCTCCAGTTTTACAAAACTATATATATAACTTTGAAAAATCACTAGTGATTTTTCAAAGTTATGTTTTCTAACAAACTAAATCAATTAAAATAATGCACATCATGAAACATGCTGTATCTTTACTAACACGCATGCAGGCGTCGATAAAAAGATAGTGTACAGATACACAACACAACGGCTTTCTTTGTGGGCGTGTAGTACAGTTGTACGAGTTTGAAAAGACTGTATTTTTTTGGTAAATTATGATAATGTTTTGTCGATTATCTCGGTAACGAGCCTGTAGTTTTGGACCAAATTTGGTGAACATGCTCAGTGTGATGTATAGATGCTCCCCTTAAACGTTCGCTTATTGATATTGTTAGTCACCGGATTATATCATCATCATCATCAGCTCATTTCTATGTCCCTCCTGCTGGGGCACGAGCCCTACGGATGGATAGGGAGAACGGGCCATAAACCACCACGCTAGCCCGGTGCGGTGCGGTGCTTGTTAACGACTGCTAATGCAGCCGGGACAGACGGCTTTCCGAAATGATAAATTTTTGGGCACCCATCCGATGATCGGCCTTTGCGAAAGTTGCTTAACCTTAGCACTCGCAGACCGGGTGCGTTAACCACTGCGCCATCGAACTCCTCACCGGATTATATGCATTTGCATATTATTTTTATTTTTTACCGCCTCTGTGGTCTAGTGGTTAAGACCACAGGCTTAGACCCGAGGTCCCGGGTTCGATTCCTAGCGGGGGTACATGTACATGTTTGTGTACTCGGTTTGGTTGGTGGTAGGACTTGTTTGTCCGCCTGGCTAGCTACCACCATCTTATCTAAATATGTCGCCATAACATCTATGTTTGTAGCATTGTTGTGTTCCGGCAGCTAGAGATAAGATAGCCAGTGCCGCACTAGTTGAGGATCCCGGGTGAAGTGCGCTGCCACCAGTTGGCCTTATCATCACTTAATATCAGGTAAAATCAAGGGACTGTGCTTACCCGTAAATATTTTTTAAAAAAATATTAGGTTTACTAACAGTTAATTACTTTTTTTTACATTTATTAAACAATACATTTTATATGAAACTTTACAAGGAAATGCACAACCAGTTAAAAGCAAACACTGCAGACACCATGATGGAGGGTAATTAATACAAAAAAATAGAACTTAAAACTAATCAACAACAGAGATCGATCTTTAAACGAGAATTAACTTGTTAACGTGCTTACGTGATCGATCATTGATCTACAGTTTAGTTTTTCGACATCCATCAATCGTCTATCAGTGGATAATTTACAAATTGTACCTATGATGATTTTAAAATAAAAAATCAAAACTTACTATTCTTTTTTTTTCAGTTCCTAAAACTTAAAATTTAATTTTGCAAAGGAGATGTTTCAAGTTTGTATGGACACTGGGTTAAGTTTTTGTACAGTTAAAATAAATAATCAATTATAAACATACATTTTTCATAATTTAGCTTGTTTTTGTCATTCAAAGCATTTTAAAATAATATGTGACATTTCAAATTCAATAATGGCGAATGTCAATCAATGTCATTTTGACCATAATATGGGTTTGACGTCCTAATCACGGCTAACGGGAACCTAAAAGGTTAATTTTTATTTCTGTTTTTGAACGTGTTATGTTTTAAATATGGTCTAAATTCGTCACAACAACATTTATGAACCAAAAAATTACTAGAGCAATAATTTTATTTCTAATTTTCTGAGAACCCTTGTATTTTTCCTATTTTTTTGAGATACTGTACATAGACTCGGCCCAAATTGAAACATCTCCTTTGCATATTTCAAGCATGTTTCATGCATATTTGCATGCACGCCAGTGTAGTGTTCGCGTAAACCTTAGAAAACATCATCAAACGTAATAGTTTCACCTCTGATCTTACAGTTTTTTAGCTCTCTTCATCCGACTGGTTGTCTGGAAGAAAACGCTTAAAAACGATAAGACCGCCAAATTGTAACTTTGTAAATTATTGATTTTTTTGTTCATCTTTGTTTCATAGTTTTTTTTAATATATTTTACGGGTAAGCACAGTGCCTTGATCTCACCTGATGGTAAGTGATGATAAGATGGAAGCGCACTTCACCCGGGATCCTCAACTAGTGAGGCACTGGCTATCTTATCTCTAGCTGCCGGAACACAACAATGCTACAAACATTGATGTTATGGCGACATATTTAGATAAGATGGTGGTAGCTAGCCAGGCGGACTAACAAGCTTTACCACCAACCAAACCGAGTACACAAACATGTACCGCCCGCTGGGAATCGAACCCGGGACCTCTGGGTCTAAACCGGTGGTCTTAGCCACTAGACCACAGAGGCGGTTATATAGTGTTGCAAAAGTGTTATCTATCTATCTTATTAAGGGTATATCTTACCGCCAGCACCCCTTCCTTCCAGTGGCCGTCCTCTGCGCTGACCTTCCTGGAGCGGTCGTTCCTGGCCCTGATGAAGCTGTCCGTCTCGTCCAGCAGCGCGGCGTACCGGTCCCGCTGGGTCACCACCTGTTTCTCGAGGCTCTGTACGCGCGCCTTGAGATCGGCGTTCACTTCTTTCTGGAACTCTTGCTCGTTCTTCAGTTTCTGTAAAAGCAGTACCTATACTACTATTTGTAAATACGTTTTTTTTCTCAGCTACAAGCCGGTTCGCTCTGAAATTACGGGTACAAAACAAGTAATTACAGGGTGTGGTGGGAGTTTCATGCCTGTCTCTAACTTAGTAATGTTTAGTGAAGTGCGCATGATAAACAAGTTTGCATCACCCTGAAGCACTCTGGGCTTACCAGCCTTAAATTAATTATTCTTATTATTATCAAGCATTACTTCCCACAGCAGGGTAAAGGCCTCCCCTCCCTCATTCCACCTATCTCTATCCTGAGCTAGTTTTTACCAAGCAGTATATAATATATAGCCGACACCCGCCCGCTTCGCTGTGCGAAAATTTGTGATCTCATGTTCTTACTAAATACAAATTTTCATCAAGATCGGTCAAGCCGTTCTTGAGTTATAAGAGGACATACAGACAGACAGACAAAAATTTCAAAAATCGTAGAATTAGTGTCAGTGAGTCATAAAATGAATATTTATCCCAAAATTTGTGAAAAAAATTGCATGTACAGGCCACAGCCTACAGATTTATATAGTAGTAAAGATAGATAGATAGAAGATGTATAAGTAAGTAAGTAAACGACCTATAACTGTCTATACTGAAGATGTATATTATTTATGAATGCGGAACAACTGGCTGGTTTATCACGAACTCTTAGAAACTTAAAGTCTAGTAACTGAGATGGTTATAACATGTATGGATAGAAGCTTTAACATCTTTTAAGTCATTTATATGCCGGAACGTGGACCGGATTGCCTGTATGAGGGCAGCTGCCATGTTAAAGAATTAGATACAATATGGTTAGAAGTCATGCGGACTTAAAAAAGCCCTACCACCAACCAAACCAAGTAAGTACTCTAATCATTGTAACTATTCACACCACAAAGATTTTTAGAAGTAAGCAAGCATGTCTCCAATCTCCATACTTTATTAGGTTACTTCGGGGTGTTCGACTCGTAAATTGGGGCAAGCGCTACTAAATCGTGTGGTTTATCTTAAATTAAAAAAAACAAGGAACTCACCTCTTCATACAACTTTAAAGTGTCAATCTTATCTTGTTTCTCCTCCTCCAACAGCAAGGCGTACGTCTCCACCTTCTCTTTCAATATAGCTATCTCATTCTTCTGATCTTCTATCTCGCTTTGCGCATCCTCACCGCCTGAACTCTTCAGATTCTGATACTTGTACACCTCAAACTCTGCTTTCACCTTCTCCAGCTCTTCTCTACATTTCGTATGAACGTTTTCGTAGCCGTCGACTTTGAAAACCGTGGTGATGTCTATGGGGTTGCCGAGTTTGTCGTTCTCGACTATGAGCTCTTTCTTCAGTATGTGGATTTTGTCTATCAAAGTCTGTAGGTATTCGCTGTCGGCTAGTTTCTCGTTGTCCGTTTCGCTTTTAGACTGATTTTCGGCTGGAAGAGGAGAGTAATAATTTTATTAAATAAAAAAGTAGGTTAGGTTTGTTATTTTACTACGTTTGTATTGAATGAGCTAATAAATATATTTTTTATTAGCTCATTCAATACAAACGCAATGACAACCTACTTATGGTCTTAACAGCGTAAAGTGGTGGTTCCTTGAGCCTGACTGATCAAATCCAAACAACAAAAGGTATGTGACGGGCGAAGACCACCGAACCGACTCACTCGGTGTGTAGATGATATCGACAATTCGAGAGGCAATGTAACAGGCTGGCAGAGGCCATCAACATATGGAGGATAGAATAATAGAAGGCCTTTAGTCAGCAGCAGATAGATAGCATAGTGAATAACAGTTGTACTTGTAGGGACCATAACGTTTTGTGATGCGTGAGCATTCCCACCGCGTGGGGAGGCTAACAGCGGCGGTGGGACGTGAGTCGTATTCCGGGGCCCATTAGAGTCGCGCTATAACATTAAGTTAAAATAAAAGACAGTGTTATTTCTACAAAGACTTTATTATTTACCAACACCTAGGTTAACCCTAAATACTGAATCTGCTGGATGAGTTGCTGATCGTACTGATGGCTAACAGCTCTGCCTCCAGCAAACTTTACCTTAACAAGAATCTCCTGAAGAAATTACGCCGCAGAGTCCACAGCCTTTGTAGCGACAATATCCTTAAGCTGCTGGATGAGCTGCTTATTGTACTGGTGACTGGCAGCTCTGTCAGCCTCTCCTCCAGGCAAGCTAATCAATGACTCACCATAGTCCGCAGCTTTAGCCGCGATCCCGTCCATGAGCCGCCCGTTGAGCGCGTCCTGCAGCTGCTGTGTGAGCTGCTGGTCGCGGCGTCGTACTGCCCTATGGTGGTAGACAACTCCCCAAGCATTTTATCTAGGCGCACTCTACTTTAACCAAGTATTTTTGGCAGAGATTCTGCAGTCAATCAAAAATACGAGTACATTAACAGTCAAAGAGCACCGGTCTGACTCACTCGGTGTATGGAGGACATAGTCGTTGGAAGGCAATATAACAGGCTAGCACAGTACCTTACCATAAAATTGACGAGGGATTTTTGTCCGCGGACTTTTTTATCCGCTAAAATAGATCGCTTACAACTGTATCGAGTAACGCAAAAGAGAGATTAAAAGTACCGCGTACAAAAAGTCCCCCGAATAACCGCGGACATGCAGAGAGCGGACCGGACAAAAGTACGGGGGAGTCCCCGAAAAAAATAGAACTCGTGTGACTAGGCGAAGCAACGCACATAGCGGACTTTAGTCCGCGTTGTGCGTATAAGGGGATGGACCCAGTATTTTATTTTAAAATGTCTTCTCTTTTTCTTAAACTTCATGTAAATTGCAACACAACGTAACCTCTGAATATTTTTTCCATAGCGTGCACTTCTCTACATTTCCGGGCAACAAATGATCGCACACCGTGTGCGTTGAGTCCGCGGTAAATCCGCGGCGGACATTTTATTAGCGGTGCGTACTTTTTTCTCCGCCGCGGAGAAAAGTCCATCGTCTGCGCTGGCCTATATACTCAGTAAAAGGTAGGTGAGCCGCTGGATGAGCTGCTGAAACCAATCACCATTAGTCTGCAGCTATACCAGTGATCTAGTCTTAGATACTCCTGTCCATCACGTCCTGCAGCTGCTGGATGAACTCTAGTCGCATCTACCAGGCCTTGACTTAAACCAAAAAAGAAACAATTAAAGACTCACCATAGTCCGCAGCTTTAGCCGCGATCCCGTCCATGAGCCGCCCGTTGAGCGCGTCCTGCAGCTGCTGTATGAGCTGTTGGTCGCGGCGGCGACGCGCGTCGTACTGCCCCACGGTGGTAGACAACTCCGCTAACTTCCCTTCTAGCAGAGCGACGCGTTCCTCTTGGCGGGCGCACACTTTACGGGCGGACTCTTCCGCGCGGTTCGCTTTGATTTGCTCCTATAAAACCAATTTATAATAGAAATAATATTGCTCCAGACATTTTGTTTTTCATTGTCAGCGTTTAAACGTATTGCTTGTGATGCCAACTCTCTTAATTAGTCGCTTGGTCAAGTGACATAAAAAGGAGGGGCCAAAACCCACCACACCCACATAGACCTATCTATGGGCTGCGGGCGGGATTTTACAAAGTATTTCCTTTTTGTTCAGTTGACTATGACAGTGATAAGAATATGAGTGAGGTTTGACGCGATTACGTACCTCTATAAAATCAAAGATATGGCTCAGTGGTTTAGGGAAGGCCATTATCCAGCAGTAGACTATTACAGGCTGGTCTGATCACTATGGCGCAAGAGCAACCAGGCGTCTCCACCGTGCGAGGCTCTTGTACTACTATACTACATGCATACAAACATGGTTTCTGTTGCGTAGACAATTAGGCGTATAATACTACTTCCCTAATAGCAATGAACGGGCGTCTCCACCGTGCTCGCCTTCAGTAGTTACTTGTATAGTATACAAATATAGTTCCTATTGCGTAAGTGCTGAGGGGTGTAATCCTACTTGCATGATGGTATGGAGTGAGATTGCTTGAGCACCGCGTGTTTTAGCTGCAGGCGTACAAGCGGCACGGGCGTCACCACCATGCACGCCTTTAGTATACAAATATGGTTCCTATAGTCTTGGTGATGAGGTCTGAATTCCTACCTCTCTGATAGCGATGGAGTGAAATTGCTCGAATAGTGCGATTTTCTGTTGCAGGCGCACGAGAAGCGCGGGCGTCTCCACCGTTCGCGCCTCCAGTATTACTTCACCACCAGTGTTACTACATGCATTTAAATATGATTCCTATAGTCTTGGTAATGAGGTGTGTATTCCTACCTCTCTGACAGCGATGGAGTGAGATTGCTTGAGTAGTGCGAGTTACTATTGCAGGCGCACGAGTAGCGCGGGCGTCTCCATCATTCGCGCCTCCAGTATTACCACAGAATAATATACAAACAGAAAACGCACTTTCGACACAATTGCAATACAATATCAATCTTCGGTGCGCGCCAATACGGTCCAAAATAACTCTGCACCTGTACTCGTACCTAACTCTCAATGGCCGGGACAATCGAAAGTAAATCTTATATCTAAGGCGCTACGAGCGCGCGCCGCTGCATTCACAAAATCCTGCTTGGCAACCTTGACGTAACCCGGCTGCGTGTCGCTCATAGGGATGAATGCAAATATTGCAATATGAAGCGCTTGCGCCACGTAGCTTGCGGCACAGAATAATACGTAGGTACCTATAAATACTGTAAACACATACGCTTTTTCGTGGTTTGTTTGTTAATGATCAATAAAATACTACATTATTATGTAAGTAATACTTAACCACCAATTTAAGTAGGTGGTTCTACCTACCTATCTATTACCTACGGGGGGTGGGTACCTACGTATTAATACTCTAGCAGATACAACTACTTATGTATGGTTCCTATAGTCTTGGTGATGAGGTGTGTATACCCTACCCTACCTATATGTCCTACCTCTCTGATCGCGATGGAGTGAGATTGCTCAAGTAATGCGAGCTTCTGCTGCAGACGCACGAGTAGCGCGGGCGTCTCCACCGTGCGCGCCTCAGCCCGCTGCAGCCGGCGCTGCGACGCTTCTAGTGAGCTACTCAAATCGCGGACGCGCTTTTCTAGCTCAGCTTGAGACGCTGCAGAAATCAATTAAGGTTTTAATGGCAATAAAATAAAACATAGTACGACGATCCGTACGGAGAGTAAATACACTACGGATGATGTGACAGAAAGTGTTGGAGATAGTGGCAGCGTGTTATTCATGTTTTTGAAGTCAGTGAATAGACGGCAAAAGATGTAACAACAGTGACTAAAGAATGACAAAATACAATTATTTAAAAAAGCGAATATGGCTTGTTGGTGTCCTTAAAATGTTTGACGGCTAGTACAGTAACTTTTGACAATTGATTATGATTTAAAATATATAATGAAAATATGAAATAAAAATCCTTTAAATCATAACTATACTTTACCTTGAGTTTCTGTTGAATGAACAACTTTATCTTCTAATTTTTCCTTAGTTTTCCTTTCACTGTTTAATTTTATATGGAGTTCTCTGAAACACACAATTACAGACAGTAAGAAGAAACCTGCGAATCATAAGCTAAATAAATTTATTTACAATGTAACTCACTTCAACATTGCAGAATGATTGGCTCTCTCCTTCTCCCTCTCCTGTATCTCATATGCAATTTTAGCTTTGAGGTTATTAGCTTCCACGTAATGTTGTTGCACTAGTGCTTTGGTTTCTTCTCTCATTGCAGCAATTATGTTTTCATACTGTAACATAATCAGTGTATATTTTACATCATGCAGTGTTGAACAATATTATAAACAACCTAGTTGTGAAAATATGAGAGAAAGAATTGTGGAGACAATTGATACAAGCAGGATTTTAAGCCTCTTGGCAATTAAAGCTAAGTGCCATTGCCCATTGGGCTATTGTTGTTATGTGAAATTGTTGCAAATCATACTAATATTATAAAAAGGAAAGCTTTGTAATTTTGTATGTTTGTATGTTTGCAACGAATAAATTCAAAACCTACTTGACCGATTAAAAAAAATCTTTCACCATTAGAATGCTACATTAGCGCTGAGTAACATAGGCTATATTAAAAAAGAAATGTCCACCCGTGCGAAGCCGGGACGGGCCGCTAGTGTTTACATAATTTGCTTTCACTTATACATGTACAGACGCTTGCACATTGGTATATCCGACACTGTCAAATTTAATACATTTTCAACCATATGTCTGAGGCATAAAATTCAAAGCCTATTGACGAAATTCGACAGTTTGTGGTAGGTTGATGTGCAGACGTGTGCACATAAAGATCCTATACCAGGGATGGGAAAACTATGGCCCGCGGGTCATCTCCGGCCCGTGAATGATCGAAGTCCGGCCCGCGACCATCAAACAAACATTCAAATGCGTGTGTGTTTCAGAAAATGCATACCTATTAATATTTTTATTTCACAAAAAAATATTTATTTATTGAAAAAATACAGCAAAATATTCAATAGCCTGGCCAGTCATAGATTTTTTTTTTCTTTTTTTGTTATTTAATTTGCGATTGGTCGCCAAACCATAAGCGAATTGGTTGAAGGAAAAATGATGTCGGTCAATACCGCTCCTCCTAATTAAGTATGTGGCCTCTTAGATTTTGTTAGTAAATATTGTCACGCGAATGAAAAAGTTTGCCCATCCCTGTCCTATACCATCTTAGGTTGGCTAGAAAAGATTTCTTTTAGAGATAAGTCCACCTTTGTTCACCATTGTTTGTACATTGTTTTCTGTTTGTATGTCTTTTGTGCAATAAAAAGTATTAGTAAAAATGCTGAAATAAATTAAATTTTACAAGAGAAGGCTCATTGATTCAAGTCTCCTGAGAGTGAGTCTTCCAGTCCATTCTATTGTTACATGCATACCTACATATAATCACGCCTCTTTCCCGTAGGGGTAGGCAGGGACCACTTCTTTCCACTTGCTACGATCCATACATACTTGTTTCTATTGTTCTAATAAATTAATGGTCTTTCAGACCTACCTTGTCCCTGGTAACTTTCTTATCTGCCTGGAACGCTTCTTCCATACGAGCCTTTTCTGCAGATAATGTGGAGAGAGACACTGTGAGAGCTGCCACTGAATCATCTGGAACTACAAGTTTCGTTTTAGAGGTTTCACTTTTATACGCCACTAGCTGACCCGGCGGACTTTGTACCGCTTTGACAGTTTCTATGACAACAAAACAAACAAACAAATCGTATTTCTAATTATTTATCATTAAAAAAAAAAAAGTTAATGACGGTAATTGATAACATTGAATGGGCGCCTTTGGCTTTCAAAGTAAAAAGTAAATAGTGTTGGTTTTAGTTCGGCGGGCTGGTTAGAACCACAATAGCTCAATTGGAAGAGCACCTGACACGCCAGGCTGACACTGGAGATAGCTTAGCTAGAGAGGAGAAACCTATCAGATAAAAAAAATAAACAAAAAAAATAATAAAAAAATAAAAACGATCTAAAAGTGGAGATTTTAGAAAATAAAAAAGTGGCATTTTCTCCAAAACTATGAGACTTTTACTAGTCATGTTATTTTTATCTGATAGGTTTAAAACAAACTAAAAGTAGAGTTTTTAGAACATAAAAAATGTGATTTTCTCCAAAACTATGAAACTTTTACTAGAGTCATGTTATTTTTATCAGATAGGTTTATAGCTAAGCTATCTCCAGTGTCAGCCTGGGGTGCCATTTTTGGGATACCCTGTATTACTATTGCTATGCATTCATGAAAGATTTAAGTAGGTATAATATTCACACAGGTGGATTATCTAATTAGAGCTTTGCAGAAAGAGCAGAGCAGAGCTGTAAGCACCATTTTGAATTATTTTCATGAGATATTTTCTTATTAAATTTTAAGACATTTTTTACTATTTGTGAAATAGTTAATATAAAACTACCTACTGATTCAGATAGCAAAATTTATCAATAGCTGATTGGGCAGCTACAGTTTTTCCAGAGAAGGCTCAATATTCTCATCTAGCAGTAGTATTGTACTCAACAATGTTTTCAGCAATAATAGTCTCAGTATTCAGAGTAGTGGAAAAAGGTTTACATGTTATAATAATATACTGATAGCCTTAGAAAATTACCAACCTCCTTCTGTTGGTGCTTCACTTTTGTTTAAAGCTTTTAAACTAATTTCCAATGCTTCTTTCTCTTTAACCAGTCCCTTGTATGCAGCAACAACATCTGAAAAAACAATCCAAACTAATTAGTATAATTTTTAAGATAATTAACAGGTATTAATGTTTATTAACTTATACAAACTAATTAACTAATCACAGTTTATTCTATTAACACTAGTACGTACACTATTATCATGTACTTAAGCAACATATGGTAGAGTTTATAGCATAGTTTTAGATTTACCTCTAAGACGTGCTTCATATCTTTTTATTTGATCTGCTTGTTTTGTAATTGTCGATATAAGCTCTTGTTTGGAAAGGGATTCCATCTTATTATTTACACTTCCACTGGATAAACAATTTATACGAATTTGTAGAACTGTTTATAAAGTTCATTGAGAAAGTTCCGTTGCTAACAAAACATTACAACAAAACAATTATTGTAGCTCTCCTTTAAAAAATAGATATTGAATAATGTAATGCGTTCAATGAAATAATGATAAATTGACAACAAATGTTTTTAATTAATTAATACCTAAAAAATACGTAGGTACGAAAAGAAAACGAAAAATATCAATGTGATTGACGCGTTTGACGTTAACTTTTATCTGTCAGGTGCAGTTTCTTTTTTTAAGTGTAGTTTGTTCCATATGGAACCGGCTAAGGTCATAGACCATGCTGCCATGTCATCAATTTCTTAATTTCATTAGTATTATCTGTAATAAACTCTTTAATGATTAATTTCAGTTTGTTTTTATTATTCATATATTCATTCATATATGGGTTTTCATAGCAGAGAATGATCTCGGGCAACAAGCTTGAGGCTCGTACCAGCCAATGGCTAATGAGATCTGTTGATGTTGAAGAGCGAAGTTCGCTGAAGCTTATTATTATACTTACGAAAAAGTCGATGTAGGTACCTAAATTTTGAAAACGAATCTTATAATATAGTGCTGCAACGTCACCTTGGTGCTAGCTTGGTTACTCCAAAACTGTAGCAGTTGTGCTGTTTATGGTGACTGTGTTCAGAGGTATCTTTGTCACGATAAGTATTAATACAATAATAGCAAAACTTTATGACCCGCCTGAACTTAAATTCAGTGCAAATCACTCAGAAGGAGCATGGGGGCGCGAGTGCTGACTTGCCCGATTGTTTTTACAAGCACGACCTCTCATTTTGTGGACTTAAAGTTTGCACCAAAATATCCTACAGTTAATATTATTACTTAAATAAAAAAATAAATTTATATGACATTTTTACATTATAAAAAACAATTATAAACGATAATTTACGCACATACGGGCTTTAATTTAAAATAGATAAGATTAAGATTAGTTAAAAGTCATAAAATGTTAAATAATGAATCTTTACTTTACGAATTGTGTAAACATCTGTACAAATAATGCCATCAATTTTAGAAGGTTAGCGTCATGTATGGCGCGGCCGCTTTTTGATATTCATCTTAACTTGATCAGTTTATCACTGTATTTCGCTTCATTTACCATTTTTACTATAAATCTTTAAATAATAAGTGGATTGGGCTGAAATTTTTCAAATGGCTAGTTGAATGAAGGCACTAATTATTTGCTTGATAAGTGATTTGCTGGTCCATACCAAACTCATGTAAGCAACGATCAATATAACCTCACGGGCCAGTGACATTTAAAGTGCCTAACTCATTAACGACTTGCAGTAAGCTTTTAAGATTTTAATAGACGTTGTAGGGTATTATAAATAACGTACGAATCACCATCAAAAATAACCGATTATCCTTTTTCTTCAAAAAAATATATCTTCAGAACGGTGCATTTTTTCAAATTCTGCTTTTGCTGAAATTACGCACAAATTCATTACATTGTGTGTAAAAAAAATCATACTTGTGTGCCTTACCGTTCGCGAGATACAGCAACCACCCAAAAGTTACCCCAG
This sequence comes from Eudonia lacustrata, assembly GCA_947562085.1. Lineage (NCBI taxonomy): Eukaryota > Metazoa > Arthropoda > Insecta > Lepidoptera > Crambidae > Eudonia > Eudonia lacustrata. Next base: position 1,769,291 of record OX387317.1, on the reverse strand, counting down.
CGGTATTTTGAATAACTTCGGAATTATAAGACGCACAAATTTAAGACTAAAACGCACATTTACAGCGCCCCAAGATCTATCTTCTTGGGTACTTTTTTTTTTGATAAGTCCACCGGAAAAAAAATGTGCCGCTGGGGTAACGTTACCCCAGCGGCATCTGTTTTTCGAGAATATCTCAAAAACTACTGGACGCACAAATTTAAGATTTCGTGCTTTTCGATTTTCAAGAATCCAAGAAATTCGACAACATTCCGCTGGGGTAACGCACGCAGGCTCTCTGGCTGGTTAGAAGAACGCTCGCTCTCTCATGTATCTCTCTTTCTGATGAGAGCTGCCGATGTAATACTATGATTACCTATACCCATGATTTTCTAGTTCTAGTAGGGCACCCGCGGGTCCCCGCGGCTTGTTCCAACTGCTGGACGCAGCGGACCCTTACATATTAAATAAGATACCTACGAATTTAGTCGTGGTTATTTCACTTACTGTAATGATTAGCTCTAAATACCTAGGTAATTACTTAGTTGAGTAATACTACTTAAGGACTTATGTATTTACTTACCTTTAATACGCACAAGTATTATTTTAGCATGACGATTTGCGTGTCGCATCGCATCGCACCCTCTGCAGTATCCGTCCGAGGTTCCACAATTATTATTACCTACTTACTTATAAAAAATTAGGGTAAAGGAATGGACGCTTGGCCAACATGTCGTCTGTTCATTTTGGCACATTCATTTGGTCAAATGTCCAAGAATCTTATTAGAACTTATTAAATAGGTAGGTAGGTAAGTATGATAAGTTCTAATAAGATTCTTGCTTATTTACTATTACTTATTAGGTACCTATCCTAGTCCTTATGGATTTATATTCGAAAAAAAATATTATTATTATCAATTTCAGTGACAAAAATAAGTTACCAGTGTCAATTCAATAGGTATTCAATTTCTTGTTAGATGGCTTTCGCTATGGTTTAGCCAGTGTCTAGTTTTAAGGCAGGTTAGGTACCTAGGTAGGTACCTATTAGTTTTTTGTATTTGTACGTAACTCTGCTTAAAACTTTAATAAGCGTTGTGCTCTTGATTATGAGACAAAGAAGCACAACTCCTCGGCATAAAGACCGCTGGGACTCACCAATGCTGAAACATTGGGTGCGACTACACACCGTCCTCTAACGCTGGGTGGTCGTATCCAGTGCGCCAAGCTCATTTAAAAGTGCATTTTAATTTTTGTCATGTAACTAACATTAGTGTATAAGGTCTATTGTAATTACTAACAATCTATGGAATTATTCTGAAATAAATACTTATTATTATTATTATTATAAAGGAAGCAAACTCAAAGAAACTTGAAAATTCGGCATAAGGGTAATTGTTGTATGATATTTCAGTAAAGTCGACAAACAGGGAAAGTCGGCACAAGGTTCAGCACAGCACTCACGTAGATACCTAGGCTTGAGAATTTAGTTACCGGTTAAAAAATCGCTCCCCCGCCCCGAAACGATAATTTGTATTAGTTTTGTCACAACAAACCTTTTTAGATCTTAGATCCAGTCAATTGGGCTTTATTCGCCTAAATAATAAAAAAAATAACTGCATAGGAAGGAAATAATAGAAAGAATATTTACTATTGGTAGGATATAGAACCAATAGAATAATATACACACCAACACGGCGTTCAAGATTAAATTGATAGGAAACTGTTCTTAATAGAAAAAAACAGCGTTAGCGACGACAATGGTCTTATCAACTAAAAAAAGACAATCTAACTCCTACCTACCAAAAAATCGAAACGATCAATGGTCTCAGAAGTACACAATGAGTTCAATGAACTCCCGCAGAAGGGTGACAGGGGTTCGGAGCGATTCCATCCCTCGTAAAATGTAGCTTGATCAAATTGTACGCCCCTAAAGTAGGACATTCCGCTCGCTCGCCACGCAGTGGCAGTTTTAATTAGATGTTACATGTAGCAAAATGATATGCCTGCTTGACTATGCTAGTGGCGCTTTCTCTCTTTCGGCGCTTTGGTGTAACTAGTAGGTAATTGAAGTTGTGTTTTGTTTACTATCCGTATTCATTCGATTACGTTTACGAAAACGAAAATTAGTATGGCATTGAAGCAGCGCCTCCTGGCAGCATACGAAAGGAGTTAACGTTTTGCCATACAAATTCTCGTTTTCGTTAACGTGATCGAATGGCGAATGAAACTCACTTGGCACCCTGATCTGCTTTCTATGCACCCAATGACTCTAAATCTTTGAAATTCACTGATATGGGCTTATAATCATTACTTGTTTGTTATGTATTCTGTTAGAAGCACGGGGCGCTCGAAATCACCAATCTTGAGAGGATAGGGAAGATGTTTACCAAAAGTTCATTCGCTTGGGGTTAATGTGGTTACATAACATGCTGGAGTTACGTAGTCTTTATCTCTAGCTGAATCTGAAATTATCCTTTCTTATTTAGCCACACATTATCAACCGTATTTGAATTACCTATACGCTGTTAGGTACCTAAGTACTTTCTTAATTTCCTAACGAAAAGTTTGGATTTATTTCGACCTACTTAACGCTAAAGTCTTTGGACTGTATACAGGAAATGTTAAGTGTAAAGGGTGAAGATAAATAAAAGATTTTTATAGGTATATTATTGCTAATGTCAATATTTAATGTCTATCAATATTCCCTACCAGATTACATACATTCGTTGACATTATTTCAAAATTAAATGTAAGTAAGCCAAACGTTTCCTCATACATTTATCGGCGATTTGTACTCTGTCTTAAATATCTCTAGCTACATCCTAGGCCAAACCCTTACAATACCCAAACCTGCCCAAAATAAAACAAACGAAAAAAAAACAATAATTAAAATCAAATCGTTAAATGTGGTTAAATAAGTAAACACTAAAGAGCCAAGAGATGTTAGTTTTTAAAAGATTAAATTAACTGAAACTACACTAACACAAAATTACCACATCTTAGAACACAAAATACTAAGTAAACAAAACAATTAAAGGGACAGGTGTGTATTGGTGTCAAATGTTATCTTTCGGTGGAGGATCACGTATTACGTTTCTGGGACGACACAACACAAAGTATTACTAAAACAGGATGCTCTGAACCTTTCGTGCATGCATGCGGCAAAAGCATGCACCTTAATGCACGTGCTTAAGGGGGTGCCGCGCGGAATTTCGAAAATTTACGTGCTTTTAAGTCATTGGTGCTAGGCGCTGAATAGGTCATATACATTAAAAGGACCAGTGTAGGTTAGCTTTGATCCTTTCACAAGGCCATTGTTTTCTTGGAATTTGAAACAAATACCCAGAAACTGCATGAACAATACGTAAAAGTAATGATATCTAAAAACTCATTTCTTCAGAAACTTTGTAAATATAGCACATGAAACAATAATCCGACATCAAAATGTTTATATTGATATTCCGCAGGCCACTGTTGTCTAATTTTTCATATAAAAAATATGAATATGAAAATATTAATATAATTTATTATATTTTACCCAAACGCCTATGATTTTACGAAAGTAAACTTTGCTCCAATTAAATCACCAGCCTTCTCTGTACAGTTATTAGTGTGCGTGCGTATTCATGTTCAATTCATCATCAATCAAGCAATCATATTCATCCACGCGCCCGCCGATCGCTAGCTTTATGCCTCGTCCGTGCGGCACCCTCTTAAAAGTTTTACTATAGAAAATAGGTAGGTCGTAAGGTGCGCTTCAGGTGCCTACATGAAGCGACCGAAATATTAATGTAGGTAATTTATATAAAAAGGCGGAAGGAAAAGGATTTACAAGTTTGAAGACAGAAGATTGTTTTTCTTAATGTAAAAAATTGCTAAAATTTTGACGCAACTTTAGCACCTTATGGTTGAGATTTATGAGTACTTATAATAAAAATATATTCAGTGTATTAAAGACGAAGAGATTCAGAGCAGTCTTGCATAGAGATTTATCTTTACCTTTGACTAGTTTTGATACACACCATTTGTATTGTTATTTATGCATGTATTGTGTACTATACAATGGTACATTACATTTATGTTAACCAAACACCACACCAACATAATTTAAACTCAAAATTCTAAATGTCTAGGTACATTTAAATTAGAGAACACAGTTTTATAAATACTTAAATGTAGGTACTTAAAGAGTTTAATCTTGCGCAAAATTATAACTGACTAGTTTCGCATAGTTAAGTACTTTTAATAAATAATAATAATTAATCTTATTGAAACATTTATCCTTATCAGTATCATAGAAATTAAACATATAGGTACTTATTCAAAATGCATCATACAAGCCCAACTATTTTGAGAATCCCTTACCAGTGTATGTTCATGATATGCATTATCTATGAATATTTAGCTATGAATGTAGTTATACAAACTACTAAATATCTGGAACAATACAAATCATGAGATAGGTATATGTTCATTATTGAGTAAGATAATGTTACCGATCCAACTAATTTTGAACTTACACTAAATGTTCAATATATTAATATAACATCAAATGAAATCTATATATCTATAATGATTATAATAAATTACAGTGAATTGAAAAGTTACTTAAATTTAATAATAAATAGATATTATGATTATACAAATTAATAATTAGAGACAATATCATGATGTGAAAGTCAAACTGTCAATTCTTCCTCAATATCATCTGCTCATAAAATGTATATTTATTTTATAATTGTATACCAACCACAGGTCAGTAATATTTAAAGTGACATAATTATGATCACTTAAAAAGATTTTATAAATAGCTTCTCTCTAAAAAGCTTCAATTTGACTTCCACGGAATACACTAGTCATTATGTTCATACATCAGATTATCAAGTTTAGTCACAATTACAAAATTTAGTCGAATAAAATGTTGATCAATAACTAATTAGTTGTTAAGTCATGGTCCTTACATTTCGTAATTTTGTTTGAGATTACTATTCTGCATAGACAAAGATTGAATTTTCTTACTAACATTATATTAGTGTTTATCAATAATGAGAAATAAATAACATGGATTATGAGACATTACAACATGAATAGTTATATAAAATGACTAACTAATGCTCTAATATATATTATTCATTTAAGTATTAACATCTTTGTGCATTTTGTTAATATTGGAATTATTTTCAGTTATATTTAATTTTTATAAAAGGAGGCAAACGAGCAGGCACGTCGCCTGATGGAGAGTAATCACCGCCACCCATGGACACCCGCAAAACCAGAGGAATTGCAGACGTGTTGCCGGCCTTTAAATATATCATCAATATACTGATGAATTAATTATCATTCATTAACATGTTAATGAAACCATGAACCTATGGAAATGTTAGATTAAAATTTATAAAAAGTCATTATTACTTATCAGGTGAATTAGTATTCAGTCATAACTTCGTTTCTGTTATCTTTGGTAGGCGCAAAAACTACAGGTGAATGAATAATTTATTATTGCAACATCTTAAAAGATGCCATTGATTGGGAATCATTGCACAGGCTTTTTGTATAAATATAATTATGTAACTTTTTAATATACTTTTACTTTAAGCAAATAGTATTATATTGCACTGTCTTAAGATTTAGTTATATTGTTATTGCCTGCAGTACCATAGACTCTTGTTGGCATTGTTAATTTCTAATTGAGATTTAATGATTATTAATATTAGTATAAAAATACAAATTACAATTATCTACATAAAATCAACCAGTAGATTTCTAATTTTGTATTTTCATAAGTTTTTTCCTTATACTCTCAATCAGAAATGAACATAATAGTTTATTTATACAGTAAATAAAAGAATGTTTCTTTTAAATTTTCTAAATAGATGTTGGAAAATAAATTTTACTAAATATCTTTTACTTAACTTAAAATGAATCCATAATAACTGATCTTAGCTTTTAAGATGGGTCTTGTCATTTTGTATATAAAAAATAATAATAATTGCAATGCATTATAAGGAAGTATTTCTTTGTAAGTAAAGGTACATGTCAATCTATATCTGAATAGCTTTTCAACATTATTTAAAATGCACATGGAGATGGCAAAGTATGCCAAATGTGACAAATCATGTCTAATTCTAGAATATCCACATTAGGCTGGCCTTCTCACAGGCTCATGTAAATATTACAAACTTCTGACACAAAATACAGTTTACAGATCATAATATCACGGTTGCATTTCAGTGTACTCTGGTAAAATACAATTCATAGTATTTGTTGGACGACAATTAAGTCAAAAATATTGAGATGTAAGTGATTCTGGAAGTGTTAATGGCAAATTCTGCTGTTTCATTTTGTACTTGCTTGCACTGAACACTGCTTCAAACTGTTGTGTCATGATTTGCATCAGTCATATTCACTACTCAGTTCTAGGATTAATCAATATTGATGCAATACCATGACAGCTTAATGATCAACATTTTTTTGTATTAGCTATGAATTTATTGACTAGATGTTGATTAACTTAAGATTTACTCTTGTTAGTTTTGAAGCTGACCTGCAGAACTTGGCCATTCAGCGAGTATCCATTCAAGGATTGGATTGCAACAACAGCCTCGTCATAGTTGGTCATTGTTACAAAACCATACCCTTTGCATTTGTTGGTTGTAGGATCTCTTATAATTTTAACACTTTGGACGGCACCAAATGGGCCAAAGAGCTGCCAAAGAATGCTCTCTTCTGTGTCAGCTCCGATGTTGTAAACGAAGATACACCAACCTGAACCACCTAAAGCATTACCTTGGATGAGAGGGTCAGCCAACGGAGAAAATCTTTGGAGGCCTTTGTTGATGGCGAGAAGAGCTTTTCCTGCGGGTCCCACGAAGCGACGCCCAGCAGTGGGCGCCAAATACGCTGCTAGGGGAGCTAATGCCTTGTTCTGATTACTGGGATTGTTGGCACATTTCACAGTCATGGGGCCGGTACCGCCAGGGGGTACAGTGCCGTTCAACTCACGTATAGCTGCTTCTGCCTCACAACGTTGGTCGTAGCGGATGAAAGCGACGCCCCGAGAAGGTCCCTGTAGAGACTGATCTTCACCACCCACTTGTAGTAAGTGGCCAACATTCACGTTCTCGTGGAGAATGCGGGAGCTGATGATTGTTCCGAATGGACAGAACAGCTTCTCCAACTCTTGCTGCGTCATGTGCTTCGGGAGACCAGACACGTAGAGGTTGGCGCCTTTGATCGCGTCGGAACTAGGTCGGGCGTACGATACTTTGATGATTTTGTTCTGCAATCTCAAGCCGTTCAATGTGTTCACTGCTTTCTCGGCGTCTTCAGCTTTATGGTAATTGACGAAAGCGTAGCCCAAGCTTTGCCCATTCAGGATGTGATCAGGAAACACTGTCACTTTGTCTCTAATTAGCTTGCAACTTTCTACTTCGCCGACGCTGGAGAACAACGATCGTATCTCTTCCTGAGTCATCGTTTGTGGTAAATAGTTAACTATGAGGTTAGTCTTTGACTCATTATTGCTAGGTTGAACCTTGCTACCATTTTGCGTGGGCTGGTTCGCGTTTACTGTGTCAAGTGAATTTGCCATCATTTTCGCTTATTTTAAGTTAACACCGAATTAGGAAAAATGTCACTAGATATGTGGATTATTGTTTCAATTGTAATAAATTCCAATTAGATCGTAGATTCTTCGATATCTATAATAACACCACTTCGCGTTGGTTGAAAGCATATGCAAGGCAAGAAAATCAATAAGATGCTGTTCACTCCAGTACTTATCCTGTTTTCGGTGCCACGGCACCTAATGTTTTGAATCAGAGTATGATCAGAAACACAAATTAACGTTAGTTTATTAGATCTTGGAGAATACGAAAGCAAAGTGAAAAGGAAATCAACCAAAAATCTATGCGACTTGCGACCTATTCTCGTAAATTCATTTCTTTCACTTCACTTTCTTTTTTAAAATGTTGCCATAATAGAAATTGGCTACCCTACCCAGGCGTGGTCAAGTAAATTATGGTAAAAATACCTAGAGTTATGTATGAGTTGATAATGTAAATTTTGTGATAAAACCTTTAAGTTTATATTTATTATACTAGTATCATTATATTTGGCTCTTCATTTCAATGAATAATTGCAATGCATTATAAGGAAGTAGAAGGAAGTTCTTTGTAAGTAAAGGTACATGTCAATCTATATCTGAATAGCTTTTCAACATTATTTAAAATGCACATGAAGATGACAAGGTATGCCAAATGTGACAAATCATGTCTAATTCTAGTATATCCACATTAGGCTGGCCTTCTCACAGGCTCATGTAAATATTACAAACTAATCTTATTGTTCCTAAAAAAGACAGTGTTATTAACCGTGGACAGGACACGCACGTGGCTAGACGGAAAGACGGCAGATGGACACGGTCGGCCAAGAGATGCTCGTCGAACGGTAGGCAGACCTCCAGTTCGGTGGTCGGACGACCTAGTCCGGGTTGCGAGCAGGAGATGGATAAGGATGGCGCATGCATGACCGACCGTAAAGTGTGGCGTGCGAGGGAAGAGGCCTATGCCCTGCAGTGGGCGGAAGTGGGCTGATGATGATAATGATGATGACTAACCAAAACAATTCAAAATCTTTAGTGTCTTGTTCATTTCATGGTTACAGAGAGACTGCTGCTTTTTTCTGTTGTAACTTTTATAAGTGATCGGGACTACCTATTTTTTATAAGATGGGAAGATCTTTTTAACTGACTGATATGCTTTAATCAGATTGTGATATATTTTTTCTAATCTATTCATAAGTTTATCGTATTTATCGTTAATTAGTACCTAATAGAACCGCAATAAAGTTTAGCTTAGAATCAACATTTATTGTTTTGATGCTAGTTTTTGGCAGCTGTAAAATAGTGTAATGTATAACCAAAATTTAGTTAAATAATTTATTTGCTGTCTGAAAGAACAAGTTTTTAAGATTTATTTACATTTTACCTACAATATTGCCAAGATTTGTTTTACTTGCAACACCAACCTCAGACCAACCAACATTAAAAATCCATAGTTCTTCAGTCATACCAACATACTAAAAAAAGTTGGAGTAGAACATTTGCAAAGTGGGTTTAAAATATTGGCATCCGGAATCTGCGCACAAAAATAATACTATGTTATTTTGATAATAGTATTTATATAATTTTAAAATTCTACTAAGTAATCATAGGAAATATTATCAAAAATACATTATTCTTTTTAATACTTAGTAAGTAGCCTAGATTTTCCTAATTAAAATTAAAATAATAGTAAGAATAGAATCACATTTTGAAAGTTGGATACAATATTAATCTAATTGTTATATCTCTTAGATAATAATAGGTATTTATTTGACTTCTGAAAAACAACATTACGATAAACATTGTAGTATATAGTGTACAGTGACATCTATCAGATTTTTTTAAAACCTAACTGCGTAATTCGTTTGATTGGCCACAGATGGCGTTAAGATGAGCCTTTGAGATAAATAAAAAATAATACATTTTGTTTGTATTTATTTATTATTTTATTTATTAGTTTTCTCTTTGACTTTTCGTTTGCGTTTTATCGTATTCTTTAAAGTATAGGTAGTTTTAATTATTAAACTAGCATTTTTTAGAAAGCAATTGACCACATTAATAATTGAAAAGTAGGAAACAAAATGTACCCGAACTAGGAATTGAACCAAGGACCTCCGGATAGCACTACCGCACCGCAGCGTCAAAGTTTTTATATATATTTTTTTGATTTATTGTTTATAGTGTGTCAAAAAACCGACCAAGTGCGAGTCGGACTCGCGCACGAAGGGTTCCGTGCCATTAGGTATCTTAAATATTTCAAGTTTCTTTCTACCTGTTATCGTTAATAAGATCGATTTTTTTTTATCGTTTGTTGTATGGGAGCCCCCCTTAAATATTTGTTTTATTTTAATTTAATTATTTATTTTTAAAGTCAATATTAGAACTCTATATTCTGTGAATATTTCAAGCGTCTACCTGTTGCCGTTATCAATATCGAGCAAAAACGAGCAAGAAAATAAAGTTTGTTGTATGGTTTAATTTGTTGTTATAGCGGCAAAATAAATATATCATCTGTGAAAATTTCAACTGTCTAACTATCAATGTTCATGAGATACAGCCTGGTGACAGACGGACAGACAGACAGACAGGCGGACGGACAGCGGAGTCTTAGTAATAGATACTATTACTTATTCTGTGGTAATAGGGTCCCGTTTTACCCTTTGGGTACGGAACCTTGAAAAGGTTACCTTGTGTCAATGCCATTGGTAAGACCCGTCGCAAAAGTAATGACAAGTTTGAAGCCTTTGTCTGCGGGGCATTGTACCATAAGACTGAAGGGGTTTTCACCCGAGTTCTTTCCGTAATAACACGTGTTGTGAGACTCCATTTTAATTTCTATCTACCATACAATCGTACCCTTACTACTAATAATAATAAAAAACTTGAAATTGGCTAAATGCTAAACGCGAAGCCATTAATTAAGATAAGTAATTAATTGGTTATGCCGCAACAGGGATGGGGAAATAGATTTAGAGATGGGGCCATATTAAATAATTATAACATTTCTGCGGGCCAAGGAGCATTTATTCTGAGACAAATAGATAACAAATTCATCATTAGCTCATTTTATGTCCCCACTGCTGGGGCCTGAGCCTTCCCTATGGATGGATGGGGGAACGGGCCATACTTGGATTGGTGATTGTTAATGACTGCTACGGGACCAAAACGGCTATACGTGCCTTCCGAAGCATGGAGGAGATCGAGATGATACATTTTTGGTCACCCATCCGATGACCGGCTTTTGCGAAAGTTGCTTACTGCACTGCTGGTTGCACTCGCAGACCGGGCACGTTAACCACTGCGCCATCTAATCCTTTAATAAATCTATTGTTTTTTTAATTTTAATTAGATGGCGGGTTACAATCGCGGACCGGATTGCATCTTGTCGCGGGCCGGACTTGGAACGCGGGCCGCCATTTCCCCCTGTACGAAAAGATAGGGAGTTTTTTTGGTGAAAATTTGCTGATTGCCACGGCATGTTCAGCTTCACCGGGCTTTTTAAAATCGAGGACACTGCATTAGGTTAGTTTTAAACAAATGCGCTGGAGCAACGCATTTATAGACAACTTCTTACGGAGACGGACACGCAATCTAGCATCGTAACGCAACACCTCAGCAACGAGGAGCTCGATGGCGCAATTGGTTAACGCGCCCGGTCTGCGAGTGCTTAGGTTAGGCAACTTTCGCAAAGGCCGGTCATCGGATGGGTTACCAAAAATGTATCGTCTTGAGCTCCTCCGTGCTTCGGATGGCACGTAAAGCCGTTGGTCCCGGCTGCATTAGCAGTCGTTAACAACGCACCAATCCGCACTGGGCCCGCGTTGTGGTTTATGCCCGTTCTCCCTATCCGTCCATAGGGAAGGCTCGTGGCCCAGCAGTGGGGACATAAAATGAGCTGATGATGATGATGATGATGATGAACGCAACAGCTGCGCTCTCCAACTGGTTTGAGATGGGCCAAGATTCCGTGTCCGTGTCCGTGTGTTGATTTATGTGTGCGTTGCTCAGTCGCGGTATTTAATACGCGCCCCGCCTCGCACGAGTGAACATTTTTTTTAATATAACCTATGTTACTCAACACTAATGTAGCATTCTAATGGTGGAAGAGTTTTTTAAATCGGTCCAGTAGTTTTTGAGTTTATTCGTTACAAACATACATACATACATACAAAAATACAAAGCTTTCCTCTTTATAATATTAGTATAGATATACCCACCTGCTTACCTTCTAGGCTGGAGTCTCTTTATTTACGATTGTTAGGGTTGTTGAGGATGTGGTTATGAGGAAGAGGAAGGGGAAGAGGAATTGTATAGTACAAAAAAGAGGATGCGGATGAGGATGCGGAAAATTTATTTATGAGGAAGAGGATGCGGATGAGGAAGAGAAAGAAAAAGAAAGTATGATGAAACAGGTACATTATTAAGTGTATTTCATCACACTCTCCGTTTTTCTTTTAGATATTAATAAAAACAAAGTAGGTATCTAGGTAGTATTTACTTGAGAACTCCTACCTAATTTCATAGAAATCAAAATTAACAAAAACTCTTTTTAATCAAAACTAACAAAATCTCGTAATGTTATCGAAACAAATTACCTCTTAATAATCAAAGTTAACAATTGGTAGGTTTAATTTAATAAAAATTAATTTTGACGCTGTTTCTCCTGACAAGCGATTTCTCAACTCGTCATAAACCAATCCAGCGTTACTAAAAAGGCGCTCGCTTGGGACACTTGACGGAGGAGCAGATAGGTATTGCCGAACAGCTCCATAAAGTTCATAATATTTCGGATTATTTTTCCACCATAAAATGCTATCTTCTTCAATATTTATTCTTTTCTCCTTAGCATAATGATTTAGCAGCGACTTCAGTACTGCGACTTTATCTATATTTTCTATTTCTTCGTTGTCGTCACTATTAGGTTCTGAAGCTAGCATTTCAGCTAACATTAAATTTACAAAATTTTCTTTTGTGACAGTGGCTGTGGGCCTAGTTGAAGCTCCTGTTACTCCAGAACTTGTAGATGGTTGACTGTTACTTTTATTAGGATCTTCATCCGTGAAGACGTCATCAACTGGGCCTTGATTTTGTAGACTCCTGATCAGTTCTGACTCAATGCGTTCTTTTGTAAATTCATTAAAAAAAATTGTCTTATATTTTGGATTCAAATATGTTGATATAGCATATAGGTCGTTGTTATGAAGATCTCTGAATCGGTTGCTCATTTCATCATATAGTTTTTTAATGATAATTTTGCATTCTTGATCATAATCTTCCCTCAAAAAATTCTGCATGGTACATGTTAAGACATGGATGAGTGGGATTACGGATGAGATACATGCATCAGTACTGCTCATCGAATTTGTGACTTCTTCAAAAGGCTTTAAAACCTTTGCGCAACTCTCAAGTTGTAGCCAATCATATGGTGTAAGTTGCGGCAAATTTGAGTGTTGCGATGTGTAAAGTACGATAGCATTCTTTATCTCCGTAAGACGCTCTATCATATGAAACATGCTGTTCCACCGTGTGGGGCATTCCTGGATGACAGAAAGCTGACGAAGGCCCAGACGTTCTTGAAAGTCATTTAATTCTTTTTGAGCTGTTATGGAGTGATTAAAGTGGGTTGCAATCTGCTTACATTTAGCCAACAACGTCGATACATATTCATTACACGCAAATGCAGCTTGTACACATAAATGCAATTGATGTAACATGCAATCAATATCATTGATTTGTGTCGCTCTTGCAGCTCTCCTCATATTAGATCCACCATCTCGTATCATCACATGCAGCCTCTGACGGGGAATCTCCCATTCCTCTCGTATTTCGTCCAGTTTTTGCGCTATCAGATCACACGTGTGTTGTTCATCAAGTGTTACACATTTAAGAACTAAATACACTCTTTTGAAGTCATTGTCAATCCCATGAACTGTGAAACTTAGCAGACCAGCTCCAGGCTCTGACCATATAACTGTAGTGAAAGACACGTATTGCAAATTTTTTATCAAGCTCATAATCTTTTCTCTTAGTTTAGGATACATATAATTACACAAATGTGATGTGTACCATAGTCGTCCTTTTAATTTGTATTGTGGCTGTGCGGCATGAACAAATCGTCTAAACCCAATTCCTTCTACAAAACTAAAAGGCAAATCTTGAATAGCTAACATTTCACAAATGAGATTATCTAGCTCGTGGCTTCTTTCATGAGATATGTCCCAGAACTGGTTCTTCATTATTGCCTCCTGTAAAGTAGCTTGCTTTTTGACCGCTTGAAGCGGAGTTTCTTCTGTATTTTTGCGTTTTTTTTCTGCTTCGGCTTGTTTTAATGCAGAATCACATTTCTCGTACTCCGCGTATTCCATTTTATGGCGTGACTGAAGATGGCTGCGTAGTCCCGAGGTGCCGCGGCCTTTTCTTGAATAGGTTTGGCTACACACCTTACAACGCACAGTCTCATCGTCCACTTCATTAAAATATGTCCATAAAGCACTGCACTTCGGTCGCATTTCAAAAAAACTGTTCTAGTACCTACTAACTGATTAATAATTAATTACGCAAACAGGAGCGCGATGCCTACGCGGAACGCGTGTAAATAAAAATGTTAGCTGTGACCTGTAGGAACAAGCAATGACGAGCGGGCGGGAAGGGGCGGACCGTTCGCTGCACCCGACGCCGGCCGCCGCGCCGGTCGGAGATTTCGCGCGCAATTTCAATTCCTCCTTAATTCCTCTTAATTTATGAGGAAGCGATAGCGGAAGAGGAATTTTTAACTTTCATTTATGGGGAAGCGATAGCGGTAGAGGAACTGCGGAACTTCTGCAACATGTGGAAGCGGAAGGGGAATCCTCATCAATCCTAGATTGTACTGAGCTCTCAAATGGATGGACCGATTTTATAGCGGTTCAAATAATTTATTACCTATTGAAAGTAGCTCGTTAGTAAATCAAATTATTCCATCGCTACGTTTAATGGCTTTTGCTCCAGAAGGCGAGCAAGGTAAGCCGTCGTCGGTCCTGGACGACGACGAACTAAAGAGACCCGAGACTTTGAAACAGTTCGATCGCAGCTGTTGTGCGATTCCGAGTCCGTGAGAGGTTGTCTATGTGTGCGTTAACCTGTCCGTCTGCAAAAGCAGTTTAAAATAACTTCTATATTCATAGGTAGCCTGTCAATACAGTGAAATTAGTTACGTTTTGTTATTTAACTGAGTAATGTTATGATTATCAGTAACTCACAGTGTTATTAGCTGCAGTAGAATCGTCTGTGGAGATTTTTGCATCATCCATCACCAACATCAAATTCAGTGTCCCGTACAGCGTTTTGAGTTGAGTCGTTTGGCTCAGTATTCTTAATTTCAGGGTTCTAGAAAAATACTTTTAAAACATTATTACAAAGTATACAGTTTAGATCTTTTATTCTTAAACATATAAAAAAATGAAACTATAGATATAGCGTTACTTTGCAGATGTCCATGAGAAAAACACAAAGAAATTTTTTTTGCCATTCTATTACCTTAATACAAGAGGTACAAAAAACAAATACGTACATTGCATTGCTGTTGTAGCCAATTTTTTAAGGTGGAAACATACTACTAAAACGCGACGCGACACCACGTTTCGACACCCGATGTGCACCGTGCACATTACCAACACGCTACGTGATGCTACAACACGCTTCGCTAGTGTCATAGTATCCTGAAGGACGTAAGTGACAAAAAATATCTTAATACCAGGAATGTTCTCGAATGACTGACGCGTGGCGTCGGGTGTTAACTAGAAACACACTGCGTGCCAAGCGTCGGGTGGCGTGTGTACCCTCTCTCCCGGCAACACGCCGATCTAGATCAATTGGATTTTGCCGCGTGGGAGTGCGTGTCATCACATGGTGTGTTTTCTATATGCAACTGACCATAATAAATGTATGGGATTGATTAGTACTGACACGCGTCGGATGACGTGACGTGGCGTCACGTTTTAATAGTATGTTTCCACCTTTACAGTATATATTCGATACCAGAAGTAACAATTAACGTAAGGGACATTTTGGCCAAAATGAGTTTTATATATTACTTATTAGGATTCAGAATTTCCCGCTCTATCGATTGGTATACTTAGAATTGCTCTATTGTTCAAAAATGTCCCTTACGTTAGCCATTTTCAGGCAATCTAGAATGTGTTTTGCAAAAATATTTGATTATTATTCACTTACATTAAACACCACTAAAATTATCCTTTACAGTAAATTAACGTATATTTTTCGGAAGCTTCTAGCAGCTTACATTATTTTTCATAATTTATTTTTTATTTACACCTTACATTTCAGTAACGTAAGAAGCATGTTATCATTTATTTTTAATGTAAGGGACATGCTATCTTTGAAACTACTAAGTTTTATGAAACTTAACAACAATGATAAGAAAGAAAAGATAAAGCTAAGAAACTTTGTCCTGTACGTCAATAAAATCGGATAAAACGCAGTAAAGTTACAGACAGATATCGAAAAAAAAAAGTTTTTTGGCTCTCCTGTAAAATCGTTGTTTGTCCCTTACATTAAATGATACTTCCGGTATCATTATGATGTGTAATAGGCAATTTGAACATTATATTCTGAAAATACCGGCCAAGTGCGTGTAGCGCGCCGTGAGTGACACGCAGTGTAGGGTCCGTTCCGTAGCCCATCTCAATAATGCGGAGTCTGAGAAGAGGGCTTTTATGAACATTTATTTAACGATGGCACATATAGGTACTTAAATGTAGATACTACCGGTATCACACACCTGACAACGTTATTTTGGTTATTATTGTTCCCAATGAGGAATTTGTACTGCGCCAAGTACATTTCATAAGTTGGTTGATTGTTACACGTAAACTTGTAAAGCCTACTTAGCTGTGATAGTTTTCCTTTAAACTTCGTTGCACTATAGGGGTTCCTTGTTGACTACGGAACCCTAAAAATGGGTCAGGTATTATTTGAAATGATTTTTCATAACAAAGAATAATTATTTTAAATGAAAATTATATTTAATTTAATTGACACTAAGAGTAATGCAATACCGCGTGCTCATTTGTCACTGCGCGCCATTTGACTTCCTGTTACACACTTCCGTCCCATTTCACGAAATCATCAATCAATTTCAAGAAAGCAAGAGGAAAGATGTTACACATCAAAAAATAGTAGGTAGTTCTATGGGTCGTTTATAGGCTGATGATGATGTTAAAACTAAGCAGTCTGTAGGTACTGTAGGGCTATATATCTCTACATATAATAAAAGGCGGCAATAATAAGACTGTGCTATATTTTATCAAGCAATTCATACAATGGTGCCCTAAGCTTCTCGGCGGGCTGACACCGAATCCCTCTTCATTTGTTTTGTTCTAGATCCTTCATAGTAGAATTCCTTTTTCGACTCAGGCCACGTCGCGTGCCATAGAGCTGCCCGAACAAGGAGACCCGATCACCACAGTACCTACAAACGCGGGGTGTCTCGGTGGCCAAGCTGATTCTGAGCTTAAATAGAAAACATCGCAAAAAAAGCCTCAAAAGCATTAGGGTTTCTAATGAGAACCTGCACGCAGTTCAAAAAAGCTAAAACAATAAAAGTCTTATATTTTTCTCTTGTGCGGAGTATTCTAGAATATAACTCGCAAGTACGGAATCCGCGTTATTCTATATACATAAATCGGTTAGAATCAATACAGAAGATGTTCTTGAAATATTTAGAATTCAAAACTAAAACCTACGACACAAGTTACAAGGAAAGATGTGTAAGACATCACTTGCTCCCCCTAAAAGTCCGCAGAGATATTACAGACCAGCCCCCCGACCGCCTAACCGATCGCTTTGACTACGCGTATAATTTATGACGTCATCTTGCCACCTCGCACCGCCAATGAAAGCAATATCAAAAGTTAAAGGCTATAGCTTTCGATATTGCTTTCATAGGCGGCACGAAACGACAAGATAACGTCATAAACCACACACGAAGTCAAAGCGATCGGTTAGGCGGTCGGGGGGCTGGTTTATTTATCAAAACTGCTAAAAGGCAAAATAGACTCGACTGAACTACCGACCTACTTGACCGTATAAAGCTCACTGTACCTTGTAGAACCAACTAACGACAAAACAGTTACCTGATCCGCTCGTGTCGCTTGTTCAATTCTATTAACGATGACATGGAAATCGACTTATTTTGTGACGGCGTTATCTCACTGAAGCGAGCCCTCGCAACTAAATTCCTCACACATTATAGAGATTGAGATGATGGGAAACTGAGTGACAGGATAAGAAATAGTTAGATAAGGAAACGTTGTGGTCTGAAAGAAGATGTAGTGACAAAAATTGAGAAAGGTATGCTGAGATGGTTTGGACATGTCGAGAGAATGAATGAAGAACGATTGACGAAAAAAGTGTATAAGGGGAGTGTGAATGGAAGTGTTGGTATGGGTAGACCTAGGCGGACATTTCGAGACCAAATCGGGGACGTCTTGGAAAAAGGCCAGGTCAAGAGTACCCTAAGCCGAAGAGCATGTATGAAGGAAATAATGAAAGTGGACGAAGCGAAACAAGTATGTATGGATCGTAGCAAGTGGAAAAAAGTGGTCTCTGCCTACCCCTACGGGAAAGAGGCGTGATTATATGTATGTATGTATGTATGTATGAGATGATGGGTAGTACTGGGGCATGTTGCTATGTTATTTTTCTCTTTTTTTGTTTCTCTGTGTGTTGTATAACTTGTTATTTATATACTGGAAAATTGCGTCACGCTTATACTTCTCTAAATATGATTACATTACATTTTTTTATCTGTTTGTGGAAACTGTTTATTAGCTCATGGTTATTCGTGTAAATTACTGTGTATTAGGTATTGTAGCAGTAAGTTTTCCTAATGAATAAAATAAAATAAAATATGAATAAAATCCCAGTTCATGAAAAGTGTATTTCGGTTTTTCCGTTTGTGATCCTATCCGATTTTGGCAAGCGTGGTAACGAAGCTAATGTCTATCAATTGTAGCGATGTCTTGATTTCATTGCTGAAGGCCTTTGCCCAGCAGTGGGACAGTGTATAGCCTATTTACTTGTAGGTTAGGGTTAAATTAAAATTAATTTACTAATTAGGTACTAAATATTCATAAAACTAATCGCAGCTTACAATGGCTGCCACAAGTGGTGGTATCAATATGAATTAATAGAATTCAGGACTTGGTCCCACCATTATAATGGTAACTAAAAAGCTATAGTAGGTACCTACCTATCTTTTTTTTGGTGGATGATCGGTGAGTGGTGTTGGTTGGTGGATGAAGATTTGGTTGTATCCAAAACTGGTGAGTAGTTTGTGTGCACACTTTTTCTTTTCTAGCCTATTTAAGTAGTCCATTTTTGAACACTCCAATATCTATGATTAGGTACAAATAAATTTTACGCTAATTTTGTTGCGAGCAAATTACAAATTGAAAAAAGACAACATTTGCGTAAGTTTTTTATTATTAATCATTAATATAGCTTGCCTAATTCTTAACAGATCTTTCATATCTGTAAAAATATTAAGATTGGATGTTGATGACGTAGTTGTCGACATTGAATGGCTGCTAGGAACATGAAGCTCCTTTGGCTGGCAGAGTACCTAAGAGTAGATAGTGTTGATTACCTAATTTCGGCGAGTTGGATTGAGCAACGATAGCGTAGTTGGTAACTAACACCTTTTGTACCTGTTTATTTAATTACTATGTACACCATTGTGGCATGCAATAAATAATTTTGAAATTGTAGTGCATGTCATGGGGGTGCGGGTGCTGATGGTCGTGGAACATTTTCAACACTTTGTCTCTTTTTTCAATATGTCTTTTTCTTTTTTTTTGATATTTCACTCGAAAATTTAGAACAAAGAATTCTTCAGCATTTGTCACCCAGTCATGACATTGCTGAGCACACTTAGCCTTTATTATCATCAGCTCAAAACATCACAGGGAGAAAGGGGCCATAAACCACCACGCTGGCCCAGTGCGACCAGTAACTGCCAATCAGAATCGGAATCAGAATCAGAATCAGAATCATTTATTCATAAACATAGGTACATATTATTGAGTGATGTTGGTGTTGATTTAGAAACCATGTATGTTTCACCAATAGAGGTATATGAATATTTAAAATACAAGCAAACAATACTAATGCAGCTGGCACACTTACAAGAACACGTCCAGGAGACAATAGGTGCAGTGATTGTAGGTATGTCAGATCCGGACGTATCATAACTTCAACTTTTCTGACAACACCATTCCGGCAACAATGGATGTGACTCACTGTAAACACTGAGCGGTAGTGCTCAAGTTATAGGCGTTTAATTTATATGATTTTATCGGACCCGGATACAAATAGGGAGCGAGCATTCTCTAGTGGAGGAGTTCGATGGCGCAGTGGTTAACGCGCCCTGCATGCGATTGCTATGGTTAAGCAACTTTAGCAAAGGCCGGTCATCGGATGGGTGGCCAAAAATGTATCATCTCGAGCTCCTCCGTGCTTTGGAAGGCAAGTAAAGCGGTTGGTCCCGGCTGCATTAGCAGTCTTTAACAACCACCGCACCGCACTGGGCCTGCGTGGTGGTTTATGACCCGTTCTCCCTATCCATCCATAGGGAAGGCTCGTGCCCAGCAGTGGGGACATACATTGTGCTGGTGATGATGGTGATGATGACCCTAGTGTGAGCTTTTGCAGGCAATATAAAAAAAAAACTAGATATGGGTATTCCACCAAAGCCTAGAAACTATTAAAAGTTGACAGTAAACATTTATGTATATTTTATATAATAAATAAAATAAATAAGCCTTCAGATATAAAACTACTAGAAAGATGCTACCTATGGACTTGTTATTGGGTGACATTTGCAGCTTTGAAAAGTCTCTCATCTCCTGACGAGTATTGTGATGACTTGACATATTAATAATTTTTCACAATTTTTAATTTTATTCTCCTTCTTAATTCTCATTTTAATTCTCGTGTCACATTTTAGTTGCCATTGCCGTACTCCTCCGAAACGGCTCGATCCATTTTTATGTTTATATGTATATTCGGTAGGTCTGACAATCGGTCGTAATCTATTTTTTATACGCCTAAGTGATAAGGGTGGTCCACCCCAATCTTTTGTTTGATTTTCCAAAATGTTCTTAGCTGTAACACACGATTTGTTTGTTTTATTGTAGAAACGATTTGATTGTATTGTTAACATAGAAACTGTCAAAGCCATACGAAGTCCGCCGGATCAGCTAGTATTATTATAAAGTTTGGCGGGTATGGACCAATTGGTTGGGTCCTGCTCGTAAAAAAATTTCAACACACTTTTCAAATCTATCATCAGCCTTCAACATCCTTTCCACTTTTTAAAGAACGTTTGGTTTTCCAATTTCTCCCTCAGATATAACAATCGCTGCTTCTCATGCCTTGTACCACGCTGCTAAATAGACTTTGTACCGTCAACACGAGAGTGCGACTTCGGTGCAAGCGCACCGGCCCGATTGGAAACAGATGTTACAAAAGCAAGAGACTACAGACAGAAAGTAAGCTTCGAACAAACGCGCTTGATTTTTTTTTGGAGAGATTGCTGATTGCCTCAAACGGCATTTTCAGCTTCTATGGGGTTTTTTTGGGGTCGGCGGCGAGGTATATACTTAAAGGGGTACCTCAAGCCGTGTGAAACGAATCACCTTCGGAGGTTTTCTAGAGGAAACGGCATCACACACTTAAAAGTGCGTGTGCCTACTAGATTCTCCGAAGGGTTCGGATCGGATCGGGGAGCGAAACAACCCGAGGGCGCCTCTAAAGGCTCGGACCTCGGCTCGGGTTGACCGGGCCGCGGTGGAGGAGCGAAGCGCCCAGGTACATGTCTGTACCTGGTATAGAGCGCGTGTGAACCGGTTCGTCGTACCCTTGTTCTACGAGTACGGTGTGTTGGGCCTAAACTAGTGTGCATGTTTAATGTATTCTGTAAATGTGTAATGGCATTTAGAGATCGGGAAAACGCGTTCGAGCAATGCACACATAGACAACCTCCCACGGACGCGGATTCTCGCAACAGGTGAGCTCGGACTGTTCTGAGCTGTTCCGAGCTCCATGTCCGTGCAAGGGGCCTAAGTATATGTGCGTTCCTTGAGCGCGGCATATTAAACTTTTCAACCGCCTCTATGGTCTAGTGGCTAAGACCACCGGTTTCGACCCAGAGGTCCCGGGTTCGATTCCCACACATCGCACATGTTTGTGTACTCGGTTTGGTTGGTGGTAAGGCTTGTTTGTCCGCCTAGCTACCACCATCTTATCTAAATATGTCGCCATAACATCAATGTTTGTAGCATTGTTGTGTTCCGGCAACTAGAGATAACCAACTAGTGAGGCAACTGTGCCTCACTAGTTGGGGATCCCGGGTAAAGTGCGCTTCCATCATTGGCCTTATCATCACTTAACATCAGGTGAGGTCAAGGCACTGTGCTTACCCGTTAACAAATAAAAACTTGCCTTCTGGGTCTCCCTTTGTGCAGATGTCGACATCCGCAGCTGGGTGCTAAAGAACCGTCCTTTAGTGAGTCAACGCTACAACCGGTATGCGTACCATTATCATAATTGTATGGAAAGCTGGTAGGAAAACTAGGTATGCATTGACATGGTTAGCTGGCAGTAATGACGTCAAAAGCGGATGGAGCAGTAATTATAGGGGTAGGTTACTGGGGTGCGTGTTGGATGGCCTCCTCGTGTGCCTGACTCTTATTTGCCGCGTTCCAATGATGATTGGGCGCGGACGATAAAGTTGCGCCTGGCGCTCCCTGGGCAACGTAGGGTTGACATGTCTCGCGGGAGGTGGGAATGAGCATGCAAACTCGACGGCCAACATCCAGCGCACAGGCGGGAGCCCCTTCTGGGCCTCGCACCTCCCATTGGCTTAGCCCCTTCTGGTGCAGCACCCATAGGCTTGCCCCCTTCTGGCGCAGCGAAGGGAGTAGTGTCGGTGCCCCTTCTGGGCACCCTTTAGGCGATTCAATCGCAAGGGGTCTCTTGACCAGGGCGTCACCCTAACTCGTCTTTGTTTCCCCCCCTTAGCCTAGATGGGTGGAAAACAATGAGGCTATGTCTTCATGGTGCAGCGGCAAAATCGTACCGGCTGTAGGTGGGTTTCGCTGCTGCTAAGTGGAGACGAGTAGGGAGTATGACGAGGCCTGGTCGGAGCGTCACGGTGGTGGCCAGGTGGCTGTCTGGGCACCCCTCAGGCGCTGGACGCGCGAGGAGTTTGGAGCTCCAGCTTCGGGATGGCGAAGTGGCGTTATACCTTTTCTGGTGGGGCTGTTGGCAAGCCTTCTCAGGCGCTTTTATGCGCATGGCGGTTGTGGGGCCTCGCGAACGTTTTGTTTTTCAAAATGCTCGCGATGGTCGTTGCAGAACCGGGTAAGTACCCGGTTTATAGGCGGGAGCCCCTTCTGGGCCCTGCACCTCCCGTACGCGGCCCTTCTGGCCGGCGGCTTGCCCCTTTCGGGCAGCGGGAGCTTGGACGGGGCCCCTTCTGGGTGTTGTAGCGCGGGGGGATGGGGTTGCTGGTGCCCTCCTGGGCACCCTTCACGCGCCTTTGTGCGCAAGGTGGTGTGCGTGGCTTATGCCGGGCGTTGCGTAGGCTAGGTTTCAAGTCCGCGATGGTCGATGCAGCAGGACCCTAACCTCTTTCTGTGAGGGAAGGGAGGCGGGTCTTGTTGCGGAACTGGGTGAATACCTGGTTTATAAGCGGGAGCCCCTTCGGGGCCTTGCACCTCTCGTACGCGGCCCTTCTGGCCGACGGCTTGCCCACTTTTGGGCAGCGGGAGTTTTGACGGCGCCTCTTCTGGTGTTGTTATACGGGGGGGAATAGGGAAGGTCGGCGCCCCTTCTGGGCGCCCTTCAAGCGCTTCTATGCGCAAGGTGTTTTCAACTCGGGCTTCACGCCAACCTTTGTTGCGATGTCGCCTGTTCTGTTCTGGCTTGCACAACGATCCCGGTCTCGGCGTAGCCGGGTACGTGTCTGTCCAGGCGGACAGGCAGCCCACTCGGGCGACAAGAAGGAAAACTTGTTACAACCCCGCAGACACCTCCCGCCCTCTGTGGTGTATATAGGGCGCCCTCGGCGTGTGGACGGCGCGTGGGTGAAATTTTGGTCCGGGGAAGGGCAGCCCCTAAAGTGCCATCGTTTGGAGGGGGATGACAACCCGCAAATTGTCAAATCTATCATGACAAGTAGAATTAAAGAGCAACTACCCCAGGAGGGTACCCGCCGGGAGGCAGGAGAATCCCTCCCTGAGATTTCGGTCTCAGGCTGCCCCACCGTTTCTGGGGGGGGCAAAGTTCTACGTGGCGTGATTGCGCATGTGGGCGCAAGAGGTGAGGAAGAAAGGTGCGAACCTGTTGAGAGCAGGCCGCTGCCGGGGTCCGGGCCGGCAGGTGGTTCTTCGCCAACTGCTGCGCGATCGCGCAGCTCTTCCGCAGCGAGAGAGGAAAGTGTGGCGGTTCTGCCCGCTACACTTAGTGATGGCAAAAAAGACGTCGAGTCCGACTCGTCGGCGGTCTCAATGAGATCGGCCGTGGACTCCGGCTTTAAACTTAGACCGAACAAAAAGGGGAGTCGTGCCAGCTCACCGGCATTGTCGGTTCGCAGCGGCAGGAGCGAATCCCGCTCCTCCCCTTACCCCATGCGAGAACGAAAGGACCGGTACCAGTGCAGCGAAATGTCAGACGACAGTTGCATGAGCACTGACACCCTCACCTCTTTAGGGGTAAAGAGGAAGCGTCCCCCCAAAACATCTAAGGGGGACAAGAGCAAGGAGTCCAATTCGGACTCGTCGGAGAACGGGCCGACGAAAAAGACGGTTCCGCGTGGACGTGGGAGACGCCCCACCACTGGGGAGTATGTCGGCCTTGCCCAGGCCAAGCGCGAGCTCAACGCTGCAAAGCGTGAGGAGCAGCAGATTGCGTTCGACCGGGAGATGGCTGACATGGAGCGCCGCGCCTTCGAGACTCGAGTGTCCTATTACGCCAGTCGGATGGAAGACGAGGCTCTACCCACAGATCCGGACCTGAAGACTGCCCTCGACATCGAGGAGGTGGTGAAGGCGGACTGTGCGGTCATAGTGGAGGTTGCGAAGAAGTCATCGCACCTTCAGGGCCGCTTCCAGAAGGCGCTAAAAAAATCAGCCCAATCCATCCTGGACAGTTTCCGCGAAGTGTCCTCCAAATCCATCTCGGAGGACACTCGAATTCTAAAGGGGGAAAACGTGAGGCTGCAGCGGCAGCTGGCAGACCTCACTAAGAGCGTGGCAGTTTTGTCTGCCGAGGTTAGGGACCTCAAGAGCGGGAGGAAGTCCGGATCTCTTCCCCCTACGCTCTCCGAGGTTCCCTTGTCCATGGAGTCCATGGAGATGGACTGCCCTCCTCCAAGGCCCCTCTCCCCAATTGTCACCGTGCGGGAGACGGCTGGCCGCGGCAAGACGAAGGCTGTGGTTGATGAGTCGGATGCTCTTCAAGCCTTTGAAGCAAAGCTGGCCCGAACTTTCGGGGTTATGCTAAATGCTCGCCTGGAGGGTCTTGAAGATCGCCTGCTGCCGGCCAAGAGCCTGCGACCGCCGCTCGCGGCGGACCGCAAAGCCGCAGCAGCTCTGACGCCCCCTGCTCCTAAAGGGCAAACCAAGCCAGCCACGGGCAAGGCGGCGGGCAAAAAGCCCGATTCCCCGCCGAAGAGGGCCAAGAAGGTTGAACCTCCAGCGGTGGTCCCGTCGACCTCCCGGGGTGCAGCTGCAAAAGCGCCTCTCCCGGTCGAGGTCTCGATTGGGGCAGGCTCGGAGTGGTTGACGCAGGAGACGCGCAAAAAGCGCCGCAAGAGGAAGAGGAAGGGCAAAACATCCGCCCTTCCGGAGCAGGCCCTGCCCCGTCAGACATATTCAGAAGTGGCCAAGCAGCAGAGAGCGCCTCGGCGGAAGCCCAATAAGGCTACGTCCGCTGCTCCTGCTAGAAAGACTCGCACAACCGGCCAAAAGGCCAAGCTTGCTGTGCCAAGATCGGCAGCTGTGTTGGTCACCCTCACTCCCGAAGCGATTGAGAAGGGGGTCTCATATGCCGACGCGCTGATCCGGGCCCGAGACCTGGTCGACATCGACGGGATGGATATCCCCAACCGTCGGTGCCGCAACACCGTCGCTGGGTCCAAAATAATTGAAATTTCTGGCGCTGAATCCGGTAAGAAGGCGGATCGCTTGGCCGAAAAAATGAGGGAGGCTCTTGCGGATATAGCCACAGTCGTCCGGCCCACGAAGACCACAGAAATCAGGGTGGGCGGGCTAGACGAGTCCGTGACGGAGACGCACCTCGCCGCAACTATCGCGGCTAAGGGCGGATGTGGCGTCACAGACGTGAAGGTGCGTCCCATCCGGGACGGCCCCGGTGGTTTGGGTACGACGGTTGTGTCATGCCCGGTGGCCGCAGCCAAGAAGGTTGTTAACGCTGGTCGCCTATTGATATGCTTCAGCGCGGCCAGTGTCCAGGCGTTGGAAGCCCGTTCTGCCCGGTGCTTCCGGTGCATGCAGATGGGGCACGCCAGAGCAAGCTGCCCTTCAAAAACCGACCGGAGCAACCTCTGCTACCGGTGCGGTAAGGAGGGGCACAGGGGCTACGATTGTAGCGCAAAGCCCCACTGTGCCGTGTGTGCTACTGCCAAACGACCGGCAGGCCACGTTATGGGGGGGCGTAGTTGTAAGCCTCCCCTGGCCAAGGGCAAGTTGCCGGCGCGTCCAGCTCGTCAGGCCGCCCCCGCCACACAGACGGCGCCCCAAACGGGGCCCATGGAGGTTGAATTGGTGGCCGAGCAATGTTAAGACGGCCCCATATCAACTTTCTCCAGGTGAACCTGAACCACTCTGCCAGGGCTCAGGATCTGCTACACCAGAGCCTGGCGGAATGGTCAGTGGACGTGGCGGCGGTGTCGGAGCCGTACTTTATCCCCAACCAGCCCAACTGGGTCGGGGACACAAGCGACTTTGCCGCCGTGATGGTGCGTGCGACCCCAGGTTATACACCCCCCTCAATGTATGAGCGGGGTGCTGGGTACGCGGCGGTTGTTTGGGAGGATATGGTTATTTTTTCGACCTATTTCTCCCCAAACAGACCGCTCGCCGACTTCAAGTCTTTTCTAGGCGTCGTCGGCGTAGCCATCAGGAGGGCGGCCCCGCGTCAGGTTCTCGTTCTTGGAGACCTGAACGCCAAGTCGGTCGTCTGGGGTTGTCCAGCGACTGACCAAAGGGGCCAGGCTGTGGAGCAATGGGCAGCCGCCGCTGGTCTGTCGCTCCTCAACAGGGGCGCAGTCCACACGTGCGTGCGGCACAATGGAGGCTCGGTGGTGGACGTGTCGTTTGCCACCCCGGCCTTCGCGCGCACGATTAGTGACTGGAGGGTGGTGCAGGACGTGGAGACTCTCTCGGACCATCGATATATCCGATTCGAGAGCTCCACCCTGCACCATAGGCCCCCACAGCCCATAAGCTGTGACCGGCCTCCCCGCTGGGCACTTAGCAGGCTCAAGCCGGAGCTGGCGAACGAGACGGCGATCTTCGAAGACTGGTTCTCGCGTCCGATGTCCGGTCCGGACGTCGACGAATCAGCTCGCCGTCTCCGCGGCGCTTTAACGGAGGTGTGCGAGGCTTCTATGCCTCGGGCGCAGCCTCCGCGGGACCGCCGTGAAGTTCACTGGTGGTCCCAGGACATTGCAGTCATGAGAAATGACTGCAGTGTCCAAAGGCGGGCCTACACTAGGGCCCGTCGGCGCCACGTCAGGGACACTCAGGAGGAGGACCGCCTGTACGAGCTGTACAGGCAGTCGAAAAAGACCCTGCAAACTGCGATTGCCTCCTCAAAGGAGCTATCTAGAGAAGAGCAGTTGCAGGGTCTGGATCGGGATCCGTGGGGGCGGCCGTATAAGCTGGCGCGCAAGCAGCTGAAAGTGCGTGGCACGCCCATCACGGAGACGATGGATCCCGATCTCCTGGTGTCGGTCATCGGGGGACTGTTTCCTCCAGCCGAGGAGGATTTTGTTCCCCCTCGGATGGCCCCGCCAGCTGCGGACGTGGAGGGAGAGAGAGATCCCCCTCCTCTTATTGATGATGAGGAGTGGAAAGACGCCATCGCCCGTCTTAAAGGGCGTATGACGGCACCGGGACCTGACGGCGTCCCGAAGCGGGTGCTGGACCTGGCCCTAAAGCATCTAGGGGCCAGGGCCAGGGAGCTGTGCGACGCTAGTTTGAAGTTCGCACAGTTTCCAAAGGTCTGGAAGGAGGGAGCGCTATGCCTGCTTCGCAAGGAGGGGCGTCCGGCGGACGACCCCTCGGCATATCGCCCCATTGTGCTGCTGGACGAAATCGGGAAGGTGTTTGAAAAAATCATCGCCTCCCGAATAGTCCAGCAGCTGGGAGGGGTAACGGGCCCCGATCTCTCTGAGGTCCAATACGGCTTCCGGACGGGACGGTCGACGATCGACGCCCTGTCCGATCTCCGGACACTCGTTGACGGGTCCATCGAGAGGCGGGAGATGGTGTTGGCGGTGTCGCTGGACATCCGCAATGCCTTCAATAGTCTCCCCTTCGGCGTCATCATGGAGGCGCTTCGTTTTCATCAAATGCCTCCATATCTGCGCCGAATAGTGGGAGATTATTTGAGGGACCGGGACGTAGCATACGTGGGACGTGGCGGCGAGCTTGGCCGTCACAGGGTGTCCCGCGGCGTTCCACAGGGGTCGGTCCTCGGGCCCCTGTTGTGGAACGTCGGATACGACTACGTCCTTCGATGTGGCCTTCCCTCGATGGTGCGGTTGCTCTGCTACGCAGACGACACGCTCGTCACCGTCCGGGGGATGCGACTGGAGGATGTCCAGCGCTTGGCGTCCGTTTTCGTCAGCCATATCGTGCGGCGGATACGGACGTTGGGCTTGGGGGTGGCCCTCCACAAGACCGAGGCCATGGTGTTCCATGGGCCTCGGAGACGGCCGTCGGCTGGTGCGTCGGTCGTTGTGGAGGGCGAGAGGGTCAGTCTGAAGCCCCAGATGAAGTATCTGGGGCTAGTGATCGACGGGCGGTGGGGCTTCGGGGGACATTTTAAGCTCCTCGAGCCCCGGCTGCTGGGAGCAGCAGATGCCCTCGGGCGTCTCTTGCCCAATGTGGGGGGCCCGAGCGTGGCGTGCCGCCGACTTTACGGCGGCATCGTGCGCTCCATGGCGCTGTATGGGGCGCCGGTGTGGGCTGATTGCTTGAGCCCACACGCCATCGCCTCTCTCCAGCGGGCCCAGCGCGCAATGGCGCTGCGGGCGATCCGGGGCTACCGAACGGTGTCCCGGAAAGTGGCGTGTGCTCTCGCGGGGACACCCCCGTGGGAGCTAATGGCAGAGGTGCTCGCTGCAGCATACCGGCAGCGAGCAGAGGAGAGGGCCAGTGGCAATCGCCTGGCCCCTCCAGAGAGGCGCGCTGCTCTTGAAGGAGCTCGTGAGGAGATGTTCCGCCTATGGTCTGAGGGCCTGGGCGAAGGGGCCTCGGCTACGCAAACGCGTAGTCTGGAGGCCTTACGTCCCGTCCTCCAAGCATGGGCGGAGCGGCGCCATGGGTCGCTCACATACCATCTGGTGCAAATACTGTCCGGACATGGTTCGTTTGGACGCTATTTGCACCGGATTGGAAGAGAGCCGACCCCACAGTGCCACCATTGTGGAGCAGCGGAGGACACGGCGCAACACACCTTGATGGTGTGCTCTGCGTTCGATGTCCAGCGCTCCGCATTGGTCACTGTGATTGGCGCGGACCTCTCCCTGCCGACCGTGGTTCTGTTCATGCTCGGTAGCGAGGGGTCCTGGGAGGCGGTCAACTCCTTCTGCGTCGACGTCATGACGCTGAAGGAGGAGGCGGAACGGGCCAGGGAGGATGACCCCCTGGCAGATCCGTGCCGCCGCAGACGCCTCCTGCGGAGAAGGCGGCAGTACCAACGCCTTCTCCAACCAGTGGGAAACCAGCGCAGTCCAAGCCCTAGGGGGGGCTTCGACCGTGCATTGCACAGGTCCCCACTGAGGGCCGACGCCCCGTATGTCCCGGCGCGTCGGCGACCCGTCTCACCAAATGACGGGTCAAGCGTGTCCGCCCATCGTTTTCGAGGGCGGTCACCCGCCCCAATCAGGGGCGGAAGAGGGGCTCGCCCATCTACAGGGCGAGCAGTCACCGACGGGGTTGTGGAAGTGTCCGAAAGGGTTCCCATGACCTCGTCAGGCTCTACCATGCCGGCGTTCGATGCGTCCTCCTCAGATGAGGACGACGCGATGATCGCCGGTCTGCTGGTTCCAAGGTGACGAGAGGACATCGGAGTGGTTTTTACCGAGTCGGCTTCGACTCGCTTTCTCTAGGGCTTCGGCCCTGGAACAGAGTCTAGGCCATCCTCGGACAGCCAGCGGGACCCCTCTTGCCTGCTGATGCGTCTGTTAGCAGATTTTACACTCCGCATCAAAAAAAAAAAAAAAAAAAAAAAAAAAAAAAAAAAAAAAAGGGGTAGGTTACTGCTGTTGCCAGATAGGTTAACTCGTGTTTGCTTATTTGTATGTTATTATGAAGATGAACTTCTCGTGATATTATTGTTAGTATGTTTTTGAGTCATTGGTGACATAAATCTTTATTAACTTTAAATACATGTAAAAAAACCCCGTTACTAGCAAAGGTTATCTAAAAGTGGAAAATTACGATATTTGCATTATTTGTATTTTATACTACTTAAGTACCTATATGTCTGTGATGTAATGGAAATGTATAGATTTTTATTATCTGCATTAAGTTTATGTTTAATAATTGCTTTGGTGCACGAGAAACTTGTAACTGCCTAAAGCACGAAACCGAAAAAAGAAATAGCGCTGGCCGAGTTTCTAGCGACTTTTTACTTGGCTACTTACTTCTTCACACTTTAGAAAAAGGAACGAAATAAGTTTAGGTAATTGTTTAAAGGACCTCCTCTTCTATAAATATGAGAATATGTCTGCTGGGCGCGCATTCCATTTCCAAATTTCGTCGTTCGTGACGTAGATAATAGTTGCTACAGTAAATCAGTGACACCGAAGACTAGCGTAGTCCTATATAGGGAGGGTGAAGGAGGCAGGCTCACTGCAGGCATCACTCTGAGTAACGCCAACCGCGCCCCCCGGCCTACCGGGAGGCGTGCGTTCCGATAGCCTCAAAAGCCCTTTTAAAGGCTATAAAGGCATACCCCAGGGGTTTTTACCGGGTCAAACTTATTCCTCCAAAGAAGGACAAGGCCATCTACGGAATCTGCGTGCAGATTTTCCCCAGGGTCAAAAAAAAAAGGCTCAAGGTAAAAGTTCGTCGGAGCACTCGCCGTGGTACAGTCGATAGAGAACTACAATATCTCCACGTAATTTGTTTCTCTTTTGGCTATTGACAATTCATGACAATCCATTATTTCCAGTAGAGCTTAAATCAGTAATCGACTTTTCTTATAGTGACTAAATGATCCATCGGCCTTGCTAGAAACACTCTTTGAGCTCAAAATAACTTTACATTTAGAATTGTTTGGAATGCCACATTTATTTTATTGTAGTCATGGATTTTAACGACTTCCCTGTCTTATCGTGAGTCACACGATGTGATACATAAACAATTGATTTTCTTTGTTAATATCGTATTCCTGTTGAATAATTTCATTTATAAAAGTCATAACATTCTGCAGAGGAATTTCTAAACGAAAACTTTGCAAATTGTTTTTTTAAAATGCTATTTAATTTATATTTCAACTGAAATTATAATGTGGGACACTCCATACCTACCTTAAAGTGTACAATATAGAATAATAACACAGTAAAGATAATTCTTTCTATATTTTAAGTCCATTATTCCATATTTGATATTTTATTGCGTTTCAATATCATTTAGTTCAAATTACCTAGATTTGGCATGACTAATATTTTTTAATTTAACTTTTCACAAGCTTCACAATGTACAAAGCCTCCAAAAAATCCTCTATGGTCGTTGATTAGCCAAATCAATTTTAGGGCTAAGTTAATCTTAGAATATTTGTAGGTCTATCGTATCTGAGTATCTATATGCTAGCTATGTGGATAACAGTCGAAAATATCGCCGATATATCGCGACAGTGGTAAAACATGATCGACTCGTGCCGCGCGCTCTATGAATGGTTCTTCTACTATTATTTCTGTGCTTCTATCATCGCCGACTAATAAGAGCATTCAGTATACCTCGATACCATCGAATATATTTAATGCACTAATTTCTGGTAATTGTTCTAAGCCCCTAGAAACCACGCCACAATGCTGTAAGTCTGCCTACGCACGAGGTTGTCGACTACGTTATAGGGTAGCTGTAGTCCATTGTGCATAAAAATGAATCACGAGAATAAAATAACAAGAGAACAACGTAAAAGTTCCGAGTTATTTTTCAATGGTTATTTATTTTTCCAACAGTGTAAGTACTATACGACGTATATGTGCAAGAGGATATAGGAGATATGGCTGTGCAAATCGCAACCGAGAATCGAGATTCTCTTCATTAAACAATCTTATGTGGGTAAATATTTTGATACTCGCCGATGTGTTCGGTTCCTCCACATTTTCTGGTTTTAGTAAAAAATAAGTTTATTAATTTTATTAGTTCTGCGATAACTTGGGTTCCTTCTGGGTCCTCGTATGCGTAATACTACAGAAGAAAGACACGTAATACATTGACCTGGGTCAAAAAACAGAGGGTCTACCGACAGTTATCTTAAAGTCAAAGTCAAAATCATAGTCAAAGTCAAAGTAATTTTTTTATTCAAGTATACTTAAAAATAAGTAAGTTCTTTTGAATCGTCGAAGCATTTTTTACCTACTACCTATTCCTATTCCTTTTGACGACCTCCTTGGTCGAGTGGTTTGTACACCGGTTTTCATGGTGTCGCCATCTCTGAGGTCCCGGGTTCGATCCCCGGTCGGGTCAATTTAGAAATTAATGTTTTTCGAAATTGTCTCGGGTCTGGGTGTTTTCTATGTATAATAAGTATATATTTAAGTATGTTTATCCGTTGTCTAGTAACCATTTAACGAGTTTCATAACGAAGCTTCTCTTGGGCTAGATAATTGGTGTGAGTGTAGGCAAGTTTATTTATTATTTTACTACAACCTTCCTCAACTATTTTGGTTTAGGCCTTCTTATACTACGCTATGCGTCTATATTTATTTGGGATAACAAATGTTTACAATTTAATATACAATTAACATTATTACTTAAGCTAAATATTAACACTATTAGAAATAAACATATTTAAACCATTAATAAATAACTAAACAAAGAACTTGACAGAAAAACAACAACTAAGCAAGTAAACATTTACAAGAAAACATAATATTATGGTAATGAAATATTATAATAACCCAAGAAAGTTTAAGATGCCGAAATAATGCATTAACATTCAAATAGGTGGGTACTACTCAACAACATCAGCAAACACAATGTCATCACACATGGCGCGGCTGTTTTAGAATAGAATAGAACAAATTACTTACATTTTTTAATGCCGTAAAAATTATCGACCGCAGAATGAAACTGATAAATTGAACATGTGAAGATCTCTAACCCTCCAATCACTAAAGCGGGTTGGTGGGTCTAACCAGTGCCATCCTACGTCAACTGCTATGCTACACTGTACACAGTCGAAGACCTGAAATCAACAAAGCATACTTATATAAAATCTTAAACTTGGTTGTCCGATACGAAGTAAAATAAACGCAAGTAGATCCGTAAAAGTTGTTTCATTTCAATCTTAAACGTGTTTTAACTCAAACCTATTTATCATAAATAATAATGTGTGATTCATAACTATAGATTTTCCATTGTTTTAACTCTTTGCGGCATGGTGGTTGATTTTTTAACCACATATTTCATTTGGTTTTTAATCTTATCTCAATCACATAAAGTTCAAAATGTGGTAGGTATATCTGGCCCTGAAAGAGTTAACGCTACCTTCTCCTAAGTAGACTTACATTTGTACTTCCAAACCATTGTTATTGTAAATAACTAGCATTTTATCCGCGCCTTCGTCCGCGTCGCTATGACATTTAAGGAAAACCTTTTTATCTTATTAAATAAAAAAATAAAAAAATGTTTATGTTTCCATCACAAAATAGGTACAATTGACTAAGACTTATCAACTAATAATTAACATAGTGTGTGTGTGTGTGAGGGTGAGTCGGTGTGTGTGTATGTATGTGTGAATAAAATATAGCCTATGCTACCCGCAAAGAATGTAGCATTCTATCAGTGAAAGAATTTTTGGAATCGGACCAGTACTTCCAGAGATTACCCTCCGCAAAAAAAACAAACAAACAAACAAACAAACGAAGACACAAACTTTACCTCTTTATAGTATAGAGTATAGATATAAGATGATAGAAGTCGAGTTGCAACGCGTTTTGCGCATCCCTTATACCAAACCTCCGTCAATCATTGAATCGCGAGCGTGAGTGCGTTGTGAGTACAAGAGTACCGATGACATAGACAATACAGTCACAGTAGGCAAACATCTACCTACTGCAGCAATCTCTGCCAATGACGCCTTTATATCTGCCTTTTTTGTCAGACGGTGACCCGATTATTGTAGTCACCCCAGCTAGAAGAGACTGCGTACGTAGACAATTTGCAAATTCGTTCACTAGTAGAACATGACCACTTGAAATGCTCATTAACATTTTACTTTTGCACAATTGTCATAATGCTATTAATACAACCTTATTTTTAGTTTATACGAAAATCGAAACACGGGTCAATTATTTTGATTTGAACAATTGGTACAAAAAAAATATATCTTGAAAACTCACGAAGTTACAAGCTTTTTGTGCTGTCCCGTTGTGTTTTTTAGTAGGGTGAACTTTATTTGAGATTTTGTAAATATTATTTGGTCAAAATGTAACATGCTATAAAAAATATTGAAATCGATGCTATTACTGGTTCTGAACAAACAGTTTTCAGGTTTCGTATAAACTTATCATCACTTACTAGTAAAAAGGCCAAGCGAATCTTTATTGTGAAATGAAAAAACATGTTAATATACAACGTTATTTTTACGTTGTATATTAACATGTTTTTTCATTTCACAATAAAGATTCGCTTGGCCTTTTTACTAGTAAGTGATGATAAACGAAGATGGAATCGCACTCCCGGCATCCGGAACAGACCAATTTAAACTTGCCAAGCTTTCCAAGCTTGCCAAAGGGACTTTATGCAGCATAACTACCACGCCACATATTAACCCTTTAATCATCATCATCTCAGCCAAAAGACGTCCACTGCTGGACAAAGGCCTCCCCCAAGGATATGAGGGGTATTTGCCGTAATCGCCACGCTTGGCAGGCGGGTTGGCGATCGCAGTAGGTTGAGGCTTGAGGGTAACCTCAGAGGGATGCTGCTGCCCATTCTCTGCAATGGTCCCTTAGTCGGCTTTTACGACACCCACGGGAAGAGATGGGGTCGTGCAATTCTTTATCCCCGGCACCACACGGGGTAACCCTTTATTGCAGGTATATAGAAAATTCATATTGAGACACACGTTTCACAAGACTTAAACAAAGTAGACCTTATTTCTGGAAGAGATCTTTTCCAACCAACCCTAGCTGTGGTGTAAAAAAAAGTTTGATACGCTGGAAAACGAGCTCCGAAAGTCCGAACAGACCCAGATGGGTCTGAAGCCGGTGGGCTAGCCCAATTAGAACTTTTGGTGTAAAAATGCACGCTAAGTCATTAATACTATCGATAACCTCATAACACATGTGCTCCAAATATATCTCACTCTGTGTCAAATTAAATTTGACATAAAATTAAATGTGTTTACTATTTTTTATAGATTGTTGTTTCTATTTAGAAACATGGCCGTGAGCGTGGCCGTGTGGCAAAAGACTTTTCCATACTGCCAACTCCACTACACTGTGGCGATATCGCGTGAGGGCATCCTCGGTACACCCGCACCGGGATGTTACGACACGAGCGCGTTGTAGGTACGAAATAAGGAGGACACAGAATGTAATCTCAACACATATCGCGCTCGAGACTCTTTGAAGGGACACGGATTTTAGAACAGCCCCGCTACACACGACTTTAAAGTTTAAACTGACACCCCCCACCTACCGTTAGGTCATAAAGTTAGGTGTCAGACATCCTTGCGCAAACACAAGAGACCAGATGGTCTCTGACGCAGATGCGTCAGGTCATAACGCCAGATCAAGACGCGCCGAAGCGCATTCTTTATCCGGTACTTTAAGACTTGTGTCTCGAGCGAGTTGCCCCGTGGACGCGTATAGTCCACTACCAGGATTAGCAGCTGTAAGCTCGCTCACTTCTCGTTGCACTAAGAGTACAACTCGCAGTTTCCACTGCTCGGGTCGTCAACTCGGAACACTCCGAGCGTACCTGTTGAGGGATTAGGGGTCCGTGAGAGGTTGTCTTCGTGTTCGTTTCTGTCATGAGAGGTCGCAGCCCAATGCGTTGGTCTGATCAGACCCGCACCACCCTCGACACCAAATTTTACGATGCCCTCCACGTCGCCTCAAACGGGAAAAAATGGCGGAACATCGTGAGAGACAAATTATATCCTGGAGGTCACGAACCTCAGCATTGAGGAATACAATGCATGGAGGAGGAGAGGTTGTCTATGTTAGCGTTGCTCAAGCGCTTTTATATGAAGCCCACCTTCTGCCAGTATCCTATTTTGTAAAGGAGGTTTACGACACGCGACGACGGGTCCTCGGCGCAACAACATTCATTTGTACCGTTTTTTGTACTCGTAAGACATTTTATTGGGGCGGCCACTTAGATTCGTTGTCTTTACGTTAATGTGTGTGTTCAACCGAAAATAACCTCAATTCGGCTGTTTTAAGACGTCCAAAAGACGGCTTGGTTTTAACAGTTTTAACATGATAGCTCTATGTGAAAATCAAGCGAGACTTGAGGCTTTAATTCTGAGTGCCTAGTGCGAGTTTTAGACACTATATTTGTAGAAGGTGATTTGTAGGTAAATTTTGCGATACAAAAAGTAGTTTTCGTTAACGTGATCGATGATGAATTAAACTTCTTTAATATGCAATTATTGTGCACTTAGCAAACTCAAAATACAAATAAGCGTGTTTATTTAGACAATGGTCGCCTAATGGTCTAAATTTGACCATGGTTCACAAAACATACAATATTAATACAATGTACCTACCATGTAATGTTACATACCTATTTAGAATAGAATAGAATAGAAAAACGTTCATTAGGTACCAGTACATACAAAAAAAAATAGGTACCTATAAACAATGAAATTAAACTAAAAATAAGACAAAAAAAACCACCAACTCTTGAAGGTACTACACCAAATAGGCCTCTGCTCAGTTTGAGCCGTGACAACGCGTGTTGTCACGGCACTGGTATTTTGCACCTTTGATGAAAAAAGGCGCGTGCCATTGTGCAAACAACCAATTCAGTTTAACATATAAAACAAATAAAATAATTTCAACAATTATTATTATAGTTGCAGTAGGTTTATATATATACATCAATTATATTTATATATTTATACATCAATTTTATATTTCGGGCCTCCTTTTCCATATAAACTTTAACTATGCCAAATCACAATCCCCCTCAGTGCGCGCAATGTGCTTAAAAAGGGGCACGAAGTTTTCTCATCACATTTACTTTTGGAGAGTAAGTATGCCGATTGCCTCAGGCGGCATTTTCAGAGACGACTGCCTTTTTTGGAGGCGGCGACAAACTTGAAGGATTCCTCAAGCCGTGTGAAACGAAGCACCGGAACGGCATCAAGCAATAGAGATGCGTGTCCCTGTACCCTATTAGATTCTTCGAGGGGTTCAGATCGGCAGGAAGGCGACGCACCGCTAAACAATTAATCTAATACGGAGCGTTTGCGCCCCGTACCATAAGAAAACTGTTTTTTTTCCTTCAAAATAAAACTACAAATAATTAAAAAAAAATGAACTAGCATATTGAAGTTTGTGTTAAGACTAATCTACAAAGAAAATTTAGATGCTTAAATCGGTCAGGTTTGCCTGTAAAACGCAAATCTATGTTTTAAAAGAGGTTACTTTGATATTTTTTTCTCTGTTATAAAAGTTGACAAATCGTGTTTCTGCAACCAGCAAAATGAAGTCAATTAAATGAAAAATCATGTCATCAGATATCACTTTCATATGTTTTGTAATTGTTGGATAAAAATCAAGATCCTCGCCATGTTTTCCAATGCGTCGCCCTATGTGACAGTCGCAATCGCAACAATTTGCAATTTATCGCTACAAAACACATATTTCGTATTACGGAACGTAGAACGCTACGATAGCGCCACAAGCGAGCGACTGACGAACTAAATGGTGCATGACGGCGCTCTAAAATAAACCGACCGATTGTAGCAACAGCGACTAGTTGCAGTCGCGTTGCCATTGTGCACACCAACTGGTTGCTATTTTCGGTGATAAGACTCGGAAAGATCGGGTTCTCTTCTCGTTATTATTAGTACTAGTGTAAGCCCAGTGGTCGAAATTCGACCGTAATTTTATAAGGCTGCACGGATTGTACCCTAAGCAATGAAAAAATTTAAAAAGATAGAATGTGAGTTTGGATTGGCATTGACAGATTTCGGCCGCTCCTCTTAAATTTTTTAAATTTTTGAAAAGAGTATATATGCTTGTGTCAAATACATGGTAGTGTGTGTAATGTTTGTTTTATTGATTTAATGCTTTTATATGCATAATTTAAAAAATATTCGGATAACCTTCTCTATGTAAACTATAAGCGTGCGAAACTCCTCCGTCCGCGCAATTTTCGTAAAAAAGGGGTACAAAGTTTTTGCTTCACGTATTAATATATAGATTAATATACATATGTAGAAGATAATTATATAATATTTACCGTTTCTGTGGTGTAGTAGTTAGACAGGCGTTAGTCAGGCGGACTCAAAACAAGTCTTACTTCGAACCAAACCGTGAATAGAGATAACGAATTGAACCCGGCGTTTTTTGGTCTAAGACTGTCTGTGGTTATTAGATCACAGCGGCGCGGCGGCGGCATAAGTCTATGCAAATTATTTTTCATTGTAAAATGACTCATTAGGATATAAACTAATTGTTGTAGTGGAAAACCTCTATTCACATTAATTGTGCCAGCAGTGTGGCGCTCAGAATGCGTGGTATGCAAGAAAGGTAAAACAAGTGCGAGTATTTTTACGTGCTCAAGGTTCCGTACATATACATACATAGTACATACGTAGTACATACGAACGTACATACGTA
The DNA here is from genome assembly GCA_947562085.1 of Eudonia lacustrata. Classification (NCBI taxonomy): domain Eukaryota; kingdom Metazoa; phylum Arthropoda; class Insecta; order Lepidoptera; family Crambidae; genus Eudonia; species Eudonia lacustrata. The sequence continues at coordinate 1,730,358 of OX387317.1, read as the reverse complement.
GTACATATATGTATGTACATAGATAATGCAATAATGTCATTTGTGTTGTGTTACATTAAAAAAAGAAGGCGTGCAGCTGACTGGACTAATATAAGTTGATGATTGATGATGATGATTTATTCAAACATGATTCTTTACTAAAACGGTTACGACAACGTTAAACTATAGTTGAACTAGTGGATGAACATTATACATCTCAAGCTTGTTCGAATTGTAACGAAAATAATGGAACTTTTAATAAAATTGTCATGAATCATCGTTTATGCTGGGGGGTCTGCCAACACTGCAACAGTGAATTCGATAGAGATTACGGTGCAGCAAAAAATATACTAATCAATTTTATTAGGTCTGCCATATGCAGGCGGTGATTTTCTTAATAGAATATTGTAAAATGTTTATATAATTTTTAACGCAAATTTTAAATTTTTAAAAAATCACAAAAACACAAATGTTGAAAAAATTTCCACGAGCTGATGTTAATGACGGTAGTTGTTGACATTGAATGGGCCGCCTTTGGCTTTCAAAGTAAAAAGTAAAATATGTTGAATAATTTCGGCGGGCTGGTTAGAGCCACGATGGCTCAATTGGAAGAGCACCTGACCCGGTATGTCAGAAGGGTGCGGGTTCAAATCCTGCTCGTGGAAATTTTTTCAACATTTGTGTTTTTAGAATATTGTAACTGTCTATGTGGTGCCGGGGATAAAGAATTGCACCACCCCATCTCTTTCCGTGGGTGTCGTAAAAGCCGACTAATTGACTATTCCAGAGGATGGGCAGCAGCATCTCTCTGAGGTTACCCTCAACCTACTGCGATCGCCAACCCGCCTGCCAAGCGTGGCGATTACGGCAAATACCCCTCATATCCTTGGGGGAGGCCTTTGTAAAGCAGTGGACGTCTTTGGCTGAGATGATGATGATGATGATGATGAACTTCCTATATAATGATAACGACACATGTGCAATTAGGTTGAATTTCGCAATTCAGTCTATTGTATCGCGGGTCTTAGCTTAGGAGGTAGAACTATGAGAAATTTGTAAAAATAAAGCTACCGATAAACGTATTTAGACGTTTTGAAATAGTAAAAGGATTACTGAACTAATCGATGAGACAAATTTTTAAGTAGCATTTATGAAAAAAATATTTTTTTTAATATTATCGAAATTAGCTTTCCCATCTTCAGGTTATATAAAGGTATGTACATAGTTTTGTGGTCTAACGGATAACAAATAAACATAAAAATAAAGGTTTACACTTACTTTAATTGTATTTGTTCAGAACTGGCAACACGTTTGAGTGAAGCTGCCTCTGTAACTCAATCAATTAGGATTCAGCGCTCCTTTTGTCGTCTGGTAATTTAAATTAGGAGTTCTTTGTCTAGCCGGTCAGGGTAATAGTTAGATTAATATATCTAATAGCGTTTAGGTTTTTATCTATGTTTTTCTTACATACCATTTCACCACATTTCTTTTGGGGGTTAAAGTTACTCGCGTTCGTAGGTTTACCCTTGAGACCCTACACGTGACCCCTGGGTAGTGCTAAATGAGTAACACTGTCTGAGTGGTAGAGCCACGCTGCGTTGCAGCACGAAATGGGCCGGTTCGCCCGGTGTAACACCACCCTCTCACAGAATATCGGCGTGAAACAACGGCACTCGTTGCTGTTGTGTTCGTCCGGTGAGTGAAAGTACCGGAGGCCCATCTCACACCCCAAGGGGGGAGCCCTTCCAATTCCTACTCCCTCCTCAAGATCCAATTCCTTCCTCAGGGTTGGCAACGCATCTGCGATAACTTAGGTTTTGCCATCAGGTGACCCGCCTGCTCGTTTGCCGCCTTTTAACATAAAAAAAAAACTGATTTTCCTGAAAGACCTACCTACTGTCGAAATATTGGGCCATTTCTACACTCCTTCGTGGTTCGGAAGGCACGTAAGGTAAAGCCTGTGGGTACAGCCACCAAAGAGCACGCACTACCAAAGAGTACCGCAGTGATACTAATTGAATAATATTAAATCTCTTAGCAACTTCTTGCCTGTAACAAAACGTGCGCATGGAGTCAATGTGGTACATAGTATTCATTACACCCATGAGTGTGTTTGCCAATGGAAAAATAGCATTGCGTAAGTATAGAAATACCTACGTACTCTTTGGAAGTGCATACTCTTGGGTGGCTTAACCTTAAAGCCGTTGGTCCCGGCTGCATTACCAGTCGTTAACAACCACCGCACCTCACTGGGCCCGCGTGGTGGTTTATGGCCCGTTCTCCCATCCATCCATAGGGAAGGCTCGTGCCCAGCAGTGGGGACATATAATGAGCTGGTAATGATGATGATGATGATGATGATGACGATGATGAATTGTACAAACATCAATAAAGGGCCACTTGTACACACGGATTTTAATCTAGATTCAACTAAATCATGTAGAATACTTAATTCTGTCTCTTTTTATTTCAAACCACACACAGAGTAGTTATAATGATATTTTTATGATGGATTAGATCATTAGAATATTCTTTTTATCGATAGTTTCCATACAACCTTTGGTTTAAGGACCCGATGAGATAAGTGATTAAAACATTATGAAGTAGGTATATTGATTCGTAAATACACGAATGCACATGAATGTTCCATGAACACATCACACATAATTGTATATAATTAATAAAATAATAAATAATAATAAATGTTTCCCACGCTCACACGAATTATCTAGCCCCAAGAAAAGCTTCCTTAAGAAACTTGTTAAAATGGTTAACTAGACAACGGATAAACATACTTAAATACATACTTATTATACATAGGAAACACCCAGACCCGAAACAATTTAGAAAAACAGGTATTTCTAAATTGATCCGACCGGGGATCGAACCCGGGACCTCAGAGATGGCGACACCATGAAAACCGGTGTGCAAGCCACTCGACCAAGGAGGTCGTCGAATCGAATTAATCTATTAAATATATGTTGTACCTTACAACGTCATCTTATTAAAAGATGACTGCTTAACAGTATAATAGGTATAATTACAGACCAAATATCTACTCGTAAATAGCAGATCTGTAGTACTTAATCTAAGATTTTTGGTGTCCTACCTATGTGAACTAGGGTCGGTCGCCATTCCCGCATTGTCGACCCTGACCTGACACACATACCGAAATTCACCTTTCGTAAAGGAACCCTAAAACCTAGTAACGAGCTGTGAAGTTTCGCAGTAATGCTAGCGGCTGAATAATTACTGGTATTTAAGTATTTGCGTGACTGCCATGTTGTTAGACCGCTGCTGGAACGGCGCAAAAGTTAATATAATTATTGTCCAGAACAGAGTAAGTACTAAGAATATAAATAGGTACTATGAACCCTTCACGTAACGACATAGGAAGTCGGCATTTAAGCTAATAGTATGGTGAAAGATGGCTTTCTACCAATCATTATCAGTCTATAGCAAAAAATATAGCATACCTACTACTAGACAAAGGTTCAACCGACATAGCCCTAAGAGTTGCTAAGCTCAAGTGGCAGTGGGCAGGGCACATTGCTCGCAGGACTGATGGCCGCTAGGGTGGAATAGTCCTTGAGTGGCGACCGCGTACCGGAAAGCGCAGTGTGGGCAGGCCTCCAACAAGGTGGACCGACGATCTGGTGAAGGACGCGGGAAGCCGCTGGATGCGAGCAGCACAAAACCGGTCGTTGTGGTCGGCCTATGTGGTGCCGGGGATAAAGAATTGCACCACCCCATCTCTTCCCGTGGGTGTCGTAAAAGCCGACTAAGGGACCATTCCAGAGGATGGGCCATCCAGCAGCATCTCTCTGAGGTTACCCTCAACCTACTGCGATCGCCAACCCGCCTGCCAAGCGTGGCGATTACGGCAAATACCCCTCATATCCTTGGGGGAGGCCTTTGTCCAGCAGTGGATGTCTTTTGGCTGAGAGGCTGATGACGATGACGATTGTTAGAATAGCAAATACGCTACAGTAGCAGGAGTAGAAGTGGAGTATCGAGTACTAGTAGAGTTCTAGTAGACATCATCATCTCAGCCAAAAGACGTCCACTGCTGGACAAAGGCCTCCCCCAAGGAACTCCACAACGACCGGTTTCGGCGACGGCTTCTAGCGACCTTTATCAGATCGTCGGACCACCTTGTTAGATGTCTGGCCAATAAAAAAAAATTGTTTGTTTTGTTCTTACAATAAAACATGATATTTTCTTGTCCTGCGAAGAGTAACTTGACAATACTTTTCGTAGTCTTAGTCGATCCGAGTTACTTGAACTGAGGCGCTCCGCAGGCCGAGCAACTATGATTTCCGATTGCGGCAACAGGCAACTAGCAACTACCTATTTCCATATATCCTATAGAAGCTACGCAGGCATAGCAACTCTTGTTGTGAGTTTCAATGATCGGCAACAGTTTTCAGTTGCTGATTGAATCAGTATTAAATTTACAACCTGTTTGTATATTATTGATGTATCTATCGATATACTGGTGAAAAATACGCTGATAATATGTATTGTACCTACCTATGCATTGAGTTGGTTGTTGTTATAATTTGTCATTAAGTAACTAATGCAACAGAATTTAAAAATACATAATGACTGCTAATGCAGCCGGGACCAACGGCTTTACGTGCCTTCCGGAGCACGGAGGAGCTCGAGATGTAAAACTTTAGGTCACCCACCCGATGACTGGTCTTTGCGAAAGCTGCTTAACCTTAGCCGCCCGGTCTGCTAAACGTGTTAACAACTGCGCCATCGAGCTCCTCACACAATCACTGACTGTTGAAAATGAATTTGAACAGTTTATTTAGAAACACGGCAATTGGAACCTGGTGCTGCAATACATACATCTGATGTGTGTTTATAAAAAAAATACATTGAATCTGAATCATTTGACCTCTTTTGTATCAAATTCCACCAAACTGGGACAAATATTGTTATCAGCTGTCCGTCATTGGTATACGATATATTCAACAATATTATAATACTAATTGTTGATTTCCTGTTAACTGATTGTATCAAATAACCTTCAATAAATGTAAACAAAATTATTTCAAATTATACGAAGAAATTTGCGTAAATTATATATAATTATAATCATAAATATAGCTTGCTTAATTCATAACAGACTGATCTTTCAATATTTGTAAAAATATTAAGATCGGATGTTGATGACGTAGTTGTCGACATTGAATAGGGCTCCTTTGTCTTACAGAGTAAAAGTAGATAGTGTTGATTAATTTCGGCGAGTTGGATTGAGCCACGATAGCATAGTTGGTAGTGCACCCGGCACGTCATGGGGTGCGGGTTCGAATCCCGCTCGTGGATTCTTTCAACACTTTGTATTTTTTCTAATTATACGAAGACTTAAACTTATTGTATACTAACCAATAGCGGGTTTTTACAGAAAGTTTGCTGTAGGCCGTCTTTGGCTTTTACAGCGCACCCGGATTTTATATGCGGCAAGAAACTTTAAGGTTTCCGAAGCCGTAGTGACTAAAGAAATCCTCGGAGATTTTCTAGAGGGGGTTTTCTTGTAGACTCCTATTAGGCAATTTCTTCGAGACATTTGAGTAATGGGGCTCCTCTAAAGGTTAGGACTTCCGCTAGGGTTGACCAGGTCGTGGGTGAGAAGAAGGTGGATGTCTGTACCTGGTTTTGCGTGCTAGTGACCGATTCAGTTTCCGACTATTCTTTTGGAGATGAACCTATTTTTGTATGTTGCTCGCATTCGCAATTGATAAGAAAAAAACAAAATGAGGGAATCAGAAGACCACAACTTTGTGTGGTAAGTGTGGCAATGAAAAAATGCTTTAATTATTATTATCATTTGTAAGTGTGTTTCTTTTTGGGTATTCTCAGCTAAAAGCCGGTTTTCTCTATAATTACGGGTACAAACCAAGTAATTACAGGGTGTGGTGTGTTGTTTGTATATGGTGTGGGGTAAATTCAAAATCTTCCAGTTGCATGAACTTATTATCATTATCTCTCTATTTATTTTTTTACATATTAATTTACATTTTTAAATATTTTCTAAAAAACAAAACAAACATTTAAAAATATAAAAAATAGGGGTCCACTCGGCATCGGGACCAGGGTCCAAACTACCGGTGATTAGGGCTCCAGAGACAGGAACCTCCTCACAATGCGTGCCGTATCGAGGAGAACTGCCTTCTGAATCAGGCCCTTGATCCAGCCGCCTAACGAGAGCCTCACGAGATGTTGATCGAGGCTCTTGGCCATCAGGCCGTTGGCCGTAACAACAATCGGCACGATGACAGCCGAGTCCACATTCCACATGTCGACAACCTCATGTGCTAAGTCGAGATATTTGATTTGTTTCTCTTTCTCAGCTTTCACGAGGTTCTCGTCATGGGGAATGGTGATATCGACAATCATCGTGCGGCGCGCTAATCGATCTATCACCACAATGTCTGGCTTATTAGCTACAATAGTCCTGTCGGTGATGATAGATCGATCATCATTATTATTATTTTACTCTTTATTTTTTTTTTCCTTATAACTAGATTTTTACAATATTTTAGCAAGATGAGAACAACCAGAGATAATGTGCCTGAGTGATTCCCCGGGACGGCGGCATGCCCGACAAATGTCGACCGTACCGTCCTTCAGGATATATCTCCGGTAGTTATTCGTCATGATAACTTCATCCGCAATTGCACAGACAAAACCTTCGGTTTCCCCGAAGAGGACCCCGAATCGTAGCCAGTTCACCGACGCGAGCATATCTACATCAGGGCCCGTGAGCCCATTATAATTATTATTACAACCAACCACGCTAGTCCAGCTGAGGATGGTCCTATTTTTACTAATGTCATCTTACAACAACAACCAACACCAACAGCTTTATGTTCTTTTTGAATCATGAAGCAGCTGGAGAAATTTAATTGGCTCACCAATCCGATGACCCGGTATTGCAAAAGTTCCTTAATTTTCTAGATCACAATGCTAATATGTGTAACCCTATTGATTTTACTAAAGAAGACTAAATATAAAAAAAAACTTCAGACTAAATTAAAATTAAATTTCTCAACAAACAGATCACTGCGAATGCATCAAATTTTTTCTATAGTTTTTAAAATCTCAAAATTCAAAATTCATATTCATTCATAGTCATTTAAACCTGATTTATTTTGTCACTACGGGGCTAATTAATAAACAAAGTGTAAACTTGGAGTAGTTACTCCGTGTTTTGTCTTTTTTACTCTAATATGAAATGAAGTTTACGTGACGGGAACAAAATACGGAGCAACCACTCCAAGCTACACGCTTTGTTTATTAAAAGTAAGTTTTGACTTGGTCAGTTGATTTACAGAAGTACCTACCTAATACGCGGTGGTGAGAAAATTTAAAAGCATTTTTCAGGGTGCGCCGTCCGTAAGTGACAAGTGTCATAATATATTTTATTTGAAATGTCTTCGTCCATATTTATTTGATGCCGCGCGGCCATACTAATTTTGTATGGGGAATTTAACGTGTTAATTTGAAAAATAATTATTTAAATAACTCTCTTTCTGACGCAGTCGGGTAAAAACCGCTCGATAAATCGAAAATGTAAGACGGACGATTTGTAGTTTAGACCATTGGTTATTGTTTTGACGAAATCAGAGGTACAATAATTAAGATAAACTATGAGATATCAACTAACGCTGACGGCGTTTTCACGATTTTTGCCCAACTTTAAATGATATTGTAGAAAAAACTATAGTGTGTTATGAATTTATGGATCGGACTAATTTTAGACAAGACACGTTCCCTTTGACTTTAACCCCCTTGTTCATAAAAACTATTTAAGCATTATTTAGTTAAATATTGTTTTGTCAACGTCACACGAACGCCATTTTGAATTTGAGAAAAAGGGACAAAACAATGATTAACTAAATAATGCTTAAATAGTTTTTATGAATAAGGGGGTAAATATATATTTTGTTTATGAAATACTTAGAGATTAAATACGATAGTCTTTTCAATTATATCAACTTAACCGAGACTGCATTTTTTGAATTTTATGGTCGGCGCACCCTTAATAGTTTAAAAATAAAGTTTTACATAAAATTCTCTCCAAAAAATAAAAAAAAATATAGACAAAGTAACATAAAGGATTGGGATCCAATCCGTAGTCGTATTACTCACGATCGCAAACGTGAACTATGTCTCGCAAAACAATTGCACATCAGCAGAGTGAACGATTGGTAATAATACCACAAACCAGAATACTGTGGTTTGTGGTAATCGCGCTTGTATACACATGCAATACAAGTACAGACGCACTACAACCTAAATAAAACTGTCAAATTTCTTCAATAATTAATCAACCATATGACATCTACATAAAGCTCAAAATCTATTGAGGAAAGACTGATTGTGGTAGCGGATGTGCATGCGTGTGTTCTTCATATTCTGTGTGACGTGTCGCTAAGTGCATTGAGTGCACGCGCACCAGCCTCACACGTCACTCACTGTTTTTAATAAATGTATTGTGACCATGAATCGTTGCTCTTTGCTCTGATGGCGATTGCGATGGCGCATGGCGGACTGATTAACGAATTGGGGTTAGTTTATTTTAATTGTTTTGTATGGACGGCGGGGGACAGCTGTTCAATAATCTGCCTGTTGATTAACGTGAATGGGATGAATGAGAAGACGTAAAGGTCAAATGGTAGAAGGCAAACCGTTTTAGTTAATGCTGTTGTGTTGTCGAACATTTAAAACTTAGGAACTGAAGAAAACTCATCATTTTAAAGAAATGCACTGCTTCAATTAACGCCTCGGTGGCCGAGCGGCAGAGCGCTCGGCCCGATACCCGAAGGTCCCGGGTTCAATTCCCAGGTCGGGCAAAATGTATTTCAGATTTTTCGATGTGATCACCAACCCGCATTTGGCAAGCGTGGTGATTAAGCCATTACCCATCAATTGTAACGATGACTTGATTTCAATGATGGAGGCCTTTGCCCAGCAGTGGGACAATTATAGGCTGTTTACTTACTGCTTCAATGCCACTTTGGATAATACGCTTTAATAGGGGCTGGATGGGATATTCCCAGCATTACTACAGTGGCAGCCCAATCATGTAATTAAGCACTTACTACCAATCTACAGGGCCTGCATAGCCTTTAAATATATTCCCCAACCTTGGAGAGAGGCAAAAGTAATTTTCCTACCGAAGCCGGGTAAGGAGGATTACACACATGCCAAATCTTTCAGGCCAATTACTCTAACATCATTCCTGCTAAAAACTCTGGAAAGATTAGTAGACCGACACCTTAGGGATGGAACACTGAAAAGTAAACCGCTTCACCCTCAACAACATGCCTATAGGAAAGGCAGATCAACAGAGTCGGCACTACATATGGTGGTGCACAAAATAGAATCGGCTATCACAAATAAAGCGTCAACACTGGCTGCTTTTATAGACATAGAAGGAGCTTTTGACAAAACCATGCACAACAGCATTAACCACGCCCTACGAAAACGGAACGTAGAACCAGCCTTGAGAGAGTGGATCACTGCGCTGGTTAGCAAAAGGGCGGTTCAGATAGTGGTGAACACTACTACGAGGGCTAAAGTAGTTAGAGGGTGCCCTCAAGGAGGGGTGTTATCACCACTTCTATGGAACATAGTAGTAGACAGCCTCATTAAAAAACTCAATGATAGAGGATACACTACTATTGGTTATGCGGATGACTTAGCAATACTGATAAATGGGAGCGCTGAAAATGTGTTATGCAAAGTGATGCGCTCAGCCCTTCAGATTGTGGAAGACTGGTGTGACGAACACAAATTGTCAGTAAACCCGAAAAAAACAGAACTTATCCTTTTCACCAACAAAAGGAAGTTACCAGAACTCCAACCACCAAAACTCTTTAACACCAACCTCTCCCTATCAACTCAAGTAAAATATCTGGGAGTCATCCTGGATAATAAACTGAATTGGGCGAGGCACATTGATGCAAAAATAAAGAAGGCCTGTATAGCGTTTGGGCAGTGTAGAAGACTTGTTGGGAAAAAATGGGGTCTAAATCCAAAAATCACACTTTGGTTATACACATCAGTTATCAGACCTTCCTTAACCTACGGATCAGTTGTCTGGTGGCCCAGAACCCAACTGGTCACGGTAAAAGCAAAACTCCAGAGTCTGCAACGCCTAGCAAGCGTAGCAGCCACGGGGTGCATGAGAACAACTTCATCAGCCGCTCTGGAGTATATATTGAACTTAAGACCTCTAGATCTGGTCATTCAAGAGGAAGCCAAGGGCGCAGCCTTAAGACTAAGATCTAACGGGTTATGGAAACAAAGCATAACTACACACTCAAAGATTCTGCAGGCAAGCCTGAAAGAAATACCGTTTCTTGAAGCGCCCATGGACAGAATACCATGTCACCACGTCTTCGATAGAAGATACAATATCCAACTTACTGCGGAACCAGTTGATAGCTCTGGCATCAATGAAGTTAGGATATACACAGACGGATCCAAAACCGCACACGGCACTGGAGCGGGTGTCTTCTCGAATGACTTAAATATAAAAATTTCAACAACTTTAGACAAGTTAAATACAATCTTTCAAGTAGAATGTATTGGTATCACCAAGGCGGCACAGGCGGTTGCAGCCAGAGCTGTCAGAGACCTAAATATAAAAATTGTCTCAGATAGTGCATCCGTACTTCAAGCTTTAAAAAACAACACCATAACCTCTGTCCTTGTACTGGAATGTCATAACACTCTCCAATCCATAGCAGAGGCAACAAAGTAACTTTGCAATGGATTAAAGGACACAGCAACTCACAGGGTAATGACGCCGCTGACGATCTGGCCAAAAGAGGATCGATGGCAGCAGTTTATGGACCGGAACCACTGCTGCCCATACCTCCGGCCCAGATAAAAACGTGGCTGCGCAAATTAACCGAAGAAGAACATCTAACAGAATGGAGAAACAGTGTAGGTAGCAGGCAAACCAAGAATGCAGTTCCGGTGGCATCAAAAAAGCTTGCCCGCAACCTCCTTAGATTAAACAGGGACAGGATCCGTAAAATCATCGGTATTATTACTGGTCATTGTCCCTTAAACAAGCACCTATTTACGATAGGTGTGACCGACAGCCCTCTATGCAGAGGATGCATGGAGGCGGAAGAAACGCCACAACACGTGCTCATGGAGTGCAGGAGTGTGGCAGACGAACGGGCACGGTTTCTCCAAACACCCAGAACGCTTGCGGAAGCCTGCAGCAGCCTGAAAAGGCTGCAAGCCTTCTGGGATAATCTGGGTTGGTTGGAGTAGGCAGAAGGTACAATACGTACAATGGCCAAATCGAATGGCTAAGTGCGGATACAGTCCAGTATAACTAACTAACTAACTAATGCGCTTTAATTTCGTATTATGATTTATATTACTAAGGTGAAACAATTTTAATGCAAATTTGAATACTTCTTAGGAGGAAACAACTTTTACGGATTTACTCGCGTGTATTTTACACATTACTTTTAGTTACTTAAAAACCAACCACAGTCGAGCGCCAACCTGATGTACTCCCATATATGAAAGGTGTCACTGACCAGATTGAACATATCTTAAAACGAGCTTCAATTAACACTTACTTCAAGCCAAGTGCAACATATACCTTCAAGATGCAGGCGTGTACAAACTGGACTGCGACAGTAGGCTCTCTTACATCGGGCAAACAAAGAGAAGTGTAGGGAACATACAGCCGACGTCAAGCATAGGCGCGAAAATAAGTCTGCAGTATGCGAACATGCCCTAGAGGGGCCCAATTAACTGTACTATTAAGTATTCTGTGCCATTACATCTGATTTGATAAACAACAAATACTCGCTAGAGAACAACGATTCATCCCTAGGATGATACGCGAGGCTATTAATTTTTTTTTAAAAACATCCTAATTTCAATAGAGAAGATGGTTGGAATCTACCACCAGCCTGGGATCAATATTAAATCCCAGCCCCAACACCATACTGCCAGACCAAAAGATACTGTAAGCTCTTTCTGCGTAAAACGGAATGCACCTGATTAAACACGTCAGGATAAACATTAACCCCTTTACAAATAAACACTATTTAAGCATTTATTTAGTTAATCAATGTTTTGTCTCTTTTTCTCAAATTGAGAACGACGTTTGTGTGACGTTGACAAAACAATGATTAACTAAGTAAATGCTTAAATAGTGTTTATTTGTAAGGGGGTAAATAAGTAATGTGTAAAATAAACGCGAGTAGATCCGTAAAAGTTGTTCCATTTCAATGTGTAGTGTTCGCGTAAACTTTAGAAAACAATATGCACCTGATTAAATTTAAATGAGGGTACACAAGCTACTAACTAATTATGAGACGACCAACCGCTCAGTCTCCCTGTGACCACGGACCCTGCAAAGGTTTCGAAACGTCAGGATAAACACTATTTAAAAGTAATGTGTAAAATAAACGCGAGTAGATCCGTAAAAGTTGTTTCATTCCAATGTGTAGTGTTCGCGTAAACTTTAGAAAACAATATTCTTCCTATAGGAATTAAACTGAACACGATTCGATTACGAATATAAAAGGAATACGTAGATATAGCTCTGTGAGGATTAAAAAAATATATAAGTAACTTGCACGATCTCTATCAATGCTTGTGTTCTAAAATATGTTATTTTTAATTTAGTTTTGTCGAACAATAATTAGTAAATAAAGTATATTCAGAATCTGTAAACATTGATGGCTAACCTCCCCTCCGAGATTACATCTCAGTCCCAAGAACTTGGTAATTATTGTACAGTCACAAGCGTTAACATGTATACACTTATAACTAGTTTTGACTTTATTCCATTGTATTAAGTCACATTTTTACATGATAACGCTCATGTCTGTACTTATAAAAAAACGTTGTAAAAATAACGAATCATCTTGGAGCTATGCCCGTGTTTACTATATGTTACTATGTTTGTGTATTATTATGAATGTAGTAGTCATCATCGTGGACTATCATTAAGAGCCGGTCATCAGATGTATTATATGTTTATTGTCAGATACTTGATTGTTTTAATACGTTGTTTTAGTTGAGGTATTTCAAATTAATGATTGAGCTTGCGACTTCGTTTGCGCGGTTTTTGGTTTTTACATTTCACATTTAAGTATTATCTATGTTAATAATGCTTGACGATGTCTGATAAAAAGTAACGTTAAATAGACTAGGTATATAATGTACAATTTTATTTTTTTAGTTGAGGTACGAAACTTAGTTCAGTTATGGGCAAAATTTAACCTACTTAGTAGATTTTTCTGTTGCTGATCAGGGCCCCAATTCAGCAGTTTTTGATCCAGTAATTCTGACATTTTCCCTATAGTCACTGAGACACGATGGATGGATACCCTGAGGTATACCTAAAAATTTTGTGTTTTCAGGGTTAGCAGTGTTTCAGTTTATAAATATTAAATATATTATAATATTAAAATATTTGAAAAAGTTCATATACCGTGTAATGATTTGGTATTCATAAATTACCCAATAATAAATTATGAATATAACTATAAGTATTTTAGGCAAATTTTGTTGCGAACCTACAACTTGGAGAAATGTTGAAAAAAATTCCACGATCGGTATTTGAACCCGCGTCTTCACACCGGGTCAGGTGCTCTACCAATAACGCTATCGTGAAAACTTTTTCAACACTTCCAAAAATTGCCTAATAATAATTTATTCTGAGCTCGTACTCTAATGTTTCAACCTTCCATCGCAACGTCAGCATACTATTGCGAAAACATTTACTCCAAAAATAGTTTATCACAAAGTCATCAGAATAAACTAACAAGAGGAATCTGTGAAAGTATGCAGTGTTTACCAGATGACTCAATTGTACCGGGAAATATTTAAAAATGACTCAACGTTATCGAGAAACCAGGCAAACATCTCTGTCGATGTTCATGATTCGGGCACAATCATAGAGCTCTAGGTTAAAGGTATGCTGAAGTATCTATACATATAATAAGAACGTAGGGATAAAAAAATCTGTAATTGCAAGATATAAAAAAAAAATTACACAGGTTGCCTTAAAATCACTTACGGAACACGATAAAATAGTTTTAAAAAAAATTGTTTGTTTGTTTGTTTGTTTGTTTGTTTGAAGTCGATAAACTCGAGAACTACTGAACGGATTTTGATCCGGTTTATACCAAAATGCTAAGAAAAATCCGGAGAATAATATAAGCTACATAAATACTCGAAAAATACATACAGGGTGTCTCATTTAAATCGGTCAGTATGAGAAAGTCTGAAACTATAAGACATACGAAGATCTGTTCTTAGAAACCATGTCATCGATTTTAATAGGAAGAAAAACTGCATTCATACATTTAAAGAAAACCTGTACTCAGCTCGGGAATCGAACCCGGTTGTTTTGAAAAAAATAAACTTACACTATTTCTATTTAGATATCGATTGTGTAGGTCTTAAGCAGTAAATAGCTCTGTGAAACATGATGTCTAAAATGAATAAAATGCATTGTTTTCACGTACTTTAATTTATTTTAGTAGGTGTTCGAAGTGACCACCGTTACATTCAACAAGTTCAGGCATGTAAAATTGTCTCTATGGTTGTTTGTACCTCTTTGCTGGTTTTGTAATTGTAAGATCGTTACCTAAACGTGTTGAATATTGTATTGAAAAAAACGGTGGTCACTTCGAACTCCTTCTAAAATAAATAAAAGTATGTGAAAACAATGCATTTTATTCATTTTAGACATCATGTTTCAAAGAGCAATTTACTGCTTAAGACCTACACAATCGATATCTAAATAGAAATAGTGTAAGTTAATTTTTTTCAAAACAACCGGGTTCGATTCCCGAGCTGAGTACAGGTTTTTTTAAATGTATGAATGCAGTTTTTCTTCTTATTAAAATCGATGCCATGGTTCCTAAGAACAGATCTTCGTATGTGTTATAGTTTCAGACTTTCCCATACTGACCGATTTAAATGAGACACCCTGTATAATAAGAACGTAGAGATAAAAAAATCTGTAATTGCAAGATATAAAAAAAAAATACTTTAAAATCACTTACGGAACACGTAAGAATAGTTTTAATAAAAATGGTTTGTTTCTTTGTTTGTTTATTTGTTTGTTTGAACACGATAAACTCGCGAACTACTGAACGGATTTTGATCCGATTTTACCGAAATGCTAAGAAAATTCCGGAGAATAACATAGGTTACATAAATACTCGAAAATTGTTAAATTTTGATTTGGTCTAAGCCGGGATTTAATCCTTGGTTGCTTGGCAACTGTTGTTTATTATGTAACATAGGGGATTTTTTTTTAATGAGTTTTACGGGTCTGGCATTTGAGGCTCTGGCTCTCTTTTGCTATCGTGTTTTACGGCTCTGGGTTCTTTGCCCTTTTGAACCTGTCATTGATAGTTGTTGCCATGAGAATACCGATTTTGATGCGGTTATCACCAAAATGCTTAGAAAAATTCGGAGAATAACATACAAATCGAAAAATGTTAAACAAATTTTGATATACGTTACGCGACCAACTGTTAGATACGTTCGTTGAGTTATTATTTTAGAAAAGTTTTGTTACTCTCTCAGGTTACCTACCCTTTATAAATCTGTGAGGCACCTAAGCGAACATTAGCACCGCAGTAGTAAAGCGACGGAAAATAAAAACAAGCTCAAAATCACGCACATCATTAAACTTGGCTGTACATAGGTACACCTTTTGTTTCATTTTCCAAAATAACCAATAATAATATGGCTATTTAGTCGCGCCTGCGCGCGGCGCTTATTGCAGTTTTCTAATACACAGAAATGTTAAAAATTAAAACATTACCTATATTTGGCGGTATAAACCTCTGTGTCGCTGCCCAAAATAATGTCTCTTTTTTTAGTTATGCATAGAAATGTTACCTACTCATTAAATTTGGCTGTATAAAACTTTGTATCTTTGCCCAAAATCATGTCTCTATTTTTTTAAATATTGCACATAGAAGATATCTTGAATTACATAGCTTGGCTGTATAAACCTTTGGGTCGTTGCCCAAAATACTTAATGTTATTTTTTTAAATCTATTTGGTGAAAAAACGCGAGAACAGGAAAATTAAAAAAAAATTGGCGCTCAAATTTTGAAACGAACAGAAGGAAATTTTGATATTTTGCAATGCATTTAAGTACCTATTTTTATTTTGTTAATAATTTTCAAATTATATTAATTATTCATTATGTAAAAGTTTTTTAAAACATTTTATGCAGGTACGTTAAATATTTCAGTACTTATTCAGTTCTTATTGATTTTCAAATAAGATTTATTCATTGTGTAAAAGTTTTATGAAACATTTGATGCAGGTAAGTTAAACACTTATTTCAGTACTTATTTTACATGTAAGCGGTTTCTTAACATGTTTATAGGATAAATCTGTGTTCAATGATACAATATAAGTAAGTAAGTATCATAACAAATTTAATATCATAAAACCTATAAAGAATGAATTTTGTTCATACTTCTAGATTACAGAAAAATGGTTTTTCCCATTCTTCTATCGCATAAGACGGTGGCTACCTCTGGTATCAGAGTTGCAAAAATGTTTTAATTTGCAGGGTACAACTGTATTAGAGGCACGGACTTCAGTTTTTTTTTTATTAGAGGTAACTTCTTTCAGTGTCCTGTGATCTACCTCTAAAAAGCTACCTACCTAACAAGATGCCACGAAGAAGTTCAAATTTATCGCAAGTATGTAACATAAAATACTATACTGTATTACCTAATAGACAATAATATAATTTATTACAGTTCTCAATTTATTGATATTTTGTATCTACGAATAAGAACATAGTTGGTAAATAGTTTTTTGTGCCTTCTGGCCGACAACCAATAATCCTGGACCGCTACCTGCTACTCGATATCCAGCTTCGGTGGACAAGGCAAAAAGTTTTGAAGTCCGTGGTTGGACAGTATAACAGTAGACACATCTTAGCTAAGATACACCAGTGCCTAGGACGACTCCGGACGAGTACCTGAGCTGTAAAATACCAATTTTATTACATATAATTGAGCGTCAGTAAACCCATTTCAGGTTTGTATGACGTAGCAAATACGCGCAACCCACCGAGAAACGGTGTTATATACTTAGTGTATGTGGAGGGATAATTGAAACGGGAAACTGAGTGAGAATCTGTATGAACGGGACGATTCTGTGCTTCAAACTGAATATATGCATGTACATGGCAGAGATGATAGTCGAAAGAATAAGAGATAATGTATGAAAATAATGATGGACGTAAAGGAGGCACAGGAAGTATGCCAGAACCACACTAAATGGAGATCGATTGTCTTTGTCTATCTCAGCATTCCCAGCTGAAAGGATATTAAGAGTGAGTAGATGTACGTATGTCGGTAAATACAATGTCAATTTTCTAAATTTCCGATGCATATAATTTTATTATACCCTAATAAGCTTAAATAGATACCTACATAAATATTAAACTGTACAGACTACAGCCTTTAGCTCACGCGGACGAAGTCGCGGGCAACAGCTAGTTGTTTAATATACGGTTTTCATAGTGATCGTATCATATCATCATCTACACTTTTCGTATATTTCACTTAATGAATATTTATGCTTCGTGATAACGGTAAACAAAAACAGTTATCACGTGTTTTTACGCGTTGTTTTTGTACTTAAGAGCGTTTACGCCGCACACTAGCGCCACTAATGAAAAAAAAAACATCTATTAATTATAGATAGAAAATCAAATTATGCTCAACAAACTATTTGAATTAAGTAATTTAGCAGTTTTACGTCACCTAATGAACACCTGACATGTTATGGTTTAGTTAAATAAGGCGTTATAGTTAAAAGTGGCCGTAACGTCTTATTTAACTAAACCATAGCATGTGAGGTGTTCATTAGGTGACGTAAAAATGCTAAATTACTTAATTCAAATAGTTTGTTGAGCATAATTTGATTTTCTATCTATAATTAATAGATATGTTTTTTTTTTCATTAGTGGCGCTAGTGTGCGGCGTAAACGCTCTTAATAGCATCTCTTCTAGCCACACAAAATATATGACGACGCGACGCGACGAAACTTATTTCACTACGGCGATAGGCCGATGGCTCGTGCAGGTTACACATTGTTCTGAGGGTTACACCGAAAATGTCTAGTGTAAAGAGGCGTAAGAAAATTGAAAACAGACTATAGACGAAATAAAAAACAAATTGGACAACATACCAAGTTCATTGACAAGAACAACAACAGAGTTTTTAGCTAGAGAAAACAAATGCAACAAAGAAAAAATACTTTCAAATTCTAAAACTCAATTTAATGACAATTCTCAAAACAGTGTCAGTTTTTTTAGCCAAACTTCATTCAGGATGCACTTTTCCAAAGTCTCATTAAATTAAGATACTCGTAATGTAGAAATTAAATTAACATGCTTAACAGGTTTAGCAATTTTTTAGAAAAAATTTAATTGATAAGTATAATTTTTGATTTGATCAAACGATTGAAAACCAAATATCCTTGTGACTCGACTATTAATGACTTAATGATTCGCTGATATTTTTTTTAGGATTACACAATAATAATAATCAACAAATGTCATGTACATAATTTTGGGGGTTATTCTATATATAAATTACTTCTTTTTTAGTAGCAACTATCCTAAAAGAGCACTGCAGGGTAAATATAGAGGTAACACTTTATATTGGATAATTAAGTCTGCATGGCTACAGAGGCTGATCTAAAGTTGGCTGAGCAATGTTCAAAAGGCTTCAGATACTGATAGCTCTATACATTGGTGTCAGAGACGCTAAACGTGACTCTGCAAAGTCTACAAGGCTACAAAGTCTGATCTAAAGTTGTTTGAACAAAGTCTAAAAGGTTACAGAGACTGATAGCTCTATACATTGATGTTAGAGGCGCTAAAGTTTTCAGTGCAAAATCTACAAGGCTACAGAGCTTGATAGCTGTATAGATGCATGTTTCAAGTACGCAGAGCCGCGCAGCCGTTGCGCTGATTGCCTCTAACTGATGTTAAGCATGTTAACTAGTTCGTATTGAGCTGCAATTGGCGTCGCCTTTTGGTTATTGTGTTCTAATTACTGTTGGTATTTTGTGTAGTTCAATTGGTCAATGAGATCGTTGTTAAGAATGAAATATGAAACAGCTGCAGTTGTTATATATAAGAGAAACAACACAAACACCATATCCCAACCGGGAATTAAACCGGACTTCTTCAGTAAAACTAAAAATTGGTTAAATTAATAAATTTGTATAATTTTGACTATAAATCTAAAATTATACCACCACTTTAAGTGACTTTTACCAGACAGATTACGATTACTAAAATTCATGATCTAGTCTGGATTGCCAGAAAGAGCGGGTTCGAGATCTATTCGTGGTAATTTTTTCATCACTATTTCTGAATTAATCAGTAATCAGTTTTTCTTTGTCATTAGAGGAAATATCTAGAAGTAAGTATTTAAAAAAAATTCTTTTAAAGTATGAGGAAGCATGACTTCAGATATTTTCCGCATGGCTGTCTGTCGGTCGTTGTGTACCACGCACGTAGCTGTTACATAAAACTGTTACATAACTTCAGAAATAACTATTTCTAGGTAAAACATAACGTGTGGGTTATTAAGATAATTATATTTTCCATTTATACTATCGTAGTGGAACCAGACTTCGACACATTACCCCAGTTTTTGACACAGCCGGCGCCGCCAATAAATTAGAATTTCATTAAAATTTTAGTCAATGACAGCTAGAGAAGATCTTTTGGTTTAAAGATGACGCCCACAGAAGACTTCGTGTTGCCACACAAAATCTGATAAAGATTCCTAGCCATAAAACTACCCAATACAGGCGTTGTTTCAAGTACACTGCTGCAAAAATATGGAATGATCTGCCTCCTCCTTTAAGAAAGAAAACTATTTCAAAAATAAATATAAAATGGCTCTATTAAAAAAACTTGCTGCAGAAAACTTGAGACACGCTTGTTGGAAAGAGTTACCTCTTACAAAATTCTTTTTATAATTAAATTAAATAGACGCACACACACACACACACACCACACTCACACGCTTTCAGAGTTTTTTAATGTTCTCCTCCTGTACAATATTTAATCTCAGGGAAAGAGGGAACGGCTGAAAACCAGCGCTGAGAAAATCTCAGTGAAAGCTGAGCCATTCCCTTTTGTCACTGACCTTGTGTTACTTTTTTATGTGTTTTTTTAAATTGTAATTTCTTGAGGCAATAAATTATTTCATTATTTCATAAGAAAGAAAGTGTTCTATATTTAATGGTTGCTAAAGGAAAAATCTGTTGTTAACCTCTATTTCTAATGATTGAAGGAAACCTGTCGTAACTGGTTCCTTTCGAGCATTGGTGTTACGAAGGTGGTTATTATCAGATAAACGGCCCGCCTAATGATAAGTGGATACCATTAGCCTATGAACTCTTGAAACATCAGACGTTTACACCCAAGCGTGGTGGACACTGTAAAAGCCAGTAAAATATAAGTGATCAAAGTAAATAAAAATGTAGAGAAAGGACTACATAAGATTCTAATCCGATTTTCTTTGGATCCAAATAAAATTTGGAAATCTATTGAGAAAAATTCTACGAGCAGAATGTCAGCGGGATTCGCGAGAGGAAGCGGGAAAAAGACAATAGAAGAATAAGAGTCGAGGTGAAAATAGTTATACGCTTTTCGCTTCGGCTTTCTCTATATAAATCTGCGCATTGATTGTTATTAGTGTTTGTGTCATTTTGCCACTCCAACGTTCTATATAGCTCTATTTCAAAAGAGGCCAAAAAAGCATTGACAGACACATTTTTTCCGTTAATTAATAGTTAGCCGATCTATATTTATTGATGATTTTCCGTTTTCTAAGAGTAGGTTAATAAAAATTTCCTAGTAAAAGTTTTCCATCGATTGAAGTGTCATTACATATTTATAGAAACAATTATTTTTAAAATTCTTTTATATATAATTCTATTCCAAAAAAGCAACAAAAAAACTCATTAACCCGCAGATATCGTCAAAGTAAAGAAAATTTCCAAACAAAAAAGTATAACTTAAAAATGTTGATTGATTCGACTAAACAAAATGTCTAGTTCACTTTCTCCTACTTTGTTTGCCTTTATGGCTTAACTTTTAAATTTCTTTGCCATCAGCGATAGTTTTACCAAACTAATATTCTATCATAGATTTATCAACATTATCAAAATCTCAAAAAGTTCCCAAAAAAGCTTCTTGGTAGCATAGCGCGCGAAAGCAGAAGAGTGCGAGGCAGCAAAGCGCTTTGCGAGGAAAAATCCACCAATAGCATTACTGCATTATACACACCGCAAGGAAAAGGAAGGAATTCTATTGGTAAAACCATTTCCTTATTCTAGTGTTAGTATGAACATAAAGAGATTACTTATTCTACGTATAAAACTACCAAGGCTCACTTCCACATGAGATCGCGCAGCGGCGATTGACATAAACACAATCCAGCCTATTCACCACGTACTCTGCGCATGCGCACCAGTGACGCGCATCTTTTACGTATTATACCTTTTACTTTTTCTGCGAACATCCCTGACGCACTACAGTATCGCGGCAGTCCTAACAACACCCTGATTTATGACTTTTATGAGACACGTATCTACATATACACCGTGTAACAGAAAGGTATGGTCAAAATGAAAAGATCCAAAGTGTATCCGATCTAGATCTTGTATGCAGAGTTCATCATCATCATCATCATCATCTCAGTCAAAAGACGTCCACTGCTGGACAAAGGCCTCCCCCAAGGATCTCCGTAACGACCGGTTTTGTGCTGCTCGCATCCAGCGGCTTCCCGCGACCTTCACTAGATCGTCGGTCCACCTTGTTGGAGGCCTGCCCACACTGCGCTTTCCGGTACGCGGTCGCGCCAGGACTATCCTGCCCCAGCGGCCATCAGTCTTGCGAGCAATGTGCCCTGCCCACTGCCACTTGAGCTTAGCAACTCTTCGGGCTATGTCGGTTACCTTTGTTCTTCTGCAGATCTTCTGCAGAGTTACTAAGACATAATTAAGTTGCCTGTTGCCACCAAGTTAGCACAGTCGGTGCCAATCAAATAATACTAACATAGTTATTAAGTTATTTTATATACTAACAAATTTTTATTTTATTTTGTATGTATGTTAGTCTATAATGTATTTATTATATGGACCGCTCTGTATTTTTACCATCTGTTACATTGTTTGTTGCCTGAAATAAAGATTTTAAATTATTAACTTTAATTTGGCGGCCTCCAAGATATATAGACATGGCAGCGTTAAAATGTTAAGGGATTTGAAAAGAGGTTTGCACGGTGCACCAGGTACAGCGCTATAAATTGCCCTTTTACATTTTTTTTGAGCAATGAATGTCGTATTGATTTCAGTGCTATTTGCCCCATTTTATACGTCCATAATTTGTTTTGCAATTTTTAATTTAATATTCATATTGTGACGTCGTCGGTAGATGGAGCGAGAGAGTTCTGGCGCGGAGACCCCGAACAGGAAGAAGAAGTGTTGGCAGACCACCGACTAGATGGTCTGATGATATTAAAATGTCAGCAGGCTTGACCTGGATCAGAAAGGCCACAGACCGCACAGTCTAGAGAAAAATTGGAGAGGCATACGTTTAACAGTGGACATCACTATGCTGAAAGGAAGGAAGGAAGGATTGTGACGTCACATCAAAATAAACAAGTCGCAGCCCTAGTGGTTTAGTAACCTCTGTGTACTTACATTTATGATCACTGCTGCTTGCTTATGCACGTCTGACGCGCATGACTTCACTAATATAAATATTTATATAATTTAAAATTGTATGTATGTATGTATGTATGTATGTATGTATGTATGTATGTATGTATGTATGTATGTATGTATGTATGTATGTATGTATGTATGTATGTATGTATGTATGTATGTATGTATGTATGTATGTATGTATGTATGTATGTATGTATGTGTGTATGTATGTATGTATGTATGTAATGTATGTATGTATCTAGATCGGATACACTCTGGATCTTTTAATTTTTACCACACCTTTCTGTTACACGTCGTATATTAATCGTAAGTTTCTTTAGTGGGAATACGGTCGATAGTTGATCGCTTCCTCGACAGTATGACAACTGCCCAAATATCGTAAACAAGTGCGCAATAGTCGCCGCGCTATCCAACCCCTGTTTAGTAAACATTACAATCAATAAACGGGTGACCCTTGCTACTATGTGTGCAACAATATTTGCTTTTGTTGACATACATCAGCTAATAAATTGCGATGTGGTTTATTTTATATGACTAACACATCGTCGCTTTGTCTGTCATATTGTATATTTGTGTCCGCAACAATCACAAAGTTAATAGGTCCTAAGTTAAATACCTACAGCTTTCATTACATACACTAATTACCCAAATACATGAAATGTAAATACCCATCCCTGATATTAAAATACTTAATGACCTACTTATGTGAATGTTTCTTTTTACTGCATCTGTGGATATTTTTTTAAAATTTATAGACAAAGTTATTAAGAAATTTCCAGAAGCGGAATTTGAAATTGTACCTTCTGGCAATCGGGTCAGGCACCCTACCCTACCATTAGGTCATCATGAAACAAAACCAATTTAACACTTTTCTGAATAAGACCTGAAAAAAAAATTGGTGATACTTAAAATGATAATTAAAGTAATGAACAATAACTATTTATATAAAAAGTAAGCATTAGTAATAATTAATAAGATCCAATTACTAAACAATCCAAAAATGATACCTAAGTAACATCTGTATTGCAAAAAATTTGCAAACCATAAAAACATTTAGATGTTTAAAATTGTTTTATGATTACGATCAAATGTTAAGCTCTTTTTAAATTGATATTTAAGTTTGATTTATTAGGTTGCGCTGTAATAAAGTTTTTAACCCTTAACGTAAAAAGGGGGTGTCTGAATTTTAATTTTACAATTTGTGTCTGTGGCACAAAGCAGAGTGGCGTCGTAGCTAAAACAACTATATTTTAAAAGTCGAAATGATTCGTAACTAAGTTTGAAAAAGTAGTCATACCATTAATATATTTAGGAGGTAAATTAGTATACATAGAATCAGGATACTTATGCGATAAGGATTTAGTAAACAGAGCACTTACACTTAAGGATATAATATATTTCTAGATAATATAATGAAATACAATGAAATGAAAATATACCCTATTGTACACCATACAAAAAGACTTATGAACAGAGGACAATACAAGAAGTGGTACAATGGCGGCCTTATGGCTTGCAGGCAACCATGTGTTAAACTGGACAAAAATAAGTAAGAAACGGGCAGTTAAAGTAACAAAAATGTTAAAAAAGACACGACATTTTAATCATCATAGAACCTAGTTTGATTCAACATTTGTGTTTTTGTAATTTGTTCGCAACAAAATTTGCGTTAAAAATTATATAAACAAAACAAAAACAGTTTATCATAAAACAGTTAATTAACTAATTTATTATTACTTACCTAACGGTATTATAACCCATGTTATTGGAACAAAATGGTAATAATTACATGAATAATAACTCAAATGTCAGTAATCAATAACTTAAAAGGTTACACCTTAAAAAGTATTACTTCAAAAATGAAGAAAAAAATCAAATGTTTTACTTCACCTATGAATAGGTATTTGGACACGTCGCTGACCATTGTTAAATGGTGTTAACGGTGTTAATAAAAAATAACGGGTTATGGTTTTTTTCCGTATTTTTATATTTGGCACGTTGTCACATCACACACAAGTCTTTAAGAAATAACAATGTTTTTGCAAGTGATTAAGGTACCCATCGATTGTAGCGATGACTTGATTTCAATGATGGAGGCCTTTGCCCAGCAGTGGGACAATTATAGGCTGTTTACTACTTACGAACTTACTAAAATGATGGCATAAGGACTTACAAAAAGCTGGAGGAACAAGTTTCATCCAGTTATACACGATTTCTTATTAGACTAGACTTATTGGCCATGTCGGGTCATTACCCTACAACGTAGTTCCAATTGGGCTCGGTGCCTAACGAATTAATCTGCCCGACAGAGCGGAACAACACAAAGACACCACCTTCTTTTGTTTAAAGGCAAATCGAATTTTATAAAATTGACAGTTCTAAGCGAAAATCGAAAGAAGTGGCCCTACTCACACGCTTAATACTGAACAAAATAATTAGCACGAACATAATTAAGTATGTTCTAATAGTTTCATCTTAAAGGAAAATTGCATTGAGAACAACCAATTCTATGCAAAAATAAACAAAAGAAGTGGTTTTCCTTACACTTATATTAGATACTTGGCAATGATTAGCAGAAACTTAAGAATATAATTCATAAAAATCAATTGCGTTGCCTCATGTATGTCAGAGCATCACTTGAGAACTAACTTAACTGTGTAATTGTCAGGACAAGGTTTGTATATCAAAAATATAAAAAATCGGAAAAATTTACTGAAGCGAACGAAGACGCGAGCATGCCACTAGTTTCAGTCACGCTGATCGTCGGCGCTGACAGATCAATATGTATGTAATTAAAGGAAACGTTACTGAGTCACGCAGATTGCTCAGCGCTGACATGCGCTAGAAGTTCATACATTTCGGCTGTCAGCGCCGACGACGGTCAGCGTGCGGTCAGCGCGACTCTAAAACCAGCCTTAATATAAAAGAACAGTCAATTCTAAGCAACTAACAAAAAAGAGCTCTATAGCGCAGTGGTTAATGCGCCCGGTCTGCGAGTGCTGGCTGAGGTAAGTAACATCCACAAAGGCCGGTCATCGGATGGGTGACCAAAAATTTATCATCTCGAGCTCCTCCGTGATTCGGAAGGCACGTAAAGCCGTTGGTCCCGGCTGCATTAGCAGTCGTTAACAACCACCAATCTGCACTGGGTCCGCGTGGTGGTTTATGGCCTGTTCTTCCTATTCATCTATAGAGAACGCTCGTGCCCCAGCAGTGGGGACATAAAATGAGCTGATGATGATGATGAACAAAAGAAATGAACCTACTTACACGCATATAGCACGAGTATGGTAGGTATATTGTAGTCTAGTAAAGTTTACTGCGAAAAGAAGTGAAACTAATCCTACGTAGAGACTTGGACGCCCAATATAACCAGAGTGCCATAGAACTATTGAATTTCTATTGTGTCTGGTATAAGAACTACTAAGTCGATAGCAAACTCTTCCTTAAACTAATAAATAATGTAATATATATTCTTATTAACATGAATTTAGTGATTTAGTGCCAACACATGTTAATACCTGTGTGGTGCCGGGGTTTAAGAATTGTACCACCCCTCTTCCCTTGGGTGTCGTAAAAGCCGACTAAGGGACCATTCCAGAAGATGGGCAGCAGCATCTCTCTGAGGTTACCCTCAACCTACTGCGATCGCCAACCCGCCTGCCAAGCGTGGCGATTACGGCAAATACCCCTCATATCCTCATAGCCTTTGTCCAGCAGTGGACGTGTTTTGGCTGAGATGATGATGATGACATGTTAATGCAGCTTTTGTGTTTTTTGTTCTCGCAATATTAATAGAAGTTATAAAGTTATAAAGTATATGAGATAATTTCCTTATAAGACGAAGCTTGTATTCGGATTTTGATGTTTTTTTCTTTATTCAATTTACACCATTTGACCTTCACGTCAATTATGGTTAGTAACGATATAAAGCCCAAGATAGAAGCGTATTTTACCCGAATTAGGTACCTCGGTAAAAATAACTGTCGGAACACAAGAATGATGCTATAGTTTTTGCTATGGCGGGTGGCATGTTAAAACTCTACCACGTCATAGAGTTCGTTAAAAATACCTTATTTATATTTACTTTTGAGGTGCTCGATGGCGCAGTGGTTAATGCACCCGGTCTGCGAGTGCTGAGGTTAAGCAACTTTCGCAAAGGCCGGTCATCGGATGGGTGACCAAAACTTTATCATCTCGAGCTCCTCCGTGCTGCGGAAGGCACGTAAAGCCGTTGGTCCCGGCTGCATTAGCAGTCGTTAACAACCACCAATCCGCACTGGGCCCGCGTGGTGGTTTATGGCCCGATCTCCCTATCCATCCATAGGGAAGGCTCGTGCCCCAGCAGTGGGGATATAAAATGAGCTGATGATGATAATGATGATTTATAAACTTTATTATTTATTGAATAAAGAAAACTATCTCTTAAAATTATTTTTTTTGTCAGTTAGTTACGTTATTATTTCGATTATCTCTGTGATTGACGAGCGCATTGTCCGCCTGATATAGGAAGCAGTAACCACAGGCAGCTGACTGGCGCGTGGTACACACGGCGGCAGATCAACCTACCCAACCCTGTCAAATTTCTCCTATGAATATTGATCCTTATTGGCAAACAATAACGTTCAAAATTGATTGTAGGTTGATCTGCCGCCGTGTGTACAACATGAATATAACTAGACCATGCTTACGTTGTGATCTTAGTTGTTATGCTTATATGGAGAAAGTGTAACAGATCTCATACTCATTACAGTGGAACACAGAATCAAGGGGTACTGTTTTATAGCGCATGCAAATTTCTGTCTGAAAACTGAGTGTGACTGAGTAGCTTGAATTCGCATTATTGGATTTTCCATTCAACATCAGTTTGGCACGACGATAAAATCACCGATTAGTACAGAAGTCCACGCCAAAATGCCCCAAATATTCCCAGTTCGCAGTTAGCAAGCCGTCTCCACTTCATCCGCAGTGCGCGCATGCGCCCTAGCCTCGCCGGAATAAGACGGTGCTTTACAAAGAAGAGAGACGAGCGCAACGACCGAAATCGATGATGGAGCGGCGCCGACTGTCACCTGTCTCTGTCTACTCCGGTGCACCCGCACCGAGAATGCACCGGCGGGTCAACCCGGCTCGGTGCGTGGCGCACTCAAGTCGCACTAGCTCGGAACCGTACCTTTCTCAGTACCCGAATCGGATTGTTACGGCACAAGTCTTAAAAACGACATTTCAATAACATAAATACAGTATGTATGGACAATGTGACTGTTCAATGGTCAATTATGAAATTTGTATGGCGTAATTAATAAAAAACAATGATAGGTGTTACGCCATAGAATTGACAATCGATTGGCACGTTTG
This sequence comes from Eudonia lacustrata, assembly GCA_947562085.1. Lineage (NCBI taxonomy): Eukaryota > Metazoa > Arthropoda > Insecta > Lepidoptera > Crambidae > Eudonia > Eudonia lacustrata. The sequence continues at coordinate 1,702,205 of OX387317.1, read as the reverse complement.
GGTTCACAAATATTAAACAGCTGTAGCGCTTCGGGCAGCGCCACCGCGCCGCCTTTGTTCGCTGCCAGGGACGCACAGTACGCTGTGTATGAATAAAATGTTTGCTCCGGCCGTAGAGGCGAGTTCGTTGTCGCTCGGCTCGCTCAGTCAGTGTGATCGCGACGCACGGGCTGCACCGTCGCCGCTCGCCGCATTACAATAAAACCCTCAGCCGACTACATGCGTAAAGACTTTCGTGGCCAAAATAATACTCGATGTGCGTGAACGTGTTTTTGTGTTAGTTCTGTGTTGTGGATTAAAGGAGCCGATTTAAAATTCAGGTAATTTATATTAAACACATCACGGTGTGCAACGAAATAATTACTTTTTTATTGTTTTATTATAACAACTATTAGCTTTTATTGTCGTTGGTTGCAATGTGCGGAGTTTGATAGTGATTTTAATCTCGGACATTCACTTCTCGATAGGCAGGCTTCCAATCAGATATGCCGGTGAAGCCTTCTAGACTGCATAACACTAAAAAGATTTGTAAAAGACAACACTCTACCAACCAAAATAAATCGTGACTCATTTATATCAAAGCGGTTTGTTGAAATATTATTACAGTGATAAGTTGTCTAAAAAATTCCTTACAGAAAATGTAGAGAGCTCAACCCATGACATGATTTCTCAATATTTCTCTACGGTTTAGAACACGTACACCTAAGATATCTACATAGTTTTTACGAACAGATCATGCTTATTATTCCACCAAATAATTGAAGCTTAATTTGACGCAATGCCGTGACACATTGACAGGCAAATACATAATACCATAAAGCTTAGCATGACTGAAACAATAAATTATGTATCTGTCAAGAAAGTTTTTTTTGTTCAAACTCTACCAAAGAACTCTACATTCATACTGTCAGCTTTTCATTCTTATTCAAAATTACGTCTAGCGTAATAATATAGTCATTTGTTTGGTAGGTAGGCATATGTAGAGTCATTTCTTTAAAACATTTGAGTTGACTACGATTAGTTGACATATTGCGTGTAATTTCTCATTGTAGGTAAATATTAAATGTTTAGTTTATTTTCTAAAGTGGATGATATTTTTGGTGCTATATGCTAAATTAAACATTTCTGTTCTACTTTCGCGGAAACGTTTGCTTGTTCGAGTGGGTGAAACATGTGTACCTATCTTTTGCCCCCGATAAAAGGCTTCTGTTCTATGTATTCAGATATCAAAGAAGAAAAATCTTAATAAGATTTACATCCAAGTTTTATCTTTTAATTTCTTATAAATAAGTATATTTAACAGACACTAAAAGATTCCAACAGCGTAGCAGTATGCTCAATTGCTCATTTGATTTGTAAATCTTAAAAATTAAGCAACTTTTGTAGAGTCGGTTCACAAGATGGGGACCATGTTAACATGTCTCCTGCTCCTCCGTACTTCGGAAGGTATCTTAAACCGTTGGTCACGGTTGTTGTCGTAGGTTGCCGGTCATTAAAACCCATTAGCCTGCACTAGACCAGACCGTCGTAATCGTGATTGTAGAACCGATCTCCCCATGTCATATTTTTGATGATGTAACATTTATGAATTTTGTATCCTTGAACTATGTAATGGGTCACACCCTGCTACACACTACTTTAAAGTTTATACTGATACTCCCCACCAACCTCACGGTTATAAAGTTAGGTGTCAGACATCCTTACGCAAGCACAAGGGACCATCTACGTCAGGTCATAACGCCAGATCAGAACACGCCGGTACGCAACCTTCATCCGGTACTTTTAAGACTAGTGTCTCGAGCTAGTTGCCCCGTGGACACGTATAGTCCACTACCTAATATCCAGATAGGTTACCGGAGCTGTAAGCTCACTTCTCGTTGCACTAAGAGCACAACTCGCAGTGTACCACTGCTCGGGTCGTCAACTCTAAAGTCGACTACCAAATGTCCTCTTTGGTGGCGGAGTTGTAAGCGCACTCACTTCTCGGTACCCATCCAGTCACCTGATCAATTCCAAAGTCCTACGCGGCTGATTCAACCGGAGGCTTTGCATCTAGCGGGCGCCTCTACTAGTTCTCCAGACTAGTGCCGGAGATGTTGGAGAACTGCTTAATGAAAACCACCGAGCAAGTAATGGGTCAGTGAACATCTAAGGTTGCTGTAGCATCTTTACTCAAGTCTACGTCGACTTGGTAAGTGATCATAAAGCCGAAGGTGGAAGCGCTTCATCCAGAATCAGCAATCACCGAGGAACTGGCTGTTTTACCAAAAAACTAACGAAACAAAAAAATAAAACAATGCTGCTACCAATATTGTTATGGCCGAAGATTTAGATAATTGGTAACAAGCTAGGCAGAGTCACACCAAGCCCTACCGCAAACCAATTCGTCAGTCAGTTTTATGGATGCATAAATGGCAGGCAATGACAATGGCATCATGGCAAAATCATCTCAATAACGCCCTATTAGAATTATGTATTTTGTATACCTATGTTTATTTATTGTAGTTTACGTATTTACAATACACGTGTATGTTTATGTATATAGTATAATATTTATGTATACCTACTTACATTTAAATTTTTTATAACAGGTATATCTTGATTGCACCTACCAATGTTATCTCAGCACCACCCTATGGTTGACTGGTAGAGAATGCCTCAGGCATTAAGTCCGCCATGTAATATTTATGTTGCAAAAGTTTAAATAAATAAAAGCAAAATTTGCTTCAGATTTTTGGAATGTCAATGAAGTTAAGACAACAATAAAGAGTTTTATACAGCGTTTTTTATTTCGAACCGAAATCCGAGCTCGAGTTTTTTTAAATTCGCACACCCATTCGGGAACTGGCATTGTCAATGTGGCATCACATCTCGGATGCGCTAGCGTCAGCGCCAATTAGCTTCCAACGATTGATTAGCCTTTGTCCTACTCAGTTGTTCTTAAACCAGACACAATAGAAATTCAATTGTTCTATGGCACTGCGGTTACGTTGGGCGTCCAAGTATTTAAAGTATGACATTATATCTTGTCATCTTCTACGTTCGGTAGCAATCATTCCTCTTCTGATCAATAATTTGTTCAATCAGTAACGTATGATAACAGTTCTGAATGAAGTGTCTATCAAAAAACGAAATAAGCGGAACAGGATCTAACTTCTAAAACTATTCCGATCCCGAATTTGTTGTGAAAACTGGTTCCTTAAAATAAGATTATTAGTACCTACTTGCGAAGGTCGTTTTTTTATCATTTTATTTGACACTAATATAACTCTCTCGATCCCAACGACTCGCCATCATAATTAAGACGAATCTAATATAAACAATTTGCTTAGAGCTTATTTATAACCCTTTGTTTCTGCATGTTGTTTTGTTTTAAGTATGCATACTTTGTAAATGTGTCTTTTGTTTTTTTCATGACGAGTTTATCTTTATTCCATTTTGAAATCACTATTGTCCTATCTTTAGCACTTTTACTATAAGAAGTAAGATCGGCGTTTTTTAATAGTTTGACTGATTTATTTCTAATGATCCAATAAATTTTATAAATATGTAGCCTACTGTGCTCGCGACTTCGTCTGCATGGATTTCTAATTTTACCGTAAACCGCAAAAATATAGCCGATGTCCACTCTGAAGGTCCATTCTGAATATTGGTGAGACAATTTTTGAATCTATTTAAGCTTAAAAAATACCTCTCTCTAATTTTATTAGGTTAAGATAAATTCGCATGCATACACATTTTAATAAAAAAACATGCAAAATACGTTTGTGATTTGCGCTTGTGTCTTGTGCCACTTTTTACGCTACTGACGCAGAAACAAAGGGCTTGATGGAATGTCTCTTTGTGTCGATGTGACGCTGTGTCAGCAATTATCACCGATGCGATAACTAACACAGCACGGTATATATCTTTATACTCTCGCGTCCCAGTACAATCAGTCAGCCCGTGACCACGGCCGGTGCAACTCGGTCGAAACGTCGAGTATTCATTCATTTTTTCATTCATCAGCTCATTTTTATGTCCCCACAGCTGGGGCACGAGCCTTTCCTATGTATGTATAGGGAGAGTGTAAAAAGGTATTGGGAATAAATTCAAACATCTATATATGAATATGACACTAATACAGTGCTAATATTGGGTCCTTACCTATGAAATTGACGTTTTTTCTCACTAATAGGTGTATTACTTCTAAAAGTCAATACCGGTTGTTAATATTATTATACACTTTTAATTATAACTATGTTACGCTTCAGTACTATCAATGATAATTCATTTTGAGTCGTTATCGCCCAATTTTTTTATAATTGACTTCTCTTTTTGTTCCCGGAATTGACCTTTTGTTTCATTGTAGCTTTGAAGAGCCTTGATTTTTTTTCTTTTTAATGTCTGCTATATTTAGCTAGTGAAACAAACACATTACTCTAAAGTTTTTATAGTGTTAACATAAATAGATGCTAAGAAAATTTTAAAAAACGTTAGTATGAAAAATATAATTTTATAAAAATCTTCATACAAAGCGCCAATTTCATAGGTAAGGACTTAATACTAGTTTGCTTAAAACACCGTTTAGTTCTTTAGATAGCACCGATTATCATGATATCAACATCGCCATCATCAGCATCATCTCAGCCAAAAGACGTCCACCGCTGGACAAAGGATCTCCACAACGACCGGTTTTATGCTGCGCGCATCCAGCGGATATGACCACGATATTATGAATGTCCATAATTGAAAGCAATGCACCTAGTCGTTATTGTCATGCGTTTCCATTATATTGGTTTCAGTTTCGGGAAGTTAAGTATTAAGTGTGTTATGCGTAGGTATTCCTTATTATTTTTTTTTATTTTATTTCTAGCAACCATTTAACGAGTTTCATAACGAAACTTCTCTTGGGCTAGATAATTGGTGTGAGTGTAGGAAAGTTTATTTTTATTTTTATTTATTTTATTTATTACCATACAGTGTTGAAGAAATTGTAGAAACCAAAAATAAAAATGCGGCGACCGAACATAAAAATGTTTCATTCCCACTAAAGGTTTAATTACGTTATAATCTGCGCTTCACAACTGTTTTCTGGTTTTACTGTATTCCGGAGAAATAACAGTCCTATTTGAATCTGTTTATCTACGTTAGCCTGATTTCCTGATTTAGCGATCCAAAACTCTACATAAAATATGGGAGACTACTGGTTTAAAAGATTGCATGTACAGTCAATACCAAAAGTCGATGAACAGAACCTCCCATTATTAAACAAAAGAGTAACATAACTTTATACCAGCGAATATTCATATTTTTTTTGCGTATTACAAGCCGCACATTTTGATTTTGCACCCAAGTCTAAAAACTCATGAATGGCAATTTGTTATTAATTACTTTATCCATGGTACATTTTTTAGACTACCGACGTGGACGGTCCTTTACTCTCCGAGAATCGTAAGACAAGAAACATGTCAATTGCTGCTAATCATCCACATGCTGTTGACGATGAACAGCGACTCCGATAGATGGGTCACGGGTTCGAGTCTTCGAATTAATTTAAAATTCTTAGAACTGTGAGTCCTACCAACAGAGCGATGTTTTATTTAAATATTTTTATTGTGAATATCTGTCGCACTTTTTTGATTACAGGTTTATCTGTACATTAACCATTAAGTAGAAGGACTATAACTAACTTTACGTGAACTAAGTAACTACCTAATATTATAATAGTAATTATACATTGAATTATTGTAATTGGTTATGTAATCGTTTTCATTAAATAATAATAAATAAGTAAACTGCATAAATTATAATATAACCCTTTTTTGTATTATATATGTATAGTTTTTTGTTTTTTTTTTTTTTTTTTGGCCTTTGTCCAGCTGTGGACGTCTTTTGGCTGAGATGATGATGTATAGTTTTTTACTATTTTAGGGCAATGAAACATAAAACCAAAAAGGCCATAAACATTAAAATGAGACTTAAAATATCTTAGTTTATAAAAGTAATACCATAAATAGTATTATAATACCCCGAACTTTTTTTACCGTCGATAGTTTTACACTTGATAAGAGATACATTTCATACAGACAAACCCACGGGCGGAATATAGTACTAATTTATACCTTCTCACAATAGATCAATATTCGAGGCTTCTAGGCTTTTGACTTGAACGCCTTTAGATGCTACTCCAAGAACGTATAGCATTGGTATTGTTTTTGGTTTAGCTTTACAACCTGTTTATATCTTATATTGATGTACGCTATCGATATACTGGTGAAAAATACGCTGATAATATGTGTTGTACCTACCTATGCATTGAGTTGGCTGTTGTTGTAATTTGTCAATAAGTAACTGATGCAACAGAATTTAAAAATATATACGACTGCTAATGCAGCCGGCACCAACGGCTTTACGTGCCTTCCAAAGCACGGAGAAGCTCGAGATCTTCCATTTTTGGTCACCTATCCGACAGCTGGCCTTGTATAGTATTGAAAGTTAGGGTTTGATAATGGTAATTTAAAAGTAGAGTTATTTTTGCAATTATACTTAATTTTTAGGTTTACATTTTCATTAACTCTTGACTCCTTTTTATTGTATGTTTTATATCTTCTACTCTCTACGGTCTTAAATATGATGAATTTAGGTTATACGTTTTCATTTTTATGATATAACCTAAAAAATTGTATAAATACAAAAAATACTCAATAACATCAATACCTACTTTAATGTTTTACTTGTTTCTAGCTTGGTACTTATCTTCAAGATGTCTACATTGTGAAGAATGAGGTTTATGCTTACAATGTAGCTTTGCTACGGCCACACTATCGCGATAACGCGAATATTTGCGTTGTCGCGACACGTCTGACCAAACAATTCGTTCTATCGCGAATCATCATCGCGAATACAAATGCCCTTCGCGCTGCTGTCAGTAAATTGCCGCACATCAAAGAGTTTTATCGCGACAAAGTTCGTGCTACACTTCGCGCGCTTAGTTGAATGCGAGGCGCCCCGCGCCGAGCTGTTTGAACGTGTTGCATATTCTGATTTGTGTTAATTATGGATTGGAGTTTATAGAAAATTAAGAATTTTTGTGATAAGTAAATAAATCCACCATCGCCTTTTATTTATCTTCTTCACTCTTTTATTTATTTTGTTCTAATAATAAAGATGCAGTAAATAATTATTTGCCGACATAATATAGCGCAACCGCCTCTCTTTTTTCACTATATTTTTATAAATATTTAATTCAGCTTAAGTGTAGCAATTAGCACTTTAAAAAAATTCGCCTCTTCCATTTTTTCCGCGAAATGAATTATCGCGACGTTTTAGCTAGTCCAGATTATCGCGACGTAGTAAAGATTTTTTTTGATGTGGCCAAGCACTGCGTCGTAAATCGAACATGAAGTAGTTTTATCGTGACAACGCGAACACGAATCTTCGCCTTCAAGTGTGGCCGTAGCATTAGGCTTTTATGTATTAAGTATGTCAGCCTCGAGTCTAATAAAAAAAGTACACACATAAAATTTTACGTAAGTACCACGTAAAAGGCAGACTTAACAGTGCCACGTGTATTGTGACTGTGCTATGTACACGAAACATTCCACAGTCGGTATTCGAACCCGCAAATTAACCTTCTGGTATATCGGACAAGGGTATCATGATTGTACTATCAGACCACTTTGAAAGTCAAAGTCGACTCTTTTAACTAAGATTTATTGGTAATAGAGGTGAATGGATATTTCTATGTCATCAACAGCTCATTTTAATCATCATCAGCTCATTTTATGTCCCAACTGCTGGGGCACGAGCCTTCCCTATGGATGGACAGGAAGAACGAGCCATAAACCACAACGCGGGCTCAGTGCGGGTGCAGCAGGGACCAACGGCTTTACGTGCATTCCGAAACACGGAGGAGCTCGAGATGATAAATATTTGGTCACCCATACGATGACTGGCCTTTGCGAAAGTTGCTTAACGTCAGCACTCGCAGACCGGGCGCGTTAACCACTGCGCCATCGAGCTTCTCCGTAACCAACTACTATTTAAATTAAACTAACAAACTATTAGTTAATTATTATTATTATTATTATTAATTAATTATTATTATTAGTTATTAATTAATAATTATTTTGTCATAAAAAAACTGTTGAAGTGGATGGCGCACGCAGCGGCTATTGCTGTCGGGTGCAAGCATCTTTCGCGCCCGGGGTCATTGGACGAGTGACCGAAATAAAATATTATCTAAAGCTACTCCGTGCTTTGGAAAGCACGTCCTATGATTCCGGTTGATGTCGTAAGATCGCAATGGACAAAACTTTTAACAAACCCTTTAACTAGGGCGGTGTATTACGAACTGATCTCATCAGGTCATGGCCCACGCTGCACTGGGCTGGGACGTGAAAATAGTGTATCAGCTTCATTACCTAAGCAAGTCGTAAGAGCTGACTAAGGCACAAGGGATCTGTCACTGATGTTATCTATAATATTGGCTCCTTACATATGAAATTGACTCTTTTCTCACTTATTAATAGGTGTATTACTTCTAAAAGTCAATACCGGTTGTTAATATTATTATACACCTTTAATTAAGATTATGTTAAAAAAACACAAATGTTGAAAGAAATTCCACGAGCAGGATTTGAATCCGCACCCTTCTGACATACCGGGTCAGGTGCTCTCCCAATTGAGCTATCGTGGTCTTAACCAGCCCGCCGAAATTATTCAACACTATTTACTTTTTACTTTGAAAGCCAAAGGCGCCCGCCCATTCAATGTCAACAACTACCGTCATTAACTTCTGATCATAATATTTTTACAAATACTAGGGATCAGTTAAGAAGTAGGCAAGCTATTTATAAAATGTTTATAATAATTTTTTAACGCAAATTTTGTTGCGAACAAATTACAAAAACACAAATGTTGAAAAGTTTCCACGAGCAGAATTTGAACGCGCACCCTTCTGACATACCGTTGAAAATTTGCGTTAAAAAATTTTAGCCTGTTTTAGCCTGTAACATAATCCTAAAAAACATTTTAGGATTATGTTACAGGCTTCAGTAATAACAATGATTATTCATTTTGTCTTTATCGCCCAATTTTTTTTAAATTGCCTAACTTTTTTGTTTGCGGAATTGTCGTTTTGTTTCATTGTAGCTTTAAAGGGACTTGATTTTTTTTCTTTATAATGTCTGCTGTATTTAGCTAGTGAAACAAATATACTACTCTACAATTTTTATAGTGTTAAAATAAATAGATGCTAAGAAAAGAAAAAACGTTAGTATGAAAAATTAAATTTTATAAAAAATCTTCACACAAAACGCCAATTTCATACGTAAAAACCTAATAATTATTGCACATCGGAACCTTACTTACACTAAGCTAACGACAAGTTTACTCAAAATTGGTGATTTCGATGCTCTATCTATGGTTGCCAACCCTATTATATATATAATATAGTATCCTAGTATTCTGGTGTCTAACGACTATTATATTAAAAATATATTATAGTAGGCGACACTACTATATTTTTACTAAAGTTTTCTGTGATAAACACAAAATGAAAAGATGAACGCAACAAAGCCAGTATAGGTCTGATAAAAGCAGAGTTAATGGTGTTTTGTAACTTAAATTTAGATTGTAATAATTACGAAGCGAAAATAAAAAGCTTGTAATAAAAGCTCAAAGCGGCAAAAAATATTTAAGAAATATAATAAATATTTTTTAATATACTTACTATATTTTTTAAATTAATTCCCTATCTACTCGGACTATATTTTTATGGGTATTAAATCCAAAAATACTATATTTGGTATAAAAAGTAGGCAACCCTAGCTCTATCCCTTTTTGGCGAGCCGTGAGAGTATGTAGGGTAGTGGCTTAATTTAACCTTATGTTACTTAGCGCTAATGTAGCATTCTAATGATGAAAGAATTTTTAAATCGGTCCAGTAGTTTTTGAGTTCATTCGTTACTAGCGGCCCATCCCGGCTTTGCACGGGTGGACATTTTTTAAAATATAGCAATAAAATATATAAAATATGGCTTTACGTGCCTTCCGAAGGACGGAGGAGCTCGAGATGAGAAATTTTTGGTCACCCATCCGATGACCGGCCTTTGCGAAAGTTGCTTAACCTCAGCAATCGCAGACTAGGCGTGTTAACCACTGCGCCATCGAGACTGACTCAGTACGCGAGATAAATAACCTAGTTACTGTAGTCAACACGGCATCGGCATCGCCATCCAAATATTTACGGTGCGATATTTTTAGTTCTTTAGTGAGGCAAGTGACGGCAGCTCGTGAGTTAGTTTAATCAAAGTACCTAATTGAGATGCACCAAGTACTTTGACAAATATAAATTTGCTTAAGGAGCGTCCTCACTGAGAGCATTCTTACCCGAGCATTTGTAAACGAGTAATCGCCAGCGAGCAACGAATTTTGCCCAGCGAACTAAACATTCACTTTCGTGCAAAACTATGAACGTTCGAGTCGAACATCCGAGCTTGGAGCATTCGAATACTAAATGTCATTATTATAATATGTTTTGTTATAAAAATTGACATTGACAAAAACACGATAATACGATAGATCAAGAAGGTCACGATCAAGGAACTGTTCCTTGCTTACAAGTAGCCAGTAATATTCCTACGTACATACTCATTCATTTTCATTATCTGAGTACTCGCTTTCGAGCGTTTTGTTTGTGTGAACATTTGAATGCGAGCCATTTTCGTGAACAGCGTGGCGACGTCCACCCACACCGGCCGAAGTTCGTGCTCGCGTGTAAACTTTGTAACGCTCGGCTCAACGTCCACACCACTCGAACATTCGAAGCCGAATGCTCATTACACGCGAATGCTCTCAGTGAGGACGCGTCTTAAGGCACTAAGTTTTTGTTTCTGACGTACCTACTACCAGCTAATGTACCTAAGTTTAATTTTAGAATTATAATGTCAGAGTTCTTCCAAAACTCTACTTCATAACTTTGGGTTTTGCTATTCAAGAAACAAAAATATCTTGATCAAAGTACCTACCTATTTAAAACGCCTTAAAAATGTTTTCGTTTTTTTATTACTTGTTCGTTCACGGATAACAGCTTTCCTGTTTATGACTAATCATTTCTATTATTATTTTCGATAAGTACTAATATTATGAAGCGGCGAGATTTTGTTTGTATGTCTCTTATATAGTTTTCCTTCCGGTTTTCTATGCACTGATTGATATTAAAATCATCATCAGCCTTTCATCGTCCCACTGCTGGGCTCAGAACTTCTTACATAAACTTAAAGTTTATTTGTAATACCTATTGTATGATTTGGTAACGAACGACATACTTTTCCTTTTTTAAAATGTTACTTCTATAAAAGCGGTGCAGTTTTTATTGCGTTTATTTTTCTCCACAACTAAAAGGTGCCTCTCTTTCCTAAATATTCCATCTATGAAAGCGCACAATAGACTTGGTGACGCACCTTAAAGATGGAATAGTCTACCATACCAGTACCAGCCCACATTTTCCCTCTTTCCTATGACATGGGGTCCTTCAAACGAGGCGTCGCGTCGTCGGCAGGGGAGCGACTGCTGCTGCGTCGTTTTCACGCTGCAACAGTTGTCTTCGCGTCTGGACTTCATTTCTACTTAGCATTAGGTGGAGTGGAACCATTTGCCGCGCTAACTATAAAAAAAACAGTGTATAGACTAATTACTATTATTACTACTTCAACTACACAAGTCCCTACGCCTACAAGCTCCTAAGTAATTCAGGCTTTCTTTCATCCCAGTCAAAAACAATGGTTCTGTGGTCAAGCAATAATGACTTTTGTGACAGATCAAAGCCGCGGGCGAAAGCTAGTATTTAGATGAAGATAATGAATGGTATTGGTAAACCTTGACCTTACGAGTTTTAGATTCCGCAAGAAACATTTCGGAACACGTTTTCCTCCTTCGTTAGAGGAGGAGTTCTGAACCTTTCTTATACATAGATATTTCTGTTTCTAATAGGTATAAACAACAATAAAACGCTTTTCTTTCTTTTCACCTACAGTAAGTGATAGTATAGCCGTGTAGGTCTTCAACCACTGATGAATTGGTTATCTGTCGGTTTGGCTATCAAGTTCCTACCACCAACGAAACCAAGTACTATGAGATTCAAAGATGTCAGAAGTGATTGCTATAAGCTACAATATTGACTGTAAATATTGTTTTGTTGAATATATTGAATTATTATAAAAACTATTTAAAATATATTATTTTTATTTAAATAACATGTCGAAGTCTATTTTAAATTGTTATTTTGCATTTGCAATAAAAATCTCAATTTGTTCGTGACTGCTAGCCCCGTCTGGAACAAAGTCGTCTTTGTTCAAGTACTATTTTGTTCTTCTTCTAGAAAAAAGAAACGCAAAAAATATTCTTTTATAAATGTTATTTTGTTCCAATAAAAACAAATAGCGGCAGAAAGAGGGCGAGGCGCTGTGTCCTTCGAACGATTACCACAATATCATATTTCAAGGCTTTCACAACCTTAGTTTGCTATAATAAGTTAGAATATCGATCGATCAGCTAACATAGCCTTACCTTCTACTTAGCGTAATTATCTAATTCTGTCACTTCTTTGTCTTAATCTCCTATAGCCTTGCTTTTTTAATATAACCTGCTATTGTGCTTATGTGGTTGTAGCATCATATACCAAAGTTAGAGTTTCGTCTTGATCGTTCATCATCAGCTCATTTTTATGTCCCCACTGCTGGGGCACGAGCCTGACGAGCCGATGGATAGAAAGAACGGGCCATAACCACCACGCGAGCCCAGTGCAGATTGGTGGTTGTTAACGACTGCTAATGCAGCCGGGACCAACGGCTTTACTTGCCTTCTGAAGCACGGAGGAGCTCGAGAGGATACATTTTTGGTCACCCATCCGATGACCGGCCTTTGCGAAAGTTGCTTAAGTGAGATCAAGGCACTGTGCTTACCCGTAAAATATATTTAAAAAAAATCGAATAGAGATGGAATGCTAATTGTGACGAAGTTAGCGCTAGTATTCTTGTCAAAGCTAAATTCAGTTTATACTCGTAGTACCTATACATGCCTGCCAATGCAAATACTTAAGGGCGTTTACGCCGCACACTAGCGCCACCAATGAAAAAAAAAACATATCTAGTAATTAGAGATAGAAAATCAAATTATGCTCAACAAACTATCTGAATGAAGTTATTTAGCATTTTTTCGTCACCTAATGAACACCTGACATGTTATGGTTTAGATAAATAAGGCGTTATAGTTAAAAGTGGCCGTAACGTCTTATTTAACTAAACAATAACATGTGAGGTGTTCATAAAACTGCTAAATTACTTCATTCAAATAGTTTGTTGAGCATAATTTGATTTTCTATCTCTAACTACTAGATATGTTTATTTTTTCATTAGTGGCGCTAGTGTGCGGCGTAAACGCTCTTAAATACAAATTAATAAATAATAAATAACATCACATACATTGTTCTGATCCCAAGGTAAGTAGCTAAAGCACTCGTTTTAGGGAAATCAGAAACAACGACGGTACCAAAACCACCCAGACCCGACACAATATTGAAATGTTCGTTTTCGACATTAACCCGACCGGGAATCGAACCCGGGACCTCAGAGTTAGCGCCGCCCAAAGTCCGGCGTGCAAGCCACTCGGCTACGGAGGTCGTCAATTTAAATTAATTTTAATTAAATTAAACCTATACCTAGCAGCAATAATGTCAATATTTTAGGTATTAATATAGTATATTAATGTTTTTATTTATATGCACGGAACCTTGTCTCTTTTCGTGCACTAGTAGTACAATTCGGTCCCTGTGGAAATTTATCGACTCGTGATTCCAATATAAGCTCTAGCAACGAGATTCTTTGTTTCCGATATGTTTTATTTTTAGACATGTTTGGTGTTGGTATTGGAAATGGAGAAATTAGAAATACCTACCTACTTTGAAGAACATGTAACAAAAATATTATGTGCGTGTTGTTCGATGATTTGCATGAAACAATTTCTGACCAAAAGGAAGAATTAAATAGAAAATAAATACTTATAAAATATTTGATTTATCGCTAAGAGGTTTCAATATTAAGCTTAAGGCGACGCACCGCTAAACAATAAATCTCATACGGAGCGTTTGCGCCCCGTACCAAAAGAAAAACTGTTTTTTTTCCTTCAAATTAAAACTACAAGTTATCTAAAAAAAATGAACTACAATATTGAAGTGTGTGCTAAGACTAACCTACTAAGAAAATTTAGATCCTTAAATCGGTCTGGTTAGCCTGTAAAATGCAAATCTATGTTTTAAAAGAGGTTACTTTGATATTTTTTTCTCTGTTATAAAATTTGACAAATCGTGTTTCTGCAACTAGAAAAATAAAGTCAATTAAATGAAAAATCATGTCATCAAATATCACTTTCATATGTTTTGTAATTGTTGGGAAAAATCAAGATCCTCGCCACGTTAATTTCCAATGCGTCGCCTTAATATTTTAATTTGGTGTAAGGCGTTGAGTGTAAACAGTAGGTGGTGCCTTAAGTGAGTTTATATAAAAATATGTGCTTACATTTTCTTAAATAAGAGACAGAATTTCAGGGCTTTGTAACAGTATTAGATCTTCTTGCTAAGAAGTTGCCATTTAAAAACATGATAACAAGAGCTAATTCTTTCCATTTATCGCTTTTATTGAAGAAACATCATTTTATCGTTATCGCTTTGTTAGATAAAAACGTACGCTTCTTTCAATTACCTTATACCTACTGCAATGTTATATGTTTAAAAAACTGCACAAGAGATTGCTTTGAATTATGTTTATAATTTATTTTAATAGCCATAATAAGAAGTAAGTACTTGATTATAAATATTAAGAATATACTATTGGAAATATAAAAAAATGTAAATATTTATAAAATTTATAAAATACAGTGAAAAAATTAAACGCCTTCCCGACTCAGCCAGGAATCGAACCTGGGTCTTCCGCAGTCCGGGCGGCTTCACTGACCGCTATGCTACCGGGAAGGCTGACGTAGGCGCTGAATTGTCACTGCTTTTTTTTATTAAATAAAATAATGTGTTTTGTTTGTGAAAAATACATTACCAATTTAAGATTATAAGTTCTCATAGCGAGATTCGAACCTGCCCGTTTCCCACGGTAGGTACGGGTCATTCGGCTTTCTGTAAATGAAGAATGTTTTACTTATAAATTCATTAGATTCTACTTTATTAAACTTTAAAATGTTTTTGGACTATTTATGTATAATTAACGGATAAACATTTATCCGTTAAAACTTTTTAAAATCAGTGTAACTTATGGCCTATGGGCAAGTATTATGTATATTTCTTAGTGTATCCGCATATACCTACACGTATGAAGACCACTTATTATTAGTATGCCACAGCTTCAAACGATCCTTTGCATTGTCAACTGTTACGTCTATAATGATGAACAACAACAAGTTATTTGACATTATGGCCTTTGTTTTTGTGTAATATCACTGATGTGACGCATGTTGCACCATTTAGCACAATGCGTGGACGAGAACGCTGTCCGACTAATATAATGAATGTAGGGATAGTTTTGTGTCTGTTTGTCTTTAGCCCATGTTAAAACATCAAGGGTCTGATTGTGGAAACGATGACAATAATACACACACTAATGTGTTGTTTTCTAAAGTTTACGCGAACACTACACATTGAAATGAAACAACTTTTACGGATCTACTCGCGTTTATTTTACACATTACTTTTAATTAATTTTTATCATAACGTTTCGAACCCTTTGCAGGGTCCGTGGTCACAGGGAAACGGACTCCCTGTCTCCCTGTGACACGGACCCATTATTAAAAGTAATGTGTAAAATAAACGCGAGTACATCCGTAAAAGTTGTATCATTTCAACACATACTCTAATGATTAAGAGTGTCATTTACGAATGCTCCCGTATTCGGAGTCACCGGTGACTATTTTGCCACCAAATTTCTGAACGGTATAAGCAAATTGTAAAATTTATCTATTATTATAATATAATAATATTGTATAATAATTATTTATTTATCATTTCAAAGTTCGACATTAACATCGTTACAAGTAAGTAGTTAGATAAGTCAGTACAATGAAAATGTTGTTAATAAGCTACGCGGATCTCACATGACGTAGATTTTTATGATGACCCTTACCGCTACTTTGATTAATGGAAAAATTATTCTTAAGAACAGTACTAATGCAGTACAATAATAATGAATAATTATAAGAACAGGTTATGTTAGAGTAGTTTTTTCTATAATCTTATTAATTTATTAAGTATGTCAAGAGATTTTAAAATAGAGAAATATCTTCTTGTTTTATATAATATCTTTGAGAAATATAAAATGTGTGTACTTACAAAGAAATCAAGTCATATCGCTTTAATTTAATTGATGGGTTTCGGCTTAAATATATACGAGTATAGGTAAGTATGTTATGTATACATTAGCTGTGCTCGCGACTTCGTCCGCGTGGAATAGTGACTTTCGGCAGCATTTTTAATTTTTTAGACTCTTGTTCCCGTTTTTGCAACATTTTTCATTGCTGCTCCACTCCTATTAGTCGTAGCGTGATGTAATATAGCCTATAGCCTTCCTCAATAAATGGACTATTCAACACAAAAATATTTTTTCAATTCAAACCAGTACTTCCTGAGATTAGCGCGTTCAACCAAACAAACAAACTCTTTAGCTTTATAATATTAGTATTAGTATTGGCAAATAATTGGCAATAATGCATTAATTTCGACCAAAATTGATTACCATAAAAAAGGTTATAATGAGTCAATCTTAAAAGATAGACATATACTGTCGGGGACATTTTTTTAGATCATTTAAAGAGTAATAACTAATTATTCTTTCATACATATTTTTAGGTAACTTGAACCGTTTACGCAGCGCACGCAACGGAAGCCCTCAAATATGGATAATTTACCCCGTTTTTGCAATATTTTTCACTGATGCTTCGCTCCTATTGGTTGCAGCGTGATGTTATATAGCCTAAAGCCTTCCTCGATAAATTGACTATCCAACACAAAAATATTTTTTCAATTCGAACCAGTAGTTCCTGAGATTAGCGCGATCAAAGAAACAAACTGTTCAGCTTTACAATATTAACAGGTTCCATGTCCCATGAGTCACATGTGATACATAACAATTGATTATCTATTGTTTTAATTTTTGGACAGCGAAACTGTTAATAATATAGATATTAGATAAATCCAAAAAAAACTAATAAATAAGTTATATTTTACATTTTTGCAAAGTTTTAATTCAACACAATAAGCCAATTTAAATGAACTTTTCTATGCTTAACAGAGATACTGACAATTAATATAAAACTAAAAAAAGAAAAGTTAATAAAACATTTCAAACCGCGTTAAATGGCTCTTAATCAACACTGCCAGTAGGTATAATAGCGATGTTTTGGTTTCTACATACACTAAGGTAAGGCGTCTATAAACTTATGTCAGCAATGTCTGCCGGCGCCGGCGTGTTCCACTCTTTGACCAAGTTATCAACTAAGGTACCTCGTCGGTTATGTAACCAGCCGAGCGCGTTTGTATTGACTACGGCGAGTCAAGGTGGTCTGGGTGCTACAAGGATAGGAATTCATAGTAGATTCAGAGATGTCTATGGTTATGCGTCGATTAAAGAGATTTATATGATTTATGTGAGGATGCACAAAAAAATGGTCAAAATTAAGAAAGTTATGTCTCTTGCCGCGTCAGTTTCAAATGACACAATCATGTCAAAAATACGTTAGATAAAACTTGCAACAAAATGTTTAAAAAAAATTTTTTGGCCTTTCCAGAAGTGCTCTAATCTAATAATTCAAGAAATAAAAAAAAATATATATAATTCCCAAATATCTTGTTGCGTAACAATTAGTTTTTTTTTAACTACTATAATATTCGTAAAATCGTAATATATCTATAAAATTAAATGGCGCAATTTTCCAATGACAGAGGTAATGATAGATCATCATTGCAGTATGAATCAGCGATACCTATTATAGTTAAGTAGTACCTACCAGTAAACGAGACAAAAAAATCGCAAAACATCACACAATTTTAGAATGCTGGATGCATCTATCGAATTTGCATAGCTTCCGCCCACGACTATGCCCGCGTGAAATGGCTTCATAGCTCGTGCGGATCAGAAACTATACTAGAAGGCTGGCACATCGCATCGGTTAGGTTTAAAGCAAAAAGTCCGTGCAAGAATAAAACTATTTAAAAAAGTTGCCAAATTTTTCAAAAAAAGAACTTACAAAAAGTTCCATTCGAAATTTAGAAAAATAACGTGTTTCCCTTGTTTTTATTGAACGTGATCGTGTGGAGCCGCCTTTAGACTTTGACACGGAAGTTTGGGTGAATGCACTCTCCAACTGTACCGATCTCGTTCGGCGCTGCTCAGTCGGGCCGGCTTTACCGTTTTAGCTTCTATTGTTACTTCAAATAAGGTCGTTTGCAATTACACAAGCGTTGGCTGTTATGTTGTGTAATTTATTATTTTTAGTTAACAGACAAAAACTGACTTATAAAAGAAACTAAGATTACTTTTTTGTACTTTAAAAGCTTCCAATGACCTTTGTGCTTGGCGTTTCATGACTTCTTAAACCGGCTTATTATGAAGTACCATCAAATAAGTAAGAGCAAATAACTTTTTACCCGACTACGTCAGAAGGTTATGTTTTTCGAGTTGGTTATTTATTTTACAAAACTAAAAAGTTTGAAAACCAAATTATTAAAATAAACAAAAAACCCGACTGCTAAAACAACTACTTATATTAAAAATAAATGCAAAGAGAAAAAACTGAAAAGATAAAAACAAGTTCTAAGTTCCCAGAATTCAATTTGAGCAATGTTGAATGCTGACCCAAGTACCGCTGGGAGGACGAGGTCGGTAAGGACTTGCGCGAGTTCAACGCGGATGACTGGCACCAGGGGCCCAACCGCCTAACCGATCGCTTTGACTTTGTGTGTGGTTTATGACGTCATCTTGTCGTTTCGTGCCGCCTATGAAAGCAATATCGAAAGCTATAGCCTTTAGCTTTTGATATTGCTTTCATAGGCGGTGCGAGGTGGCAAGATGAGGTCATAAACTATACGCGTAGTCAAAGCGATCGGTTAGGCGGTCGGGGGGCTGGTGGCGCAGGACAGACCCAGATGGCGACTCTTATAATCGGAGGCCAAGACTCACTTTGGGTCGTTGCGCCATTCTAGCTAGTTAATGTTGAATGCAACGTGAAATATTTCTAAATACATTGAATATTGATAGTAGTCGCAGGCGGGGACAATCACCAACCAAAAAGAGAGTGCGGATTTAATTGAGCTAGCCACCCACGGCCGCTTGGTTGATGATTGTCCCCGTCTGCGACAACTATCAATATTCAACGTACTTGTTTTTTCTTTTCAGTTTTTTCTCTTTGCAGTTATTTTTGATATACCTAAGTAGTTGTTTTTATCATCAAGAATCATCATTATCAGTCTATAAACAACCCACTGCTGAGCTCAGGTATTATGTTATCAACAATTTAGTGCTAGCACGAGTAACGCCTCGGTGGCTTAGTGGTAAAGCGCTCGGCCCGATACCCGAATGTCCCGGGTTCAATTCCCAGGTCGGGCCAACCAGTAATGGCACATATATGGGGAGATCAGACTATGACCCACCACGCCGGCCTAAAACAGATTGGTGGGTTTTAAGCCACTGCTATCTTTCGTGCTTTGCAAAGCACTGACCTACAGTGTTTCCACTTTAATGATTTCTTTTCCCCACGCCTCAATTGAAATTTCCCCTTCTCAGGACTTTTTTCCCCTGAAAAATTATTCCGCTATAGTTTTAGCACTAGTAACTAGTAGTAAAAATCTGGGTTAAAATTTAGAAATCACCCCCCACCAATTTCGTTTTTTTTTTATAAAAAAATTTTCTACCTCACCTCAAAATGTATTTTGCACTAAGAGAATTAAAAAACTTGAGACTTCTGAGTGTCTTTGGCACTGCGGGAAGTGCAGCCCCTCCGCCCTTGCGTGGCAAACCGCAGGCACTTCACTGTCTGTGCTGTGGTTTGTCACAGCGGGCGGGGGCTGCCCTCCCTCTGTGCCTCCAGCTTTATATATACACTAGTACTGCCTTACAAATAAACAAAGAATAAGCTACGAATAGTTGTTCCGTGTTTTGTTCCTATCATGTAAACGTCATTTCAAATTAGAGCGAAAGAGACAAAACACGGAATAACTATTTGAACCTTATTCTTTGTTTATTTGTAAGGCACTAGGGGTAGGGCAGACTAATACCACGTGGAGTCGGGGTTGACATACAATTCTGTCACTATTTGTCATAAATATAATAATAATCAGTGTCCAGAAAATGTAGCCAAGTCGTACAAAATAAACAAAAAGAAACAGCAGGGCCCATTCACATAAATTTGAACGGAATGACGCAATTTGACGCTGTCAAAAATGTCAAAGCTACGTTCAAAATGGCGGATTGGCGTATCGTTTCACGCGTTTTAATAGGTACTTCAAAAATTTCAAAAACATAGCTTAGACTAAAAAAGTATCGAAAATACGTTTTGTTTCACGCATTCACAGTACATTTCATATGAATTTTAAAAATTAATTCAATCGTAACTCCGGCAGCCGAAATTGTTTTACGGGATCTTTGACGAGCTTTCCTGAGCCCCCATACATATTCAGTTTCCTCAGATTCAGGCGACTTATTTCTAAATCCAACCCAAAATCTGCTCAATGGTCGGTCACTCATATCATAAAGATTATCGTATCATTTTTATTTGTCTTATCTTGTTCCATGCATACTAATAATCTGCCTACCTACATCCGTAGTCTGTGGTTCGGTCATTGTTCCGTTAGATTTGAAATTAGAATCAGTTTGAAATACCACACCTCAAGTTTGTACAGGATAAATGCAACTGCAAGCAAATCCAAAAAAATTAGACTAAGCATAAATAAAGTATAATTCAACATTCGTATTCTTATTTATAGCCTGACCAGTTATATATTAAATCTGCATTGGTGTCGCCACTGTATCTTTTTTTTTAACACATAATATTCCACACAGAAATTAATTCCGAAATTTTCCGCCTTATGGCGAGGCATTTTTATTTTTTTGGTTAGGCTTTACCTTAGAGCATTAAGCCATGATTTCCCCTTTTCATCTCTTTCCCCTTTTTCTTCCCCTCTGGACCCTAATTTCCCCTCAAAAGGGAAATTTCCCCTCATTGTGGAAACACTGCTGACCTAGCTTTCCGAAAGTTGCGTATAAGCCATCGACCTCCTCCATTACCCTAAGACAATAATTATAATAAACTTTTCAAAGCTAAACTAAAACGCCGTAATGTTGTTATACAAAATCATAACTCAAATTCAGTTTATGTAGGTTACTATGAGTGGCCTAGATTCGATTCCACGCTTCCCAAACAAATTGGATTTACTGACTTAATTGAGTAGGTCGCCTCGTGTGCCTATTCAGAAACTTTGTTTAAGTGATTTGGCTCGAAAATTTACGTTATATAAGACAGCGTACTGCTACGAAGATTAACACGTAAACACTTTTGACCAGTTTTGACTCCTAATCCAATGTATTAAGAGTTATATTGTTTATTGTTTTCTAAAGTTTACGCGAACACTACACATTGAAATGAAACAACTTTTACTTTTACTTTTCTCCCTGTGATCACGGACCCTGCAAAGGGTTCGAAACGTCAAGGATAAACATTAAATAAGTTATGTGTAAAATAAACGCGAGTAGATCCGTAAAAGTTGTTTCATTTCAAAATTATATTGTTAACATGATGCTTGTTACGTGAACTTCCCAGAGATGAGCTAGCATTTATGTAGGTATAGGCGTGCTCAGGGTCTCCCCTGAACGTTAGAAGGGTGTACTGAGCGCCTAGTGTGAGTTTTGTATAAATCCGTATTGATTCGATTACGTTAAGGGTGCGCCGTCCATAAGTGACAAGTGTCATATGTTTTATTTGAATTGTCGTCGTCCATATTTATTTGATGCCGCGCGGCCATACTAGTTTTGTATGGGGAATTTAAGGTGCTTAATAAAAATTATTATTTAAATGATGATGATGATGATCATTCCGACTGTTTTCGGCCATGGCGACCACTTCGACTCCTAGTCGGTTTGGTGGCGCTGATGCGCCCGAAGATGACTTATGTAGCCGATCTTGGCAGTAAACTCTCGTGCACAATGAGGGCACGTGAGTACACCGCTTACATAGTTATAGTTAATGACTGCGGGTGGACGGGCCTTTAACTCGTCGCGCTTAGCGTCGAGGTCAGCTTTGCGCTGCTCCTCAAACTCGCGGACTCGCCTCTTCACAATCCCGCGCCATTCAGGACGTTGTGCTGCCAAACCTTCCCATTGAGAGGGCTCTATGTTGTATCTTTTCATGTGACGCTTCTGAACATCTTTGTATCTGAGGAGTTGTCCGCTTTATTTTCGCTTACCCTCCTTTAGTTCAGAGTAGAAGAAAAAATAAACTATTATTATTATTATTATTATTATTTAAATAACCACTTGATGAATCGAAAATGTAGTCTAGCAATTTGTAGTTTATTCATTGATGATTGTTTAGACAAAATCAGAGGTACAATAATTTAGATAAACTATAGGAAATCTACTAAACGCCGCCACTCGTTTTCATGATTTTTGCCCAACTTTAAATGATATTGTAGAAAAAACTATAGCGTGTTATGAATTTATGGTTCTGACAAATTGTAAACACGTTCCCTATGATACTAAATATATATTTTGTTAATATAATACGATAGTATTTTCAATTATATCTACTTAACCGTAACTGCATTTTTGGCATTTTTTGGTCGGCGCACCCTTAACGAAAAGGAAAATTAGTATGGCATTGAAGCATTCCATTGCCGCCTCCTGGCGGCATACGAGAACAGTTACAATTTTGCCATACAAATGGTCGTTTTCGTAAACGTGATCGAACGCGAATGAATCTCACACTAAGCACTCTGAGGTTTTAGTGAACCCCTCAGAGAATCTAGTAGGGCACGGGGACACGCACTTTTAAGTTTTATTTTAATTTTTTATTGTGGCACGCCAAAATGGCCTCACCCTGCCTGATGAAAAGCAGCCAGTGAAGCCCAAGAAGTGAAAGCGTTCATCACAGCGCTACCACGCTATGCCGAACGCTCACACTATGGCGGCCTGCATAAATGCTTTTTCAGAGTGTTTCAAAGTGTGTGATGCCGTTCCCTCTAGAAAACCTCCGAAAGTGATTCGTTTCACACGGCTTGAGGTACCCTTTACGTACCTCGCTGCCCCCAAAAAGCCCGGTGAAGCTGAAAATGCCGTGTGAGGCAATCAGCAATCTTTCTCAAAAAAAAGGGTCGGCCAGAACATCGTCGGAGTCCCGCGAGATGATACGGAAAGCGAATTTACTACGTAATTAGAGAACTTCAGTATTAGGCATATTAATTAAGTCATATACATACAGCACAGCAACCGGGACCAAGTCAATTAACGTACACGAATAAAAATTCGTGCTGGGTAAGTACCTACGGAATTTTTCAAGTTATAATTAATAACGATTTGTATAGACTGACACAAGTAAGGTTGCCAACCCTACTATATAATATAGTATCCTACTATTTTAGGTGTCTAACTACTAATATTTTAAAAATATATTATAGTAGGCGAAACTACTATATTTTACTATAGTTTTCTGTGATGAACACAAAGTGGAAAGATGAGCGCAACAGAGCCAGTATCGGTCTGACAAAAGCAGAGTTAATGGTGTTTTGTTCCTTAAAAATAAAAACCTATTAATAAAAGCTCAACGCAGAAAAAAATATTCATCTATATTTTTCATCATCATCATCTATATTTTTATGGGTACTAAATTAAAAAATACTTTATTTTGTCTAAAAAAAGTTGGCCACCCTAGACACAAGACACAACGCTAACTTTAACCCGATCAAATGCCTAGTAAAGAAAGCACTCAAACTTGCACTCGGAAACCTGATGTTTAACGTTATATAGGTGCATTATGCATAAGATATTATTTCAATTCAGTCAGCTTTGCAAGAGCTTCTTAAGAACGTTACTACGAGTAGTTCATCATCATCACCAGCTCATTATATGTCCCCACTGCTGGGCACGAGCCTTCCCTATGGATGGATTGGGAGAACGGGCCATAAACCACCACGCGGGCCCAGGGCGGTGCGGTGGTTGTTAACGACTGCTAATGCAGCCGGGACCAACGGCTTTACGCGCCTTCCGAAACACGGAGGAGCTCGAGATGATAAATTTTGGTCACCCATCCGATGGCCGGCATTTGTGAAAGTTTCTTAACCTCAGCACTCGCAGACCGGGCGCTTTAACCACTGCGCCATCGAGCTCCTCCGATAACCAATTAACTACGAGTAGTTAATTGGTGGTAATACATATACCTTCCAGCCTTTCAGGCCAAATAAGTAAGTAATGTTGGCTTACTGTTTAAGCAGCGAGGCTTGTCGAGTTTTCTCCCCGAATTACCTACTATTGTAGGAGGCGACACCAGGAGTTGTGTGCCGTGCCCGCATCGCGCACAGCCGCGGCGAACTCGCCCCACATTGAAGTTTTTACGTAACGTTATCGTATTGTATTTCGTACAACACAGACTGAACTATGTTTAAGTTTTTATTGTAAACTGTGAATATGCTGGTTTATTGTCATGTGCGTGAGTTGGGTGCAGGTAACATGAACCTAAGACCTTTAACTCTAGTAGTTTGGACATACATCACAATTCTATCGTATTGGACCGCTGCATTTATTGACGGTTAACTACGCCTACACTACATTCTACATAGAATGTATTTTACCATACCATAAAACTACAAACAAATACAATCACAATGTAACTACAAGGTAACCTTCGCTTAAAGTCTATTAACTACCTTCCTTCCTACAAATAATAAACTAAGTATAAGGTTGGAATAATTATTTAGTGTTTATTCTCTCTTGAAACGACACAAAAATATATTTTTTAATTAAACAGAGTACCTATAAACATATAGTGCCTTAAAAATAAACAAATAATAAGGTCCGAATAGTTATTTCGTGTTTTGTTCCTGTCATGTAAACGTCATATCAAATTAGGGTAAAAGAGACAGATCACGGAATAACTATTCGGAAGCTAGCTAGGCGGACTTAAAACAAGCCCTCAAAACTGAGTACAATTATTATGTACCTTTCGCTGTGAATGGAACCATGGACCTCTGTCTGAGAGCAGTGATTTAAACCACTAGACCACAAAGGCAGTTTTGCCTAAGCGTAGGTAACCGCCGCACGCTACGTGTGTAAGGCACGCGATCGATCCGCTAGCTCCACTCCAGGGTATGTCTACTCCGAATTCAGACTTAAACACTAGGTCGGGAAGGCTAGGCTTCGTTACGGTTGTTTTGCCCATGCACGGTTTCGTGAGCTGAGCACGAACAATTATGTAGAGTAGACTATTGTGTAGACTTCCGAACCGATGGCATAGTGACATTCATAAGAGCTAATTTGTAGCCAAATACTAATAATAATAAAAAAAAGATTTGTCACTTAACAGACTTAATTAGCTATTTTGGAGTCCCTTTTTTATTTGTAAAAATTATGTGTATATTTCTTTATTTTTATTTATACTTACTTAATACTTAAATATTTACGTAAGCTAGCTATATTATGTACATTGCAGTATATTAAGACCTAAGTGAAGACCTGGAGCCTGGAAAATGTCTTTTAGAAAACCGGTCTCACAGGTAATACTGAAAAAATTGTTTTGAAATTTGAATTTTTGTATTTTTTGTAAGGCTGATGGTTATGCCTATTTATGAATACCACTACCTTTTATATGCCTGTAGGTCTTTTTATTATACTCACGACACGTCACTGTCAGAACTGTTATTGGAAAACTTCGTGTCCCTTTTAAGCATGATTTGATTTAATATAGTTAAAGTTGGAGATGGAGTCCATAAAAGATAAAATGTATACTATATGATCTTTTTCGTATTGTGCTCTGTTTATTAGAAAACGGACGAATTTCGACCACTGGGCGATCACTAATAGTTATATAATTTGTATTTGTGGTACTTATAGTCTGTAATTTTTAAGGCATGTACTTATTGAGTGAGCGTCTTTGTAATTTACAATCTTAAACATTGTTTGTTGCCTGAAATAAATAATATATCTATTCGGTTCTTTATTTAACTTCAATCTAGTCATACCAGTTAGGCCTGCTTCTCTTACGGTGTGCACGATATCACGCGTCTTTTCAATTCCTCCCTCACACTTTCCAACTTCCCCCAATCACACACATTGCTCATCATGAGCTATTGTCTTATATTCTGACCGATATATCTTATCAGCATAGCCTACATACATAGTTTTCTGGTTGGAGACTTCAATCGGGCTTTTCTTCAGTACAGTCACATTAAAAATAGACAATATTTTCTTAGTGAAGAAGTGAAAGAGAAAACGAAACTCATTCAGAATTGAAAACTTTTTTGTGTAGACTTCTTTATTTCTTTCAGGACGCTGCCTTTTATGCCAGCTTAATGCATTCTAAATGAAGTAGGTATCTACTGTTTTCCAACGTTTAGGTTTTGTATTTTTCGGTACAGACCAGATTAATTTGAATAAGTGAAGACTTAGACCTACTCTACGTAGGTCATTACGTTTTATACCTTAGTTTTGGTTATAATATAAGTTAAAATTGTGTTATTTTCGATTTTAACGAATTTATTTGCGTATATTATTATTTCATCATGACGACGTTTCGAACCTTTGCAGGACCTTTTACACGACAGAACCTTTTTTTCGGTCCGTTCGTCAATCACAGGGAGACTAAGATGTTGGTCGTCTCATATTTAATCTGTAGGTTGCAATTTTTTTTTAATTTCTTGTAAGATGACGTTAATAGTAATTATTTCACTATTAATAAAAGAGCCTGCAGTAAGATATCATCTACATATTGGTTGACGTTTTCAAAGCATACTGTGATGAGTGATTACTGATTACACACTATTTTTTCTTCATTATGAGGTTGGTTGCCTCATTGGCTCACGATTGCCAGCCATTTGTCAAAGCCCTAATCCGAGTAGTAAGTTAAGCTCGGTTCGAGCCAAGCTTCGCGGCTAGCTTTAGTTCGTGACGTCATCCGTTATGTAACCCCGATCCTATGTATTTATATGTCTAAGGTTTTAAAATAGAATAGGCTCTCACTTGACCCTGATGTGAAGCAAGTCGCCAATACGGGTTTCGGCCGAAGCGGTCAACGGGTGATCTTCTAGCGTACGTCGCACATCTCTGGGGTGAGGCTATTGACAAGCGTGGTGAGTCGGTGGCTGTTAGCCTCGACATAGCCAAGGCATTTGATCGGGTCTGGCACAAAGCTCTTCTCTCCAAGCTCCCGGCATACGGTCTGCCTGCACAGTTCTGCAACTGGGTCGCTGGCTTCCTGCACGAGCGTAGAATTCGTGTCCTGTCTGATGGATGCGCTTCGCGGCTCATGTCAGTGAACGCTGGTGTCCCTCAGGGTTCCGTTCTGTCACCCACGTTGTTTCTTCTGCATATCAATGATATGCTTCCACTTGGAAATATTCATTGCTATGCAGATGATAGTACAGTGCACGGTGGGTATAACGGTCACCCTGCGGCTGGGCGAGTCGAAACTGAAGAGAAACGAGTGAATCTTGTCATTGAGCTCAATCGGGTATTGGACCTCATATCTAATTGGGGCTCCAATAATCTTGTTGAGTTTAATGCCAAGAAAACACAGGTATGTGCGTTTACGGCCAAGAAGTCACCATTCCTTCCCCTTCCAACTCTTCAGGGCACATCTCTAAGCCTGCAGAGCAATATCAACATGCTCGGTATGACGATTCGCTGTGATCTGAATCAAAAGGACTACATCGAAGCCGTGATCAAAACTGCCTCACGAAAACTCGGTGTCCTGAACAGAGTGCGGCGATTCTTTACGCCTGACCAGTTGTGTCTTTTGTACAAGACTCAGGTACGGTCTTGCGTGGAGTATTGCTCGCACATCTGGGACGGTTCCGCAAAGTACCTTCTCGATGCCTTAGACAGATTGCAGCGTCGCGCTGTACGCATTATCGGCAATGCAGAGGTCACTAATACTCTCGAACCCCTACAATTGCGTAGAGATATAGCGTCACTCAGCGTTTTCTATCGCTTGTACCACGGCGAGTGCTCTGAAGAACTCTTTGACCTTATCCCACCTTCTCCCTTCCTCCATAGAAGTACACGTGCTGCTCTCCGGAGTCATCGCTTTACTGTCACACATATCCCATCGCGCACAAAGAAATTTGGTGACTCGTTTCTTTGTCGCACCTCCAAAAGATGGAATAGTCTACCAGCACACGTTTTTCCTCCTTCCTATGATATTGGGTCCTTCAAACGAGGCGTGAAAAAGCACCTTGTGGGCCGGCAGAGTGAGGTTGACTGATGCTGCGTTGTTTTCACGCTGCACCAGTTGTCTTCGCGTCTGGACTCCATTTCCACTTAACATCAGGTGGTATGGAGTCATTTGCCGTGCTAAGTATAAAAAAAAAAAAAAAAAAAGTCTGTATCAGTACGAAGCCATTATTATTCTGTCGACTATTACTTTGTGTATTTTTTGATGTGTAACATCTTTCAGCTCGCTTTCTAGCAATTTGCGGGAGTGATTTCGTGAAATGGGACGGAAGTATGTGTAACAAGTGTGTAACAGAAAGTCGGGGAAGCTTGTGGGAGTGATTTCGTGAAATGTGTAATAGTGTAACAAGTGTGTAACGGGAAAGCGCGCGCCCTTTTGTAAATTTAAGATCGATACTATGAACATGACATATCATTATAATATGTGACATATTGTGTCATTTTACTATCAAAGGTCATTTTGATATGTCAAATGTCTTCTAATGAGTATAGAAAATACGCATTCCCTTTATGATTTATAAAAAAAATATACGTCATTGTGCTTATTACTAAGGTGAGATGTCAAATGGCACACATCTTATGCAACTCTTTGATCGCGTAACAAAATATCTATAATTTTCACCATTGGGCGTATTGCTATTAAATCAATTATTATATTTTGAATTCTTTTCAAAGTAGTTGTTCATCTACCTACCATCTACATTAAAATTTATAACTTAACTTAGTCGTTATCATCATCATTAGCCCATTTAATGTCCCCACTGCTGGGGCACGAGCCTTCCCTATGGATGGATAGAGGGAGAACGGGCTATAAACCACCACGCGGGCCCAGTGCGGATTGGTGTTTGTTAACGACTGCAAATGCAGCCGGGACCAACGGCTTTACGTGCCATCCGAAGCACGTGAGAAGCACGGAGGACTCATAAATTTTTGGTCACCCATCCGATGACCGGCTTTTGCTTAACTTAGTATTATATGATATTATAGTGGCAGTGTAAGTTACTTACTCCTACACCATGCAAGGGTTTGTACTAAAAATCAGCGCTACGTATAATCTGTAGCTCATGATGAATGCAGACCCTGTTAGGCAACACTGTGCATGCAGCAACGTATGCACAGCTCAGCAATGTTTTTTTGTACATTTTATATTCCATTTATCATATTTATTTATTTTTTACCAACTTTTTCTTTTAAATTTTATTATATTTATGAATGTTGTGCGTATAGTGTTAGTCGAATATATACTTATTTTGTTAATTTCTATTCTATTTTATTTTATTCTATCTTGAGTAATGATAGACATGCACTTTACGTGGTATTCTACTGTCACAGCTGTCTTATCTCTGCTACTTGTTGTAACACATACAACAATGCTGCTAAATTAAAGAAACTCTCTTGTATATAACATAGAAATCATTTGTCAAATGGGATTGAGAAAGGTCGTGTGTGGGAGGTAGCTCCTAGTCGTCTTCAATTCCCAGGTCGAGCAAAATGTGTTTGGAATTTTCAATGCAGAGCGCGGGTTTGTGATCATCGACCCACAACTTTATTTCAGTGATGTAGGTTTTTGCCTAGTGGGACCATTATAGGCTATTAACATACTTATAAGGCTCAGTTATAATATGATATAGTTAGACGCAAGTAGGGGAAATCTAGTTAAGCGTTCGCTGTTATAAATATGGATAAACAAACAAATAAAGAAACGTTAGCTTTTAATGGCTTCCTATATACTCGTAATCGTAACTCGGTTATCTTAACACTGAACACTCAATACTTACGTAATCTCGCCAAATTTGTAGCTATGGAGATTACCAGTACAATAATATTTGATAGCGATTGTGCTACATTGTAACCTTATCTTATCTTTATTACATTATCATCTTTGATTTGGTGACGTATTTTGTGTACAGTCGCGTTTCAGTATTCTTACCTGTTTATTCAGTTTTAATTTTGTGTAATTATGATTTTGCAGAGGTAACCGAAACCAAATCAAAATATCACATTAGCTACATAATAAATAACATAAAATTTTATGAAAAATATTTTTAAAAACCAAAAACTTGTTTTGTTGATAACTTGCTGTATATAGAAGCGATTTCTTAAATTGTTCATAATAAATAATAACTCGCACTTCTAGCAAGCATAACTTTATAATTCCATTTAACGAAAAAATTGTGACTGCAGTCACAATTTGTCGGATGTCACATGTGTCGAACTATGTTGACCACTCTTGTAGATACTATAATAGTTTCAACTTACATGTATTAACATGCACCGTCGCGTTGTCGGTGTTAATCTAATATTCAGACGACGGTAAACATCAAACAGGTCATGCCACTAGGGATGAAAGCAGTTTGACCTGCGAAAGAACGCGAATTGGTGGCAAGTACACAGACGAATCACAGGAATGTCACCTTGAGTAGGGCAGGTAGCGTTCAGGGAATAGGGATCAAAATCGTGTGCAATCATGCGAGGCATCTGATTATTTTAGTTATCTTTTAATTCCCAAAAAATACTCCTTGGCCAAGAGCTTTTTTCCTGGCTGTCAAAAAAATACTAAATTATCAATAACATAAAAATTAGGAATGTACGAGTATAATAGAGAAATTGGGTCTGTTTAATGGTAATTGAATTAGTTTCTATGCGTTACTTTGGAATCAAGTGTAACATCGATCAACGCTAGAGTATGAGGTTTCTGTGTTGTGGTTTGAGATGTTCAAAGAATATTTTGTTGAAAATTCATTTAATTTTTTACATTTTATCGGAGGCGTCCAATGCGAATAACTCCAGCTTTCATACTGGAAACAAAACAAATTTAAAGAGCAGTGCTCAGCTCAATATCACTCTCGATTAAAAATAAAGTTTGACACTTAACGCTGAATCAGTAGTAAAGCCACGTACAGTTCTTCAGATTACCTTTTAAGATGTATAAATGAATACATTTGTATACCAACTGAGTAGGCGTCACGTGAGCACGTGTCGTGACTCGGTGCCCGCTATCGATTCACCATGAATGGCTACAGGCGTTAAAATGGCGATAGTTTTGACATTATCACCATTGCCGAACGCGACGATACATCAGACGAGCCGGCAGAGTAAGGGCGACTGATACTGCGTTGTTTTCACGCTGCACCATTGTCTTCGCGTTTGGGCTCCATTTTCACTCGACATCAGGTGGAGTGGAGTAATTTAAAGAAATATAAGTGACCTAAAATACGTAGTTAGTAGAAAATATTTAAATATTCCGCCATTTAAATTCCAAGAGACAATTAACTTGCCTTACACGTATATTCCTGTACATTTAATTTTAGTTTTAAATACTAAAAAAACAAGTTTATGTATACATTTAAGTATTAATTTCACAAATAGATTAGAACTAAACTGTACTGCATTTTTTATGAACGCCTGCTAAAGGTTTCGCGAGGTCGTATTAAGAATACAGACAACGGTGGTCTTGAAATAGCACCCGGCTTTTAAATAATAAAACGTTCTAACTATAGCCGGTTCAGCCAATTTCAGTAAAAGTTGGAAACCTTATTTTAGTTTAACCTACTTATGGACGTATTGTTTGTTATGTTAGGTATATTAAATGTTTCTCATAATATTATCTACATATGAAACTCACTTAAAATGATGTTAGCCAACTCTTCTATAGTTTATAAAGAGTATTCTTTATATTCTATAAAAGCTCCAGTTTCTTGTAACTATTAATAAGTTCGATATCACGATTTTTTAGTTCTTTAACTTTGCAATAATCTTTTATATTATATATCAAGTATCTTGTATCAAAATTAGTTTACCGCTTTTGTGTATAATTGTACAAAAGATTAGATTACATGTAATCATTCAAAGTTCAAGAGTAATAGCGACTAATATTTAGATTCATTTATTATCATCATACTCATCTATGTAACAATATGATGAAAGTTGTGATATTAAGTTTTCTCGTACCCTGTGCTCTTGACTTAGTTAAAGAGTTTGTTTATTAAAGTAGGTCAGTGGCGCCGCTGTTAAACGTGCAACAATCGCAGAAGTTAAGCTACCTTGTGCGCATCAGTAACCGGATGGGGATATCTCTTTTTTCCTCCGTGTTTCGGAAGACATGTTTAGCCGTTAGTCTCGGAATGTTGCAAGCCGGAGAACGCTCATATGAATCTGCCTGATGGAAAATGGCCATAGCACGGACGCTTACAACACCAAGAGTAGGTATCAACTTCAACTTAATGCCTTTATATCCTTTTAATTTCACTGAATCTGTACCATTCTAACCGGAACACTCTAACAATGTAGAAATGCTGCTTAGCGGCAAAAATAACAAGTACTTAGGATGATTTCAGCAGAATTTAACCACCTGGATGCTATCAGAAAATTAAACATACGGTACGCATTATTGGAGATGCTGAGGTTACAGTCTCTCTTGAGGACCTCCAGCTGCGTAGAGACATTGCTTCTCTCAGTGTCTTCTACCGGAATCACTACGGAGAGTGTTCTGAAGAGCTTTTTGATATAATCCCGCCCTCTCCTTTCCTCTCCCAGACTACACGTGCTGGTCTTAGGAATCACCATCATACTGTACAGACAATCAGTACTCGTACCAAAAAATTAGGCAAGTCGTTCCTCTGTAAGACTATTCGGCTTTGGAATTCTTTGGCGGCGCATGTGTTTCCCAGTTCCTATAGTCCCGGGTCTTTTAAGCGGGGCGTGAAAAGGAATTTATGCAGGCCGTCATGAATGGGGTGCGCTTGGTACCGTGCTTGTTCCACGGTGGGAAGCGCTCTCATTATTTTGGACTGCATCGGCTGCTTACCATCAGGCAGGATGTAGTCACCATGACGTGCCAATATAAAAAAAAACACAACAACCAGTTTAAGCTTAAATGCGGTTCATTACTGCACCAAATGTTAGCTTACAAAAATGTCATGACTATTTCGAAAAGTCTTATAAAACCATAACGGTTGATATTACTGAAATGAGAGTATTGGAAGTGTGTTAAGTGTACCTAACGTTTAAAAAGTAACCTAACTGTAAAAACAAACGTCACTTTGCATATCTCGATAACGGCAAAACGTTAGTGTGTTGTACACGAGTAATGGACATCCGTTACAAATGCTGGCCAGTGTATACTTTGGAGCGGTAAAGTAATCGCACCTTGCTCACCTTATCCACCCGTTCTCCCTATCCATCCATTGGAAAGGCTCGTGCCCCAGCAGTGGGGACATAAAGTGAGCTGGTTATAACGACCTTGCTCACAGATCTAAGGTGCACTAGATATTGTTTCATGCCTTAATGACCAGATTGTTTCAGTGCGTCTGTTTGTGGGATGGTGGTCGTTAGCAACCACTGAGTCAACATGAGCTAGTAAGGTTGTTAGGGCCTTCATCATCGGCCTAGGTTAGTCCACTGCTGGACATAGGCCTCCCTTAATGAGCGCCATAGCGCCCTGTCCTCAGCTTGAAGCATCCAGCATCTGCCTGCAGTCTTTCGCAGGTCATCATCCCACCTGGCCGGAGGGCGTCCTATACTACGTTTACCGAGTCGTGGTCTTAACTGAAGAACACGTTTACCCCAGCGGTTGTCGGTTCGGTTCTTCGTTCTTGTTAGGGCCTAATTCGATACTAATGTAATATCTGGGGCCTTACTATGAGCTCCTGGTCTGATTCTAATAGTGAGATTTATAGGATGAGGACTAATCAAATTTATTGATGATGCAGGAGAGACAATAACGAAATAGTTAAGTTAATCTTAACACTTATGAGAAAACAATAGCGGGTCATTCAGTATAGGAGATGTCGCATAAAAGTACAATAAACATACTTACATAAAATTCAAAATTCTAAATTCAAAATCATTTATTCAGTTTAGGCTACAAATAGCTCTTATGAACGTCATTATGCCATCGGTTTGTAAGTCTACTCTGGGCGGGAGATCTTGTACTGAGAAGAACCGGCAAGAAACTCAGCAAGTGTCCAGCTCTTTTCTCCCTGACAGTGTCATAATTATTGGAAAAGGCCCTATCATAAAAGGACACTTTCCATCACAAAAAAACACAAAATTTATAGGATAATCATAACATGTAAAAAAACACAAAAAAAAGAAGAAAATAAATAAATTTAAGTTTGCAAAAACATCATTCATTCATAGATTGTACAATTTTGATATTTGTTTGAGAATTAAACAGTGATTAGGTTCAATACACTTATCTAAATTGAATTTCCTAGTAGAAACGACCTCAGATAGTAGGTATACGAGTACTCGGCTAAGAAAGGACGCTTGCACCCGACGACACTGCTTGAATTCTGATGCCATCCACTGGGGACTGAAGTGGCCTCAGGGTTAACTGTGTCAATCGATATTATACCTTACGGAGTACAAGTTAACAGACAGTTTAAATATGTTGAGTTAATGTGTGATACTATACTGTTTATAGGGTTATCAACTTCATGTGAGATTTTAATTTTTTTTGCATCGAGTGATTGCCGTCCGCAAGGTTTCCGTATATTTAATAAATACTTACCAAAATTAATGTTTTTTATTATTCAAAGGTATCTCCATTCATATATAAAAATACTTAGGTATAACTTCCGATATACCTAATTTTCCTGTAAACTTTGATTCTGTGAGTATATTCCTTAATTTTTCATAGCACATTGAAAATAATAACAAATAAAATTTTCGATTTATTCCGTACATTGTGTAATAAAAGCCGCAACCTATTTAATTTGAGTGCTACGTAGCTCTGACGCCGCGCCGCCGCCCGTGACAATATTTCCCGCGGATTAGGAGTTAACGACTTACCGGCTTCGTAATAAGAGCAAAGTTACTGTAAGGCTAGCTTCTTGAGAAAAAATTTCTAGCTTAACATACAATGGATTTTCAGTTGGAAGTGAACCGACGATCGGGCTCAGTGGCATGCGGCCTAAGTCCAGCATTGTATTGAAACGAGCTGATTATTATGACGATGATGATCACAATATGGATTTTTAGTTATCGAAATGAAACTCTTAACGTATCTACTTGCGGTAATCTTACATTTTATGTTACTTTTGTTACCTTTGCAGGGTGCATTGTTGTTAATCAAGGTGCTTTGCCATACATATTATTGTTTTTGTTAATATAATGATTAATGGAATCAGGCGTCATTTTGCGGAAATCCATGGTAAAAAAAAATTTAAATTAAATAATATGTATTGTTAATTCCGCTAATTAACACTACATATTATTTAAATTGTTATTAGGTATTTAAATTATTAGCTTTTGTTAATATGGTGGTCAATTTAACTCGCACTTGCATCCTACAAGAATTTTTCATTATCGAACAAGCAAATTATGCCGTGAGCCCGTGACCATGCCGTGGTATGCCATTGAAGCTCGAAAGAAAGGTCCACATACCTAGCATACGCCCAACAACTGTTCATGTATTTCCACAGATCGGAATAGTTTTTTTATAGAGATTTTTCTGTGATTTACGTAATAACGTTATCCATAATATGGGTAAACAAAGTCAAATTCAAACTTAAAGTCGATTATGAAGAACCGTTGACTGCTCATCCTCCCCCTTTGAAGGAGAAATTATCTTTCTATGATTGAATTTAAAATATATAACATCACTTAAACTGATTTCGAAAATTACCTACTAAGCCTCGCTTAGTGTAGTCATGCTTAGCCAACATTGCAAAAGTATATGAAAAATATCTATCTTTAGTACATACTGGTGGGCAGCCCTGAAAAATCGTACCAATGATAAGAGAATAATGATCGATATCGATCAGTTGATTTATTGCTCGGGTCGGTGTGCGTGTGCGTCGCATGTCTTTAGTGCAGTGATGTTGGCAAATCTAAGCGCGACCTGGGTGCAGGTATGTGGAACTTTTTGTTTTATTGTCATCCTCAGCCATAATTCAGTCCGCCTTCGGACATAGGCACTCGCCAAACTTCTTTCTCTCGTTTGTTTAATTGTCTAAAGAAAATATTTTCCCCAAATTGTATAGACGTGGTTAATTGTATGGCATCAGGGATGACGTCGATAGATCTTCTTTCTTTGTATCAGTTATCTTGGATTTTTTTTTCTTATTTCTACGTGCTGGAAGTAGTTTTCGTGTTATGTAAATGATTATTAAATAGTGCTTTGAACTAAATTTTTTGTTGCCGTCAAAAATATATACTTAATAATATTTAATACACTAGCTGTCCCGGCAGACCTTGTTTTGCCCTATTTCTCTAAAACAAAGCTACATTGATTTTTTTATGTTAATAACTGCCCGAGATTTCGTTCTGTCAAAAGTTATTGGCCTGTTGCAGTCTAATATAAATAAAATAACATTGAAAGACTTTAGTAATATCTAATGTGATGATATTTTTATTGTAATATGGTACCTACACGATATTTTTTGTTTGATTACTTGGCGCGTAAATAAATAAATCTGACCTCTAATCAACTTGAAGGCATACCAAAGATAATCCTAACGCGCCTTTGTTTTGTTTTGATTAACGTCAAATTTTTGACAGCTGGGAACAGAGTGGTTTGTATGGGAAAAGAAAATTGTTGTTTTTACTATTTTCCTCGTATTTTTTACGTTATTTTTTCTCCATAAGAACCCTCCTTAGACTTCATCAAACACAACAAAATAGAAATCAGCCAAATCAGTTCAGCCGTTCTCGAGTTTTGCGGTTAGCAACACATTTAGCGATTCATTTTTATTTATAAAGATTACCACCAGGTCGGGTTTAGTAGAGCAGCCACCTAAAAAAGCTGGCAATGGGAACTCTGATACTGTGTTTTCAGCTCTATGGTTTCGGAATTTTCGGATAGAATATACAATTACAATAATGAAAATGTTTCTTGGCGGGAAAGTGAAGAGTCATGCCTGCGCGGTTTCGCTTTATTTTCTAAAATTTGTGTTATGTCGAATTTTAATGTGAAATAATGGTGGATTATTAACCGTTCAGTGTTCGTGAGTGTGCATGAGTGTTGGCAAATGAAACAAAACAGTGCAACGTCACTTTTCAAATTCTCTCAAGAACTCCGCGTGAGGACTTAGTAAAGCCCCACATCTTTACTGAGATACTCGAGGGGTTGTGGGGTATATCATTTCTCACTTCTCATTTCTATTATACATAAATATTGTTTATTTATGTATTACTTATATGAAAAAATTACTTTGACACTGGTTAAATGTGCTAATCGCGCAAAGCCATCAACTAAAGGAAAAAAAAAATGAAAATAAAAATACTACCAACAGTTAGTGGTAATGAAACACACTTAAACACACTGTGGTTTCCTTTTGCACGATATAAAAACTTGGTGATTTTTCTTAACTAGAAACCTAGTTTAACACCTTAAACGCCATTTTACCGACAAACAATTGAATTTCTATTGTGTTTGGGCCCATACAAATTCAAAACGCATTTCGTTTTGTCGTCCGCTCAAATGGCCCATGAATAAATAAAGTCAATCAAACTGCTCCGGCCGAATCATTGAGTCAACTGAATTGCTTGTTAGATCAACTAGCGGCCTACTTCGGGCTTGAAACTGGACTATCTCAGATTGGTTACATAATTGTAACCAATCTGAGAAAATAAAGCAGCGTTCTGCTTAGTCATCTTAAATGCGCAATAATGAATTTTTTTACCAATAAGTGTAAAAAAGAAGTAGGTTTCTCCTATCGTATTATCTTATCTTATCTTAGTGGGGCCTGCTGAGTTTTCCGTCTCCCAGGACCACTTCAACCCATCGGGATCTTTTGTGCCATCCCATCCTTTTAATCTTCTTCCTCTGTAAAGAGAGATGCCATAATTTTGGCAACGTTTTTGAGAGCAAAAAGCCTGAAGACTTCGGGATTCGTATAAGCTGATCCCAGGAGTCCCATTATTTTTTTAGCTAGAGAGTCACAGTCGCACAGTAGGTGCTGCATTGACTCCGTTTTCTCTCCACATGCCCTACAAAAACAGTTTGCTGATACATGCATCCTATAGAGCATTTGTTGAATTATTTTTGCCGTAATTTATTTCCCACCCAGCGTCGGCATTTATTCATTATCTTTTTGTATCTTATACGGTTTATATTCGTAAGCTGTCATATCGGTCACCAGGTAATCAGATAATTATAATTATTTTAAAATCAATTTAAACATATCAAACATTTCTACCTACATTCAACATTATCATTTATGCGCATGTCCATGCGCACAAATGATAATGTTGAATGTAGGTAATACAAATGCTTTATCAACCCAAGATTAGAAAATATTAAATATTTATAAAATTTGGCTTCCCGGTAGCATAGCGGTCAGTGCAGCCGCCGCCGCCGGGATTGCGGAAGACCCAGGTTCGATTCCTGGCTGGGTCGGGTGGGCGTTTAATTTTTTCACTGTATTTTATAAATTTTATAAATATTTAGAAAATATTGTTACCTATACGCGACTATCGATGTGAACTTGCACTTATTGTTTTAGCTTTCATGGTCACTAACAAAAAACACATTAGTAACGAGATATGTACTAAACCTACATACAATTTTATGTGTTATCTATACTTAATATTATAAAGCTGAAGAGTTTGTTTGTTTGTTTGTTTGTTTGAACGCGCTAATCTCAGGAACTACTGGTTCGAATTGAATAATTCTTTTTGTGTTGGATAGTCCATTTATCGAGGAAGGCTTTAGGCTATATAACATCACGCTGCGACCAATAGGAGCGAAGCATCAGTGAAAAATGTTGCAAAAACGGGAAAAGAGCCTAAAAAATTAAAAATGCTGCCGAAAGTCACTATTCCACGCGGACGAAGTCGCGAGCACAGCTAGTTGGCTAATAAAAATGTATCTCAAGGCTCAAAGTAAGAACAAAATAGGTTAGACTTAGCGCTAGACAGCACTAGGTCTAGACCTAGTCCTAGGACTAGGACTATTATCTGCATCTGCAAAGAAAAAAAATATTTTTAAATATTGACCCATAAATTGCATTCAATGATGGACGCCTTTGCCCAACAACGGTGGAACAGTACATAGGCTATGTACTACTTATTGACAAGAATCGAAAGTAATCAATTATATTGGACAACGGACGGAAATGTTTGTAACGACCGATAGCGGCCGGTTACATTGCAGCTGTTTCCTAACAGCTGATGTTTTGTAATTGGACACGTCATATCGTGGTAAACAGAGCAAATGTGATTAAGAGCTGTGATTCCGAGCGCGAAACTACGTTCGTTGGCCGATATTTAAAGTAATGATGATTAAACAAGTTTCAAAATATGAAATCAGTATGAAAATGTCAAAGCTTTTTAAACGCAAATCGAGAAACCTTCGAGTACCTACTGGTGCCTATATACACCGTGTAACAGAAAGGTGTAATCAAAATGAAAAGATCCAAAGTGTATCCGATCTAGGTCTTGTACTTATGTCTTGTTACTGAGACATAATTATTAACTCTAATTTGTCATGCGATTTTAAATCGCGCTATACGCATTATCGGCAATGCAGAGGTCACTAATGCTCTCGAGCCCCTGCAATTGCGTAGAGATATAGCGTCATTCAGCGTCTTCTACCGCTTATAAAACGGCGAGTGCTCTGAAGAGCTCTTTGACCTCATCCCACCGTACTCCTATGGGAGAAGGGAGAACCCTTCTTCCATAGGAGTACGCGTGCTGCTCTCCGGAGTCACAGCTGTACTGTCTCGAACATTCCATCGCGCACAAAAAAATTTGGTGACTCGTTTCTTTGTCGCACTTCCAAAAGAAGAATAGTCTACCAGCACACGTTTTCCTTCCTTCCTATGACATGGGGTCCTTCAAACGTGGCGTGAAGAGGCACCTCGTGGGCCGGCAGGGTGAGGGTAACTGATGCTGCGTTGTTTTCACGCTGCACAAGTTGTCCTTGCGTCTGGACTCCATTTTCACTTAACATCAGGTGGAATGGAGTCATTTGCCGAGCTATGAAAAAAAATAAAAAAAATTGTGAAGTCATGCGCGTCAGGCGCGCTTAAGCAAGCAGCAGTGATCATAAATATAAGAACAAAGAGGTTACTAGACCACTAGGGCTGTAACTTGTTTATTTTCATGTGACGTCACAATAAAATTATTTTAACAAGTTAATATTATTAATTATGCTTTAGTAACTCTGCATCCAAGATACACTATACACACACACACCGGATACACTATAGATCTTTTAATTTTGACCACACCTTTCAGTTACACGTTGTATAGACTTAGACTGTAGTTATATAGAAAATACCGATTTACACTATCGAAACTTATTTTTGAAATCTAGTAAACATTATTTACTTTTGCTGTTGACTGTACAGACAATAGACATGCACATCAACGTGACATTAACCTATCCAAAACTATCATATTTCTATACAATAAAATAATGTTCAACCATATGCCATATGTAAAGTTTAGTCTATTGAGGATTGAATTATTGAGTCATTGAATAGGGCTCCTTTGGCTTACAGATTAAGAGTCGATAGTGTTGATTAATTTCGGCGAGTTGGATTGAGCCACGATAGCATAGTTGGCAGTGTGCCTGACCCGGCATGTCATGGGGTGCGGGTTCGAATCCCGCTCGTGGATTTTTTCAAATTCTATTGAGAAATTTGACAATTTGTGGTAGTGTGAGTGATGTACAGGTGTGTGTATAAAATAGAGCATTCGGAGTGTATATTTCACATTTTACAGACATTTATTGGAATCACTTATCAAAACACACAATTAAACATACAACATATAGCAAAAAGAATAAAAAAAATAATAACAATTAACATTGTGCCCTGTTATGTGATGCCAACACTGCACAGCTCAGTATACGCAGCAAGGGGGGCCTGCTGCACTGGTATTCTAGAAGCATTCAAGACATCATCATCATCAGCCTATATTAGTCCACTGCTGGACATAGGATTCTCCAGGTGCACGCCACTGAGCACTCTCATCCAGCTCTTGCCTGCCGCCTTGCGAAGATCGTCGCTCCACCAAGTCTGAAGGCGTCCTACCTACGTTTGCCGTTACGCAGATAAAGTTTTCTTAAACGAAAATTTACGATGAAACTCTGACATACTTATCCAAATTGACTAAGGGATCTGTTCAAAGTTGGACCAACTCTAGATGTAAACAGTAGTTAAATAGACATAACAAGTTCTGATCAATATTATACAAAGACAGTGTCTATCGAAATTGTTTTAGAACTCGGTGATGTGATACGGTTATGCGTTGTTCCTATCCAATTGCGTGAGTAGATGGGAAAGTAATATAACACTAAAGATTAAAGCTGGCTTTCACTTAGGTTATACCACTGCGTATCATGATAACGCGTCAGTCGATTTGTAGACACTGTGTCTCTGTTTCTAGCTATACTTATCTGAACGTGATATGTACGAGATTATAGTAGTTTTCTTTTTATTCTTATTGAATGAGACGCCTAGGTGGCCGAGCTTGGTTTCAATTTCCGGGTCGGGCAAAGTTTATTTTTTATTTTTCGATGCGTAGCTCAGTGGCAGTAGCCAAAGTAACATTAAGAAAACGATAGCGAAGTTCGTAAAGAATAAAATGTATGGGATTGACATAAGATTGACCACGTGAATTAGCGCGGCTTATGTCAATCCCATACGTTTTATTCTTTTCGAACTTCGCTCTATTCTAAGACTTCGCTATCGTTTTCTTAATGTTACTTTGGCTAAGCCTACGGGTTTGTGGTCACAAACTCCCATTTGGGAAGCGTGGTGGTACTTATAGCCAATCCTATCTTTGTGGTGATGACTTTATTTCAAAGATGGACGCCTTTGCCCTGCTTTAGGATAGTAAATAGGTTATCACTTTATAGGTTATTACTGGATGGCATGGCTAACCTTTCGCTGGTGTAGTTTAGTGCCTTCCATTTAGGCCTTTGACTTGACTTGTTTTTACGACAGCAATCTTATAGCAACGGCACCAAAAGCTTTAACCTGCTTTCCGAAACACGAAGGAAAGTCGTAATCTTAGCATATACTTACTCGTACCTACATATATTATGATAAATAATATAGGTACGAGGATGGAGTTGTTCATTGTTTGTCGGGTGATGCCACGCCTATTTCGTCTCAATGATAGGACGAAACTACTACTACTCATTATTAGTAGCAGTAATCTTCATTCTGCCTTTCGTCCCATTAAATTTATTATTATAACTTATGATTAAGGTATATATACCTACGTCGCTATATCGTAATTTCAGCATATCGTCGCAATGTTTCAACTGTATCAAATATTCGTACATTAGTAAGTTAGTAAGCATAGAGCTGTCCTACATACATACGTAATTAATATTCATTTATATGCTTAGAGCATTAAACCATATGGCGTGTGTGATCTGCCAATGTTGCCCTATTTATCGCGTAGAATAGTTTATTGCCTGTTTTTATCTGTCAATGTGTTCTGCTGGTCTAACTAATCAATTGGTAAGCGAATGAAAATTGTAATCATTGATTTTTTTATTTGTGATATGACTTGATTTCAATTATATAGGCCTTTGTCCAGCAGTGGGACAGTTATAGGCTATTAAATTTACTTACTAACTTGATCAAAATCCACGAGGTAATAGAGAAAAATAATTAATTACAGATTCAACGATTTAATCTTTGTAGAAATAAATAAGGTTGTGCAAGTAGGTTCGTTGCACAGATAGTTGTTTCATCTCTTATCTACAATGATAAGATTTATCTTCACGAGCTTAAGCAATTAATGCAATTAAAGAACA
Source organism: Eudonia lacustrata (assembly GCA_947562085.1). Lineage (NCBI taxonomy): Eukaryota > Metazoa > Arthropoda > Insecta > Lepidoptera > Crambidae > Eudonia > Eudonia lacustrata. Next base: position 1,659,011 of record OX387317.1, on the reverse strand, counting down.
AATAGTCTCATTACGTTCTTAATTTACAGTAATTTCAGTGACCCCAAGAGCATGCATTTATCAAAACAATACCTAGATTCATTAATTTTCTTAATTTTCCGTTCTATAAATATTTATATTGCTTATACGAAGTACGTAAGAACGGATTCTAAAACCAGTTTGATAATAGTTAAGTATTTCGAGATTCGCTTTCCCATACCTTTAAGGGCATACAATTATATTGTAACATTAAATAGGACGGTATATTTTTTGTACCAGAAAGTTTCTACGTATTTACCTATACTTGTGGTCGCCCAGTGGTCGAAATTCAACCGTAATTTTAAGCAATGAAAAATTAAAAAAGATAGAATGTGAGTTTGGATTGGCATTGACAGATTACAGCCGCTCCTCTTCCATTTATAAAATTTTTGAAAAGAATAATATGCGTGTGTGTCAAATACATGGTAGTGTGTTTAATGTTTGTTTTATTAGTTTAATGTATTTTTATGCATAATTAAAAAAAAATAAATTACATTCTGTACTCCTTCTATAAATAAACTATAAGTGTGCGAAATTTCATACTCCTCCGTCCGCGCAATTTTCGTAAAGGGGTAAAAACTTTTTACTTCACGTATTAATATACATATAGATAAATAAATATTATCTATATGAAAGAATATAATAAAGATACTTACTTACCTAAAATTTAAAATAATCGTAGTGTACTTTGTATGCCTGTTAGAGCTTAGTTAGATTATAGAATGTTTACAAAACAGTTACCAAAACCCCAAAGATTAGGTATCATCATCATCATCATCATCATCAGCTCATTTGATATCCCCACTGCTGGGGCACGAGCCTTCCCTATGCATGGATAGGGAGCACGAGCCATAGACCACCACGCGGTAAGATAAGGTATGCTCGTCTTTAACAACTTCATGTTATGTTGGTATAGCTGCATTGAACTCTAATTGCAATTTGATATACGAATCTGTCATACGTTCGCTAATTAATAAACCTCGTTATCAGTAGTTTCTCTTATCTTAATTAAGCATTTTAATTGCATAATAATCAAGCGTTTATTCATCTCATATCAATGACTGTAATGTACAGAAACGAGCGATTTGTAATTCGTTAATCAAAGAACTGATTTTAATATTAAACCTCTGTTGGGTGCTAAGGTTAAGGGTGGGCCGACCAAAAAATGCCAAAAATGCAGTTACGGTTAAGTAAATATAATTGAAAATACTATCGTATTAAATGAACAAAATATATATTTAGTATCATAGGGAACGTGTTTACAATTTGTCAGAACCATAAATTCATAACACGCTATAGTTTTTTCTACAATATCATTTAAAGTTGGGCAAAGATCATGAAAACGAGTGGCGGCGTTTAGTAGATTTCTTATAGTTTATCTAAATTATTGTACCTCTGATATTGTCTAAACAATCATCAATGGATAAACTACAAATTGCTAGACCACATTTTTGATTCATCAAGTGGTTATTTAAATAATATTTTTTTATTAAGCACCTTAAATTCATATTGTTTTCTAAAGTTTACGCGAACACTACACATTGAATGAATGAATCATTTCAATGTGTAGTGTTCGCGTAAACTTTAGAAAACAATATGTGATCCAATACGGACTGGAAATAGCCAACAAAGTGCGTCGGTTGGAAGATCTGAAAACTAAGCGCTCAAGAAAAGTTACATCTTTAAATTTCTTGAAGAGATGTCGCGACCAAGGTCTCATCCCAGCGTGTGTCAAGATATCGCCCAAGAGAGATATACGCGGGAGCGCCAAGATCTTACAACAGGCCAGCCAAAAATTGCTTCGTCACCTCATCTACCAACATCGTTCTGAGCTAAGTACAATTTCATTTCAACACCTTAAATTCCCCATACAATATTAGTATGGCCGCGCGGCATCAAATAAATATAGACGACGACATTTCAAATAAAACATATGACACTTGTCACTTACGGACGGTGCACCCTTAATATTCTATTAAGTTAATGTTTGACCGTCCTACATGAAAATGTCATTTAATATATTTTTACACTGTCAGTATTGTTTATTGGAGGGTTCGTTTTAACATTTTAGTGTGTTATTATTGTTATTTCTAACTTTGTGGTGATATCTACATAAAAAAGCAAATAAAATTTTAAATAAAATCGTTCAATTCATAAGTGAGTGTTTTTATGATCTACGGTGTCAACCTTTTGCTCGCGCTTTATAAAATCAGATTGCTAATGTCGACTAACTAAATTAAGCCGACGCATTGGATATTTACGTGGCGGGGGTCTTGATTTTTCCCAACAATTACAAAACATATGGAAGTGATATTTGATGACATGTTTTTTTATTTAATTGACTTCATTTTGCTAGTTGCAGAAACACGATTTCTCAACTTTTATAACAGAGAACAAAATATCAAATAACCTCTTTTAAAACATAGATTTGCATTTTACAATCTAACCAGACCGATTTAAGAATATAAATTTTCTTAGTAGATTAGTCTTAACACACACTTCAATATTGTAGTTCATTTTTTTTTTATAATTTGTAGTTTTAATTTGAAGGAAAAAATAACAGTTTTTCTTATGGTACGGGGCAAATGCTCCGTATGAGATTTATTGTTTAGCGGTGCGTCGCCTTAAAGACATTTTTAGAAAAAAAAACATCTCTTCAATGGACTGACAAAGAAACTACATTACCTTACCTCTCATGATATTAAGTCTATATATTAATAAGTGAAGCTAAAACTTTGTACCCCTTTTTACGAAAATTGCGCGGACGGAGTATGAAATTTCGCACACTTATAGTTTATATACAAAAGGAGTGAAGAATGCTAATATTTTTTTAAAACTTTGCATAAAAAATACATTAAATTAAATAAACATTGGTTCATACATTTTTCAAAAATTTCATAAATGGAAGAGGAGCGGCCGACATCTGTCAATGCCAATCCAAACTCACATTCTATCTTTTTAAATTTGTCATTGCTTAGGATACAATCCCTGCAGCCTTAAAAAAATATTGTTTAGTAAACAGCTTTTTATAAAAATTACGGTCAAATTTCGACCACTGGGCGACCACTAGTTAAATTAAAAATGTTGGCACCTCCCAATATTGTTTCGGTCGTTAACAAGATGGAACGTCTTTATTCATATTGCTACTAGGTTACTCACTTGGAACGACACTCATATACATAATTATGTATATACCACAAGTGGCCTAGTAAACTGCATTTGATATTAATTAACCACGCCAAAGAGAATACTAAACGACCAGAGCCATCGTTCCACCGAGGTCCTGTCTAAACTAATTTGCATTAATACTTAAATGAAGTTTCACATCCAAAGGCTGTGTGGTTAGAATTCCTAGAATCCCTTTATAGTATGTAATTACAGATAATGGAGTGTGGTTTGTGTAACTATTCCAATGTGGAAATTTCAATTTCAAATTAACTGATTCGCATTCGCATTCGCATTTCATAGTTTTTGTTATGTATATTTGTTGCTTGTACAACACACACACACACACACCCTCACACACATATGTTATGCATAGCCTTGCTTTTTAGTTTTTAGTTTAAACATTATAAAAGGTTAATGTTAAAATTAATGTTGGTACCGTATGGTACTTCCTTGGTACTTACTGCCTTTTGCTAGTACTTATTTTTAAGGGAGGAGCGGAGTCTCCAAACACCGGCTACGTTTGCATAAATGGAGGCTTCAATCAACCGTATAGATATGGCAAAAATTGTAAAAAAAAATATTATTTATTTTATTTATTATTTTATTATTTTTATAACTGATTAGCAGGTATGGTCTTTTAGCCGTGATTGGTACATAAAAGACACAGATATATTATTTACTAGCTGACCCGACAGACGTTGTCTTGTCTGAACCAAATATAGAGAAAAAGTATGAGTTTCATTCCCGTGGGAATATCGGGATAAAAACTATCCTATGTGTTAATCCAGGTTTTAAACTATCTATATGCCGAATTTCATCCAAATCCATCTATCCGTTGCAGCGTGAAGAAGCAACAAATATACACACATACATACACACAAACTTTCTCATTTATAATATTAGTGTGATTAGTAGGTACAGACGCCTGCACATCAACCTATACAAAACTATTAAATTCTTCAATACATTTTCAACCATAAGCCTCAGGTATAAAGTTCAAGATCTATTGAGGAAGTTTGACAGTTTGTAGTCTGATGCGCAGGCGTGTGTTATGACGAGAAGCAATATTAAATTTTTGTGTATATCTCACGCCTATACTATTTTTTATGTCCAAAACTAATCATGGATTGCCCTTACGGATAGTTACTAAATAATGGTTAAATAAAGTGATGTCATATGATGTAGGTAAGATCGAAGACTTAGGTATGCTGAATCACGTTGGTGGCCATCCCCTCACTTGCCACCAGGGTGATCCGGTGGGTAGGTATAGTGAGCTGAAGCCACGAGCAGGATTTCATCCCGCGACCTCTGACCGAGTCAAGTGCAATACTCTTGTAAGCCAAAGAAGCCTTATTCAATGTCAACAACTACGTCATCAACTCCAATCTTAATATTTTTACAAAAACTTTTTTAAATTGTAATAGAATAGAATAGATAGATTTATTTATTTCAGGCAACAAAACTGTGTACAAGATGGTTAAATACAAAGAGGCCCATAGAATAGAATTAGATACCTTACAGACTAACATACATAAAAATAATATACTTATATAAATTAAATCTATGCTACACGTAACGACGGCGACGTGCGACGCAGCGTGGTGTCCGGTAGCCGGCCTCGGAACCGCCGGAATATGACACCTTTCGGCCAATAGTCACCATTAAAGTTTTTAAACTATCATGGTTATTATGAAACATCGGATACTCAAACATAATGAACATGGTAAGAATCCCGTTCATAATAACTCAAATTTAACCATAATTTTGAAGCTACGTTTAATAACGAATCTACGAAGGCAGTTTTGTTTCTATTACTTAATACTCGCTCAACATGAAGGCTGTAGCTACAGCCCCTAACCTTTAGAAATCTCAAGCCAAAGTGTCCTAATTTAAGCTACTCGTATCGTTTGCTATTATTAAATGACAGGTGTTAGAACTAACCACATTTCGGGAAAGACTAGCCATTGATCCTCAAAATTGCTTAGATACAAACGGCTCACAAACCTTTACTTGAACCTTTCACTAGTTTGTTTGGAATTAAGGTTCATTTTCCCCACTGCCTATATGTTATCCATCCTAAAGTGTACTAAACTTTTGCTTCATCGTTCCAAGCTTTAAATGTAAAATTTAATAAATATGAGAAAATAGATCGTGAAATATTGATAAAAACATATTGACAATACAAAATAATATTTGAATATTTGGAATAAGATAAAAAATTGTTAAATATCAAAAAGTATAGTTTTAGGCCACCAATTTAGCTCTTATGAAAGCCTCTACGTCATCAGGGAAACCTTTTACTGTGAAAAACTGGCAACTCAGCAAGGACATTACCTTTCACCCTTTTTTATATGACGCCAGAATATTAGGAAAATATCCTCCATAACATAGCAGGACATTTTCCAAGACAAACATACGGTACTGATGAAAACCATAATCTGAATCCAGAGCTCCTCCGTGCTTCGAATGTCACTTTAAGCGTTAGTCAAGATTAATGTCCTATTAAAGCAGTCTAGGCAAGCCTCCAATAAGGTGACGACGATCTGGTGAAGTTTGCGGGTAGCCGCTGGATGCAAGCAACACAGAATCGGTCGTTGTGGAGATCCTTGGGCTCCCCCAAGCGTTAGTCCAGCAGTGGACGTCTTTTAGCTGAGATGATGATGATCGCAGTCATTAACACCCAAACTTTAATTGTATCTGTGCCTAATATCACAGTCTGATCTCTCCATATGCTCCATGAAGGAAGAAGTTAAAGTTGACTATGATCATGCCGACAATTACTTGTGCAACTTGTGTTATTTAAATCAATAGAAAAGAACTACGAAACCAGAAAATTACTATACAAAAAAGCTTAATTCGACCATGTGAAGACCACTTAAAGTCGTCGTCGATCGCTATCACAGTGGTGTAGCCAAAGGAATATGACTCTTAATCCATCAGGTATCACGGGTCTGTTCGTGAGCCTTACTGCTGTCGCCTGTACTCTGACACGCAATACTTGTGCCTAACGAATACTTAACCGAAAATAGCTCTCGCATAAGCAGTAACCAAGAAATCCGGTGAAATATTAAGGTATTTTGTTGTTAGCTCGATTTCCTAATGGATTGCGTCGTAATCGAAGATTTATAAGAAATCAACTTAAAGTTATGTGACGCGTTAAATGGGTATATTTTTGTATGAATTTTAACTAAGAAAGATTTGAAAATAAATATTTTTTGGACTACTGATTACTGTAAAATGTAAATGATGAAAGAACAAGAAACAAGAACAAGAGGAAGTCTGAAGGTGTCTTGCTTCTATATAAATTACTTGACAACCGTAAAGACTACGATCACATTAAACTATAATCTAAAGGAACACAAATGTACACATTGCAACTTATTGGACTTACTTGCTTTTAATTACTGCGGCAGCGTCTGAAACAAAACATGCTATTTTAAATTTTAGCACCTTTCCCCATCCCATAGTAAAAAAACAATAAACCTCCCATCCCATAGTAAATAACAATACATATTTTTATACCTAATTCTGAAGTCACGGAGTACTAGAACCAAATCCACCACGAAACAAATACGGTGTCTGAGTACAGAGAGTGACGTATTGTTTGCCCTAAACCTTACCCCGCCCACACTTACGTAGCTTCAGACTGTCCTTTGGCTTTTGTTTGCCTACAACAGTTTCAATAGATGTTTTCATGATAAAAGAATAAAAGGTTTTGTTTCAAATTCTTCTTCATCATCATAATCATCATCATCATATAACTATTGTTGTGTATACTTACTAAAATATGTATCTCTTTCTATTGCTTCCGTTTGGTTGGTACTGGTAGTAAGGCTTGTTCTAAATTCACCAGATTAGTTATCACCATCTTATATATTTAAGTATGTTGCTTTATCAACAATCACTCAAGATTCAAAATTGAAAAAAGAAAAAAAAACAAAATCTTTTATTCAGTTTAGGCTACAAGTAGCTCTTGTGAAATGTAACTATGCCATTGTTGTCCCGGCAGTTATAGGTAAGATCTTTGATTATACTCGTATAATAATCAAGGTGGTAAGATATTCAGTTCTTCAGTGAGTAACGATTCTTTGCGACTCGCAGTTTCATCTTTGATGAAACATTACTACCAGTTCATTATAATTATGAAGTTTTAGACAGAGACCTAGCTTTTTAAACTGTGTTTGTAATTTTAAACACCTTTTTGTAATATTTTTTTTCTGTTCCGCAATATTTCGGCGATTTAAATTTTTATTAGTGCCTTGACGATAAGAGGGATCTGTATTTAACGAGGGTGACCAGTGAAGAGTCCGCTGTTTAATTACCAGTGTATCATCTCGTATTTATGTATGTCAATAATAAACGGAACACCAAAACTAAAGTAGTAAGACAGGTGTCTTACTGTGTAAACATCAGAGCTGTTATAAAATAAAAAAGAATAATGGTACTTTTATATTATTTTATTGATCATATTTTTTTTTATTCTTTATAGGCTATTATTTGACCGCGATCTTATCTGATAGTAAGTGATGATGCGGCCTAGGATGTAACATACTTGCCTAGATAATGCCTGTTCACATTAAATCCTTAATCCTTAATATAAAAATGAGTAGGCAAATGACCCCGCTCTATCCGAAAAGTAGACTGGAGTCCAGATGTGTAGACAGTGTAGCAGGGTTATGCCTCACTAGCCGTCATAGCCTTGCTGACCCGCAAGTCGCTTCTACAGACCTCGTTTAAAGGATGCTCATGTAGTAGAAAGGAGGGAATAAGGCTGGGAGAGCATTCCTAAAATCCCATCCTTTAATGGTTACGGACTTATTTTAAAAGATTTCTTTACGTAGTTTTATAGGTATGCTAAACTTAAGAGTTGTCAAATGAATCTGTACAAATTGAACTGGCGGAATTCAATCTATTCATAGACGATAGACGTTAACGCGTTTCAGACTTTCAGCACGGTACGAGATTGAATGTAAATTTTTCTTTTTGATGTACCGCCACGTACAAAAACTAATTTCTGTAGGAGGATCAGGGTGTCTAGTGCGAAGTTCATTCGCCATTCGATCACGTTAACGAAAATTACCATTTGTTTGACATTTGCCTTCCAGTGAAAAACGAGGAGAATTAAAATTTTACCTGTAGGGTAGATGATGTATTTCTGTTGCCGCTATAACAACAAGTACTAAAAACAGAATAAAATAAATATTTAAGGGGACTCTCATACAACAAACGTAATTTTTTTGCCGTTTTTATAGATAATGGTACGGAACCCTTCGTGCGCGAGGCCGATTCGTACTTGGCCGGTTTTTGTTGTATTGTATAAAGAAAATCCGCTTTCACAGAGCGTGACGTAATAAGTGATGCTACGTGTGTTTAGCCAAATTGACAAATGACGTAAGCGCCAACGTGGGTTGCGTGTAGACAACGAAAAATAGCATCAATGTATGTCGTTATAGCGTAATTATGTTTAGCGTACTGGTTATTTTCCGAGTTACTGACGTCACAAAGCTGACTGACGATCAAACGTCATTGACATTGCATGAGGAACAAATGAAGCTCTACTCGATCGAACAGTCAGTATTCCACTATACCTACTGTTCGATCGACTAGAGTAGAGGTAATTACGCTATACTGATAAGCTATGTATGATGAATAAATGAAGCCATCTTTACTCGATCGAACGGTATTAATTTCTAGTTGCATACTGCATTGTGTAAAGTTTTCCAGGAACCGTATTTTCAGTCAGCTTATTTTCTATTGATGTACCTAGTTCGATTATATATTTTATTACATCAGGTTAGAAAAAGAGTGTGTTTTAAGTTCGAAGCTTGTCTTTGTATTTTTTTGTTATGTTATCTTCTTCGGTGGTCCAGAAGTAAGACTATTGGGCTTTGTAGTGGAATTATAGTCAGACCCAGAAGTAATGGTTTAAGAACTTTATTTTCTCATAAAGAATTACAATATTCACTTAATGAGAAAACATAAACATTTTAACATAATGAACGTTTAAACTTTCACCCCCTACTTGACCCCCTAAGGGTGTGATTTACGTAAAATGATTTCTTAGTGTCTGGTTACGTCACTCAATTAACCTACGGTCCAAATTTTATCTAATTAGCTTCAGCGGCTTAGGCTCGGCGATGATGAGTCAGTCAGGACAAGTCATTATAATGTATATATAATAGATTAAAACCTTTTCTAAAAACAGTGGTATTCACAATGTAAACACTGGAAATAAAAACAAACTAGCAGTATATTAGGCTCCACAAAGTAAATAATTCATTTAGGCCTCTGCGTGTACGTTTTTACAATAAAGTTCCAAGTAATATTCAAAAACTTAGTATTAATAAATTTAAAACAATGGCAATAAATCTATGTATTTTAAAAAGACAAAGTTTTAAAAATTTCCACGAGCGGGATTCGAACCCGCTCCACATAACATGCCGGGTCAGGTGCACTACCAACTATGCTAGCGTGGCTCTATCTATATTTTCAAATTGTAATTGGGTCGCAACAAATTTTGCGTATCTAATCAGAAATAAATGTTGTTTTAGCGACGAATTTTTTTTCTAAAACTGGGCTTAAAATGGCGAACACTGGCGATGGCGCCACTACCGTTCTTCATCCTGAAGTCTCAACTGCTGAGAAGGAAGTGGTAATTAGCCCAGTGGATATAGAACAAGCCCTTTCACAAACCAACCGAGTGTAGAATATTCTTCTCGCTAGTAATCGAATACGGTACTATGTATTAGATGAAATATAAAAAATCACAAAAATACTAATAAACAAACAATAATTTAAGAGCGTTTACGCCGCTCACTAGCGCCGCCAATGAAAAAAAAACATATCTAGTAATTAGAGATAGAAAATCAAATTATGCTCAACAAACTATCTGAATGAAGTAATTTAGCATTTTTACGTAACCTAATGAACACCTGACATGTTATGGTTTAGTTAAATATGGCGTTATAGTTAAAAGTGGCCGTAACGTCTTATTTAACTAAACCATAACATGTGAGGTGTTCATTAGGTGACGTAAAAATGCTAAATTACTTCATTCAAATAGTTTGTTGAGCATAATTTGATTTTCAATCTCTAATTAGTAGATATGTCTTTTTTTCATTAGTGGCGCTAGTGTGCGGCGTAAACGCTCTTAAACTACAATATAGTCATTAACATACCATTTGAAATCAAAATAATATTTAAAATCATTTAACACACTTATAAAATTACGAATTAAACTTTTAAACTATCAGTATTGATCTGCCACATCCATAATGCAAGTACGCTCTGCGCGCTTTAGATCCGTGGTTGTCGGTGCATACAATCGTCGTCGGTCGCTGACATTTTTGTAATTTACCCGACATATTTTTTTATTTAATTTTGTGTTTTAATATTTATCTTTAATAAGTTTGGCTTTTATTACGAACATACACAAGTCCCACGTGAGCAAATCCGCGAACAAAAAGCTAGTATTTTTATAAACGTACATTAGGTTCTCGTAAATATATTGCGATGCTTATATGTGGAGACTTGTAAATGGCATTGGTTAACTCACATTGTCTAGTAATAGTTAATATTTGACTGTAACTCTTAAAACAAGCAAATAAATAAATAAAATAAATAAATGCAACTGTCATTATAATAATGACATTTAAATCTTTAAATGTCACATTCTAAATAAGGGTGCGCCTACCAAAAAACAAGTGTAGTCACGGTTAAGTTGTTAAATGATGAAAAAACTATCGTATTACATAAACCAAATATATATTTAGTATCAAAGGGAACGTGTTTACAATTAGACCGAACCATAAATTCATAACACACTATAGTTTTTTCTACAATACCATTTAAAATTGGGTAAAATTCACAAAAACGACTGGCGGCGACTTTGTATATTGTACTTTTTTTTAAATTATTATACCTCTAATTATGTCTAAACAATCACCAATGTCTTAACTATAAATCGTCCGTCTCACATTTTCGATTTATCGAGCGGTTTATCAAATTATTACTTTTTAAATTAACACGTTAATTCCCCATACAAAATTAGTATGGCCGCGCGGCATCAAATAAATATGGACGAAGATATTTCAAATGAAATATATGACACTTGTTACTTACGAACGGCGCACCCATAAGTGAGGTAAGCGCTCTCTGTTGTGGAATATAATATTCTTGCATTACATGAAAGTGATATCTCTAGCTACACAAATACTTTTCCTAAGATGGTGAGCGTTTAGTGGGAACTGAAAATGTCAGGGGCCACCCCCGCAGAGTCTTCTATGATCTGAATTCGTATTTTATATTATTCCTCCAACAAAAGTGGAGTTGTACACATGTCAAACGAACTTTTCTAATTGCTGTTTGTTTGTCCGGATATTTCTGCGCAACAAACTAAAAACGACTGAGGTAAATTTAATTAAAAAAGTGGAAAGTTTCGCATGTACTCTGGTTATTACGTTGGTAGGGTTGCGGGGGTGTACCTCAGTACCTACCGTCGTTGTCCCGAGCCATCCCCAGAGACAGATAGACAGAGATGGGATAGTGCTATGACATTAGAGGTATAGGCTTCCCTTTCTTTTTTTTAGACTAAGGAAATTCGCTATTCGAATTTAACTGCAGGGTATAACTCTGCGAGGTATGTGTGGTTAGCCGATGTTCTGGTTAGGTTGCCAACAATTTTTCAGGAAATTAAAGTAAATCTATCATTAACTTGTATAAAAAAAGGATTTGAAGAAAAAATAAAGTATTTTCCAAATTTATTAATTTAAATGTTATAAACATATTTCTTTGTACTCTTGGCACTATCTAATAATTTTTTATTGTTTTATAGCACGTTCAGAAATTAGCGTTGCGTTTCGTTTCTATTCACCTGAGTATCATTCAGTAGTTCAGAAATTAAGTCAACAGGAATATTCCGTTCAAACGCAGCGTAAGTCGGAAATAAAGTATTCTCTATACTTTATTTTTATTAAAAAGAATAAAGTATGGGGATGGAAAATAACGTAGGATACGTTATTTTAAAGTATGGTTGGCAACACTAAAGCCTCAGTACACCCTTCGACCGGAGTGCGACTCGTCAGTGATAGATACTACAATGATTCTTGTTCCAAGATTAGACCTTTGACTTAAGCTGTCAATTGCAGTACAGATTAGTCTTCATAAATTGAACTTCCATCAGTTGGCAATCAATACATATACTCGTATAAAGTAAAGTCTAGACCCACTTATCGACTGCCGTATTAACGCCCAACACAAATCCTTAAACCTAGAAAGATAAAATTTCGCACCAAGGTTACCAAAAAACGTGACGACGTGACGTTAATCAAAAAATAAGGCCAAATTTTTCCAATTTCCCACGAGATCTTGGGATGATGGAGTCAACGCGGACGAAGTCGCGTGCGGTCGCCAGTTCACATAACATCACCAGCCAGCTCAGTTTATGTCCCCACTGCTGGGGCATGCCTACTCTATATGGAGAACGGGCCATAAACCACCCCGCGGGCCCAATGCGGATTGGTGGTTGTTAACGACTGCTAATGCAGCCGGGATCAACGGCTTTACGTGGCTTGCAAACAACGGAGGGGTTCAAGTTGATACACTTTTGGTCACCCATCCGATGACCGGCCTTTGCTAAAGTTGCTTGACATCAGCAATCACAGACCGGGCGCGCTAACCACTGTTTCTTACGATAAAATCTTTCTTGTCTTGTCTCCAGGGTCTCCGACCACACGATGGTAACGCCGCGATGACGCCCGGCCTCAAGATGGAGTCCAAGGGCACGCAGATCCACCTGCCTCTGGTGGGGCGCGGCAGCCGCGGTGAGATCAACGACAAGGTGCTGTTCTCCCAGACCAAGTCGCCGCCGGTCTCGGAGCAACTCAACAATGGACAGCTGATGGGGTGTGTATTATATTAAGTTACCTATCATCATCATAGGCTCATTTTATGTCCCTACTGCTGGGGAAGAGCACGAGATGGAAACCACAGGGAGATCGGGCTACAAACCTTCACGCGGGCTCAGTGCGGATCGCTGGTTGTTAACGACTAATGCAGCCGGGATTAACGGCTTTACGTGCTTATTGAAGCATGGATGGGTGTGGTGGGGGTCTGGCATTCAAAATTCAAAATTCAAAATAATTTATTTATTGAAATGAAACAACTTTTACGGAACGCGAGTAGATCCGTAAAAGTTGTTTCATTTCAATGTGTAGTGTTCGCGTAAACTTTAGAAAACAATATAATTTATTCAGTTTAGGCTACAAGTAGCTCTTGTGAATGTCACTATGTCATCGGTTCGTAAGTCTACTCTGGGCGGGAGATCTTGTACTGAGAAGAACCGGCAAGAAATTTAGCAAGTGTCCAGCTCTTTTCTCCCTTACAGCGTCAAAAATATTGTAAAATGCCCTATCATAGCAGGACCCTTTCCATTACAAATAAACACAAAAAATATAGAAGCCAACCACAACATGTAAAAAAAAAAACAAAATAAAAAATCTAAGTTAACAAATTTACATCAGATAATTATGTAAAAGTTTCAATTTCCACAATGTCATACAGTGCTACTACAGTACTCTAGTAAAAGTAAAAAATTGTTTAAGTAAAACAAAGTCAAACTATAGTTAAACAATACTAAAAATAAGATAAGTATGCAAGAGCAGACCAGCCTCCACAGGCGGCACCCGTTCACGAGCATGACATATGAATCAGCCATCGCTTCGCTCAACCATATTTTAGGGAACGTAACGACCCTAAGGCAGATTAAGGCAGATAAGCCCTACCTATTCCCATAACTGCTTATCATAATACGACACATGATGACAACTACCTTAACTTTTTTTAACACAGATTGTAGAGAGCATATTAATCAGTGCAATACGACTTTTAAAGACTCTCTATGAATATTTTCATTGCATAGAATGCCTATCAATTCTCATCAATTGGCAGTCCCGCGAACCGTTTTATTGAATTGTGTTTCAATGGAAAGTCCTATTGACACGGCCCGTGGGTGGATGGATGCCACGCGTTTTTAATCAAAGAGTTTATCTTTTATTTTGGTTGAAAGTTCTAGAAAGAAGATTTTGTTTGGTTTCTAGACTGTTTGCCACTTGACCATAAGCGCCTGGGGAGGTAAGCCTCGACATATTTTAGGATATGACGTTAAACGTAGTTCGTAATTTCATACAAAACAAAATTCATAGAAAAAATCAATAAATATTAAAAATTTGTAAACATAGTTCTGATGACTAACTTTTTGAACCATTTGGCGCAACGTTTCAATTAGTAAGTGAAAATAACTATTATGATCTATCGTTTCTAACCGTGGATACAGTTGAATATACACTTAAATGAAGTAAAAAATACTAAGCAACTGCAAAATTCTTAACGTCCATAGAATTGCAAAGAAAAAAAATTCGCACTAATATTTTTTACTGCGGAATCATAAATCAGTCTTTCGTTACACCACGTTACGGCAGGTTATGAAGTTATTTTTTGTTACATTTTTTTTAATATTTACTAGAAAAGGTTTCACGTATTTTTTAAGATTGTATACGTATTGACCACCTCTGTGGTCTAGTGGTTAAGACCACCGGTTTAGATCCAGAGGTACTGTGTTCGATTCCCATCGCGGAGTACCTGTTTGTGTACTCGGTTTGGTTGGTGGTAGGACTTGTTTGTCAGCCTGGCTAGCTACCTTATTTAAATATGTCGCCATAACATCAATGTTTGTACCATTGTTGTGTTCCGGCTGCTAAAGATAAGATAGCCAGTGCCTCAGTAGTTGAGGATTCCGTTCCGGGTGAAGTGCGCTTCTACCCTCGGCCTCATCATCACTTAACATCAGGTGCGATGACGCCCAAGTGCTTACTTGCAAGATATTAAAAAAAGTTACTATGTGATGTCCTAACTCGAAGCATCTCCAATTGAGCATAAGAGATTGTGCTGTCAGTAGTTAATTAATTGCGTCGCGGTAAAATGGAGTATACAGGACAGGTAGTCTAGACAGGACGTATAGACTATACAGAACACGGTAGACTAGAAGGATGAGACTAGACAGGATACGTAGACTAAATTGGCATTGATTTCAAACGATCACATTCAACCCGAGTATAATGGAAGTGCTCTTAATAAAACTTTGGTGTATTATAAGCCTTATAAACACAAACCACAGTCTTACTCAGCCATCTTGGTCATCAAATAATGGACATAGTAATTCCATTTTAAAATTTGTTGCGTCGCAAAATTTGGATGTGAGTTTCAACTTCGACGAATAAGGCCGGCAACCCATCTGCGATTCTGCGGTTTTGCGGATGTCCATAGGCGGCGGTGATTGCTTCCCATCAGGTGCTCGTTTGCCGCCTTCTAATATAAAAAATGAACATAATTTTCAATTCAGAGAAGTGTTGAAAAATCGAGTGGAACTTGGACCCTCCATTTCAGGGTCCTACCATCAATATCGAGCCTGCAATTTGGCTTTTCCGGCATATATGGACCGTATTACTCACTGGGGATTGAGTCAAGGTCGTGAATTGTTTAAAAACTTTATAAAAAAGGGATGGTCGTAAAAATTTTCTCAAAATGTTTCTGTCTAAAAAACATTTTTTTATTTTCACTTTTCCTTGGTTAACTTAACATAAAGTCGTGACATATTTACACATTCTCAAAACCTACAATTATAAAACAACGCAATGCTCCTCTCTCAACGCCCAACCGATCATATATGATCAGTGAAAAACATTCCGTCAACGCCCGAGCGATGAGGGTCTGAGGGCCCCTCAAGGCATCTGATGGGCCCTCAGGGGCCCTGAGGGCCCCTCAGATGCCCCGCGCACTATATATACTATACAACGTGTATCAGACAGGTTCAGCCATAATCCAGGGTTTCAAATTATCCCTAGTATAGACCCTTTCTATAAATACCCTAGTAAGATAAGCGCAATTTAATTTGGTTTTGCATTTACAAACAAAGTTAAACTGACGTTAATTCAAAATCAAAACAAGCTAAACCCATCACTAGCAGGGTCATGAACTCTGTATGATGCCTACACTGCACCTCCTGTTTGTAAAACTGCGTGCCCTAGTTTTGGCCGCCACACCCCCTACCAGGCACACAGTTTTACAAACAGGAGGTGTACTGGAGTTCGCCCGCTCAAACAGTTGCCGGCTACTGTCGGCGCGGGCGGCGAAAGTCAAAACGGCACATTTTGTTTGACACAAACAACCCGTCTGGGTTCTTTGTCGGCAGTTGCTTGGCGGCATTTCTTTTTGGATTTGTTAGACTAATAAAACAAAGACAGATAAGTAGGCAGCTATTTTACTTTCGTGATTTAATAATTTGTATTAAGTAGGTACAGAAGTGGCCCGCAACAATTCGGGTGGATCGTCCGTCCGGCTGGCGACGTCCCCATGAGAAATAATAATAATGTAACTATCATCAAAGTAATAAAAATATTTTCATTTTACAGCCACATTGTTTCAACTTTAAAGTAGATAGGTACGCTTACCTACGAGTAGGTACCTACATAGGTCTTTGATTAAAATGACTTATTTTTGAAATAACTAAAATCAACTAAAGCGAAGCACTTTGAAGTGTAGTCACAGAATAAATAATCGTACTACTCTAAGGTACTTATGTAATTATCATCAAAGTAATGAAAAGATTTTCATTTTACAGCCACATTGTTTTGACTTTAAAGTAGATAGGTACGCTAACCTACGAGTAGGTACCTTCATAGGTCTTTGATTAAAATGACTTTTTTTTGAAATAACTAAAATCAACTAAAGCGAAGCACTTTGAAGTGTAGTCACAGAATAAATAATCGTGCTACTCTAAGGTACTTATGTAATTATCATCAAAGTAATAAAAACATTTTCATTTTACAGCCACATTGTTTCGACTTTAAAGTAGATAGGTAGGTACGCTTACCTACGAGTAGGTACCTACATAGGTCTTTAAATAAAATGACTTATTTTTAAAATAACTAAAATCAACTAAAGCGAGGCGCTTTGAGGTGTAGTCACAGAATAAATTATCGTACTACTCTAAGGTAGATACACCTACTTAGAACTAAGTACCCTAGGATGACTTGTTTTTGAAATAACTAAAATCAACTAAAGTGAAGCACTGAGGTGTAGTGTAGCACCCTAGCTGTGATAAAAAAGTCCACTCCACTTCACATAACCAGTTTACAAAAATGGCTCAAAATGCCCACCTTGTCGCTGGATGCAAGTTTGCGCCCGGCGCAAAACGGACTCTTCTGCGTTTTGAAGCATCTGTGGTGTGATGCTCAGAAAGGCGGCTGTGATACGATCCTTCATTTCTTCGGCAGTATCGCAAGCCACGGCGTACACCAAACTCTTAATATGCCCCCATAAAAAAAAATCAAGAGGTGTAAGGTCCGGCGATCGCGGTGGCCAGGCCACGCGCCCTCCTCTGCCTATCCACTGTGAAAAGCGTAGGTTTAAATATTCGCGCACTTGTCGCGCGTAATGTGGTGGTGCCCCGTCATGCTGAAATGTCATTGCATGATATTCTGCCAATGGAAACTCTTCAAGCTGCTCTTCAATGTAGTTGGTCAAGTGCTCGAGGTAGTTCTCTCCATTTAGCCGTTGGGGCAAAAACTTAGGTCCAAGCAGCCTACCACCAACTATGCCAGCCCACACGTTAACTCGCCACTGATGTTGGAAACTGGACTCTGTTGACGCATGCGGATTCGTGTGTGACCACACATGCTCATTGTGGATATTGCTTATCCCGCCCCTAGTGAATGCTGCTTCATCCGTCCACAGCACAGTTGAAGCAAAACCAGGAACCGTCAACACTTTATTACAATACCACTGGCAAAATCCACGACGCGGTTCGAAGTCCGCAGGCGTAAGTTCCTGGGTTCGCCGAAAATGATACGGATGCTGGCCGTCATCTCGGAGCACCCGCCAAACCTTCATGTGAGCCACGTTGAATATCGCTGCAGATCGACGTGTACTGGTCCTTGGGTTGTCTCGAAAGTGCTCCAACACAGCCTCCTCAAACCCCGGGTCCCGCATATTTGGCTGGACCTCCGGACTCGTCCCACGAAAGGATCCAGTCTGCTGGAGACGCAACACCATTCGTCGAAAGCAATCCGCCGATGGCAAGCTTCGCTGCTCAGCTTCTGGTCTGCCGTTGATGAATCTCTCGCGGTACAGTTCACGAGCACCACGTAGACTGCCATTAGCTGCCCCGACACAAAGAATCATTTCGTAATACTCCTGATTACTTAAAAATGCCATATTCACTTAATAGGTAGTTGAATTGAAACCGAAAAGCAAAAACACGAAAAGTAGGCATGCACTCTGAAAGCTTTCACAAACGACTGCGAAAAAATCGTAGGCAAACAAACCTAACAAGGCGGCGCCAGCGCCGGCGGGCGTGCCGCCTACTTCTAGTTCTAACTAGAAGTTGCTCCTGTACTTTTAGGGATCGAAAATAATTATTGTGTAGACTTGAGAATAATTATAAATTATTGATAGATAAGCTTAGATAAATTTTTACAACAATAAATGTCAAACATAATCGATTCACGCACAATCCATAATCTGGGCGGCTGCCTTAACCACTACGCTACCGAGGACTGGTTTTGTCAGCGCTCGATGCGTATGTTTTTAGCTTTATCCCGTTGCTTTATCAGATCTTAGAAGTTTGCACTTCTTAGATATTTTAGAGTTTCATAACGCTTAGATTATTTTAGGCATTGTTAAAGTTCAGGTTCAGTTCAACTCAGGCGGGAATCGAACTATGCTACTTTTGCAATCCGGGCGGCTGCATTTTAACCACTTAACAAATGAGTCTGGACTCTGGATAAGACTGTGGAGATTGGTGTTGGTGGTTGTTGGTGCTGGTGGCGGAAGGTGCGTGGTTCGATTCCCGTCCGAGGTGTTCAACTTTTTTCAGTGCAGTGCAGTAACTTGCAATGATTTTAGACTAGTAGGTAGACATTTCTGTCTACTTGCAGTAACTAGTACTACTAATACTTCCGAAGTCACAGAATACAAGTACAACCAAAGTGTAAACTGGCTTAAGCGCTGCGAAATACCACTCACTGGCATTATGTGTATTATTTTTATGTTTGTTGCTATTTATTTAGTCAATTGGTGATAACATCTTCCATCACACGTAAGTTTTATTTAGTACTTAGGTATGTCACCGATGTTTATAAATGTTATTCTTATTTACATTACATTTTTGTAAACAAAAAAGAATGTGTTAAGTATTGAAACTTTGTGTGATATAATATAACATAGTTAAACTTAGTTTACCTAATAAAATTTCATACAAATAGTTAGGATTTCAGGAATGCTTACATTTTATACCGGGTCAATCAAAGCGGTTAGAAAAATAAAATAAGCTACAGAACCCGTAAGAAAAAAGACACACGCGCACGCTTTCTTTTGACTCCGCCTATACCAGGAGTTGCCCTAGTACTTTTTAGGGATCAAAAATTAGACTAAGTTACCCAAACTAGCAATATTTTTAAATTAGTAGGTAAGTAATTTTTTATCACTGTTCAAATTATTAATTAGGCGTGCGCGGGGTAGTTATGCGGAGTAGGTAACCTACGTTACGTAGCGCTAGCGTAGGCGAGTGTAATCGCGTTTGAATTAATCAGTTTAAAATTTTAAATTAATAAGTTAAATCTAAAACTGATGTTTTATTTTTAAAGCGAAAACTAAAATAACGAAATTATTGTTGAGACTTAATAATTTACGGCTTGTAATGTTTTGAATATTAAAAAAAAATAACCTTTGCTTATTTTGTCAACAAAAAAACCCTTTATTGACCATTTTTACAGTATTACTTTACAGGTACATAACATTTACATTTCATCATCATCATCATCAGCTCATAAAGTCCCCACTGCTGGGACACGAGCCTTCCCTATGGATGGATAGGGAGAACGGGCCATAAACCACCACGCGGGCCCAGTGCGGATTGGTAGTTGTTAACGACTACTAATGCAGCCGGGACCAACGGCTTTACGTGCCTTCCGAAGCACGGAGAAGCTTGAGATGATAAATTTTTGGTCACCCATCCGATGACCGGCCTTTGCGAAAGTTGCTTAACCTCAGCAATCGCAGACAGGGCGTGTTAACCACTGCGCCATCGAGCTCCTCATTTACATTTGATTAGATAGATAACACATTCCTGACCTGACCTGGTGATAGGTACAGAGAATAATTGACTAAATGAACGTCTCAATTTTCTTTTCTAACTAATAAAAGTAGGTAGTCGTAACTCGTTCTTAGTGAAAAAAATAACAAAAAGGAACCCTTAAAATTTAATCAAAAATAAATAGTTGAAAGCGGGCGGAGTCGAGCACACTTTCTTGTGACTCCGCCTTTTTAGGGATCGAAAATTACACAAATGTTACCCATTTTTAAATTAATCACTGTTCAAATTATTAATTAGGCGCACGCTGAGTAGGTACCTACGTTACGTAGCGCTAGCGCAGGCGAGTGTAATCGCGTTTGGTTTAATCAGTTTAAAATTTTAAATTAATCAGTTAAAACTAAAACTGATGTTGTATTTTTAAAGCGAAAACTAAAACAACGAAATTATTGTTGAGACTTAATAATTTACGGCTTGTAATGTTTTGAATATTAAAAAATGTAACTATTACTTACGTTGTCAACAAAAAAAACCCTTTTTTGACCATTTTTACAGTATTACTTTACAGGTACATAACATTTACATTTCATCATCATCATCATCAGCTCATAAAGTCCCCACTGCTGGGACACGAGCCTTCCCTATGGATGGACAGGGAGAACGGGCCATAAACCACCACGCGGGCCAAGTGCGGATTGGTGGTTGTTAACGACTACTAATGCAGCCGGGACCAACGGCTTTACGTGCCTTTCGAAGCACGGAGGAGCTCGAGATGATAAATTTTTGGTCACCCATCCGATGATCGGCCTTTGCGAAAGTTGCTTAACCTCAGCAATCGCAGACAGGGCGTGTTAACCACTGCGCCATCGAGCTCCTCATTTACATTTGATTTGATAGATAACATATTCCTGACTTGACCTGGTGATAGGTACAGTGAATAATTGACTAAATGAACGTCTCAATTTTCTTTTCTAACTAATAAAAGTAGGTAGTCGTAACTCGTTCTTAGTGAAAAAAATAACAAAAAGGAACCCTTACAATTTTATCAAAAATAAATAGTTGAAAGCGGGCGGAGTCGAGCACACTTTCTTGTGACTCCGCCTTTTTAGGGATCGAAAATTACACTTATGTTACCCATTTTTAAATTAGTAGGTAAGTCATTTTTTATCACCGTTCAAATTATTAATTAGGCGCGCGCGGGGTAGTATGCGGAGTAGGTACCTACGTTACGTAGCGCTAGCGCAGGCGAGTGTAATCGCGTTTGGTTTAATCAGTTTAAAATTTTAACTAAATCAGTTAAAACTAAAACTGATGTTGTATTTTTAAAGCGAAAACTAAAACAACGAAATTATTGTTGAGACTTAATAATTTACGGCTTGTAATGTTTTGAATATTAAAAAATGTAACCAGTGCTTACGTTGTCAACAAAAAAAAAACCTTTTTTGACCATTTTTACAGTATTACTTTACAGGTACCTACATAACATTTACATTAATTTTTCTCAAAATCTCAGAAGTGACCTGATAGATAACACATTCCTGACCTGACCTGGTGATAGGAACAGAGAATAATTGACTAAATGAACGTCTCAATTTTCTTTTCTAACTAATAAAAGTAGGTAAGTAGTCGTAACTCGTTCTTAGTGAAAAAAATAACAAAACGGAACCCTTAAAATTTTATCAAAAATAAATAGGTAGTTGAAAGCGGGCGGAGTCGGCACAATAGGCACAAAAATACTAGGTTCACAGCAGGGGCAAAAGAGGTGAACTTTAGGTAGTAACACTAGACAGAGTTCATTACTCCAATCAGCTGATTGAATAATGTTGTCATGATGTCGATAAACTCGTATTATTTTCAAAAGTATGTACTTCCACAATGACCGAGATATCAAGAAATGTTTTGATGTGTACCAGCTCACTAAAAGTAACTGATTAGGTATGTGAAATATGGCTGGCCCTGCTTGATACAGATAATGTTGTTCCTTGATCATATATGATTGGTTGGGCGTTGAGAGGTAAAAACATGTTTTTCATTTCACTTTTTGTTAGTAACACAAAGTTGTGAGACTCAATACATACATTTTTGTACGAAACCTGGAAACAACGGTATTATTCGCTACCCGGTCTTCAGCTACAAAGTTATGACCTGGTTACATGTATAAATGATTTCGTTCGCGATCGCACAGAGATTTGACGCAGATTCAAGTTCGAGGCACATTTGGAATTCGTTTATTCAACCCAAGTTATAGTTTATGTAAGACGATCAGTTGTATTATTCAGCAACACGACGGTATAAATAGATTAGTGTGATGATAGTGTTTGTGAGATTCACAGAATCGTTTCGCCAACTACAACTCGAGAATGAGTGTATTTTTTGCTATCATCATGAAGCGAACTATTGTCTCGAAGTAAACAAAACCTTTAAATCAATAAAACCGATTCGATCCGGAGTTTTTTTTTTGGAGTTTGGTGATTTATCTAAACTGCATTTTCAGCTTCACCGGGCTTGTTTGGGGGCGGAGAGAAACTTAAAGGGTTCCTCAAGCCGTGTGAAACGAATCACCTTCGGAGGTTTTCTAGAGGGAACGGCATCACGCACTAGTGCGTGTGCCCGTGCCCTACTAGATTCTCCGAAGGGTTCGGATCGGATCGGTCGATCCAAAGTCCTCGCAGAATCTAGTAGGGAGCGATGACACGCATTAGTGCGTGATGCCATTTCCTCTAAAAATATGGCTTGAGGAACCCTTTAAGGTTCTCACCGCCTCAAAAAAGTCCGGTGACGCTGAGAATACCGTCTGAAACAATTAGCAAACTCTCTTATAAAAAAAGTAGAAATAAAGTACTTAATACGGTTTTAGCGTTTCTTTATTACCTACATTATATTTCGACTCCCTACGAGAAAAGTTACTCGCGAAGGGATCAAAAGGTATTTACAGGGAGTTTGAGATGTAAGGTAAACGGCCCATTACTCGTCAGGTTTTGAAAAAAGTTGACTTTGCAGCCCTCCCACGTAAAAACTAGTTGACATAGAAAAAAAAATGATTGCTTGGCGAGGTAAACAATTTATTCGTCTTTTTAGAAAATATTTCATTATTATCGGTGAAACACAGCAAAAAATTAGATAATTAATCAATTAAAAAATGTGCCATATGTACCAGTAGTCGACAGATTTGTCCCAATAATCGTCAAAATGACCTAAAACTCGTCAATTTTCATCACCAATTTGAACTCTTTGTCTTTGAACTTAAAGTTCATAATTTTTCCTTTTTAATAAATATTTTTTGCAATGTTTCTCTCACTTATAAACTTATTAGTTTGAACTAAGTAACGTTTTTTTTTTAAAAAAGCTAAATAATACAAAATAATGTCTTTTTGAGTTTCTTTGAGAATGCATGATGTTGTGTGAATGCTTCATTGATGAATGCATATGCACCACGCTTCTCAACTTAGCAATTTACATTATACTGTAAATATTACGAAAAGCGGGATTTTTACCATGTTTTGATTTGTTGTCGAGTCCCTGATATTTCGGCGCAGTTGCACACACCATGATCTCTGAGTAACCTGTCATTACCGTACAATCGTTATTTCTTTATATCTCTCGAACACCATCACCTTCGTCTTGGGGTGGTTGGGGATTTACCTCCTAGCGGTCCACCCCGGGCAACGTCTCCACTGTCAAGTAGAGGCGGCTCTATAGCGGTGGTAGGGCTCGAAAGGGTCCGCCTGGCTCGCTACCACCTTCCTATATAAGTCTGACGTCAAGCAGCTTGCCGTTTTCCGTCGTAGCGTAGTAGGAATGCCAGTGCCTTTGGGGGCATGATGGCTAGCAGTAGCGTCAGAAGGGCCGGTCTCAGACTCTGATCAAATCTGTGCTGGAAAGCTCACCGTGGAGGGTAGCGGGATCCGTGATCCGCAGGCAGTAGGGGGCTCGCGAAAAATCCTGGAATGGCTCCACCGTGCCAGTTGGCAACTGGAAGGGAGGACCCGGTAGCAACTCCCAGGGGAGCACGGGCGTCCCCGCGGTCTCCACATGAGTTTTTTCATTAGGTCATTGAAGATTACGAGTGCCGTTTTTGGTAACCAAACTATTCCTCGCTGGCTTTTGAAACCCCAGCAAAACCACCTCACCTCAATATGAAGCAGAAAGTTTTAAAAAGTAAGTGTGTACAACGGCTGCACTTCCTCCCAATCAAAGTACACCTCACTAACATCTGAGGACATCTCGAGACCGAAAAGCCACACTTACTCTTTCTTACTGAGACGAAGATAGCGAAACCGTTGGACGTAGCCTACCTTATCCCGGCTACTCGCTTGAGCATAAGTTCAAGAAGCAAACCGGGGTCATGTTACTCATGGATCAGAGACATGAAATGAGGCTACATGGCTCAGCTGATGAAACACCTGTTGAAAGTAAGGCTAAAGACCCTAGGGCCAAGCTGACCCGACACTATACCGAAGACATCCCGGACATCAGCCTGTATGAGATTAGAATAGCTCTCAAGCAGCTTAAGAACAACAAGGCGGCGGGTGATGAGGGAATCACAACAGAGTTTTTGAGAGCGGGCGGTAAGCCGATACTTAAGGTTCTCCAGAAGCTATTCAATTCTGTTATCCTCGAGGGCAGAACGCCAAAGGCATGGGGCAGAGGCGAGGTGATGTTGTTCTTCAAGAAGGGTGATAAGACTCTCCTAAAGAACTACAGACCCATCTCGCTTCTGAGCCATATCTACAAGCTGTTTTCGAGAGTCATTACGATTTACGAATCGTCTCGCGCTGGTTCGACGACTTCCAACCTCCCGAACAAGCTGGGTTCCGAAAAGGCTACAGTACCATAGACCACATCCATACGCTGCGGCAAGTTATACAGAAGACCGAAGAGTATACCTTGCCACTTTGCTTGGCGTTCGTGGACTATGAGAAAGCCTTCGATTCGATCGAGACCTGGGCAGTGCTGCAGTCTCTCCAGAGGTGCCAAGTAGACTACAGGTACATCGAGGTGCTGAGGTACTTAAACCAAAATGCTACTATGTCGGTCCAATTAGAGAACCAAAAAGCTCTAATCTTATCCATTTACAGCGAGGTGTAGGTGTACAGTGTGAGTAATTATACTGCGAATGTAAGAAAAGCGAGAGTGCGCCTGGGCACCATGAACTTTTGGAATACTTTTGGAATAATCTAAGTATTTATCAGTACCAGCACCTTCTATACCTTCTGAAGCGTATGTTTATCGCGAAGAAATAGATTGCAAGACGATGTGGTGGACCAACTCTGTTTCATCCGACAAAATAGTGATCTGATTCAATAAAAAATCAAAAATATTTCGATTTTTTAAAATTTATCAGTTTCTGTATAAACACAAACCTAAAAATTCAGGCTTTTTTCAGAAAGTAATCGGTTAATACAAGTGCCAGAAATTGTAATCGGTTGACATCGCTAACTGCAAAATAATTGACTTATTTAAAATTTTATATAATTTTTTATATAATGTAATCATGAGATGATGGTGATGAATAAATTATAAGTTACGGAGTGTAAAATATTGACCCAAAACCCGACACCTTAGTATTCGACAGTTGACACCCGTTATGTTCAAAACAAGACCTTTTAAAGTCTAATGTTCAAAACAAAACCTAATTAGTACGTAACAAAATGTTTAAAAAAAATATGAATTACGACAAAAGCTATACCTATTTAATTACGATAGTGATCAAATAATAAAAATACTGTGACGATATTAGGTGCAGTTTATCAAGCGTGTCCCAATTACCGTCAAATTAGTAGTAATTTTGTCGAGTACTGGGTCAAACAGGGTTTATGAAGAACCAGTAAATGTCACACACAAATAATAATATCTACTTAACATTACAAGACTTTTTATAGATTATAATCGTTAGAAAAGTTACTTAACTATTTTACAAAACAATCACACTTACCAAACAGCTAATAGTTCCTTAAAATAAGTGAAGTCAAACTGGCCAACCGGGTTACACTTTTAGGAGCTGAATTTAGATTATTTACGAATAGGTGTCCTCAACATTTCAACATTTTTTTTGTCGGACGCCAATGCATTTATAACTAAGTGCTGGCATTTTAATTGTGCATTAGATTACCATGAATATGTTGCCATAATAATAGTCTATTAATATGTTGTGAGAAAAATATTAACAAACCTTTTTTAAAAACTGACGAGTGTTGGGACACTGTCGACATTACCAGCGTTTACCTTAGATGGCCACAAAGCAATTTTCTAATTGTTATAGTTACATTTGTTTTTGTTTTTAGTAAAGTTATATGTTCTCCTATTTGTTTTATTGAAGTTACTTTTCTTTATGTTTATTTTACAACTTTCGATCTACCGATATGTATTAATGAGCAAAATGTGGCTGATTTTAGTGGGGTTGGGGCTGAGATTGACCATATGCATGTGATGGGTAAATATAAAATAATATGCAAAATATACGCAAGTAGATACGTATAAAGTAGAGTAATTATTAACGGGATTCTTACCATGTTTATTATTTGTGAGTATTCGATATTTCAGCACAGTAGCATGCGCCACGATCACGGAAAACATGATAAAAATTCCGTTAATAATTACTCTATTGCAAGTGACCATGCTAGTTTAAATAGTTATATCGTATAAAGTAGTTAATTTAATGTGTAGTGTTCGCGTAAACCAATCTTCTATCGTCAACATTATGGGCCTGAAAAACAATTTCAAAAGTATATATTTTTAAATTTAGAATCTATTCAGATATACTAACTCTTATGATGGATCTTTATGATTTATCTGAATGATAGTAAACATGCGCAAGCGCCCTCCTCATCAGTATTACATGGTTATGAATGAGTGTCGTACCCGTACGTAAAGGAAGTCATTTTAGTGATGCGCAAAGCAATAGACACTGATTCATCATAAGCCATCAAAAAATCCGATCGCTATTCAAATTGATTGTGTCAGTAACGTGGCAACAAATCAAATCAATCAGGTGCTCAAAGATACAAGCTTAAAATCAAAACGAATCGTTGTTAACGATCTAATTGTTAGTAAGGCGAGGGTTACCGTTCTTAGTTATATAATTATACTAGCGACCGCCCGTGACTTCGTCCAAGTAAACACCCATATCCCGTGAATCCGAGGGAATAACGGAAAATTCCGATTTATCTGCATACTCGTGCCTACGTCATTATGAAAGGAACTGCTTGCGAAATTTCTGCGTTATAATGACATCTGTTAGGGCTATGCGATGTTGATCGTTTTAAAGTCAATTAAACCGTCTAGTGGTTAACACCACCGGTTTAGACCCAGAGGTCCCTGGTTCGATTTCCAGCGGGGAGTACATGTTTGTGTACTCGGTTTGGTTGGTAGTAGGACTTCTTTATCCGCCTGGCTAGCTACCACCATATCTAAATTTTTATGTCACCATAACATCAATGTTTGTAGCATTGTTGTGTTCCGGCAGCTAGAGATAAGCCTCATTAGTTAAGGATTCCAGGTGAAGTGCGCTTCCACCTTCGGCCTCATCATCCCTTAACATCAGGGGGGATGAAGTACAAGTGCTTACCCGTAAATATATAAAATAACAAGACTTTTTTATACATTACAGCTTAGTAACCCACTAATCACACTGACATTATAAATGCGAAAGTTTGTATGTATGTATGTCTGTATATTTGTTCCTTCTTCACGCTGCAACGGATGGATGGATTTGGATGAAATTCGGCATACAGCTAGTTTATAACCTAGATTAAACATAGAATAATTTTTATCCCGATATTCCCACGGGAATCACACTATAAATAAACTAAAAACGACAATTTAATTTTCCAATACAAAATGATTTGATTGTTTAGTTGTCATGGAAACCAAAGAGAATTTAATCACTTGATGGAAACTGTCAAAGCGGTACGAAGTCCGCCGGGTCCACTAGTTAATATATAAGATTAACAGATACACAACATTGCATAGTGAATTCGATTGCGATGCTCTCTAATGTAACGAGTGTGCTTTTTATACGCCACTCGTAGAACCAAGGATAAACTTTTGAAGCGAATGGCTAGGTGAAATCCAATTATCCGCGCCCACATAAAAAGCCACGAATATGGTTTCTAATATTCTTTGTAATGCAATAATTTTCCTTTGAAAAAACGAGAATATTTTTCTACAGAATTGACAAAAAAAAAATTTAAATTTTTCAAACTGTCATGGTCAACATCATAAGAATCTACAGAATACGATATTTTAGCAAAATTTCATGCGCTACGACCATAGATCTACTCATCTTTTCATCATCATCATCATCATCATTTTCAGCCCGTATCTACCCACTCTATGCCCAGCAGTGGGTGGCCCTCCTCGACGATACGCCAATCCTTTTTTTTGAGCTAATCGCATCCAGGGTTTTCCAGCGACCAGCTGATCATCACTCATCTTTTAAAATTATGATAACAATCCCTTTTTTGAAATGAAACAACTTTTACGGATCTTCTCGTTTCGAACCCTCAGGATAACTCGAAACGTCAAGTTAAACATTAAATAAGTAATGTGTAAAATAAACGCGAGTAGATCCGTAAAAGTTGTTTCATTTCAATGTGCAGTGTTCGCGTAAACTTTAGAAAACAATATGCAATCCCTTTCTTGTTGATGTTGATTTTTTTTTGATGATCTCAGATTGTTATGCAACGGCTATCAAAAATAAAACCGACTTCAAAAAACAGGAAACTTAAAAAAGTAAAAACAGCTCTAAAAAGCAATAAATAATATTGAAATCATATTATTAATTACCTAGATACGCATGTCAGTTTTAAAAAATGTCTATTGAAGTCGGGTGGTTGGTGGTTGGCTGGGGGACAATTTTGTTTCATTTAAACTTTTATAGTTGTTCCATTATTTCCACTTTTTTATTGCAAAAGCCCCACCCGACTTCAGTAGACATTTTTTAAAACTGACATGCGTATCTAGGTAATTAATAATATGATTTCAATATTATTTATTGCTTTTTAGAGCTGTTTTTACTTTTTTAAGTTTCCTGTTTTTTGAAGTCGGTTTTTTTTTGTAAAAAAATATTTTATTTTACGATTTTTAGTAACGGGTAGACGTAGACCTAACAAAGATGCTTCTCGGATGAGGAAACGATGGCCTAGTAGGTAGTGGTATTCCTATGTAAAGCTTCAATCTTAATTAGGCAATATTTTTATACGAACTAAACATTTTGGCATATTGAACCGTATGAAGTAAGCCCAACAAAAGGTAACTGCTGTAAATCGTTGAGGAATTCCCTCGACTGTCTATGGTCTCCATCATCAGACCTGAAATGGCACTTATAACCCATATGGGTGCAAAGTTCTTATCAATAGAAATGAATTAAGACCAAACACAAGGTAGCTACTGTAAAACGTTGAGGAGTTTCCTTGACTGCCCTTCGTCTTCATCATCAGACCTCTAATGGCAGTCACAACCCATCTAGGTATAAAGTTCTCATCAATACAAATTAATCAAGCCCAAACACCATGTAATTGCTGTAAATCGTTGAGAAGTTCCCTCGACTGTCTTTCGGCTCCATCATCAGATCGACTCCAAACCTTCATTAAGTAGTAGTGCTTTAAAATACTTAATGAAAACATTAACAAGCGCACTAGTTGCCCCTACAATTTTCGAAAGTTCCTCTCGATTTCTCTGGGATGCCATCATCAGATCCTGGTTTCCTTATATTGGTACCACCCTTGGAATATCTCCTTTCCAACAAATAAATAATCATCAAAATCGGTTCATAAACGACGAAGTTATCCGCGAACACACATAAAAAAAATATATACGAGTCGAATTGAGTAATCTCCTCCTTTTTTGAAGTCGGTTAATAATTATAATTAGAATAATCATTGATAAGTCAATTGTAGTTTTAATAATACTAGTGGTCGCCTAGTGATCGAAATTCGACCGTAATTTTATTAAGGCTGCACGGATTGTATCCTAAGCAATGAAACATTAAAAAAGATAGAATGTGAGTTTGGATTGGCATTGACAGATTTCGACCGCTCCTCTTCCATTTTTAAAATCTTTGAAAAGAGTATTTATGCGTGTGTGTCAAATACATGGGTAGTGTGTGTAATGTTTGTTTTATTGATTTAATGTATTTTTTATGCATAATTAAAAAAATATATTATTATTCTGTACTCCTTCTCTATATAAACTATAAGTGTGCGAAATTTTATACTCCTCCGTCTGCGCAATTTTCATAAAAAGGGGTACAAAGTTTTTGCTTCACGTATTAATATATAGATTTCATACCAATACTGCAAAACTCGAACAGATATAAGTATTCCAAGTATCTAGACTCAATACAGGAAAACATCTGACGATTCAAAATTTCGAAATCATAACTGAACATTTCACTGCCATTACCAACTCCATTGTCAATTGAAACTGATCATTGCAACCTCTTGAACACAATGAACACGTAATAAACATTGTTATTTCAGTCTTCTTCAATAGTAGCATTTTATACTTACGGCTGAATTTGTTTGCAACATAAAGTTCGGAAGATATTCTTAGATACGACTCTACGTTTTTAGTTTTATTTGTTTCTTGTTGAATTGGACACTTTGTGAAGCCTTTAAGTAAAAAGGTTGGGTAAACCTTTCTTGTAAGGTATTGTAGTTTACTTAGGTATGTATGCTTTGATATAATATAGAAATATAGAGATTTTTCGGTATACCCCATTCTGTAAAAAAGTATTTCATAATATTAACGATACATTATAAAGATAAAACAAATGTTTGCAAAAAACCGCAATTAAATTTAATTGCGGTTTTTTGCAATTTAATGTAAGTTTTAGAGATAAATAAGTAGGCACTGAAAAACATCTAATACCCCAAAATCAAAAACCAGTTCTGTCGATAAAAATATTAAACCAAACAACAATACAAATCGAAATGGAATCGTATAAGTGAATTTCCTTGAACGCTGCCGGTCTTTATTTACAACGTTGATTAGAAAAGCGATGGCGGGTTTCATGTCAGCTTGCTTATTGGTAGATAAAAATAAACATCCTCGAATAGAAAATGGAAATAACAACCATTGTCCGTTCTGCTAACATTGGCCACTTTCTGATGGAAAGCGTAAAACACTTCTGTTTTGGGAATGATGAATAAAAATGTCTATTCCTTCAGAAAAGTGAGAATTTTAATATTGTTGAGATCAGTTTTACGAACAAAGTCAAACTCTACATTACTCCTCTTCAATTTTGATGGTTTGCCTCCAGCTCCCTGGAAACTTCCTTTTATTTATTCCCTACAAACGTATGGATTCTGTGAATTTAAAATTGAGTCAATCAAGCCAATTTGGAAAGGTTACCGCCAAACACCCGCAAGAGCTGACGATGCATTGGGAAACGTTGCCGGTTCTAAAAAGATCTCTTCACTCTTCTTTTGAAGTACAACATGTTGTAGACTTGAATCGTATAGTGCGCAGGTATAACTAGAGTGTAAGAGACAGTATGAGAATGACCTCTGAGCCGACGAGTGTTCCTAGTTGCTATACCACTAAAGAGGCAATCAGATCAGACACGGTCCGCCTGATGGTTAGCAGTTACCATAGCCATATAGGTTATTTGATCTATAGTGGCGATGGCAAACACAGCCTGTGCCCCGACCACAAGATATACCATAACTGGCAGGAGATATCCATCCAATTCGTAAACATAGCATTCCATTAGGTTTCGTAACAGCGCGCCGGTGCTTGGCTCCGTTCCAAGGAGTTGTAACACACTAAATTGGAGACGTGACATTCTGAATTAATATAACAATATGGAATATACATAGTTACGGCTGATAGTTTGTATCTAATAGTGACAGTTATTTCATAAAATTGACAATATATGACAAAATATATTTAAATAATGAACAACAACTAAGTAAAACATAAATTAAAACTAAATACTAATAAATAGAAGATGTAATATCTATTGTCTTGTTGTATTTCAAGCAATTTAAACGATGACTGACTGGCTCTAAACTATATCATTTTAACAATGTTTAACTGTAAGACTCAAGAATAAAATATCACATTTGAAGTCGGTTGCTATTGCCATTACGATCACAAATTCATTATGAGTTCACTATTTAAACAGAAAAAAGATCGACCGTCACCGTTTGTCATTGTTAAAAAGATGTTTTAAAAACAAAACACTAAATGCAACAAAATTGTATTTTTCAGGGGATCACAAATGAACCTGTGCAACGGCGGGGCTGGCACGGCTGCCATGACGGGCTTGGTGCCAAAAGTTCCCAACGGATTTGGTGACCAGAAGAAGCCTATGGCAACACTCACTCACCTTCCGAAACGTCCACCTGTGGACATCGAGTTCTCAGACCTCTCCTACTCAGTCAGCGAAGGCAGGAAGAGGGGTTACAAGGCTCTCTTAAAATGTATCAATGGAACGTTTCGGTCGGGAGAACTCACCGCCATTATGGGGCCTTCAGGAGCCGGCAAAAGTACTCTCATGAACTTATTAGCTGGTTATAAGTAAGCATTCTTATTATTATTATCTAAATCGCCAGTGTGTTGGCAACACCTGTCTATTGCAATTAAGTGTAAACTCTCTTGATGAATAACTTTTTTGGAATCTAAAGCGATTGAAACATTGCCAGCATACAATTAGCTGCAAATTAACTCCGTGTCTTCAGGCACTTAACAGTCATCTTTTTATGATTTCAGAACGTCCAACGTGAGCGGATCGATACTCATTAACGGGAAGGAACGGAACTTGAGACGATTTAGAAAGCTATCCTGTTATATAATGCAAGATGATTGCCTACTGCCACATCTGACGGTCAAGGAAGCCATGAACGTGTCAGCTAACCTTAAATTGGGGAAAGACATGACAGTCACTGCCAAAAAAATTGTTATTGACGAGATATTAGACATGTTAGGCCTTGTAGAGGCTAGTGACACCAGAACGATTAACCTGTCCGGTGGTCAGAAGAAACGATTGTCCATAGCTTTAGAGTTAGTTAACAACCCGCCTGTGATGTTCTTTGATGAGCCAACGTCAGGGTTGGACAGCTCATCGTGTTTCCAATGCATATCGCTGCTGAAGTCTTTAGCAAGAGGTGGAAGAACTATCATATGCACTATCCATCAACCGTCCGCTAGGCTCTTCGAAATGTTCGACTTTTTGTATACTCTTGCGGAGGGACAATGTATATATCAAGGAAAAGTTAGTGGATTAGTGCCGTTCTTGTCATCTATGGGCCTGCACTGTCCGAGCTATCACAATCCTGCGGATTACGGTAAGTTTATGAGTTTTAATGAAATTATTATAGAATTTTAAAGTCATAGAGCTTGATCGAGATTAGAATATTTTAAGATTATCAAAGTAAGACATAATTTAGTACGTAGGCAGATTTTTCAAAGAATTATGATGCAATTTAAAAGTTCTAATACGAGTATACGCTGTGCGCAAAGCTACAAGGATAATATGATTGACAATGTCAAAAACAAAGGTTTTTTAAATTATAAAAAGGCAAAAAAATGATTAAAGAACTTGATGAAACTACTCTCTTTATATTTAACTAGCTGTGCTCGCGATTTCGTCCGCGTGGAATAGTGACTTTCGGCAGCATTTTTAATTTTTTAGGCTCTTGTAATGTTTGCAATATTTTTTACTGATGCTTCGCTCCTATTGGTCGCAGCGTGATGTAATATAGCCTAAAGCCTTCCTCGATAAATGGACTATCCAACACAAAAATATTTTTTCAATTCAAACCAGTAGTTCCTGAGATTAGCGCGTTCAAACAAACAAACTCATCAGCTTTATAATATTAATATAGATTTAATACATAACATTAGAGTTACATATTAAAAAATAACAGTTTTGTCCACTGTTGGTTTATCTGGATTATAATTAATAATTTTGATAAATCAATGTTATCTAAACCACATAGTTCATTAATATGCGTTCGAACTAATGAATGAAACATTACCTTGCAACAAGTCTACGTGTTTTTGTCATTCAAAGTTCAATGTCGCGTATTAATACTTGTTAAGATGTATTTATTTGAAACAAGATAATAATAAAACTACTTAAAATTAAACTTACAAACAACTATAAACTATATCTACTATTAACTATAAATAAAAAATAAAAAATAATAATATAGTATTAATTAATAATGATTCACATTAGAATTTGAGCTCTTCATCGTATTGTTTTATCTCGTTTCATTTCCGTCTCCATTTCCTTTGTTATTGACAAGCACGATCGTGTGACGAAACAAAGCGCAGGAAACAATCAATTGAAATATTAGTCTGGTCGGTGTGTTGCACTCTGTATGTACAGGCGGCTGCACATCAACATACCCAAAACTATCAAAGGAGTAATTTTCTATAAATTAATTTAAAAAAAGTCCACCCGACTTTTTTTAAAATTAATTTATCACCGCCATAAAATATACTTCAACATAAAAATAAACGCAAAGTCGGAAACCTCATAGTTTGTGAATCATTCATCATCATCATCATCATCTCAGCCAAAAGACGTCCACTGCTGGACAAAGGCCTCCCCCAAGGATCTCCACAACGACCGGTTTTGTGCTGCTTGCATCCAGCGGCTCATTGCTAATATAAAATACGAAAATGTCTGAAAAAAAATTTTTGCTTGTCGCGCCTCAATTTTTATTTTATTTGAAAGAACTTGTCAAGACATAAAAAAATACTACACAACATTTTCCAGTATTGGGCAGTTTTTGAGATATCGACTCTTCATCAAAACACAAATGTTGAAAAAATTTCCACGAGCAGGATTTGAACCTGCACCCTTTTGACATACCGGGTCGGGTTAGAACCACGATAGCTCAATTGGGACAGCACCTGACCCGGTATGTCAGAAAGGTGCAGGTTCAAATCCTGCTCGTGGAAATTTTTTCAACATTTGTGTTTTTGTGATTTGTATCGCAACAAAGTTTGCGTTAAATTTATATAAACAAAATAAAAACATTTTATATCGACTCTTGTTTGCTTTCCGTAAACCTGTTTATGTGTGAAATTTGGAATTGGAATTTCAGTATATTTTCATTCAGTTGTTTAGGGAATCAATATAGTTAGAAAAGAACAAAGGGGAACTGGGAACAAAGATTATGTTACAGAAGCAACCTACATATTGATTTTTTTTAATAAGAAATAGCTCAAAATCTGCCCATGATAGACTTCCTCTGTTTAATAATTTTTTGCTTATTGGGATAAGATCTTCCACATGAATTAATACTTTTTTAGAAGCGACATCGCCAAAAAAAAATGACCCCCAAATTACTCATACCCATAGGCTCTACAAGGTGTTTGGTGATACCTGTATAATCCCGAATATGGCAGATAAAGTACCGTTCATAGAACCCTGGAAAATTATGAACATAACTGAAAAGCACCACATGGCCGGGATATTGAGGTTCTTTGTAACTAAGTACCTAAAACTGTAAAGTGACAACCCTAGGTCAAGCCGATACGTTGTTCTTGGTCGTCAATTTCATGGCCAAACATAAACAGAAGTCGAATAATTGCAGGAATGAACAAGAATTATGTAATAAAGTGAATTTGAGTTTTTTTTATGGAAAAAGTAGATTACGTAAATATGATTTTGCATGTTATCACAGTGTTCTTCAAATTTGGTTGCATGGCTATGTTTCGGGAATATACACCTATCAACAAACATTCTGTACGAGTATAAAGTCAAAGTCAAATATTCTTTATTCAAATAAACTTTAGAAAAGTGCTTTTGAATCGTCCATAATTTTTTTACCTACTACCCATTCAGGACGTCTATTTTTTAGCTGTGGAGAAGAATGGGCGCAAAAAACTCCACAGCTTTAATTCAATATGTAACGACATTTACAAAATTATATGCCGCTACGTTACGTTACACTTATACGTTATACTTATAGTTCAAAGTCTTTTGATGAAATTTGTCAGTTTTTATTATTCTGAAGTACAGGCGTGCGTACTATTGCATTATGTTATGTATCTTTATAAATATTTCATAGTCATTATGCTTTCCCTATGTGTACTTCTTATATTATGTTAATTATGCAAGCAAGCAGCAACTTCGTTGTTCAAACTTTCACTGTAACTGTATTCTTTGTTATATTTGTTCAAATGGTTGTTAGTCGTCTGATTTTCACAGCATAATATCGGTATTAAAAAAATTATAGACTTTAATATCTTATTATCATATCTAAATAAAATGACAAATAAAGTAACGATGTCTGTAAAGCATTCGGTGGGGTGAGTGAGTGACATTGTCTGAGAATTTTAATCTTCTAACATGATTTGACAAGAATTTACAATGTTCTCTCGTAGTTTTTTTTCCTTGCACGAGGATTGCTCCTGTATCTTTTGATTTGCTGCATCAGTGCTTCTTCTACCTGAATACTTCCAACATGATATTACCTTAAAAGTCAATGATTAAAAATGTTAAATTTTTTCTTTTCCCTCTATAATATCGCTAGTTTTTATAAGATTCTCACTACACAGCCATTGTTAGAACACTGCTTGCACCAAACAGCTCATTTTTCAGAAGGAAGGGATTCGAAATATACAGCCTTTCATTTTTTTTATCAATCTATTCTATTTTTGATAAGGCTGCTATGTTTGTATTTATACTTTTATTTTTTTTATTTTTGTGTGTTACCTTTGTGTTGCTATCGCAGCATCACCTAAACCGGTTCCGATGGAAGATCAGCGCTAACCTCAAGGAAAGCATGTTGCTGAGTCGAAACCGTTTCGGGACACTCCTATGCTTTTTTCCATTTTTATCTGTATGTTTGAACTGTTCTGTCCCAAATAAATTTATTTTCATTTCATTACATTGTAATAAGACATACATTGTTACACCATATCAAACACACGCGCAACGTCTAGTTCATCCAAATAAATCTATTCCAGTAATGGAAGTGGCGACGGGTGAGCATGGTGATTGGGTGCACAAGCTGGTGATGGCGGTGAACAAAGGCAACTGCGGGCGCGGCCAGACTTCGTCGTCATCATCATCATCATCGGTCCCCCACAACTTGAACTACAACAACTTGACAAGCAAGAACAACGCGCAAAAAGCAGAAGCCCTAGAAATTGTGATAGGTATGTATTATGTTTTCTTTAGATCACATTTAATCTCCCCACAGCTGGGGCACGAGCCTTCCATATGGAAGGATTGGAGAACGGGCCATAAACCAACACGCGGGACCAGTGCGGGTTGGTGGTTGTTAACGACTGCTAATGCAGCCGGGACCAACGGCTTTACGTGCCTTCTGAAGCACGGAGGAGCTCGAGATGATTAATTTTTGGTCGACTTCTTGGCGGGAAAGTGAAGAGTCATGTCTGCGGTTTTGTTTTATTTTCTAAAATTTGTGTTATGTCGAGTATTAATGTGAAATAATGGTGGATTATTAACCGTTAAGTGTGCATGAGTGCTGGCAAATGAAACAAAACAGTGCAACGTCACTTTTCAAATTATCTCAAGTAGTCGGCCCGAGGACTTAGGAAAACCCCACTTTTTTACTACTCGAGGGGTTGGGGGGTACATTTTTTATTTATTAAACAAAACTTATCACAATAATACAAATATTAGTGCAACAGAAACCAGAAAGGTTTATTCGTACACTAAGATCGTCTTTACACCTTTTGTACGCAAAAACTTATTGTAGGTAAGTACAGTATTGTCTTGAAGGCGGTAAGCACAGAAAAATCAGTAAAACTAGGCATTTAATGACCGAAGTCTCACGCGCATCTAGCTAGACGAACATTTCCGACGGTGTCCTCATTGTCATCATTTCTCACTTCTCATTTCTATTATTATTCATCATCATCATCATCATACAGAAAGGAAATATTGTTTATTTTTATTATGTTTAACTTGTAAGAAAAAATTCTTTGACACTGGCTAAATGTGCTAACCGCATGAAGCCATCAACTAAAGGAAAAAAAAGTTTTGGTCACTTATCCGATGAACAACTTTTGCGAAAGTTGCTTAACCTTAGTAATCGTAGACCAGGAGCGTTTACCACTGGCCATTGAGCTCCTACTGCCTTTTTTTAATATATCTAAAACTTTAGGCCTTGATGGCATAGTGACAAAGCGCTCGGTGCTAGGTTCAGTTCCCAGGTCGGGCAAAATGTGTTTCGGATTTTAAGATGGGTTTATGATCCCCAATCCGAATTTGGCAAGCCATTACCCATCAATTATAGCGATGACTTAGTTTCAATGATGGAGGCTTTTGCCCAGCAGTGGGACAGTATAGGCTATTTACATACTTATTTTAATCATTTTATCCTGCAATTGGCCCAACATAAAAGTAGTACGAATAAATATTGCTGCTGCTAAATGGTACTCTCTACCATTCAAATAGCCATTTTACAAGCTCAAGAAACTGATGGTACCCGATGATAAACCGTTGTTGGGATATTATAGCCGAGCCGATCTACCTGTTTTATGACGATTAAAATCTGTTAAACATCAGTTTAAGGTTGATTGCTATAAGTAAAAATTACCTGGCAAGAATAGAAAACGAAAAAAAAAGCCAGAAAACCTTTTTCGTCACATTTATCCGTTACGGTGTGGAAAACCCGTACCCAGTGCTATGGACCAAACACAATATAAAAAATAAGATGTTGCCACAATCTCTCCACTTGTAAAATTCCTTTCCTTCACTTTCGATTCTAATGCATCCCTAAAGTAGAACAATATAGGGTTAAGGTTCCCCATATCTCCATTCTACAACTTATTGTCAAATGTGCGATACTTATTGATAGCCTTAACCCTCCTTTTAAGATGACAGTCGTGAGTCTACAATACAGTAATTCAAACCTCCGCTTTGTCTATTTCCAGATAAACCTACCTGTACTGTGATAGATATGTCAGAACCGACGCTCAACCCTGAAAAGCAGAACGTTCCAAACGCAACAAACCTGGCACCGGTGACCTGCACCACCTCACTCCTCGACTCCAGCGAGAGCTTCACGAAGAAACCCATCAAGACCGGCTTCCCCACATCGGGGTGGAAGCAATTCTGGATCTTATTAAAAAGAACCTTCAGAAGTATATTGAGGGATCAGATGCTGACACACTTAAGGCTATGTTCGCATACCATCGTCGGTTTGCTCATTGGCTTCTTGTATTACGACATCGGATCTGATGCAGCTAAAGTCATGAGCAACGCTGGCTGCATATTCTTCACTGTGATGTTCACTATGTTTACTGCAATGATGCCTACTATTCTTACATGTGAGTATAACATGTTGTATGTTTTGGTTCTCAATGTATCACTATGATCTAATACTATTGTATACAGACGATAATCACAAAAATGCATCATCTGTTATTACTGCGTTATTAAGTGATACATATCCATTATGCTTTAACCCTAGATCATTGATCTAGAATCTTGAAACTGGTCGTAGTTTCTCGATTTTAAGTCAGCAGACAGCCAGTACAAACACATTTATCGATACTGGTTCTTGTATTATTCCAATATGTCAGAAAATAAGCATACGATGCGATTGTTAAAAAGCGTTCCATAGCGACAGGTATGTTACACGAAGGGCATAACTTGCTCGTTGCCAATTATGAGACCGAATAATCTATCATGAGACGCAAGAAGCGTTCCCTTTTAGAACGATTCTTGATAATTACCACCTTCTAACCTATTATTTTATTAATCATAATTATTATATTATTTATTAAGTATAATATAAAGTAAAATGATTTGAAAAAAAAAATGTTTTTCAAGTCTTCTTTATTGTGCGGTAACTTTTTCCACACAACTTTCCGCCGTAGCAATAATTAAAGTACATAAAAAATCCTTTCCAATGATATATCGCATGTTGTTATTGGTTCCTAGGCTAGAACGGCCGTCCTCCGTTGCCGGTACACAACCTCTCATTGTCTCCTAATGTACCTATGCCATAAAAGTTGCATAAACTTTGCTTAGTATTATTTATATATTTAAATTTTCTGTTATTTGTTTTCTTTATAATTGTGTAAGCAGTAAAGTGTTTATCTATATTTCAATCTACCTTTTTCTGCTACCAAGCAGCAATGTTCTTTATTGCGGTGTTCCCGTTTGAAGAGTACTCTTATAACTTAAATTACTGGCCATAGAGGAATATTAATGAAGTTCTCAATATTGGCAAGATTGGAAAGGTGTAGAGCACTTTGGACGCGAGTTATGATGCAATTAGAGTAATGGTTCCCAGTAAATTAAAAACCGTCTTAAAAACGAATGCACAATGATGCATGCTTGGTGAATAGCTCCCAAAAGTTTTGATCCGTATTTTTTAAATATAATTATATGTTACAAAAACACAAATGTTGAAAAAATGTACCGGGTCAGGTGCTCTCCCAATTGATGTATGGTATGTATGGTATGGGGGAGGCCTTTGTCCAGCAGTGGACGTCTTTTGGCTGAGATGATGATGATGATGTATGGTATGTCAGAAGGGTGCGGGTTCAAATCCTGCTCGTGGAATTTTTTTCAACATTTGTGTTTTTGTAATTTGTTCGCTACAACATTTGCATTAAAAATTATATAAACATTTTATAATTATATGTATTTCTTTGTTTCAGTCCCAACTGAAATGAGCGTCTTCGTGAGAGAACATCTGAATTATTGGTATTCTCTAAAAGCATTTTACTTCGCGAAAACTATGGCGGACCTACCATTTCAGGTAATTATTAAATTATTGTTTTCTTTACATAAGTTACTTATTGACCCAAAAACCCTTGACTGAATATAATAGCAATTAGGCAATGTTGAAGTTATTTATTTTGTAAAGTACATAATTAGGTACTTAGGTACTTAGAACTTAAGTCATAAG
Source organism: Eudonia lacustrata (assembly GCA_947562085.1). Taxonomy (NCBI): domain Eukaryota; kingdom Metazoa; phylum Arthropoda; class Insecta; order Lepidoptera; family Crambidae; genus Eudonia; species Eudonia lacustrata. Next base: position 1,617,818 of record OX387317.1, on the reverse strand, counting down.
ACTTATAAAAAAATCCACAGAGGACTATAAATTGCATAAGTTCAGTTTAAAAACAGTCATTGGTTTCCTTGTTTTTCATAATATAGCATTATGAACGAAAAACAACAAATCGAAAAATAACCATCATTCCCTTTCGACATTCCAGATAGTATTCAGCGGCGTGTACGTGATGATAGTGTACTTCATGACGGGCCAGCCGATGCAGACGGACCGCGTGCTGATGTTCGTCACCATCAACATCCTTACGGCGCTGGTGGCGCAGTCGCTGGGGCTGCTCATCGGCGCCGCCATGAAGATCGAGACCGGCGTGTACCTCGGCCCCGTCACCACCATCCCCGTCGTCCTCTTCTCCGGCTTCTTCGTCAACTTCAACGCCATCCCGGGCTACCTCCAGTGGCTCACCTACCTCAGCTACGTCCGCTACGGCTTCGAAGGCGCCATGCTCTCCGTCTACGGCTACGAGAGAGAAAAGCTCAAATGCTCCGAAGCCTACTGCCACTTTAGGAAGCCGGACAAGTTCTTGAAGGAGATGACCATGGACCAGGCCAACTTCTGGGTCGATGTGGGCGCCCTCGCCGCTTTTTTCGTCTTCATAAGAGTAATCTCGTACTTAGTGCTAAGGTTCAAATTGAAAATGATGCAGTAGATTAGATGCACAAAGCTTGTTACGGCGACGGTTCCGCGCTCGATGGTCTGGACAGGTATATGCGGCTTCCGTGCATTCCCTAAGCTAGCGCTTGCTGTTTCGTATGTCCCTGTTCAGAGTTTATGATTAGTTTTCGAAATATTTAGCTTTTAGTACGCAAATGAAGTTAGATTGTTTATACGTAGCTTTAGGGGTTAATTAGCTTAAGGTTTTATAGGAGATTGGGCCCATGACTTAATGTTAAGTTCCTTTATAGTAATTTCGATATTATTTAACTTTTAATGAGGTATTGTTTTAGTAGCCTGCTTTTAGCGCGGGAGCATAATAATAAAGATATAATCTTCAAGAAACATGGAAGCCTTAAAATGTGCTGGACACAGGCTTCGGTCACCTATTATGTGGGGAAATTGGGTCACTAAATTAACTTAAAAATGTTTTCACTAAAATGTATGGCCTCATCATTCCTATATAATTATAATATATATTTTTATGAAAAATTATATTATTTGTTATTTTTTTAAAACGTATGTATGTAATGTAACTTTGGGCTAATCTTTATTATATTGTAAGGTGATATAAAAAGTGGCTACTAAAAAAATTACCTTTCTATTTATGAAGCGAGGACTAGGCCGCTTTACTCGTACGTACTCACTTGAACATTACATTTTTAGATTTTAATTAGATATCCTTGAAGTACCTTTCAATATGCTAAGGATTTTTGGTAAAATCTCTATACCTACCCTAATTACCAGTATTTATTTATTAATAAACGACTGTGATTTTTATAATTTTTAGTGGTTTTGAATTTATTCCTACCTTGTCAGACAAAATGTTTTTTATTATATGGCAAAAGTAGCTCACGATTTATTGACGTTAAAGATTATGCGCATCAACCTATTGAAACTTGGTTTACTATGTCTTTAATAATAGTTAAAAATACAAGTTGGAAGCCATAATAATGCAACTAGTCTATAATAAACCAATGACAGTTTTTAATTTTTTTTTTAATTCTTTATAGGCAAGCATTTGACCGCGATCTCGCCTAGTAAGCGATGATGCGTCCTAGGATGTAGATACACATTAGTTAAAAGATGAGCCAAGCAAAGATTCTTGGGGTACCCAATCAACATATTATGAGGCGAACAGCCAAAGCAATTCTTCACTAGTGGCAATCGGCTTCAGCTTACAGAGAAAAAATTAATAAAATAAAATAATTAAATGTTAAATTTTAATATTGTCAAATGCCTTATTAAAATTATATAATATGCCACAACACCACTGACAACACACTAGTTAGACAAAGCAAATAAAGCTGTGGCCATAGCCAAAGTAACATAGACAACGATAGCGAAGTTCGAAAAGAATAAAATGTATGGGATTGACATAAGATTGACCACGTGATTTAGCGCGGCTTATGTCAATCCCATACATTTTATTATTTTCGAACTTCGCTTTCGTTTTCTTAATGTTACTTTGGCTAAGCCTACTGGTTATATTTGATTACCTTCTCGATAACTGAACAGGTTCCACCTTATATTGTGGAACTCTTTCTCCGCCTGTGGGGAGGCTACAGAACAGTAAAACACTCCACACTTTACAATAATACGGTAAGTACTTAATAAAAATAAAATGATACCATTAAAACAATGTTTCGGTGAATTTCAGGTTTTAACTTAATTAAATACAAAGTGGGAACAGGAGTCCTGTGGTCAGTATGGTCGACAAAAGTAACTATTATACTTAATAATTAAAAAAGTAAAAAAAAGTAATAATTAAAGTAAGGCATAAATAAAAAGGTTGGTTAGTAGATATATTAACAGCATGCTGCTGTGTTTTATAAGTATATTTTAAAATAATTTCAGTAGCGTCGCTTCTTAAAACAATAACTCGTTGCATAGTTAAATCTTTGGGTAAAAAGATCTCATCTCAGAACAGAAGAGATGGTTTACTTTCCTGTGCCCCGTCGCACAACCCCATTGGCTGTATGGCGAAGAAAAACTGCGCGCGCAACCTTCGGGAAATGGCGCTCAGAACAGTTATTACCTCAGAATAATGTTATGACGAAATGAATGGATGAAATGGCGTGACCGCCATATTGTTGTGAAGACATATTGCTTTGATGACGGTTCGGTTCGCGGTGCAGTAATTTTGAAATCTTCTGGGAGCCTAGTGTGAGTTTAATTTGACATTCGATAACGTTAACGAAAACGAAAACTAGTATGGCATTGTAGCAGCACCTCCTGGCTACATACGAGAAGAGTTATAATTTTGCCATGAAAATTAAATATAAAAAATAATAATAATAATAAAAAAAATATATATATATGTATAGTATATATAAAATTTTCGTTTTCGTAATCGTAGGCAACTAATTGTATGAGTACGGATAGTAAACAAAACTCACACTAGGCACTTTGATTGATGCTAGAAAATAACTCCACTCCTCTCCGCTCCAGTGTAACCTATTGGCCGAGAGATCGTTTTTGATATTATATTGTTTGCCGGCCGGCAGAACTTAAACTTATTATACACTAGCGGCCGCTTCCGTTTTCACCCGCGTGGTTCCCGTTCCCGTGGGGATATCTGGATAAAAAGTATCCTATGTGTTATTCCAGGTTATAAACTATCTGTATGCCGAATTTCATCCAAATCCATCTATCCGTTGCAGCGTGAAGAAGCAACAAATATACGAACATACATACACACAAACTTTCGCATTTATAATATTAGTAGGGTAGTCTATGAACTTTACAACGCAAAATACCGTCGCAGCACGTGTTCAACACCAGTTTTCGTCGCCAAGTAGTTTTATAATTTCATTGAAATTTTATTGGATGAGTTATTTATAGGTAGGTATATACAATTACCTACATTTAAATATTTAGAAAATTTTATTTAGTTAATACACAACAAAAAGAAACATCAACTGAACTTAAAAAAAAAAAAGAAAAAAAATAGCAAATTAAAAAATAAATTAAGTACTTACCTATAAATAAAAGATGTCCTCCAACTGCCCATGGGAACGGTCCCAAGAATGCTGGCAACATTGCCCCTCTGGATTGCCAAGCTAATACAGCTATGCCAGCCTTCATACAATTACAAATGGTCATCATCTCAGCCCAAAGACGTCCACTGCTGGACAAAGGCCTCCCCCAAGGATCTCCACAACGACCGGTTTCGTGCTGCTCGCATCCAGCGGCTTCCCGCGACCTTCACCAGTTCGTCGGTCCACCTTGTTGGAAGCCTGCCCACACTGCGCTTTTCGGTACGGGGTCGCCACTCAAGGACTATCCTGCGAGCAATGTGCCCTGCCCACAGCCACTTGAGCTTAGCAACTCTTCGGGCTATGTCGGTAACCTTTGTTCTTCTGCGGATCTCCTCACTTCTGATCCTTGATCACGCAGAGAAACCCCGAGCATAGCCCTCTCCATTGCTCTTTGAGATCTCAAAGATTCAAATGTTGCTAAGTCAAAAATCAGTTACTGATCCTATTTAAAAAAAAATGCCGATCACTGGATATCTGTCGGTGCTACTACCCACGAAGCAAATACCTTCGTGCTACTACCCTACCTTCTTCTATGGAACCTTCGCATGGAGCGATCAATTATCGTTCTGTAATTAATTGTAATCGTTGCTGGGTAAGTGAACCGTTTTTTTACCGTATGCAACGCCATTCTTATAGCCATTTAGACAGATAGGCCCGAACTAGTGCGTCGCGTCGCGTCTGAATTAGCACCTTTGGCTAATTTGTATTTGACACCACATGTGCTGATGGTGTTTACCTTGTACAATTACACTAGCAAAAGCAAAAGTTTAAAATTTGTTAACCTATTTAGTTTAAAATGTTTATATAATTTTTAACGCATTTTTTCTATTCTAGTCTATTCTATTAGTTTACCTTTGATTAATGCAGCTGATTTTATTGAGCTGGGCATACAACATTAAAGCGTTGAAATGAAAGGGAAATAGGTTTGGATAGCGTTTCAATTATTTTAACATAACACAACTACATATTTCCTTGAACCGCAAAAAGAGTAGATACCTAACTAACAATTTCCACAGGAGATAAATTAAATTATTTTCGCAAATGAAATGAAAAATTATTCTGTAATTAAAGAAAATACGACTGGCAAACCCTTAAAAAATTATAGGCATTAAGAATAACTAAATATTTAATAATCCGTGTTTATTAGCTTACCTTTCATCGTACTACGCCATCTGCTAGTAGTTTATGAAACCAAAATCATCTGCTTTGATCACGCCCTCGTGCTAAGCAAATATTTTATGTTCCCATTAATAGATGGCGCTATAACCATTTTATACTCCAGACCAGACATTTATTTCAAAAGTCTAGGCATTGCCTAGGTCATGTAGGTGTTAGACTTTAGCCTTAAATTTATGTAGTATAATGTACAATTTTGTTTGTAAATAACCATATGCGATTTTTGTACAATAAATACCTAGTGTACTTTCTGTTCATTCAATTGTCTCTAATACATGTACACCATGTACACTTATAAAGTAATTTCTTCTTTTAAGACTAAGGCAATTAGGCCTTACAGACGCACACATAATACACCTTCATTTAATTGATATCGTTATATCTTAATTTAATTACGAAATAAGTATTACTATCTAAATACAAATTTACGATTAATACGAGCGTGCATTTACGTAAAAAAATATAACGCAAACATTTATAATAACTCGGCATCACGGCTCAGACCATAGTCGAACGTCACATAGTTGAAAATTAAAAAAAAAATTAAGAAAAATTGTGTGGCGGGAAGCTTTTTATTCGTCATTTAATTACATTATAAAAATTAATAAAATTTTCTTGTTTAAGCTTAATCCTTGTTTTATTTCCTTGCAATCGAAGTGAAAAGCAGAGTGTAAAACTAGAGTATAAAACCCATTTTACCCTCGACGTGACTATCCACTTTCGCTGTAAAATGCTCGGGTAAAATGGCTCGTTTTATGCTCTTGTTGTACAATCTAGTATTTGCACACTGTTTGTAATTGGTTTATTTTTTGGTGAGTACATAGTGTTGTATACAATTTGAGAAATTGTTAAAAAAATACCGTAATTGAAAACGCACCTAACCCCGTATGTCAGAGGGAGCGGTTACAAACATAGTAGTAAAAGAAAAAAAATTCAACACTTAACCTAATTGTAATATAAATTATATATTTATGTTATTTTTACGTTGTCAACTATTTAGTATCTAGTCTAACTTTAACTGTGTTAGTTAGTTAGTTATTTTGTTATATGACTGTACTGAAACATCAATATATAATGACATAGATTTAGGTAAATCCTGTTTAAACATCACTCCGTCTTTAACAACTTCAAACAACTGCCAGGGAACAGCGACGCTTAAAGCGGGATTAAGCTAAACCTAAATTGAATTAAGTATCCGTTCCTCAGCTAGTTCTCCTTTTATTTATTTATGTGACCTCTCAAAACCCTTAAGTCAGTTTCTTGTATGTATAATGTCGTAAATTCAGTTACCTCTCTTTATATGTAATTTCATCAATCGCCTTTAAGACCCTTGTAGGAGCGATGATCGTTTAAACTTATATTTATCGAGAGAGGGAAGTGCAAACACTCGTTTGCTAATTGAATTGGAGACACGTACAAATGGGAGCACGTCAAATATTAGATGTTCACTTCGAATATGACACTTATTGCGATGGCATAGAGCGCGTATGAGAACGAAAATGCCACACTTGACATTCTGTTGACTGATCCCACCGATTTATTCGAATACCCGATCGTATTCGGCAAGTGTGAATTTGTGAGCAAATCCCGTGTATACTGTAGGTAGTTCGATTTTGTGACAGGGTGGCAAATAGCAGTTGATCGAAATTAGGATTCTCGTGCAAGTTGCCTTTGAAGTCTAAAGTGGTTGTTGAAGCGGAAGATTGAAAAACGTGAAAAGTAGTCGTTTGGCTTTTAGAAATGACAGTGTTTAATTCAATTTATTTAGAAGGAATATAAAAAATACATAAATTCAAAATACCTATTAAAAGGAAAAAATAGGACCAAAAAATAAATAAATAAACTTTCCTACACTCACACCAATTATCTAGCCCAAGAAAAGCTTCGTTATGACACTCGTTAAATGGTTACTAGACAACGGATAAACATACTTTAATAAAATACTTAAATACATACTTATTATACATAGAAAACACCCAGACAGAAAAACAATAATTTCTTAATTGATCAGACCGGGGTCGAACCCGGGACCTCAGAGATGGCGACACCATGAAAACCGGTGTACAAACCACTCGACCAAGGAGGTCGTCAAAGAATATAATAAGTTATGTTTTGTCGGCTGTGGTATTATTCTTTATTAGGGAGCTTTGGCAGTTTTTTTATGATAGGCATTGACTCAAAGACGAGCATACGGCCCTGCCACACTGCAACCCATGGACGCATGCAACACCAAAAGCATTAAAGTCCGCTTTTATAGGTACTTCTGCCACAGTTGCAGTTCTAATACTTCTGTGAAATGTAATTACAGGTTATTTACCCAGATTAATTACCCTTTAAACCGGTCCACATCAATGCAAAACAATGCTGCTTGGTGTCAGAAACAGGTTCAAGGTTGGTCACCATTCAGTCGGGCTCTGGCAGAATATTGACGACCTCCTTGGTCGAGTGGTTTGTACACCGGTTTTCATGGTGTCGCTATCTCTGAGGTCCCGGGTTCGATTCCCGGTCGGGTCAATTTAGAAATTATTGTTTTTCTAAATTGTCTCGGGTCTGGGTGTTTTCTATGTATAATAAGTATTTTAAGTATGTTTATCCGTTGTCTAGTAACCATTTAACGAGATTCATAACGAAGCTTCTCTTGGGCTAGACAATTGGTGTGAGTGTAGGAAAGTTTATTTATTTATTTATTAGCACCGCCCTAAATATTTTTAGTTTACTAAACCGGAATATTTTCCGGTTTAGTAAACGGCTGGGCAAAGGCCTCCATCATTAAAATCTAATTATAGCTACAATTAATAGGTTAGCTTAGCTTAATCCCCAAGCTTCTTGCTAAATTCGGGATGGTGGTTACAAGCCTAAACTCGCTTTGCCCGATCTACTAGAACTAGTTTGTAGTTATTTTTATAGGTATGTCTATGCTGTGTATATCTTTGGGTTGCAGTCTGACGCACTATTTGTTACCAATTTGTAGATTGATGCATTGTATTGTATTTAAGTATTTTAAGTATGTTTGTTCGTTGTCTAGTAACCATTTAACGAGTTTCATAACGAAGCTTCTCTTGGGCTAGATAATTGGTGTGAGTGTAGGAAAGTTTATTTATTTATTTATTGTATTATCTTAATTAGAAAATATTCAAACCCTGGTTTGTTTTTATTTATTAAAATAAAAAAGGAGGTTCACTCTCAGGCTGTGGCGCAGCAGCTAACGTCACTTCCAATATCGATAATTTTGCCAGTTTTGATTGCCGCTAAAGTAATAAAGTTTCAATTTTCAAGGAGGGAAGGGAGAAAAGGATTTCAGCAATCAATCGAGTTTGTAAGCTAGCATTTCCCGCCTAATGGAACAAATAAAGACCAATCATTTCACAAACAAATTAAGGAATAAATCAAAGGGCACATTGCCGATGGAAAAATCTTAAAGGTTTTTCTCAATGGTCATTGAGTTGAGAATCAATGTTGCCAATATTTCCTTAAATAGTGACGTTATTTCTTTCAAATAAAATTAGTTTCTCTTACTGTGTATGTGATTATTTAAGTTTTACTCATTAGGTTTTAATTGTATGAATGGTAAATCAACTGAGGATGCAGTTGAGGCTTTGACATCTCTTGTTATTGACAAACTGAATAATAAGGGTAAGTCCTTGACTGTATTTCTGGACTTGAAAAAGCATTTGACACCGTTTCGATCCCCATCCTAATTAATAAATTGGAGAGTGTTGGAATAAGAGATACATCTCTAGAACTCTTTAAAAATTACCTAATTGATAGGACACAAAGGCTAAAGGTGGGCCAACATGTAAGCAACTGCGCTTATAGCCTATGGCGTCCCCCAGTGCAGCGTTTTAGGTCCAACGTTATTCCTGATCTACATTAACGATCTTTGCGATATGAGGATTGAAAATGCCAAGATTTTTTCTTACGCGGATGATACTGCCATAGTTTTTGCGAGCAACTCTTGGAACTCCTCAAAGGAGAAAGCAGAAAACGGGTTATCCACTATTGCTAGCTGGCTTAGGGCCAATCTACTAACTTAGAACACTACCAAAACAAATCACATGTGTCTCTCAATCAGCATTAGAACCCAACCAGATAGCTTTTTTGATATTAAAATACACACTTGTAATCAGATACAACCCGCTCTCTCGTCCTGCACTTGACCCTCTTTAACTAAAGCTATATCCACAAAATATTTTGGTGTAATGATGGACCAGAGGCTGTCATGGCAACCGCACTTGGAACTGATGGGTAGCAGGCTGAGGAAAATGATGTGGATCTTTAAAGCCCTCAGACATGTTGCTACAAAAAAAATACTAGATCAGGTTTATGTGGCTTTGGCTCAATCTGTCTTATCATACTGTGTCATCATATGGGGCTGGGCACTAAAAACGAAATTCTTAGATATATAACGAGCTCAAAGGGCTTTGTTAAAGGTGATGTACTTCAAAACTCGAAGATTTTCTACTCGGACTCTCTACTCAATTGCAGACTTACTTTCTATTAGAAATATGTATATTTTACGCACAGTTCTAAAAAACATATTGCATTGAAAATGAATATGAAATATGAATATTGACCCTACTGTTGAAAGCAGAAGAAGGAAGAAAATAAAGAGTCAGCCTTGAATATTATTTTAAACGAAAGTGATAATACAAATAAATATTTTTGTTTTTGATTTTTTTTTATTATACAAAGTAAAAATTAGCGGTTATTTTTCAGTTATTAATATAGTGTATTGTAGGTTGTATTTTAAAATATCAATACAATTGTGGAAATATAAATGAAACACCAAATTACGTATAAAACTTGTATTACCTTACACACACTTATTGTGTAGGTGTACAGTGTAAGTAGAACTCTTCGGCAAGGACAAATAAACTGGCAAATAAGCCGCTGGGTATTGCCACAAGTCCACAACTCATCGCTAAGAATATTTTTTCGAGGAAGTCTATAAAAGGTTCCTTCCTTCTACCTATACTGTGTTCTCCGCATGAATGCTTGTCAAAGTTAAAAGGCAAACAATGTTTTTTTTTTGTTGTTTGTTTACTGACTTTTATCCTACTTGTAAGTAAGTATAATTATTTTCTTAGAAACATTGGGCTATCAGGGGCAAATGATGCGTATGATTTCCTAGGGCGGCGCACACTTTGCCTACCTTTCGACGAGGAAGGAAGTGAAAAGATAAACACCAGCGACCGTTGTTGTTCTCAAACTTTGGTTAACGGGAGGATGCCCGCACTTTACGATGCCATAAACGCCGCGTTTCCGTCGGCCACGCGTCGTTTGGTCCTACTTGTGTATTTTATTTATTTGTTTTTGCAACAAAGAAGACAATTAATATGGTATTAGAACATAATGTGAAATGCCTTGTCCTTCATTGTCATGTTGTGTCTATAGTTTATGCTAAGACAGGGCCCATTAACATCACACTCTTTGCTCGCCTTCTATATACAATTTGTGGGAGTGATTTTGTAGAAAAGAGACGGAAGTAGGGTCGTAACAGTGTGATCCTGTAACTGTTACGTGTTAGTCGGGGAAGCCACCAGTGATCGACACTTTAAGCCCAATGTCCGTTGTAGGTCGTAATATTTGTGGGAGTGATTTCGTAGAAATGTAATCGTGTCAGTGTAACAGGATAACAGTGTGACATGTCTTGTAATGAGTAAACTCTTTATGATTTGTAAATCTATATTAAATTTTCACATCTGCGACTACTGTAAGGTTCGCTCGTTTTTGATGTGGAACATCTTTCCGCTTGCTTTCTATATTTTACAATTTGTGGGAGTGATTTCGTGAAATGTGATGGAAGTCGGAGAGCGCGCAAACGCGCGCCATTTTGTAAATTTAAAATCGATATTATGAGCATGACATATTATTATTATGTGACATATTTTTTTTTTTTCAGAAGAAAATGTTGAAATTGCTTATTACTAAGGTCCACCTTGCCTATGCGATTGGGTCGCCGGGTTCCTGCATGAGCGCAGTATTCGCGTACTCTGCGAAAGCAGTGCCTCACAGTTTCCGCAGGTGAACGCCGGAGTGCCGCAGGGTTCTATAATATCGCCCACGCTGTTCCTTTAGCATATCAATGACATGTTATCCTTGGGTAACATTCATTGCTATGCAGATGACAGTATAGTACATCGGCGTTATTTGGGTCACTCTGCGGTAAAGCAAGCCGATGTAGTGGAGTCGAGATGGAAGATTGTCATTGAGCTGGACGAGGAATTAGACCGCATTTATAAATGGGGCTCTGATAACCTGGTCCAGTTCAATGCCAAAAAAACACAGGTCTGCGCTGTCAGATGTCAAATGTTACACATCATATGCAACTACTCTAAGGCTCGCTCGTTTTTTTATTATTGTATTGCATGTTGATTTAAAATAATAAATGCGTATTCTATTCTAAAACGGTCACGGTCAACTATTAAATATATTTTCACTAAAAGCCAAAGACTGTTCCGAAGAATCTGATAACCCAAAACATTGACGAGAAACTTCACATTTCCTATACTGATGAAATGAATTTGACGCACGGTAATGCACCGGTAGCTTTTGTTACCCGAGAACATAAACAACTATGTCTCAAAGCTGAAATTTTAAAGATTTCAGCAACTTTTCATTTTCTTTTAACAGCTGACTATTACTATTCCAGAGAGCGGCCTTTTAGTGTCTCTAACGTGTATTTATTTATTGAAACGCTTGTTAGCAAAGTTGAAAGTGGTAAAGCCATTTAAAAAGATGTTTCATCTAGTAGAGTGGTTACTACCACTCTACTGGTGGTCCAGTGGTCGAAAGGAACCGGTGATCAACATAATATAGCAAGAGCATTTCCTTTACCCTTTCCTGTTGCAGCGTTAAAAATATGAAGAAATGTCTTGCTTGTCACAGATAAACATTGTTCACCATAAAATAACATGTTAATGTTAATCCTCCATCTACGAGTATAATAAGAATAGAATGTAATAGCTGGATAGTAATTAAAATACGTTTTTAAAAATCTACTACTTTTTTTGGTTTAACCAAACACAGATTTGAGACTTTCGCGTGCAAACTTATTCAATTTGAATGTTAGATCTTTTCTATCATGTGGTTTGCTGATTGGCCGTTGTCTCGATACTTAGCGGTTTTCCATACCTATCTAAATACAGACTAAGATACAGTTAGCTAAAGTTATTTATTGTTCGGTCTTTTCAACGATTTACACAATCATAATACAGAACCTTTTCTTCATATATCAGGTCGCTCTAAGTGTTCTAAGCCGTAGCGGACTACGTCGAATTATCTTTCCGTATCTTCGCGTTCGCTCATCTTATACCAGACAGGGTACTGCTAGGTATGTGCAGAAGTATTTGAACGTGATGTTTACGGTCATTTAAAACCGTTTAAGCCTTTCCAGCGGATGAGAGGGGGGGTGGGAGTGGAGGGGATGGAAACTTCTTGATCCTCACACGTCGCAAATGTATTTTGGGTATCTCCTTAAGCGACTTATGAGATTAAGACGAGAGTTACAATCAGTTTGGTACAGCCGTTATTTTTGTTTGCCTGTTTTTCATGGTTGCCTGTCATGCAGTTTTAAAAAGCGGTTATCATTGTCATTAATTGAATAAGATATCATCAGCAGCACATGGGGCATAAAACAGCATATAGAGCCGTAGGCTACAGTATTGTCCCATTGCGCGTATATAGGTTAGGTTTTAATTAAGTATACTTATTACTATTACTTATTACTTATTTAACTAATTTATTAAAACAATAGTTAACTCTTTTAAAAGCGGTGGACCCATGTCGATATTGTTGGATACAAGAAAAAAATATGTATGTATAACACAACATATTTTTTTACATATTTAAAAAGTTTTTATTGTATCAAAGGTAATGTAATTAACACTATCAATGCAAAGGTAACAACTTAAAAAAAATACGTACCTACTTTGCATCAGTTATTTTTTGCTTATCTCATAAAAGACTTCTCTTAGATTTCTTATTTAATAAAAGTCGTAATGAAAATCATAAAAAAATCTCGTTATGCAGAAGTGTGAAGCAGAAAACGCTTTAAGCAAAGATATGCGTCAAAGCATAACCACATTTAAATTGTTCAAGGAAATTATTACAGCGTCGGAGCGGTTGTTTCTTTGTCGAAACGCCGTGACTGTGTATAAAATGGGGCCAAGAGCGAGTGGGACTCCCTGAGGGTTTGGTACAATCTAAATTACGTATGTAGATAGTTCGTCCATCCCGAAAATCAGGAATAACATCGTTTCTTGCTTGTCTTCGATACCTACTGGTAGAGGAAATAAACTAAGCTTTCTTTGTCGCATCACCAAAAGATGGAATAGTCTACCAGCACACGTTTTTCCTCCTTTCTACTCCGAATCCTTCAAACGAGGCGTGAAGAAGCACCTTGTGGGCCGGCAGAGTGAGGTTAACTGATGCTGCGTTGTTTTCACGCTGCGCCAGTTGTCTTCGCGTCTGGGCTCCATTTCCAATTAACATCCTGATGTTAATTGGAAATGGAGCCCAGACGCGTACCACCTCTCTGTATTGTGTTTGAGTCTCTGTACCACCTGTGGTACAGAGTCATCTGCCGCACTAACTATAAAAAAAAACTTTGCAGTAAAAAATATTTTCCCATACCTACATTTAAAAAAAAAATCCTACCTACACTTACACCAATTATCTAGCCCAAGAGAAGCTTCGTTAGGAAACTCGTTAAATGGTTACTAGACATCGGAAAAACATACTTAAAATACTTAAATACATTCTTATATACATAGAAAACACCTAGACCCGAGCCAATTTAGAAAAACAATAATTTCTAAATTGACCCGACCGGGGATCGAACCCTCGATCGGGGACCTCAGAGATGGCGACACCATGAAAACCGGTGTACAAACCACTCGACCATGGAGGACGTCATGGAGGTCGAGGATACATTGGTCTCTAACTGCAAAAGTACATAATATTTTTATCAAAAATATAGTAATTTGTAGTTTTATATTTTGCTATAATCCGATGAGGACGTAGAAGCAGAGATGAAGTAATAGTGGTAGAAGCTACTCGATACCTTATTCCGTTCATGAGCAAAAGTGACCGTAGCGATTGTGCGACGTAAAACAAGTTACCAGAGTTCTTTTTTGCTCTTTTTGAGATACGGAACCCAGAAAATGATGTTACTGTCACAGCCCAGTCTTCGTATTTAAACAAGAATTTTCTTTAGTAAATAACTCCTCGGTTTATCTGCAATTTAGCGTTAATAAAGCTCACATTGCATGTTACCTTTGAAATGTTATACAATCGTATTTTATTGTGTTTAAGAAGAACGAAATAGCTAACCGTGGAACCAATATGCCGATCAATTGGATATATAACGCTTGGAGATTACGTTACTGTAAAAAGGATACCCACAGAAAGTAAGTAATAATAGGTCCTTACCTATGAAATTGGAGTTTTTTTTTCTCACTTATTAATAGGTGTATTACTTCTAAAAGTCAATACCGGTGGTTAATATTATTATACACCTTTAATTAGGACTATGTTGCTTAGGCTTCAATAATAACAATGATTATTCATTTTGTGTCTTTATCGCCCAATTTTTTTTTAAATGGACTAACTTTTTAGTTCGCGGAATTTTATTGTACTTTTGTTTCATTGTTGCTTTGAAAGAACTTGATTTTTTTCTTTTTAATGTCTGCTATATTTAGCAAGTGAAACAAACACAATACTCTACAATTTTTATTGTGTTAAAATAAATAGATGCTAAGAAAATTAAAAATACGTTAATAAGCAAAATAAAATTTTATAAAAAATCTTCATACAAAACTCCAATTTCATAGGTAAGGACCTAATATCTATACTAACATTATAAAGAGGAAAGCTTTGTATTTTTGTATGTTCGCAACGAATAAACTCAAAAACAACTGGACCGATTTAAAAAATTCTTTCACCATTATACAAATACATTATACATTATACATTAGCGCTGAGTAACATAGGCTATATTGAAAAAAAAATGTCTACCCGTGCGAAGCCGGGACGGGCCGCTAGTATTAAATCTATTTATTTATTTATTTATTTATTTATAAGGTACACAAAACAGATAGAAATTAAAAAATAACAAAAAAGCATGATAAATTGTATAAGAGCTAAATTCCTATCTAAAACATGTGTACACAACAGGATTAATAAGCGTCCATGTTAAAGTTTACGTAATCTACAACTATATCCAATTAAAAACGAATTATATACCTAGTATGGTGAAAAAATTTATATTAAAAAATTATATATATAAAATATAAGAAATTGAAAACTTATTTTAGGTTTACGTTGACAACTTTATGAAGTTTTCTTAATAAGTGGGAGATGCCGAGCCGAGAATTTCCCGGACATTTTTTTGAAATTCATGTATTTTTATGGAAAATATGTCGATGTTGTTATTAAGTGCAACCATTTGATTGTATAGACGGCACATTCGGACAATGAGATTGTAATATGATGTATTATTTTTGTAGACATTTAGTATAAAAGTCTTAGACTTATTAATACACTCCAAAGCTTTCCTCTTTATAATATTAGTATAGATACAATGCACTCATAGACAACCTACCACGGACACAGAATCTCGCAAACGCTGCGCTCGCTATGGTTCGAAATGGTCCGAGATTCCGTCATAGGGACTATGAGTGCGTCGCTCGAGCGCGCTTGCATGAAGCTCACTTTCTATAGTCTCGCTGTTTTGTGACGTTAGGGTCATGATGAGTCCGAGTAGCGATTCTCTTCGCTTTGTTGTATTCGAACTAAGATTTTTGTGTTCTATTTAATTAAAATCGTACATCACATTGTCCCTACTACTATTCATTTAATTTGTACGTTCATTTCCCAATACTGTTAACTGAGATTTCTTTTTTGTTCGTACTTACGAGTATTATGTTGGTTGTGACTGACTGTGATTGATAAATGTTCCCATTTATTTCAATGGCCGGCTAATTATCGCCAAGCCTAAACCCTTGGACTTGAAAAGCTTATATTTTGTACAGAGGTTCCCTTTATAATGAAGACAAGATGAAAAACGGGATTTGCAGAAATTTATTTTCAGTTTCAATTAACGCAATGTTATGCCGATCAGATGGTGGTAGCAGCCTATTGTTGTCGTTTTTACAAATTTTCAGTTATATTCGAAAAAAATTGCTAGATCAACTACGTCAGCTATAATAACACAAAGAACAAAACATAAAAGAGCCAGATAAAACAAAAGATATACACATTTAGTTTTTGCATTTGTTTCTCTTCATTTTGTTTAAAAATAAAAAATAATAACGAGTGACCCTTACAGTAGTCGCATATGATGTGTAACATTTGACATCTCACCTTAGTAATAAGCAATTTTAACATTATATTCTGAAAAAAATGGGTCCGGTATTACATCCTTTTATAAATATAAAATAAACGCAGTAAATACTCATTAGAAGACATTTGACATATGAAAACTGACCTTTGATAGTTAAAGAACACAATATGTTTTATACTTAGTCTTGCTCACGTTTGCTAGTCGTAGCAGCCTGTAAGAGAATCTGCACTTATCTTAAATATAGTACACAAGATTAAACAATGTAAATAGTGTAAGACTTGTTGGTTGCCCTTAATAAATAAATAAATAAATATGTCCGATAAAATATAACATGTCATGTTCATAATATCGATTATAAATTTACAAAATGGCGCGCGCTTGCTCGCTTCCCCGACTTCCTGTCACACTGTTACACCTACTTCCGTCACATTTCACGAAATCACTCCCACAAATTGTATATATAGAAGGCGAGCGGAAAGATGTTACACATCAAAAAACAATAGAACGAATTCTCAAGCAGCATTTGCTTTCAAATGCACTATCCTTTAATGAGCAGACCGCACCAGATTGCCAATTTCGTCAACTCAATGAAAGCCTCTTGCCGACCAACCCGGCTCCGAACCTATATCAAAGGTAGCAATTCCAGATTCCCTATTCGTGGGGAATATTCGAGATGTAAAGAGAGAAATCCTGATTGCTGCACCAACTGTCTGGCTTATCAGCAGCGGGTTCCACTCAAACTTGGAATACGACATTTGAACAATGGGACTTGCTATATCCAAAAATATAATGAAACCTAGATCATTCAACCCCCTTAGGGAATGAATTTCTTTTAGACCAATCATTCATCTAAGGCCCAAACATTGTTTCAACGACATAGTGCATTTTATTGTTAACGCAAATGTCAAACTTGTCGAAATTTAGAAATGTCAATTTTATATTTTTTTAATACGTTCCGATACATGTAAAATTATTTATAAAAATGTTAAGTTGCGTTCATACGTTTTTATTTATAAGTTCAATTTATTTATGTAGACTTCGTTTTCTTAAAAAAGGAAAGAGGTTATATCATGTTCCAAAGCCGTGAATACTTTTAAGCCATTGCCACTTGCCATGTAAGCAATAAGCTCCGCTATAAATATTTACGAAAAATAGTAATAGTGACGTTTTATTCGGGGAAAACGTTAAGTTGTGTGTAAATGTGCCTGAATATTGCGAGAAATTGTTATCCACGGAAAACCATAACAGACAGTGCCAAAATCAGTGAAATATAATCAAGCAAATTACAAAGTGACAATTTAAAGATTAAATGTTTTAAATACAAAAAATATCAAACAATTACTTAATAATGATAGTGACAGTATAAAAATAAGAAGATATATGTGACAAACAATCATAAAGTGCTTATAATTTTAAATAAACAATTCCAATAACCGTTATAAAATCTTGAATATGGATACGTATTTCATAATGCTTTGATGTGACATTTCAAAATAAACATTAACCTATATTACTTGTAAATAAAAGCAGTGCGTCTAGTCAGTTTTAAACAATAAATTCACGGGTTTTATAACTGTGTATATTACAAAGAAATCATAGCCCGCTAGCGACATCTAGTGACCGGTAGCGGAACTACGTCCAGCATAAATCGATGTAAAGTGCTTGTCCTTGTGATAAGATGTACTGCTGAATGAGAAACTACTTTGTTTTCAAGCGACATCTAGCGAGCAGTGGCAGCATTACAAGAGTGTCACTCAAAACCCCAGACGCTCAAACATTAACAAAACTTTTTCAAGTTACCACAAGATGGCGACGTTTGTAACTTGTTATAAATGCAAATATAAAACAGACATTAAAAATACAATAAAATGTCATAAATGTAAAAATTTCTATGAATTTGACTGCGAAGGGTTCTCAGAAAAACTATATCGAATTATGGATACAAATAAAAAACAAAATTGGGCCTGTTCAACTTGTAAGCACAGTCAAAACAAGACAAAAAATACACAAACGGTTAAAAGCCTTGAAAGTAATGTAACCATAAGAAAGAAAAACATTACAAATAAGAATAGCTCAACAAATAAAAATTCTTCTATAAATAAAGAAACTTCTTCAAAAATAAAGAACTCACCAACAGACTCACCATCGTTATCCGAATCACACTATGATTTGCATGCCTTAATAAATTCTGACACATCGGATGACTCATACTACGTCTACTGAAAGACTGTCGAAGAGTGCGGAACATACGCTGTTAAATGATACAGCTACTGAATATGAACTACGAGAACAGATAGTCCAACTAACAAAGGATTTGGGTTCAACGCAGGCAGAGTTGGAAAATACTATCTTAGAGAATAACGATTTAAAAAAATGCATAAACAAACTAAATAAAGATGTACAACTACTTAAAAACCTCTGCTCATCTCCACAAAAGAGTTGTCCAAAATCTAGTCGAAAAAGATACTCAATGCAGTTATCAGATTTTGCAACGCCACCGAAAACTGCTCCAACTGAAAAAACAGCAAGTGCCGCTGATTTACTCAGCCTCAAAAAAATGATAGCAAACCTAAACCAATCTTTGATGAAAGCCTATATAGAGATAGATAACCTGAATGAGCAGATTCTTAAACTAAAAACTGAGCTAAACAACACCAACTTTTCAAAATCTTTATGTAACGCTACACAATTGTCTCAAGGTCAAGTGGAATCACCAATAATAAATAATTATAACACCACAAAACTTGACCAAAATAACAGCTCAATCCATGCACCGCAAAAACAAGCAAAAAAAGTACAACATATACATATTAGGTGATGAGCAGATAAGAGGACTGTCTTCCATTATTCAAAATTCAAGATCTGGCCAATGGAATGACAAGTACAACACTTTTGCCACAGTACTCACTGGTGCATCGAGCTCACAAATACTACCATACTGTAAAAAACTGGCAGAGAATCTATCCAAAGAAGATATTGTAATTCTAAGTATGGGCTCACATGATTCAGACTTACATGTGTTACACTCAAACCTTTGTATTGCAATTAATATGTTAAGTAAATCATTTATATATATTGTACCTGTAATTAGTAATCAATCCTTTAATGAATTTAAAATGTATAAATCTATGAAAATTTGGATAAAACATTTCTGTAATTGTGATTTAATTGAATATAATTGTTTATTAGAGAAAAAATCTACATATATACATAATATTTGTAATAAAATTAATATTAATATTAACTACATTGAATACCAAAATTTGTTTTTAACATTTAGCAATATATCGAAAATGATGAATAATTTAAAATTACATAATAATAATTGGAATAATTTAGATAAAAATTTGTAAAAAACGATGTAAAACTCTGAGCTCTCCAAAAAAGGGTACAATATCTTTTTATTTTAAGGCTAAATCACGGGATATGACATTGTGTGAGCCATTGCATAACAAAAATAATAATAATGATGAGATTTTTTTTCGTAACTAATAATTCAACTGTATTATCAATTCTTCATCAAAATATACACGGATTGTTATCGAAGAGGGAACTGATTGAAATTACTCTCTCTAACATAAGTTATTTTACTAAACCAGATGTCCTTTGCTTCACTGAAACATTTGTAAAGTGGGGCGATGAGAAACACATAATATTAAAAAATTATTTGCTGGCCGCTCACTATTCAAGAAATAGTAAAAGGGGCGGAGTATGTTTAATGGTGAGAAATGGTTTAATATTCCAAGATGTAACATTCAGTGATGGTCTAGCTGTTGACTACCATTTCGAATATTGCGCAATTAATCTCAAAAATAACAATGTTATCATAGTTTGTATCTATAGAATTCCAACATCTAAACAAAAAGATATAAACCTGTTTTTTTAAAAGTTTGAACTATTGTTGCATACATACGTAACGAAGTATCCCAAGAAAAAAATTGTTATCACGGGCGATTTTAACATTAATACTTTTGAAACTAACAACAAGACTGAACGCCTAACGGAAATATTAAAAATGTATCAATTATACTTGCATATTACTGATCCGACGCGAGGAAGATCATGTATTGATCTAATTATGAGTAATATTGAAGATGCCACTGGTTCAGTTATTCCACTGTGGTTATCAGATCATGATACTGCCCAGTTACTTAAGTTTCCAGTTAAGAAAAAAGACATATTACCAAAGAAAACATACATATATAAGCGTTGTTACTGTGATGACAATGTAAATAAATTTACATATTATTTATCACAAATATCGTTTTCAAATGTATTTTCTATAACAAGCTTAAACGTGGCGTTTGAAGAGTTCTATGAACTTTTCTGCACTATTTATGAATTATGTTTTCCCATTAGCAAGGTGACAATTAAACAGTCACCCAATCAAGCAAACTGGATAACAAAAGGACTTAGACAGAGCTGTAAAATTGAAAGAACATATCGATACAAATATTACACTAGTAAATCTAAATCTGACAAAATTAAATATCTTAAATACAGTAAATTGTTAAAGGCATGTATTGCCAAAGCAAAGAAAATTAAAAATAGTAAAATTATATTACGAAGTAGAAATAAATGTAAAGCTACTTGGAACATAATAAAAAGCGAAACTGCCGGAAAAACTACACGAGAATATATTGGTGAAATCATACACGAGAACAAGGTTGAAACCGATCCGAAAATGATTGCCATTTTATTTAACGAACATTTTAATAATAAAACAAGCACCGCTAAATCAGGTTTGGAGTTACCTAGACCTCAGAGGCAAGGTAACTCCATATACTTATCGCCAGTGGATGCTGAGATAGTGAAAAAGACAATCATGTCATTAAATAATACAGTATCGGAAGGTTACGACGGCATCTCAACCAAAGTTTTAAAAGCGTGTAAGCAGGAAATAAGTACAGTCCTAGCGTATCTTATAAATCTGTCTTTTGAAACCGGTACGTTCCCAGACAAATTAAAACTTTCAATAGTTAAACCACTTTTCAAGAAAGGTGACAGAAAGGTTGTTGCAAATTATCGTCCATTAGTTTTAATACCAATTTTTTCCAAAATTTTTGAAAAAGTGATGCATTTTAGGTTAATGTCTTTTTATAACAAACATAATATTATTAACAATAATCAATTTGGTTTCCGAAAGCAAAAATCCACGTCTCAAGCTATGTTTGCTATGGTCTATGAAATTTTACATGGCACCAACAAAAAAAAACACACAACGGGTCTTTTATTGGATATGACTAGTGCATTCGATCTTGTACCGCATAATCGCCTTATATCTAAACTTGAATATAGTGGCATAAGGGGACCTGCTTTAAAATGGTTACAGTCTTATCTGAGTAATCGACTGCAGTATGTGGAAATATCATTTCTTGATAACCAAAATATCGTAAAAACATGTAGGTCTCTTACTGTATGTAACCCATTTGGTGTCCCTCAAGGAAGTGTGCTAGGACCACTTCTATTCTTGTTGTACATAAATGATTTACCGGATATCTTAGTACACAAAACTATCCTATTTGCTGATGACGTATCTGTCATAATTACTACTAGCCGAAATTCTTCTCTTGATGAACATAATATGGACATATTGAATACACTGACATTAGTAAATAAATGGTTAATCAATAATAATTTAAAGATAAATCTGACAAAAACAAATTTAATAAATTTTAATAATTTAAGAAATGGACATGTTACCTTAAATTTTAATGATCATATAATAAGCTCTAAGAAGGAGGCCTCATTCTTGGGAATCACTTTGGACTCAAAATTAAATTGGAACACCCATACTGACAAAATACGCAATAAAATCAATGGATTTTCGTATGCATTATACAAATTATCGAAAGTAGCTAATAAAAAAACCGTCATAGTTGCCTACTATGCATACGTAGAATCTATACTGAGTTACGGTGTTATAATATGGGGAAGTGGTGCTGGTGCTAAGAAAGTTTTTATTGCACAGAAGCGATGTATAAGAGCTCTATGTGGTATTGCCCCTGACATATCATGCAGACCATATTTTTTGTCAATGGGTATGTTAACATTAGCCTCTATTTATATACTGGAGATAGGGAAATTTGTTAAATTGAATTATGAATATTTCACAGAAGCAAAGGACCATTATAGAACAAATTCGAGGAACCCACGTAGGTTGATATTGGACACTATTCCCAAAACAACGTGTTATTTAAATAATTGTTACGCAATGAGCATAAGAATTTATAATAAAATCCCATTATATATAACGGAGCTCCCATATACTAGGTTTAAGTTAATGCTCAGAAAATGGTTGGTATCTAAGGTTTTTTATACAATTGATGATTTTATTAACAATGATTGTAACGTGTAATGTAATGAATGAGTAATGATGATGTATTTTATTTTTAAATTTTTAACTTTATATTTTATGTACTAAATATTTGTATGCTAATACTTTAGCTAAATGTGCGATGCTCAACCTAACCTGTTCCACCTATGTAATGTACCACATTTATTACAAATAAATAATTTGAATTTGAATTTGAATTTAAGAAAATATATCAACTGTCAAACGCACTTCCTGTTGGTGCTTTTTTACGAAAAAAATTTTACGAAAAAAGACGTAAAATAAAAGATCGCCGTTTCAACATATGACTGGAGTATTTTATTTACCACAAGGCCACAAAAGACAATCGGTAAAGCAAAAAACGATGTATTTAATAGTTCCGTTAATAGTAATTATTCTTATGTAGTTCAAAAAATTCTTTAGTATTTGAGGATACCAAATGAAGTTCGCTTCCACTTAGCCCTATTGACATAAGTGTCAGTGGATGTGTGATGGTAAGCCACCAGGCGATAAGAAGACCAAGCACCACTCTTGAGGAACAAAAACACATAATATGTGAATGTTTATATAATTTTTAACGCAAATTTTGTTGCCAACAAATTACAAAAACACAAATGTTGAAAAAATTTCCACGAGCAGGATTTGAACCCGCACCCTTCTGACATACCGGGTCAGGTGCTCTCCCAATTGAGCTGTCGTGGTTCTAACCAGCCCGCCGAAATTATTCAACACTATTTACTTTTTACTTTGAAAGCCAAAGGCGCCCATTCAATGTCAACAACTACCGTCATTAACATCTGCTCATAATATATATAATATGTGGCGTGATATGAACAACTTCAGTACCTACCATAAAGCAAAACTTAAAAGTGTTTCACCCGGTCATTCTCGGTCCCGGTTATACCCAGTTCTACCCGGTTATAACCGGTCGTACCCAGCGCCCGGCATCCAACTGTGGCAACATTAAAGCGTGCGCGTTTGGTCACGGAGCCCGCAATAACCGGCATTAATTGTGTCATTATCGTGCGAGAAGACGTGACCTGAAAACGCACTGCATTATCGACGCTGTGGGAAAAACTTTCAAAGAATCTGGTCATACTATAGGATTTGGAGTTCCAATATAGCACTTATTTCTAGCGAACAAGGTCTATAACATCTGCAGGAATACGAGCTCGATGAAGTTCTTACGTTTGCGGACGGCAGTTAGTTGAGAAAAAGCAATTGCAATTTCATTGCTGCTACAGTCGTATGTTTTCAGGCTGAATCAATTATAAAAATAAAATATTGGAATGCCTTTTCAAAATGATATTGAAAATAGTCGGTTGGTAGCTGAAGTGGATGCGATGCGAGGAATCGCGGTTTAATCCAATCCAATCAAAGCTCCGTTTGACTAGTCGAACGTGGAGCTGTATCTAAATCAAGCTTACTATAGCTTTCTGGATGGGAAACAGGACTATGTCAATAATCTTATTTATTTATAATTTATGTACACAAACGAATAGAAGGGAAAACATAGTAAGAATAGACAAGTACAAGGGCGCTGCTTATTTCACATTGAAATTTCTTCCAGCAGGCCCGTAGAAGGAGAAGATACAAAGAAAAGTAGACAAAGTGTGCACAAAACAAACAAAACAAGTATTTAAGGCTAAACATACAGTAAAATAGTTACGATACAAAAAAAACTATCAAAAGGATAATTATTTTTGTTGATAATTTTAAGTCTTAGATTTAGATTTATCATCATTATTATTATTATTATTTTGCTTCATTTATAAAATACACATTATTCTAGTATGTTTTAATAGTTTCACCTCTGATCTTACAGTTTATTAGCTCTCTCCATCCGACTGGTTGTCTGGAAAAATTCGCTTAAAAGCGTTTAGGTCGCCAAATTGTAACTTAGTAAATAATTAATTTTCTTTTTTGTTCATGATTATGTTTTATAGTGTTGCAATAAAAGTATTACCTATCTATCTATATATTTTATATAAACCTATATCGTTTGTCGTTCCTATATAGTAAATACCTACATACGAGTATAACGGATTTGACAATGGAACTATCGGCAACATGGTTTAAAATGATACGAGTACTGCAAGGGTTTCTTAGCGTTAAATATATATTGACATTTGGAAAAATTACAAAATCAGGTCGTTGAATACGATTGTAGACATTATAAAACAGCACAATCGATGCTCAGATAGTAACGTTCGGGGAACACATCATCGCATTCCGTCATTGTCAAAGCTCAACGAAACAATCGAATGAACAATCGATTCCATCTAAGTTCACTTAGAGCGTCATCTTGAAAAAAAACGAAAACGGCGCTCGGCTCTCTGCTACAAAGTCAAAATGGCATACAGAACCCAATTTGCTGGCAGGCGGCGAGCGGCGTGATTGGCTCCAAATTGAAAATCGACTGAAGCCACTAAATTGGTTCCTACCTTTGGGGGAGTAAAGCATGCGCCGACTGAACTCGTACATACACAGGTACTTCCTCACACACACATAAATAATAGACATTTCGACTATAAGCTTTTGCGATAAACCATGCTGTGTCTGACTGAGTAAGCCCGTGACCAGAGGCCACTGTGTCGAATATTTTTTCGTTGATGGCTATGTGCTATTAGCACATTTAGGCAGTGTCAAAGTATTTTTTCTTACAAGTAATACTCATATAAACAATATTTCCTTGCTGATGATGATGATGAATGATAATAGAAATGAGAAGTGAGAAATGATATATCCCTCGAGTATCTCCAGTAAAGTTGTGGGGCTTTACTAAGTCCTCACGCAGACTTCTTGAGAGAATTTGAAAAGTGCCGTTGCACTGTTTTGTTTCATTTGCCAACACTCATGCACACTGACGAACACTTAACGGCCGTTAAGTGTTCCACCATTATTTCACACTTTCAAATATTTTGTAAATAAATTCCGTCAAACTTTTTACTACGTAGGGTAGTGACATCAGAGTTCGATAAGAACCAGTAATTAATCGCCTCTGTGGTCAGGTGGTTAAGACCACCGGTTTAGACCCAGAGGTCCCGGGTTCGCTTCCCAGCGGGGACTACATGTTTGTACTCGGTTTGGTTGGTGGTAGGGCTTGTTTGCCCCACCCAGCCACCACCATCTCATCTAAATATGTCGATGTAACATCAATCAAGCATTGTTGTGTTCCGGCAGCTAGAGATAAAAATGAAAAAATGAAAAAAAGTAAAAAAGTTTATTTGGAACATTTTAATATGGTAAATAAATGACAGGTATACGATAATAGCTGCTTTTAGTATAAAACTGCGTTGCAGCCATTAACTCCCATCTTCGGCAAACGGACGTGTTCCTAAATAGTGACATTAATCTTATAGGTAAGTAAAAAACGAAACAAAATCTAAACAAACAGAAAATATTAAAAAAAAAATACAAAACTTACTTACAGCATGCGACTAATACAGACATTGCCGTGTGTTGTGATAAGTAAGAATTGAAGAACTAACATTATTTTCATTCAATTACAATTATTCAACTAGACTGATAAGATAGCTAGTGCCTCAGCAGTTGAGGATCCCGGGTGAAGTGCGCTTCCACCTTTGGCCTTACCATCACATAGCATCAGTTGAGACGAAGGCCAAGTGTTACTAGTGTTACCAGTAAGATATATAAAAAAAAGCACTTGATGAAGTAGTTGTCGACATTGAATAGGGCTCCTTTGGCTTAAAAAGTAAAAGTAGATAGATAGTGTTGATTAATTTCGGCGTTGGATTGAGCCACGATAGCATAGTTGGCAGTGCACCTGACTCGGCAAGTCATGGGGTGCGGGTTCGAATCTCGCTCGTGGATTTTTTTCAACACTATGTCTTTTTCAAAAATAGCTTTTTTTTCCTTCAATTATTAAAAATTGCAGTCAGCAACTGATTTAAGTCTTTAGCAACCTTATGGCTAAGCGTATACTGAGACGCAGGCGACGCAGCTCCGCGCAGCGCAGAGCAGAGCAGATTTTGTAATGCATGGTCGGGTCGTGCCGAGAGCTGCGTACGCTGCGGCCGGCGCAGGCACGTGCAACGCAGGTATGTGTCTGCCCCTTTTTTTTTTTTTACGAGCGGAATTCGCATTCAAACCGTCTCGACCGGGCTGTTGCTGGCCCGGGAGGTGTGTGGGGTTGGTCACCTGATGGGCTGTGACCGACCCACTAAACCGCTCGACATCCGTCTACCGCTTTTGCGGAACCCCGAGCACTCGATGGAGTCATTCGCAGTCCGCGCGGTCAAGGTATGTGTCTGCCCTGCCCTGCGCCTCGTTGTAGCACCGCGCCTCGTTGTTGTCGGCACTCGGCATAGATTTCTGCGCGACGCGTGCGTGCTGACACATGTTTTTAACCATTTTATTATAATTTTGTAATAAGGACAGAACATTTAACAGAACTCTCTCGATAGTACAAATTATCCATTAGTAGAACGTTTTTTCAGATAATAACTTTAGTTTTTCTACGCTTGGAAAACTGTAGAGTAGCAACAACTCACATTATCAGACTCTAACATTGACATTGACAGCCGCAGCAGCAGCAGTTGATTGTCGCAGCATGCGTTCGCGGCCTATGTCTACCCCAACTGCCCTGCCCCGCAAATTCTGCACTGTGCTGTGCTGCGTCACCTGCGTCTCAGCATACGCTTAGCCTTAATCCCGTAAAATTTTAATTAATTGTGTCCAACACTGGGTCTCTAAATTGTAATATATATGGACTTCTAATTAGTCCTGCCAAATCGCAGGTAATATGTATTGGCTGTCCTAAAATGACACCCAAAATTAACTGGTCACTGTTACCTAAAATACTTTTTGATGGTTCTGGGCTGTATTTGTGTGACCGTGTCAAAAACTTGGGTGTTATACTTAACTAGCTGTGCTCGCGACTTCGTCCGCGTGGAATAGTGACTTTCGGCAGCATTTTTAATTTTTTAGGCTCTTTTCCCGTTTTTGCAACATTTTTCACTGATGCTTCGCTCCTATTGGTCGCAGCGTGATGTTATATAGCCTAAAGCCTTCCTCGATAAATGGACTATCCAACACAAAAAGAATTATTCAATTCGAACCAGTAGTTCCTGAGATTAGCGCGTTCAAACAAACAAACAAACTCTTCAGCTTTATATTTTAGTATAGATAAAATTTTAACTTGGAGCTCTCAAATACAGGAACTCAGTAGAAAAATGTTTGCCTCAGCGGGGTCATTGAAAAGACTGCGCAATTTTCTTCCGACCACCACAAAAATTACACTTGCACAATCTCTTCTTCTTCCCATATTAGATTATGCCGATGTCAGCTATATGTATACTATTACTTATTCTGCTATATCGATGTTACGGAAGAGCAACTCAATAAGCTTGAGCGACTACAGAATTTTAGTACACGATTCATATTTGGACTTCGCAAATATGATCATGTCTCCGAATTCCGTACTAAACTCAAGAGGTTGCCAATTCGCCTTCGCCGGAATGCTCATGTGCTCGGGAGAGCACAGAGCACAGAACAGGGATGCTTTACAGTATTATTTTTGATCCGACCACTCCTTCCTATCTTAAGAATCGATTCCGATTCCTGTGCGACTCACACTCACGATCTTTAAGATCGTCAAATAACATGACGCTTGAGATATCAATCCATTCCACAAAATTCTACGATAAATCTTTTACTGTGCTGGCTGCTCGATTGTAAAAGCTAAAACGTTAGCAACATTTAAGAGGCTACTGAAGGATCTTTACTTGTTCCAAAAACCATCGTCACTGTAAGTTTTTATATTACTTATTTTATGCATTCTTATATGTACTTATAATTATAACTCTTTGACGACCTCCTTGGTCGAGTGGTTTGTACACCAGTTTTGATGGTGTCGCCATCTCTGAGGTCCCGGGTTCGATCCCTGGTCGGGTCAACTTAGAAACTATTGTTTTTCTAAATTGTCTCGGGTCTGGGTGTTTTCTATGTATAATAAGTATGTATTTAAGTATTTTAAGTATGTTTATCCGTTGTCTAGTAACCATTTAACAAGTTTCATAACGAAGCTTCTCTTGGGCTAGATAATTGGTGTGAGTATAGGAAAGTTTATTTATTTTATTTATATGTTTGTATCAATAGTTATGTATTTAATATCATTTATTGCTGTGTTATTTATACTATAATTATTTATGGTGCACCGAACGCGACGACAAGCCCACTTCAAAATCAAATATATTTTTGTCCATCCAAAGGTTGTCTGGAAGAGATCACTCTTAGTGATAAGACCGCCGTTTGTACGTGTAATTATAATGTAGGTTTTTTTTGTCGAATGTTTTATTTTTGGTGTACAATAAAGTTTATTTATCTTATCTGAAATTGTAAAACACTGTTGCCAATACTTTACGTACACACGCGTGCACATCACACTACCACAAACGGTCAAATGTCCTTAATAGACTTTGAGCTTTGTATTTTTCATATGGTTGAACATTTATCGAAGAATTTGAAAAAAGAAACCGCACCCCATGACATGCCGGGTCAGGTGCACTGCCAACTATGCTATCGTGGCTCAATCCAACTCGCCGAAATTTCGGCACTTTGTCTTTTTTCAAATTGTAATTTGTTTGCAACAATATTTGCGTAAAATGATATGTACATAATCATTAATTGAAGAAATTTGACAGCTTTGCTTAGGTTGATGTTTTTTTATATTAACAATAAAAACAATGTTCAGTGATGATAAGGCCAATGATGGAAGCGCACTTCACCCGGGATCCTCAACTAGTGCGGCACTGGCTATCTTATCTCTAGCTGCCGGAACACAAAAATGCTACAAACATTGATGTTATGGCGACATATTTAGATAAGATAGTGGTAGCTAGCCAGGCGGACAAACGAGCCCTACCACCAACCAAACCGAGTACACAAACATGTACCCCCCGCTGGGAATCGAACCCGGGACCTCTGGGTCTAAACCGGTGGTCATAGCCACTAAGACCACAGAGGCGTACATACAGGCGACGCATTGGAAATTTACGTGGCGGGGATCTTGATTTTTCCCAACAATTACAAAAGATAATTATGAAGGTGGTATTTGATGACATGATTTTAATTGACTTTTTTTTGCTAGTTGCAGAAACACGATTTGTCAACTTTTATAACAGAGAAAAAAATATCAAAGTAACCTCTTTTAAAACAGATTTGCATTTTACAGGCAAATTAATCATCTAATTTTTTTTAGTAGATTAGGCTTAACGCACAATTCAATATGCTCGTTCATTTTTTAAAAATAATTTGTAGTTTTAATTTGAAGAAAAAAAACTTACAGTAGTACGGGGCGCAAATGCTCCGTATTAGATTAATTGTTTAGCGGTGCGTCGCCTTAAGGCACAGATTAAAGTGTTAAAGTCTCTTAGAAGAGAAAGAAGGAGAAATATTGTAGTTACAAGTCTCACCTTCTTACTTAAAGATCAATGAGTAATTACTTATTTTTTAATACCGTCAAGGGCGTTCGTTCTATATAACCTATTTGGTAGTGTTTTATATGTTTTACTGTTTTTCAAGTTTTATTTTATTAATATTTCACTTTTATATTTGAACGTTGAGGTTCTTGTGTTTACTTTAAAACTTATTACCTTCAGCCAATGCAGTCCGCAACAGTTTGGTCCTTCTTACTAAAAGTTTTATTTGGTTTCCTTTAAGTTAGTAATGAAGTTAGTAGTTCCTACTATTCAGTTTTTCAAGTCCAGTTTCCCGCATCGATAGCATTTTATACCTTCTTAGTGCCTTACAAATAAACAAAGAATAAGGTCCGAATAGTCATTCTATGTTTTGTCTCTTTTACTCTAATTTGAAATTACGTCTACATGACAGAAACAAAACACGGAATAACTATTCGGACCTTATTATTTGTTTAGTAGTGTTTTTGATTTATTTTTTGTATTTTCTTCAATTAATCTGTTTACTTCATCTGATACAGTCGTTACAGCTTGAGTGAAGACGCCCCGGTATTAAATGTGTCTGTTTCCATTTGTGGAGTTATCTCATTTGATGTTTATGTACTTAGAGGAGATTGTCATCGACATGGAATCAAGATGTCTGGGTTTGTATTTAGATGCGGAGGGTTACAGGCGAACCTACAGTGTACACGTGTGTCGTTTCAATCACTCGGTCGCTTCTCATGTGTCGTAATTGAATCTTTTGATGTGTTTGATTTGAATTGAATTACTCACATCTATTGTACAAAGCAAGTGTCGCGTTAGAAGGACGGTTAGATTTGTAATTAAATGCGTGTCTTGTATGATACGCTAGGCTAATACTAACTACATAAGTAGGTGTCATTATTTTTTGATTCCGTGACAGGCATATTAATATATTTTTTTAAATAATTATTAATAATTTTTTTTTATAACGAGTGGAGATGTAGATGTAGGCCTTAGCCCAGCAGTGGGATACCAATTAACTCTATAAAAATATAAATATAATTATGAACGAAATTCGGAACCAGGCTAGGTAATATTTTTTTTTTATACTTAGCTCGGCAAATGACTCCATCCCACCTGATGTTAAGTGGAAATGAAGTCCAGACGCGAAGACAACTATAATAATATAATAAATATATAATTACTAGGCTTTTGTACTTGTATCTCTCTCTTCTCTTGTAACTCTGTCGTCTGTCGAACGCAAAATTTTTATAATAAACACTTTTGCTCAGTGGACCTATTCCATAACAATAAAGGTAAATTTAAAAAAAATATTGTTGATATACTTAATAACAAGTGAAAAGGTAGTAGTAGTATAAAGTATAATATAAGGTATAATTGAATATTCAGACTCACACACACACACACACACACACTCGCACACACACACACACACACACACACTCACACCAAGCACACGGATATAAACTGCTCTCAATTAATTTATACAAAGTAAAACTGTAATTGGCTGTATTATTTAGAATTAAGTTTATCTATGTTATAAAAGAGCTGTGGTTTTTGTTAAATAAATAAAATAAAATAAAATAAAGTGTCCGTTTTAAGACTATGTCAATAACTTTTCATTAGGCTACTGCTTTGATAGTTATTCTCAATTAAATATAAATGAGGAAGGAGCTCTTTAAGGCGCAGTGGTTAACTCGCCCGCGAGCTAATCTGCGATTGCTAAGGTTAAGGAACTTTCACCAAAGCCAGTCATAAGAAAGGTGACCAAAAATGTATTCTTAGTCTCAGTGGTTCATGGCCCGTTCTCCCTATCCATTCCTAGGGAAGGCTCGTGCCCCAGCAGTGGGAAATAAAAGCTGGGCGAGAGTAAAACAAACAAATAAACATTATATTATAATCACAGCTTCGTATTATGAACGTTCAGTATAGTTCGGTAAATACAAAACTTAATTAACTAAATTTGTGTAGTTGATGGATGAGATTTAAGCAACGTGCAAGGTACTCAAAAGCGCAGCTAGCTCGCTTAGGTATCGATCGTGGTTGTGGAACAACTTATGCAATTTACCTGTCCCCGAATAGGTGATCACATTGTAATTAACTCGACTCACTCTGTGTTGCCGCAAGGCAGTGTTCATCCCAACATATTGGATTGGGTAGGAGTTAGCACGATTAAGGCGAGCGTTTCCGACTGTAAGATTTCCAAGGCGTTCCGCTCGGGACTGAATGATGGCGCGAGCGTCGAATTAGGCAATAATGTGGATTTAATTGAACGTTTACTTATTATTAAACTTATAATGGCCGACAACTATTACATATACAAAGACAATTGGTTTGGTATATTGCTCTTTGTCTGAAACGGCGTATAGCCTGAATAAAATGATATTTTGTCTAATAATAAGACGTATGTTTGATATTATATTCGATGCAGGAAATTGTAAAATATCGTGAAAATACCAGCCGAAATTACTAGATAAAAGGCCAATGAATAACATTTTTTTTTTGGATTGAAAATCCTTATACATTTCGAATAAAACTCATTTAAAAACACCGATTTTTGGGAACCCTCGCCTCAAACTGTGCCCAGTAGATATCCGAATATTTACACTAGAGATAAATTACATGTTTATTTAGCTAAATAAGTCATAATTATCTTCTATTGTAAAGTTAAATGTGCTGTTTACAATTTGGTTTCATTCTTACGTCTAACGTTTCGAACCCTTTGCAGGGTCCGTGTTCAAAGGGAGACTGAAGTGTTGGTCGTCTCATAACTAATTAATAATTAGATCCCTTTAACGCAGAAATAAATTATTGTATCTTTCGATCTGGCAGTCTTGCAGGCTGATCTGCTGGTGATGAAGCTTGTATGATGGAAACCCAGGCCGGTGGTAAAGGCCACGGACCCTGCAAAGCGTTCGAAACGTCAGGATAAAACCAAATTGTAAAATAAATGCGAGTACAGAATTTAAAAATTGTTGCGCGTTGTCACGACCGATTTTCCCTCTAAATCCTGAAGAAACATCTTTCTTCGGAGACAATGGAAAGGCTTTTCGAAGGTTGAAT
Source organism: Eudonia lacustrata (assembly GCA_947562085.1). NCBI lineage: Eukaryota > Metazoa > Arthropoda > Insecta > Lepidoptera > Crambidae > Eudonia > Eudonia lacustrata. The sequence continues at coordinate 1,584,785 of OX387317.1, read as the reverse complement.
AGAGCCGTTATCGAAATATCAACGGAAGGCGCCTTTCATCGATATATGAATAGATGTAAGACATCTATTACAACAAAAGGGCGCTTGTTCAATGGGTGTTTAAACTACTGTTGGTTAATCGAGGCAGTTCATAATAAAACAAATATTTTATATTTCTTTTACGTATATTTTATAAGGTGAACTAGTGATTTTTGATTAAGCTATTTGCGGTAGTAATTGCATTGATTAAGCTACAATTAAAATTAATAAAATTTACGCTTTAGTAATTGGCAGTAGTAACTGATGTAGTGTGCAAAAAGCACCTTATGCCATTTAACTTTTTAACATTAATCCAGTCTCTACATTGAGTATTTGTATTAGTAAGTCACGCCAGTGTATTAACTCAATGTCTATTAATCTACGGGTATATAGAGAATGTAACTGTTCATGGGATTATTAATTTAATCGCCTATAATTCTGAACATGGAAATGCACTTCTCCCGGATTTTTCAACCACATAGGAACTGGCTATCTTACCTTTAACTGCCGGAACACCAACAATGCTACAATATAGCTATTATACTATCAGACTAAGAATAGGTGGTAGTAAACGAGAATACTGAGCTTGAGATCAGTGTTCCGAGTTTCCAACTACTCGAACATGAAGGTGATTATCTGCAAATTAATACGTGAAGCAAAAACTTCGGTGTGAGACTTGGTATTTTTACAGTATATTTATAAGGTCACATTTTATCAACTGCAAATGTTTTGAGGATAAATTCAACAACATAAATAAACTATTTTTATGAAAATACCTTAAATTTTTATACGCTAGTTTTCAAGAAAAACGTCAAAAGATATTTCGATTAAAAAGTAAAATAAAGCACTTTCGGTAGTTTAAATTCAAAGGAGCCGAAACAGAGAGGCCGCAATGCCTTCACCGCTTACACGTGCCCGTAGTTTCATTCAAAGAAGCCGACAGAGAGGCCGCTCCTAAAAATATTACAATATTTATGTCAGAAAAAGCAAAAAAAACTAGCCTGATTTTTTTTAAATGGTAGGGCCTTGTTTCTCTGGTATAATTAGATGTTTTGTCAAAATATTTGCAGTTGATAAAATGTGACCTTATAGAGAAGGAGTACCGAAATAGAATATTGAATAATGTGTGAGAAATGCATTAAATTAAATAAACATTGTTTCATACATTCTTTCAAAAAATTGTGAAGGAAACCTGTCAATGCCAAACACACATAGTATATTACTAGCACTGACTCGATTTCAATGATGTAATTTGTCTAGCTTAACTTTACAGCCAACCCCATTGGACCAAGGGCTAAACTATACACCCTGATATGGTAGGCCTGTGCTTATCAGAGTAACTAGATTAGTCTGATGGGTATTCAGAGATAGCTGAAACAACCAGTTTTTAACTTTGAATGATAATACTATATTCCGGTTCCAACGAGGACGTCTTGGAAACTTGTCACGGCTGGCTACTTACTCTCTCTTACACGGATGCAAATAGATACGAAGTTTGCAATCCAGAGATGAAACTTACTTGTTGCGAGTTTTGTTACCTTCCAGAAACTGTGACGCGCCCCGCACACACGCAGACATAATTATGTACATAAATAATAATAATAATAAACAATTTATTTCAGACACCTATGTGTCAATCCATAGAGTGTTAGTAACAATGTTTCTTAAACTAAATTAGTAAGATTATTATAATACATCAACATCAAACAAATTAAATAATAATAAAATGAAATCAATACAAAAATAAAATAAAATAAATACAAATAAAATCAAAATAAATTAAAATTAAAATTAAATCAAATAAAACCATATAAAAATGAAAATGAAATAAAATCACTAATAAAATGACACAAAATCAACAGTAAAATAAAATCATATGAGTATGAATATAATTAATTGTCAAAACACAAGCTACGCCCTATATGCTCACTGATGCCCCATAGGCTTTGCATGCAGGCGTAACCAGTGTTCCAACAATGAGATGGTAATTCTTGAATCTCCATTTTGAAGATTCGATTTTGACTTAAACATAATTAGTGTGATACTGATTGCAGATGTTGGAGTCAGGGTAAAATCTTTTTTTTAACTCTTTACTAGTAAGCACAGTGCTTTCATCTAATTTGATGTTAAGCGGTGATAAGGTCGAAGGTGGCAGCGCACGTCACCCGGAATCCTCAATAAGTGAGGCACTGGCTATCTTATCTCAAGCTACCTGAATACATCATTGATCTTATAGCGGCATATAGGTGGTAAGTGTGGCGGAGCGCTCAGCGTGATATTCGAAGGTTCTTTGTTTGATTCTCAGGTCGGGGAAGGGGCGTGTCGGTTTTCTAACATATCTTAATTGCAGATTAATGTGTTATAAAATTCTAGAATAGCGTATTACGGTTAAGTACCTATACAAATTTTTATCGACTTACGTTTAGTTAATGAAAGTAATCATGCATATAAATACTGTTTACGTAACACTGGATTTTTTTTCTTTCAAGCAAAATTTATAATTCTGCATTTTGTAAAAAAAAAAATGCTTATGTAAAACGCACTTCATAGTTGTCAGCACCTTAAATTAATAAATAAAATAAACTCAAGCTATTTTGTATAAAAGCGTTTCATTACATTGTTATGTGTTCACGTAAACTTAATAAAATAATGCGGAAAATAAGGTTCAAGAACAAATCCCAATAAACCTGTTTTTTTATAGCCCTCTTTTGACACATAACGAATTGAGTTACGCCATAATTAAACTTTTTTAACGTCTCAACTTGCCCGTTTCCATTTCACTAACGGTGAAAACTTTGATTGAACGGCAAAGTTGTCAAGTTTAAGTTAAGTTTCGTGCTCAAATTAAAAAAGTGGAAAACTCCGGCGGCCTAGCGGACCGTCTGTTTTTTTTTTAAGTACGCTAGCAGGTTTAAGAGGAAAGTTCACAGTTAACCTTATTGAGAGGCACGTAAGATTTTTGAGTCAGCAAAAATTTAAGTCTATGGAAAGCGATTACCTTGTAGACACTTGCATAGTGATAGGTATTGCAGTGACTTTTTGCTGAGTGACATAATGCCCACTGCTACTTGAGCTTAGCAACTCTTCAGACTGTCGGTAACCTTCGTTCTTCTACGGATATCCTCATTTCTCATAGTGTAGGCAGGCCTCTAACAAGGTGGACCGACGATCTGCTGGGTCGCGGGTAGCCGCTGGATGCGAGCAGCACAAAACCGGTCGTTATGGAGATCCTTGACCTGTATCTTTGATCCTTGGCTTTTGTCCAGCAGTGGACGTATTTTGGCTGAGGTGATGATGGTGATGACGAACAAAATTCAACACGATAACATTAGGTAATATTTTTCAACTTTTGCGACCACTTGTTACTATATTATATTGCATCCATACCGTCAATAGCATACCCAAATGGACGCCGACGCCGACGCCGACGAACCGGTTCACACGCGCTCTATACCAGGTACAGATATGTACCTGGGCGCTTCTCTCCACCACCACGGCCCGGTCAATCCGAGACGAGGTCCGAGCCCTTAGAGGCGCCCACGGGTTGTACCGCTCCCCGATCTGATTCGAACCCTTCGGGAGAATCTAGTAGGGCACGGCGACACGCACTAGTGCGTGATGCTGTTCCCTCTAAAAAACCTTCGAAGGTGATTCGTTTCACACGACTTAAGGAACCCTTTAAGTTTCTCGCCGCCCCCAAACAAGCCTGGTGACGCTGAAAATGCTGTATGAGCCAATCAGTAAACTCTCCAAAAAAAATCTCTGTGGCACACGTCGTGACCTGAGTTTAAACGTAGAGCGTGACGAAAAAGGAAGAAAAAAGAACAAGAGAAGATAGTTTGAATTATTAAGCTTGATGACAGCAAACTAAGGCTTGTATTGTAAATTGTCTCTCAATAATATATAATTCAAGAGATATTGTGTTTTTATTTAAACAAAGCTCCACAGTACACACAAGACTGAGGTTTCTACAAAAGATTATCGTTGTAGTGGTTTACTCACTGCAACAAATGCTGAGTGGAGTCAATTATTCTCATTTTATTAATTAATTTTCATTTCATTTTTATTTTCATTTTAAATAGGTAGCCAGCCCCAGCAGCTAGGACATAAAATAAGCTGATGTTGATACATCATCAGCTCATTTTATGTCCCAACTGCTAGGGTACGAGCTATGGATTTTCTTTTTTAATAGGTTGCTGAAATTAGCATTAATTTATTATCACATGACACAAATGAAATAAATATGAAATGAAATCCGGAACTACTTAGAAATCACTCAGGCTTTAGAAATAAAAAAGTGTGTGAACAGATTAATTACAGATTGTAATTCCCAGCGTAGAATACTCGTTTTATGTCCGTTACAATATTGAACCATCTCCTCACGGACAAAGGAGGTTAATTTGATATCGTTAAAAAGCAGCATTCATAGTTGGCTCCGTTAAAAATGTTTTAATTCAATTATTGAAATCGCCAATTTGTTTTTAATTTTACATTGCGTTGGTTATGTCATTCTTCGGGTTTTCGTTTTGATTTTTTTTTATTTGAAGTGTGATAGACGTTAACCTACCTACTCAATTTTCAAGCTAAAAAAATAAGATAAATTATTACTTTCATTATAGTTATCATGTTACTATCTATTTAAACGTACGGGTTATCATCATCATGATCATCATCAGCTTACACTAGTCCACTGCTGGACATGTGGCCTAGAACCGGGGATAATATTGAAAACAGAGACTCTCTAGAGTATTAGTAATTTTTATGATAAGATTCCAGTTAACCAAAACCCATGCATTACATACAATAACAATGTAAAGTTACGATTCATAATTAGTGTATTATTGCAAAACGATATTATCGCTAACGTTGTCAATGTCGTGGTACAGGAAATTGACAAGTTGTGTCACACACACAACCCATAAATTGTCAAAGTGACCTTGTCAGAATGAACTCAATCGATCGAGTTGAGCCTTAGATCATTAGTTGGTTTAATGCTCTAAGAGTTGAGCGGAACTATTGCATTGTTTGCATTACATTGAATTTACGATTAAGTTTGTTAGAAAAAAACAAAAAGTAAAGTTTTGATTTTAATTAGTTGAGACCATAATGATTCAATTACTAGTAACATATAGAATCTCTGTTCAAAAAATTCAAAATTCAAAACCATTTATTCAGTTTAGGCTACAAATAGCTCTTATGAACGTCAAGTTTTCAATAATATCCCGGGGAGACTTACTGTCTTTAGAGTACTCAGGATCCGTCTATATGTCAACCATCTTTATACAGTGTATGGCCTAGAACCGGTTCTAGGCCATACACTGTATAAAGATGGTTGACATATAGACGGATCCTGAGTACTCTAAAGACAGTAAGTCTTCTTTGTTGAAAATATTATTATACACTGTCTTTTAAAACAAGTCGATGACGATGATAATGCTACAAAACCTTTCAAACTGTTTTTTATACCTATACTATAAAAACAACATAAAATTAAATACTTAGGGCAATTATCATAACTGCGTATAAATGTGACAGATAGCAAGCAAAAAATTTACAGATAAAGTTTTTATTCTGCCATACAATACAATGTAAAAGAGACGAAACTCCTAGATGTCTGACGCATAACAAAAAAGTGTCGAAACTTGCTCTTACTTTTTTACAAACGATAGACAGTTCCATTTTTAGAAATATCTCCATTCGAATTCGGTTGCCGATCGCGTACACGGCATCCATCATTCTTGAATCCACGTGAAAAATCTACGAATTAATGGCATCTATGTTCCTACGGGATCAGTGCAAAAGTTCACGTGTCATCGACTGTTCGAAAATCTTGTTCTCACAATCTTGATTTGGTGTTTGAAATGCTAGAGTGGTGGTGTATAAGATGTTTCTGGAACTGTCTGAGGATAAAGATAAAATATAAGTGTTTTTTTGAGATACTAGATTGCTGATTATCTCAGGTGGCATTTTCAGCGACACCGCTCTTTTTTGGGGCGGCGAGAAATTTGAAGGGTTCCTCACGTCGTGTGAAACGAAACACCATTAGGGGTTTTCTAGAGGAAATGGCATCACGCACTAGAACGTCCCCATTCCGTACTAGATTCTCTGAGGGTCTGAGGGGTTTTGATCGGATTGGGAATATAAATTGGGAATGTATTTACTTCTATGGAATTCTATATTCGAAAATATTTTTATCCAGGCCCAATATTCCATTATTGAATAAAACGTTAATATCACTCTCATAGTGCTCACCCTGAAGTATAAGGTTTTATTCCTTTATTGAACTGAGTTTCGAAGGTAACCTTCAAGAAATATTGGATTTTTTTAATTTCCCAATCTTACATTGTAAGGTTTGGCAACGGATAAATAAAAAGAATACAAGTCATTGATCTGAGATTACAATATTTATTGATTAATAAAAAGGTTACATCATTATTTATAGGATTAAGAACGTACATGCTTTATTTTTCTCATGTTTTGATTTTTGGCTTAGATAATTATTATTATTGTTTTTCAACTATACCAATTGAGTTTTGTCAACAGGAAGGAACTGGCTTCTGTTCCACAAGTTTACTTTTTTACAGAAGCCAGGGCAATATTAATTTGTAAATTGGTGTTTGTTGCAATCAAAACATTTTTCATTTTCCATTTTCATGCACACTTAGTAGGTAATTCTATACTTACACCACACCACAAAATCTTAAAAAACGTTTTATTATAATCCTAGGCGACCTAGTTCGGATATCCGAAGAACCTACTAGCATTTTTGTAGTCGCTCCCACTATGTTAAAATATATTAGTCCATGATAATACGAGTATGTACTATAAAGTACTGATCTAGTAATAGAGTTTTGCTATGGCAGCCAAGCCGATCAAATGATATGAGGTACAGTTAGTTCTTTATATGAGATTTAAAAAAAAACATAATTGCCCTCGAGCGACGCACACATAGACCCCTCACGGACACGGAATCTCGGAACAGTTCAGAACAGTCCGAGCGCAGCTCTTACTTTTTCTTAGTATTTATGCTAGGCCAATACAACCCCTTAATCCCTCCAACACAACCCCTTAATCCCTCCAAAGATCTTGCCAAATTTTGACAATCACGAAATTATAACCTTACAACCTTAAATAAGGAAGTTATTTGCCAGTTGAATTCTCGGCTCTCAGGGTACAAAAATTGTAATATTATAATTTAAATATTTTCCCATAAAGCACCGTAACTTAGTATTTTTTACGTTTATGTTGTTAATGAAATCTTCTTAAGCATTTAATTTTGCTGAGACGGAGACGATTTTTGCGGCCATAACACTGCTCAAATAATTAGTTAATAGCCAATATGTTGTACTTTAATTGTTGTGTAGCAAAAATTAATGTGTTTTCTTTCTTTTTTTCTTTGCCTAATCTTATTTGATCACAGCAATGGAAGTCCTGGCTTGTATAGTAACATTGAAATTAGTATAGAGAACTGTAGTAATGTATATTAGACAACATTTTATATTCTTCTCAGAGCTATTATTCCATAAATCATAAGGCTCCTTTGAGTGCTAAAACTAAAATTTGACGAAGGGTATAAATATAAAGTAATGCGATAAAGTACAACAAGGAGGCCAAGGCATCTTTACAAGATTACTTATCAAGTCAAGGTTGTCACGATACAAAGATTCTTGGCATTATTTTTCAATAATATCTCTGAATTCTCTGATATGAATACTATCAGTTTTAATTCCAGCCGCATACGGTAATATGTCCTGCTGTTTCAATGCTGTTGTTACAAGATAGCATTCTTATAGCATTATTTTTCTTCATCGAGTCTCTATCACGAACAAGATATATTATACCGACCAATTCTTAATAGTCTTGGATGCAATAAAACGTAGATTTACGCTGATTCTGGGTATTTAGTGTTAAACTGCATCTTATGCCTTTATTAGAAAAATGAGATAATATCGGTTTGTCATAGAGGTATTTAATATCGTTTCCTACCACTGCTAACAGTTCCTGTTTCGGTAACTCTGGATCCAGGATTAATTGTAACAAGAGACATTCCCGATCTTATAACTTTATTTATGTGCAAAAACAGGAAAATTATATTCCCAAGAAAGAATTCCAATAACAAGTAAGAATATAAAAAGGTCCGATGTCGTTGGACAAAGTTCCTAAATATGTATTCAAATTCTGGAATTATTAAATTGCGGCGACTAGGTTTATGCGCACTCTGAATGTAAACGAAATGTTTAACAAGAAGCTACTTACACGCAAAAGTGTAATGCATATTTTCTATATTACTCTCGAAAGAGGTGCAAAAGTAAATTTAATTTCATATCTCTTTGATAGAAGAAAGCTTTTTAATAAAATGTCTTTGGCAACCCTACTTACTGTTAATATTCGAAATAGCTTTTTGTAAAGCGAAAATGTATTGCACAATGAAATATTCAAGCGGCAGAAAGTATGTCTCGAGCGCTATAGATATTTTTATGCTATATTTATTTTGTAATAAAAATATTGGCACGACATAAAAGTGGGAAATTTAGGAGATCGCTTTTCTAGCTGTTTTTCTGTTCTTAACACCTTTTTATGTAGTCAGACATGTTTTATGTACCTACACTTGTGAATATTTATGTTGTCTTCGGGTGTAATAGAAGTGGATTGAGTTTCGTTATATTAGTTTTTGTTATCGTTTTGTACATTAGTTAGTGCCTTCTGACTCAAATTGTTCAAAATGAGTTTCAAACATCAAATTGTTTTTAGTATCGCAAATGAGCTATGAAATGATTCTTAAAAATCATCATAACGTATAACATTGAAATTAAACTACTTTTACGGATCTACCTGTGTTTGTTTTACACATTCATTTAATTTAATGTTTATCCCGACGTTTCGAACCCTAGTGTCTAGTGTGTAGTCCTTAAAATGTGTAGTGTTCGCGTAACCTTTAGAAAACAATATGTGAGAAGTAAATCTAAAGTTTTAGTGGCATCGCAGCTTCCCTACGTAGCGTTGATTGACGACATTTTTAAACGGTTTTATTTAGCTTGCCCTGTTTATTTGGATTGACAACCTGACTACTATCAGAATATGGTGAAATAACACCAGCTCTGAGTGTTACTAAATCAGTCCGGCGAGTATTCCATTCGTTCTGTTTCAGAGCAAGTATATTTTTCCGATAAATTACGGCTCCGATCGTCTGTCAAAGACACTCGTGGACTTTTAAAAGTCCATTAATTTTGTAATTAATTTAGCATTTGCTCGGTACTTAGAACTTGCCTTCGGAACGCATTTATGAAACTTTACTTTTACGGAACGGACCTACTTTTAAATTTCCTACTACCTCTGCGATCTTGTGGTTAGATTATTTCAGTCTGCGGTTTTAATTTCGTATCTTATCTTATTTTAGTGAGGCCTGCTGAGGTTTCCCTCTCGCAGTAACACTTCGGGATCTTTTGTGCAACCCCATCCTTTCACTCTTCTTCCTCTGTAAAGATAGATGCCATAAGTTTGGCAACGTCCGGTTTTAACTTACAGCGGTGTACATAATGTGATTGGTTTGGTTGGTGGGTAGACTTGTAATTAATGCGCCTGGCGATAGCCATGGTAGATATACCATACCATCAACCTTTTAAATCTGCCACCATTACAACGTTTTTAATAGCATGATCAGTACTTAATATACTCGTCAGTGCCATTAATATCTTACTTAATTCTGTAGTCCAGCATGTACATACCTAGGTAAAAAGACACAAAAATTCTTCATCAATAAAGCAAATTAACGTTAGGTTACGTGTTAATGTAAATAGTTTTCATTCCGCAGCCTATACATTGAAAGGTACTCCCCAAGTGGCCAACCGCACTCCATCAGACGAAAGACTAATTACGGAGAAATGACCTACATACGTCAATCCCCAAGTTAATTAGTAGATGGAGTTCCCAAATGGAATTGCATCGGCGAAACTTGGACAGTGCATCTGAATCGTTCAGACGAGCATTTCTTTGAGTTTTAAGCTCAATGTTTCATTATGATATTGATAGAGTTTTAATTATATATTCAAACCAGCTGGTCTAGATTAATTTTTAAATAAAACACAGAAAAGTAAAAATAATGTAAAAAGGCTTTTCTAAGGAGTACGCAACAGTTTTGTTATGTTATTCGATCATTGATGGCGTCATGTCGCGTCACTTCGGGATTACAATAATTGTTAAAGTTTAACAAATAAAGCTGTGTCAGACTTCATTGGTTTAATTACACTAGATATTGTACTGAATATTATAAAGATGATAACTCGCCATATGATTGATGATGTTGCTACAATTGTAGTACTGCGATTTTACATATTTAATATAGAACGAATTTTTAAAATGGATTTTGTTAAATGTAAAGATAATAGCTTATGTTCTGTCCTACTGCTGGACCAAGACCTACATTCATAATTGAAATCAAGTCATCGCTATTATTTATGGCTGCTTAATGCAGGTTGAAGATAAGGTTGCCAACTTTTTTTAGACTAAATATAGTATTTTTGGATTCAGTACCCATAAAAATATAGTAAGTAAAGTAAAAAAATAAAGTAAATTAAAAATATTTATTTTATTTCTTAAATGATTTTTTTTGCTGCTTTGAGCTTTTATTAATAGGTTTTTATTTTTAAGGAACGCTTCGTAACTATTATTACAATTTAATTTTAAGTTACAAAACACCATTTCGCTTTTAACAGACCGATACTGGCTCTGTTGCGTTCATCTTTCCACTTTGTGTTTAACACAGAGACCTATTAGTAAAAATATAGTAGTTTCGCCTACTATAATATATTTTAAAAATAATAGTAGTTAGACACCTAAAATAGTAGGATACTATATTATATCGTAGGGTTCGCAACCCTAGTTGGAGATTACAAATTGGATATGCATCGGAAAGACGCTTTGGTCGATCTAAGAATTGAACCAAGGACCTCCAGTTATCGGGTCGAGCACTTAGCTACTCAAGCCACCAAGCATTTCTTTAAATAAAAATAGTTATATGTGCAACAAGAGAGCAAAGTCGTTTTTTGCTGCGAGTGCTGAATTTGAATCCTGACCAAGCGAAGGATTCAACGATTGAATCACGAGCTTAGCGAGTGATTCTAAAGTTGAATCCTGAGTGTGGCGAGGGATTCAAAGGCACGAGATGCAAAAAACTTTGCTCTCGTGTAACACACAAAACTTTTTACTTCAGCAGCGAGAACACTTTAGGAGATAAAATAATAAACAGGAATAGATTGAAATAACTATTTATTGTGAATCAAAATAATTAACATTATAGGTAGAGATACCAATTCTTCAAAAACTGCTTGCGCCCTTTGTAAGTCTCCATTCATTGAAGACATCGTATGCTTTCAGATATTTCTCGCGAGACTTCTAAGGTAGGAAACTTAATTCTGCATTAATAACTTGTTGTTTTAACTTTTCCGGTGTTAAAATACTGTTCTCTACATATTTTACGATTATTTTAATGTTTTTAACTTATTCAACTCTTTACGCCAGCCACGAAATTTTATTCACGCTCTTTTATTTAAATTAAGGCGTGTTCAGAAATAGCACCCATGATATTTTATTATTCAAAATATATTACGTAACATTATTGAAACAAGAAATAAATATTTACAGGTTAAATATCAGTTTTATTTGCAGTAAATACTTATTTTCGTTTAAATACAACAATAAGTTAAACATTCAATAAATTACATTAAAAGACATAATTATCTTTTTGCAAAATTTCTTCAGTTAGTACGAGATTCCGAACGTGGTTGTCTTTGAGGTCGAATTCAAAATTGGAACTTCGAAAGGGCTGGTCTTTGTCTTTCTCTCTCTTTCTAATGGCGGGAATGAGATAGAGTGTGAATGTTTCGATTTGTATGATTAACCCAAGGCTGAATAAGATATTCGCGGCTTTCTGAAAAAAATAATTAAAAAGTTACTTTGTCTCAAAGTAAAAATCGCATTTTGCTCACTGATTTCAGGCAGCAAAACCTACATGTTTGAGCTACTGAAGTGAAAAAATCTTTATATGATTTGTTTCATAAGCAAAGTTGTTCAGTATTGCGATCTGAACATAGCATTACAAGAAAAGTAACCTTCATGTAGAAAATAAAGTTTGCAAGAATAGTGCGAAGAATTCATTTCGCATCTCGTCTGATGACCCCACGAAAGAAACTCCGAAGCACTCGAAAACACTACGAGAGCGGTTTCGCGAAATTGCATTTGAATAAATCGGAAAGTTGATGTGCCATCAAAATGGAGGTTATGTTTGAGGTTATGCGAGTGGAAAGATTACTCGCGCAGTTGGGTTTATATCTTGTTTAGGCTTATGTCTCCTAAATGGGTTTATATGGATTTAAATGATTGCTGTAAGAATTACTTCTAGATGTTCTTATTCGATTATCTGGAGGCTCACATCTATAATGTGTTAATGATTCATAGTGATGAAAGTCTTCTTATTCATAGCTGTCAACTTTAGTATTTGTATTCAGTTTCAATTTCAATTATAATGAAAAAAATTTTACTTGAAAACGACTATTTAGCAGAACTTTTACTTTTTGTCATTAACAGCTGCCTTAGAGCTCAGCTGAACAACTCAGAGTGGTCATTGATGGCTGCTATTCTGACCTCATGGCTATCGATGCCGGGGTTCCTCAGGGATCCGTTCTTTATGCGACCCTCTTATTGCTGCACATTAATGATCTGCTCATGCCCGGAATTATTGGGTATGCAGATGACAGCACGGTCACAGAAAGATATTTGTCCAGCGCTAGAGTCAGCATGAAAGAACTGTGTTCTTTGAGAGAGGACATGGTAGAGCGGACAAACTTGACTCTAAGTCGTGTCTCCCAATGGGGTGACAGCAATTTAGTCAGTTTTAACGCCACCAAAACGCAGGCATGTCTGTTCACTGCCAAAAGGAGTCCTTTTAACCTGACTCCTTCTTACCGAGGTATGACTGTACCGATTACCGGCAACCTTAATCTCCTAGGCATGAGGTTGACTTCCAGTCTGAACTTCGGCGACACCATCGAAATTAAGGCTCAAACAGCGGCAAAAAATCTGGTTGTCTTAAATAAGGTTAAGCGATATTTCACGCCGGGACAGCTTCTAACTTTATATAAAGCGTAAGTCCGATCGTGCATGGAGTATTGCTGCCACCTTTGGGACTGTTCAGCAAAATACCAGCTCGCCGCACTTGATTCGGTGAAATGCAGAGCTAGGAAAATTATAGGTGACGATAAGCTTGTTAAAACTAAGCTTCACAGTCTCGCTCACCGCCGCACAGTTGCCTGCTTATCGGTCTTTTACAGGCTATACTTCGGAGAGTGTGCTATTGAGCTGCATGAGCTCATTCCACCTTCCCCATTTTACCATCGGGAATCCAGACGTACGGCTGGCTTACCACCCTTACCTGGTTGATATTCCTCTTCTGCGCACTAAGCGTTTTGCTTCTACATTTATAATGCGTACAGCCAAAGAGTGGAACTCCCTACCGGCGTCTGTGTTCCCGAGTGCATATAACCCTAAAGTTTTTAAAGCCCGAGTGAATAGGCTATTTCTGGGCAAGCTTGTTCCATCGTCGGCCTCTTCTTAGCCCTAGGGATTAGAATGACGCCAAGAGGAAGCCCATCTCTCAATAAATAAAAAAAGAAAGAGATACAGAGAGTCCTAAAGCTACAAAAACGAGCCATAAGAATTATAAATGGACAACACTGACGTACATCGGCCAGAAAATATTTTTTGCTTATTAAGATAATGTCAGTTATATCTATATATATATAATTCAATGATAGAAGTCTATAATAAGAAACCATATTTAAAGAGAATAAGAGATGTCCACTCTTATAACACAAGAAATAGGGATAAATTAGTAATACCAAGAACTGGATTAGAGAAAACTGAAAAACAAGGAGAAGGTATAAAAATCTACTTAAACAACGCCTTGCCACAAAAAATAACAGTTATCGTTTTTGAACTTCAAGCATAAAATAAAATTGTTTTTCGAATGCAATCCGTTTTATAGTCTTGATGAATACTTCTCTCAGTTACGACAGAATCTATGTTCATTTTTTCAATAACTTCATTTATTATTCCATTGTTGTATGTACATGTTTAAATAATTTTATTCAATTTAATTTATTTATTATTGACATTTAATTTTTATTGTAATTGATTTTATATTTTTTAATTCAATTTTTTAAATACAAGCAAAAAATATTATAACACTCATATTTCAATATAAAAATATAAAAATATGCACACTTTCACTTACACTTAACGTCTCGATGGCCGAGTGGCAGAGCGGCTCGGTCCGATACCCAAAGGTCCCGGGTTCCATTCCCAGGTCGGGCAAAATGTATTTCGGATTTTTCGACGCATAGCCCTATATGCGGGTTTGTGATCACCAACCCGCATTTGGCAAGCGTGGTGATTAAGCCATTACCCATCAATTGTAGCGATGACTTGATCTCAATGATGGAGGCTTTTGCCCAGCAGTGGAACAGAATATAGGCTGTTTACTTACACTTTAACTTTATATTTTTAATATGTGATAAATACTTCACTCAGTTACGAGCTACAGTTGTAAAACAACGGTTGTCAACGGATATTTATCCAAAGTAGCCGATAAAAACCTATAAACAACGGTTGAAAACCGTTTATCCGACTGCAAGCTTAAATTTTTTTACAATTATTGTTATTTTTAGGGCCGGTGCCAGCCAACGAAGTTTTTAAAGCCGGTGCCAGTCCGCGTTTGTAGTCAAAATTTCAAGCAAAAGATTGAATGTACGTATGTAATGTATGTATGATTATATTATAGTATGTCGTTAAATGTTTATGTTAAAGTTACCTTGGCTGGCACCGACTCCAAAAGTAACAATAATTGTACCTATATTTTTTCTTAATAAAGTTATTGTCTATATAAATCTAACGCTTATTTTTTACTTTTTAGTGCCATTTTATCAGTCAAATTTTTTGAAGTCGGTTTTTGTTATTTGTTAAAATTTTTGTTTATTTCTCGCTTTTTAGTGATTCGTTTCGATCTATTTATCAAAAGCGAATATGCGTAGACCTACTAAACACGCTGCTCGTATGAGACAGCGCCGTTTAAATGAGACAAGCGAAGAAAACGAGAAACGCCTATCTCAAAGTAGGAAATCAAAAACTGAGTTCCGATGTCTGTCTACTTTTGCTTCGTCATAGTCGCTTAACTATCTTAATCGAGTTATTTTATCGTCACCCGTGAAATACTTATCATTGAGGAGTTCCGATGGCAATCTGTGGTCTTTTTCATCAGTTACACTTCATCAAATGATACTTTCTGAATGTAAATGCTTGACTTATTTCTGAAAATACCAAAATCGCGATAGGTATGCCTACAATATTCGAGGAGTTCCCTCAATTCCTTGAGGATACCATCATCAGAACTGGACCAAATTAAAATGGAACCACACGGGAAGCACAAGCTTTCAAATAAAGAAAGAATCATCAAAATCGGTTCACTCAGTCGAAAGTTCTGAGGTAACAAACATAAAAAAAAAAAAAAAATACAGTCGAATTGATAACCTCCTCCTTTTTTTGAAGTCGGTTAAAAAGTGGTTACGTTTTTACAGTTTTTGTGATTAAATTGTTTTATTTGTAATACCTACCTAACTACGTTCATTTAAATACGAAACTTGCAAATAATTACAAAAAACATTAAAAAACATGCAAGGGTTGTTGGAAAAACTTTAATCCTATGATGCAGGCCCTAGATACAGCCTATTGTTCGTCTAATAAATACTTTTCTAATTATTGTTATTTGTGAACAATAAAAAAAAAATGAAAAAAAAAAAAAACATGATGATAAATGAATATTAAAATAAATAAATAAATGATGATAAAATCAGCTGTTTTATTCATTTTGGTTGAGTAGGTAGGTAAAGTACTTAGGTATTATCATTTTGTATAAAATGTCAATACCTGTGTTTCCGAAATCATATGTAGGTAGGTACATGTTACGGTAGTCGTCAAATCCAAGCTTCGCCAGCCATTAGAGGCTAGTCACTTCGTGCACTAGCCCCTAACGGCCCCGACCGTCGCCGTGTTGTGCGTGCGTGTAGGAACACGGTATCGAATAGAGAGTATCGATACTGTACTCATGAGTAGTATCAAAAGAAAATTATCATACTCGTAAAAGTATCGATACCCCGAAGTATCGATACTTTTCTCAGGGACTTTTTGGCGTTGGTTTAATTACAACTCGATTTGAAGGTGATAATTTCAAAATAAAGGTCCTTAACTACGCTAAAGTATCTCATGAAAGTTACTTTATATAAAATAAAGTATCTATAATTAATTTAATAAAAAACAATTAATTAAGTACATACAAAAAAATATGTTTTTATCCGTTTCAAGCCTTTGAAAATGGATAACAACGGATAAAAACGAAAACAACCGTTTACAACCGCTCGGTTGAAATCGATAACAACCGGCTTCACATCTATAGTTACAACTCTTACGACAGAATAAATGTTCATTCCCTCAATAAATTAATAAAATGTTCCATTGTTGTTGTATGTACGTGTTTAAAAAAAAATATTCAATTCAATTTATTTAATACTAGCTGACCCGGCGGACTTCGTACCGCTTTGACAGTTTCCATGACAACAAAAGAAACATTTTTTATTGAAAATTAAATTTTTTTTTCACTGATTTCCGTTACTTATTATTATTTATGTTTCTCAACGTTTAAACCTTCCCTAAACTTCCACAAATATTTCAAAATCAAAATTAGCCAAATCGGTCCAGCCATTCTCGAGTTTTAGCCACTCAAACGAACAGCAATTGATTTTTATATATATAGATGATACTAACACTTATTCTAAATAGCTGTTGCCCGCGACTTCGTCCGCGTGAGCTAAAGGCTGTACAGGTCTGTACAGTTTAATTTTTATGTAGGTATCTATTTAAGCTTATTAGGGTATAATAAAATTATATGCATCGGAAATTTAGAAAATTGACATTGTATTTACCGACATACGTACATCTACTCACTCTTAATATCCTTTCAGCTGGGAATGCTGAGATAGACAAAGACAATCGATCTCCATTTAGTGTGGTTCTGGCATACTTCCTGTGCCTCCTTTACGTTCATCATTATTTTCATACATTATCTCTTATTCTTTCGACTATCATCTCTGCCATGTACATACATATATTCAGTTTGAGGCACAGAATCACTCACTCAGTTTCCGGTTTCAATTATCCCTCCACATACATTCAGTATACAACACCGTTTCTCGGTGGGTTGCGCGTATTTGCTACGTCATACAAACCTGAAATGGGTTTACTGACGCTCAATTGGTATTTTACAGCTTTTTTTTTTTTTTTTATTGGTTATAGGCAGGCATTTGACTACACCTCACCTGATGTTAAGTGACGGTGCGGTCGAGGATGGAACATGCCTGCCTAGAAATAGCTTATTCACTCTAGCCTTGAAGAGGTCCAGATTATACCTTTCAGGGAACACATTCGCAGGCAGCGCGTTCCATTCCCTAGCTGTACGCACTAAGAAAGTTGAACCGAATCGGCTCGTGCGACAAGGTGGCATATCTACAACATAGGGATGGAACTCGCGCCTCGCGCTCCGATAGCGGAAAGTGGATGGTGGGATTAGGTCGTGCAACTCCTTCGCGCACTCCCCGAAATGAATCCTGTAGAAGACCGACAGACGAGCCACCCTACGCCGATGTTCTAGATTTTGCAGCTTGGCGTCTATCAGGGCAGGGTCACCAATGAGTCTCTTAGCTCATTTTTCAATCGAGTCCAAAGCAGCCAGATGGTATTTGGCTGATCCATCCCAAAGGTGGCAGCAGTACTCCATACATGATCGAACTTGTGCTTGATAAAGTTGGAGCAGCTGTTCTGGCGTGAAGTACCGCCTGACCTTAGAGAGAACCCCCAGTTTTTTAGCTGCAGTCTTTGCTTTGGACTCGATGTACTGCCCGAAGTTGAGGTTGGACGAGAGCTCAACAACTAAGAGCTGTAGGCTGTCAGTCATAGCTACAGTCACATTCCGGAAAGTCGGAGCCAGGTGAAATGGGCTCCGCTTAGCTGAGAACAAACAAGCCTGTGTTTTGGCAGCGTTGAATGTGACCAAATTGGCATCGCCCCAATCGGATACTGCTTGGAGGGCTTCGTTCAAGCGGCTAACCATGGCCTCTCGACAAGAGGCGACATCTTGTCTGCCAGCCCCTGCACTCGACATGTATCTATCCGCAACGGTGCTATCGTCTGCGTACCTAAAGGTACCGGTCACAAGCAGGTCGTTTATATGAAGCAGGAATAGGGTTGCGGATAGAACCGATCCCTGAGGCACACCGGCATCGATAGCCTTTTGGTCCGATGAGTAGCCGTCGAGGACAACGCGTATCGATCTTCCCTTCAGGAAATCAGATATCCAAGCGCAAAAGTTAGCAGGAAGACCAAATGATGGGAGCTTGCTTATAAGGCTCGCGTGCCAAACCCTGTCAAAGGCCTTTGAGATATCGAGGGACACCGCAAGGGCCTCTCCGTATTTCTCAATGGCCTCACTCCATAGATGTGTGGCATATATTAGAAGGTCCCCATTTGAGCGGCCTCGGCGGAATCCATATTGGCGGTCGCTGAGGAGAGCGTTACCTTCCAAATGAGCCAGGAGTTTATTATTCAGTGCACGTTCCATTATCTTACAGAGTATGGACGTGACTGAGATGGGTCGATAATTAGCAGGGTCAGCTCGACTGCCTTTTTTGGGCACGGGTTGCACGTTAGCAAGCTTCCATGACTCCGGTACAATGCCTGTTTCAAGTGAGAGGCGGTACAGGCGTGTGAGGGGTGGAGACAACTCGGGAGCACATGAACGCAGAACTATTGCTGGTATGCCATCAGGTCCGTTCGCCTTGTTCACGTCCAGGGTCTGCAGGATTTTTAGGATCTCTTTCTGGTGAATGCGCACTTCTGCCATATAGCAGTCAGCACGAGATGAGATTGGTGGAGTTTTCCCAGCAGAGTCCAGACGCGAATTCTCCGCAAAAAGAGAGACAAATAAATTTTCTTTCTCTTCCGCAGAGTGGGCAAGAGAACCGTCAGGCTTCAGCAATGGTGGTAGGGATGGCCGACTGAAATTGGATTCAACCGCTTTTGCCAGGGACCAAAAAACCTTACTACCTGGGGGGTAAGAGGCTAATTTAGCCCCGATCCGGCTTATGTGGTTGAATCGAGCTCTGCGTAGTGTCCTTTTACACGACTTGGCGGCTTGGTTAAAGGCTCTCTTGAGAAAACGAGTATTCGAAGACTTGCGTGCTCGAGCTTCAGCCCATGCGGAATAAGCAGACAATTTCAGCGCCTCAGCACTACGACAGTCAGCATTAAACCACGGGCGAGCTTTGCCATGTGATGTTACGTCCGAGTACGGTATAAAATACTCCATACCCTGCCGTATCACCGCGGTAACGGCTTCAGCACAGCTCGTCGGATCTCCTGAATTGAAGCAAACCCTCCGCCAAGGGTAGGACGAGAAAAAGTGACGCATTTCATCCCAATCTGCTGACCTGTATCGCCACACCCGTCTGGGCCACAAGGGCAATTTTCAGGTGGGGAATAAACGGATACAGATTTAACCAGACAATGATCAGAAGTACCCAGTGGAGCAGAAACTGTTACTGAGTATCTGTCTGGATCTGTGGTCAGCAGAAGGTCCAAGCAATTGGCAGTGTGTGAGTCGACATCTGGCACTCTCGTCGCACAGTTTACAAGCTGAGTGAGATCTAGTGACAATGCTAATTTACGCACCTCTCTCCCAGCATGGTCGGTCAGCTGGTATGGGAACAGCCACTCTTGATGGTGGGCATTGTGGATAGTGGTGTCCCCTAGGATGACTAACTGAGCTGATGGATAACGCTCTCGACCCGCATCTGCCGCTTGACTAAGGTGGTCACACAATCGAGTTGTCTCATGGTCTCCACTATGCGAACGGTATACACAGGCATATAGGATTTGTTCATGGCCTGTGTCCACTAGGAGCCACAGGACAGAGAGACTGGACGTTTCAAGGTTCTTGAGACGCTTGATACAGATGTCATCACGAGCATACACACAGACTCCGGCACGAGATATAAACCTGTGCTCCAGAGAATACCCAGGGTAGCTGAGGTACGTCGTGTCAGCTGGACATCTGATCTGCGTCTCAGTAAGGAATAACAGCTGCGGTTTTTCTGTCTCAAGGTGGTGGTGGACAGGTTCGAGATTTGAGTGCAGTCCTCGGATGTTTGAGAGGTGCACTTTGAGTGGGAGGACGTGCAGCCGCTGTTTAACGTTTTTCCTTAATTTCTTTGACATAATTTTTGGTTGGGAGAGTGAATAGGAGGAGAGTGGCAGTTGGGCGAGGAGGCATCCCGCCCATCAGATGTCAATCTCGCCACCGCCGCACGGAAAGGAGCCTGACACGGAGACCGCGGGGACGCCCGAACCCCCCCAGAATGGCTACCTGGTCCTCCCATCCGGTCGCCAACCGGCAAGGTAGAGCAATCTGGGATTTTTCGTGAGGTGGCGGGGCAGCCTTTGACAGGTGGCTAACCCGCTACTTGGGCCCCCAACTTCCTACGGTCGGCCAGCGGCGGCACCGTGCTTCGGATCCCGCTGCTCTCCGAAGCCAGGCACCCGATGCGCAGTCATCGGCGATTACACAGAGCGCCTCAACTGCCCAGACCCATTCTCCTGGTTGGCTCCGGACATCGTGGCGGAACACGGCTTAAGCCGTTTTGCGACACGGCTTTGTCCGGAGGGTGGTGACCAGCCACGGCCGAAGCCTACCACTGGAATAACTGTTGTCCATTTGGCACTGCCCAGGGGTCACGTGTAGGGTAACTAGAGTCATGAACCCCAAAAACAAAGAGCTTGGGGTTCGCCTAAGGACGCGGACAACTTTAACCCCCAAACAACAAAACAGCTCAGGTACTCGTCCGGAGTCGTCCTAGGCACTGGTGTATCTTAGCTAAAATGTGTCTACTGTTATACTGTCCAACCACGGACTTCAAAATTTTTTTTGCCTTGTCCACCGAAGCTGGATATCGAGTAGCAGATAGCGGTCCAGGATTATTGGTTGTCGGCCAGAAGGCACAAAAAACTATTTACCAACTATGTTCTTATTCGTAGATACAAAATATCAATAAATTGAGAATTGTAATAAATTATATTATTGTCTATTAGGTAATACAGTATAGTATTTTATGTTACATACTTGCGATAAATTTGAACTTCTTCGTGGCATCTTGTTAGGTAGGTAGCTTTTTAGAGGTAGATCACAGGACACAGAAAGAAGTTACCTCTAATAAAAAATAATCTGAAGTCCGTGCCTCTAATACAGTTGTACCCTGCAAACTTAAACATTTTTGCAACTTTGATACCAGAGGTAGCCATCGTCTTATGCGATAGAAGAATGGAAAAAACATTTTTCTGTAATCTAGAAGTATGTACAAAATTCATTATTTATAGGTTTTATGATATTAAAATTGTTATGATACTTACTTGCTTATATTGTATCATTGAACACAGATTTATCCTATAAACATGTTAAGAAAGCAAAGTAAGAAACCGCTTACATGTAAAATAAGTACTGAAATAAGTGTTTAACTTACCTGCATCAAATGTTTCATAAAACTTTTACACAATGAATAAATCTTATTTGAAAATTAATAAGATCTGAATAAGTACTGAAATATTTAACGTACCTGCATAAAATGTTTTAAAAAACTTTTACACAATGAATAATTAATATAATTTGAAAATTATCAACAAAATAAAAATAGGTACTTATTGCATTGCAAAACATCAAAATTTCCTTCTGTTCGTTTCAAAATTTGAGCGCCAATTTTTTTTTAAATTTTCCTGTTTTCGCGTTTTTTCACCAAATAGATTTAAAAAAATAACATTAAGTATTTTGGGCAACGACCCAAAGGTTTATACAGCCAAGCTATGTAATTCAAGATATCTTCTATGTGCAATATTTAAAAAAATAGAGACATGATTTTGGGCAATGATACAAAGTTTTATACAGCCAAATTTAATGAGTAGGTAACATTTCTATGCATAGTTATGCATAGAAATGACATAAACAAGAGACACAAAAAAGAGACATTATGTTGGGCAACGACACAGAGGTTTATACCGCCAAATATAGGTTATGTTTTAACTTTTAACATTTCTGTGTATTAGAAAACTGCAATAAGCGCCGCGCGCAGGCGCGACTAAATAGCCATATTATTATTGGTTATTTTGGAAAATGAAACAAAAGGTTACCTATGTACAGCCAAGTTTAATGATGTGCGTGATTTCGAGCTTGTTTTTATTTTCCGTCGCTTTACTACTGCGGTGCTAATGTTCGCTTAGATGCCTCACAGATTTATAAAGGGTAGGTTTTACCTTAGAAAGTAACAAAACTTTTCTAAAATAATAACTCAACGAACGTATCTAACAGTTGGTCGCGTAAATACGTATGTCAAAATTTGTTTAACATTTTTCGATTTGTATGTTATTCTCCGAAATTTTCTAAGCATTTTGGTGATAACCGCATCAAAATCGGTATTCTCATGACAACAACTATCAATGACAGGCTCAAAAGGGCAAAGAACCCAGAGCCGTAAAACACGATAGCAATAGAGAGCCAGAGCCTCAAAAGCCAGAGCCGTAAAACTCATTAAAAAAAATTCCCCTATGTTACATAATAAACAACAGTTGCCAAGCAACCAAGGATTAAATCTCGGTTTAGACCAAATCAAAATTTAACAATTTTCGAGTTTTTATGTAGCCTATGTTATTCTCCGGAATTTTCTTAGCATTTCGGTAAAACCGGATCAAAATCCGTTCAGTAGTTCTCGAGTTTATCGTGTTCAAACAAACAAATAAACAAACAAACAATTTCTTTTTAAACTATTCTATCGTGTTCCGTAAGTGATTTTAAAGTATTTTTTTTATATCTTGCAATTACAGATTTTTTATCCTTACGTTCTTATTATACAGGGTGTCTCATTTAAATCGGTCAGTATGGGAAAGTCTGAAACTATAAGACATACGAAGATCTGTTCTTAGGAACCATGTCATCGATTTTAATAAGAAGAAAAACTGCATTCATACATTTAAAAAAAAACCTGTACTCAGCTCGGGAATCGAATCCGGTTGTTTTGAAAAAATAAACTTACACTATTTCTATTTAGATATCGATTGTGTAGGTCTTAAGCAGTAAATTCCTCTTTGAAACATGATGTCTAAAATGAATAAAATGCATTGTTTTCACATACTTTTATTTATTTTAGAAGGTATTCGAAGTGACCACCGTTTTTTTCAATACAATATTCAACACGTTTAGGTAACGATCTTACAATTACAAAACCAGCAAAGACGTACAAACAACCATAGAGACAATTTTACTTGTTGAATGTAACGGTGGTCACTTCGAACACCTACTAAAATAAATTAAAGTACGTGAAAACAATGCATTTTATTCATTTTAGACATCATGTTTCAAAGAGCCATTTACTGCTTAAGACCTACACAATCGATATCTAAATAGAAATAGTATAAGTTTATTTTTTTCAAAACAACCGGGTTCGATTTCCGAGCTGAGTACAGGTTTTTTTTAAATGTATGAATGCAGTTTTTCTTCTTATTAAAATCGATGACATGGTTCCTAAGGACAGATCTTCGTATGTCTTATAGTTTCAGACTTTCCCATACTGACAGATTTAAATGAGACACCCTGTAGTTTTCGAGTATTTATGTAGCCTATATTATTCTCCGGATTTTTCTTAGCATTTTAGTAAAAACCGGATCAAAATCCGTTCAGTAGTTCTCGAGTTTATCGTGTTCAAACAAACAAACAAACAAACAAACAATTTTTTTTAAACTATTCTATCGTGTTCCGTAAGTGATTTTAAGGCAACCTGTGTAATTTTTTTTTTTACATCTTGCAATTACAGATTTTTTTATCCCTACGTTCTTATTATATGTATAGATTGTCATTTAATTTTTTGCAATTATATTTTCTTTAATCCAATTTACCTTTATATTTTGATATGTGCATGTGACTTGCTAGATGTAACGTTTTGTTATATGGCCAATAAATAATTCTGATTCTGATTCTGATTCTGATTCTAAGCTCTTACTCAACATCCTCGATGGACCTGACTCAAAAATTGCATGTTCGCAGTTTGCTTGTCCCAGCTCCCACCTTACTGGAGATAATAATAAGACTGTTAGAAGCAATCAATCCAATTTCAGTCATAATGTCTACCTACAGGTGATATGAATAAAATAAATAAATAAATGAATAAACTTTCCTACACTCACACCAATTATTATCTAGCCCAAGAGAAGCTTCGTTATGAAACTCGTTATATGATTACTAGACAACGGATAAACATACTTAAAATAAATTTTTACTTTTTATTTTCAAGTGCTAATTGCTGTACTGAAGCTAAATTAAATATTTATACTTAAAATACTTAAATACATAAACACCCAGATCCGAGACAATTTAGAAAAAACAATAATTTCTAAATTGACCCGACCGGGGATCGAACCCAGGACCTCAGAGATGGCGACACCATGAAAACCGGTGTACAAACCACTCGACCAAGGAGGTTGTATAGACATATAGACCACCAAGCCGTTGTAAAACAAAAAAGAACTCTTAACAATAACACAAGCTGGAAATTCCGAATAAACTATGAAAAATGTTAAAAATCCTTTTCGCAATGCCATTGTAATTTGCAACGCGAAACATTTTATGGGCTGGAACAACTGTTCGCTTTAATACTCTTTTGGAACTCATCACACAAAAAGGTTCGTTGCTTCAGCTACCCGAAAGTGAAACCTCGCTATCTTCCAATAGGAACGGCTATTATTTCTGCGAAGCAAAAAAATCGGGCGTTAATGCATCTATTGTTCGAATTTCTAGGCTACTGAGCCACTGGGAAAAACCGGGGCTGCCAAAACTGTGAACGTGATAAATTAACTTTTCTTGCAGCCAATTGTCTCTTTTGTTGAACAAGCTGATTGATCAATCGGTTTGCTCTTGAAAGGTAAAAGGAAATGGAATAATACAAGTTTGTAATCTAATTTGAGAAAATTTCTTATTTTCTTTGAATGGAAATGCGAAAAGAATGAAATTAATTTGTTAAAGTTTCAACATGTTTTAAGGGTGCCGTTCTTTATAATAGAAAGGGAACCATTAAGGAATCACTTAGATGTCTGTCTGTCTGTCTGTCTGTTACTATATTATGTCTGTATGATATTTTTTGTATGTGTTTTCTTTGTTGCAGTTTAATATAAAATCGAGAATAAGGTTTCCAAATATAAAAAAAATACAGTGAAAAAATTAAATGCCTACCCAATCCAGCCAGGAATCGAACCTGGGTCTTCCGCCATCCGGGCGGCTGCTCTGACCATTATGCTGCCGGGAAGGCTGACGTAAGCACTGAACATTTTCAATGCTTTTTAATTTTTGAGTGCAAAAAGCACTCAAAGTAAAAGTAAACTAGCGGCACAGTGCCATCTATTCAACGGTTATTGCAACCGATGGCTATGCAGATTTATCTTTACAGATGAAATACCACAAATTTGATAACACAACGCTATAGTAAATTAATTATTAAAATATTTTTTATTTTGATATGCTAATTATTGATTATTTTTTTCACTGCATTTTATAAATATTTAATTCAGCTTCAGTGCAGTAGCACTTAAAAGTAAAAAGTAAGATAAGGTTTCCAGCTTATGAAATAATAAAATAGTGCCCCTTCTTCATAATGTCTTGAAATTTCGCACAAAGGACAAATTATCATAGCACAAATTAACAAAATTGATTAGAAAATTATGAACCCTTTGAAGAATAACAATGACAAGAATAGAATAGCTGTAGAATAAGCTATTTGGCGGTTAGAGACAGACAGAAGTTGAGTTTGGTCGGGGAACCCGATTTTCCAATACAATCTAAAGTCGTCGAGATTCTTGAATACCGGAAACCAGCTATTTCTTAAATTTGCTTGACCGTATGGCGAGACCCTACAACTCTTTTCTGCCGCCAAGTAGCAATGGTTTGCATTGGTTCAGGGTCGACATGACAACGTTAGCAAGCGTTATTCCCCTCGTGTTGCAAGCGTTCTGGGACTGCGGAGGGCTTTTTCTCAGATGGTTGATGAACAAGCGGGCTGTATGTTCCTTTGGGGCAATAAAACGTAAAAATCTATGGAACTTTGGAAGCGATAAATCGCTATGCTATAAATTGGTTTAGGCTAATTTAGGTTTCTAAATACATATTAGATTGTATGTAATGCTGAGTCCTACTCGCTGCTTGTCCGGTAGTACTTATCTACTAAAGATTTTAAATAATCATAATTTGTTTATAGCTGAAAATTTAGCAAGTTTACATTATATTTTATGATCGACTGTAACAAATTAATTATTTTACATATATTTAAGTCGAGTTTTTAAAATTTTAACGAAACATTCGTAATTATTTTTGTAATGAAATAATATTTCAACCCTCATTACTTTACTGTTAGAATGAATTACAATGTAACTTATTTGAAACTCGTACCCTTTTTCGTTTCTCCTTAGTAAATAGCCAACCACTGGATTAGCTGCTAATTATTTCATTTATTTATTTTAAGCATCATGGCTCATTTGGGTTAGTTACAATAATTACTTTAATTAAATACAAATACCTACACGACAAAATTAATCAATAAATATATTCTTATTTATATATAATATTAATAATATTTAAATAAAATTTTAAATGATAATTACATTTAAATTATTGAAAATAGTAATAAAGTAGTAATTAGTAAGTTAATGTCATATGATAAATATTAATCTTCAACTACTCTGTTAGACACTAAATAAATAAATAAATGTGTTTTGTACAGGAATGTTGGAATGAAGGTAAGTTGTTTTTTGCGTTGACTACGGGTAATAATGCTTTGTAAATCGGTTGGGTACTTTAAAGATGATAATTTTAGAAATCGCTATAATGGTAAGTAAATGAACCCTTATATACTGAGAAATGGCTTTCTTATCTTACTGACATCAGAACACAACAACGCTATGCTACCTACTAAAATTGTGGCTATGACGACAAACTAAGAAAAACAATGGAAGACTAGGCGTTGTTAATTCAAACCCACCAACCAAATCAAGTTCAGGTGTCATTAGTTTTGTTTATGTAAATTAGTCAAATTTGTGAATTTTCCTTAAAATAAATAAACATATAGGTAACTACTCTGTCATCAATCTCTGGATCTGAGTGAAAGTAGTTTCTTGAATCTACATTTAAAAAATAATGTTGCGCCAACCCTATTAATGACGCCATTTTGTTTTGCTAGATGGAGCCGTCCGAAATGGAGCGATCTCCCGATGGACGCTCGCGATAGTGGCGTTGCGCAGATGTGCTGTATTTTTCAGCTAACTTCTCCACATATTGTTTCTCTTCAAGTTATAAAAACAAAATATTAAACAAAGCTTCTTAAAATAAGATAAAATTGTACTAGAAAAAAAACATCCAGTCTCAGGAAGCCCGCGTGGTCGATTGTTAAATATTTGCAAATGTGTTCTTTCGACTGCGAGGGTAGTAACTTCACAATGGCTTGCAGCGTATATCACAAAGTATAGTCGACGATGAAATTGCTTTACCACCTTAGAAGTGAATTTTGTTTGCATTTAACAAAACAACAAGTTCTATTTTTGTTTAAAAGACCAAGTGACAGACACGTTGTTATTATTGACAATGAGCCTTAGCGAATTATTGTAATAGAAGTTTTTGTCAAAAGTGATAAAGCAATTTCATGGTCGACTATACTAGAAAAATTCAACGAGTCTTCTGGGTCTCGGTAGCTCGGCGGTTAGAGCATTGGACCGGTTATCCAAAGGTCGTGGGTTCGATTCTCACTCGAGCTACCTGAGAATGGTTGATTTTTTCCAGTAAAATTTATTTATATACAGCATTGTGAAAGCAAAATACAAAATAATATTATAAATTACCTATTTTATTAAGTAGGTATGATATATGGTACTTAATAGATTTTTTTTTTAAATTTGCTAGTAGCCGGTACACTACCTCTCATTGTCTCCTAATCTGTCATCTGCCACAAAGATTGTCTGGAAGAGATAACTTTAAGCGATAAGACCGCCTTTGCCTACTATTATATCAAAATTTCCTTTTATTTATTTTGTGTATAATTGTGTAATCAATAAAGTGTTTATCTATCTATCTATCTATCTATCTCATCATCATCATCATCATCATCAGCTCATTTATGTCCCCACTGCTGGGGCACGAGCCTTCCCTATGGATGGAAAGGGAGAACGGGCTGTAAACCGCCACGCGGGCCCAGTGCGGATTGGTGGTTGTTAACGACTGCTAATGCAGCCGGAACCAACGGCTTAACGTGCCTTCCGAAGCACGGAGGAGCTACCCATCCGATGACCGGCCTTTGCGAAAGTTGCTTAACCTCAGCACTCGCAGACGGGGCGTGTTAACCACTGCGCCATCGAGCTCCTCCCTATCTATCAAATAAAAGTACGTATTTCTGTTTTTTTTTCAATAAATACCGTAACAATGGACCCCAAGCTCATAGGACATTTATTTATTTACAGTAATTCAGTTTTAATTATATGTAGAGTTTCCTCTATGATTTCTAGTCGATAATTAATATCATCAATTGTTGGTTATGCGGTCCATTTGGCAGAATTTTGTTAGCTGAGTTAGCTGACGTGTTCAACTTTAATCAATTCTATTTTATTTCAGCAATACAGCCCGCAAAAGCCACATTCACATTTCCAATATAAATAAAACATATACTATTTATTATACTACCAAAGAAAACTTATTTCAATATTACCTTATCATTGTATTTGAAACATTTATTGGCACGGCCCTTAGGTCAAAGTATCGGTAGAATAGCTAAAATTTTCAAACTCAAGGGAATTGTTCTCAATGTCTTGTTTCGTTTCATTTGACAGCTAAGTCGGTCGAAAACTTTACTGTCATAATTTTTGCATAGCATATTTACAGTTAATCTCTAAGGTCTACCCGTATCGTACAGTCAGCAACAAAAGTGACTGAATACTTTAAACATGCGCTTGACAATCACTAATGATGTTATTACGACACGGTACTAAAGTGTTCAGCGCCTTTCGTTGCTGGCAATACCAGAACACTCCATGTTAGGTTAATTTTTGTTACTTTCTTACCTTTCGGCTCAGTCGTCACTCTCAGGCAAAATAAATAGAAATTAATTTTACTAACGAATTTGGTGCACACAAAAATAGAAAAAAAAAACAATAAATTTTGGGGGTTCCCCATACTTAGAACTGAAACTCAAATTTTTTTTTCATCAAACCCATACCTGTGGGGTATCTATATACCCCACAGGTATAAGTTTGATGAAAAAAAAATTTGACCATAGGGATAGGTCTTCAAAAATGATATTGAAGTTTTTAATATAATTTTTTTCTAAACTGAATAGTTTGCGCGAGAGACACTTCCAAAGCGGTAAAATGTGCCCCCCCCCCGTAACTTCTAAAATAAGAGAATGATAAAACTAAAAAAAAAATATGATGTACATTACCATGCAAACTTCCACCGACAATTGGTTTGAACGAGATCTAGTAAGTAGTTTTTTTTAATACGTCATAAATCGTAAACCGCAATTTACCTTTCATTCAATCAACTCAAATATATAAAAAAAAACATAGAATTTCATAAACATAAACTTTATGTTACTTGCTGCTATGGAACCCTTCATTGGCGAGTCCGACTCGCACTTTGCCGCTTTTTTATTCTTCGACGCATTTGGCCTTCATCTCACCTGTCATTTGGCTCACATCTCAATTATGATAAGGCTGAAGGTGGACAAGCACTGTAACTAGATACATACTGAGGAACTGGCTATCTTATCTGTCGGAACACAAAAACCTATCATTGATGTTATGGCGACATATTTAGATAAGATGGTGGTAGCTAGCCAGGCGGAATTAAAACAAGGCCTCACCAACCATACGTAACAGACATAGCAGCAAAACCTAAGCTAGCAAAACATTATCTGTATGGATATATTTATAAAATTTACAAAATACAGTGAAAAAATTAAACGCCTACCCGACCCAGCCAGGAATCGAACCTGGGTCTTCCGCAATCCGGGCGGCTGCACTGACCGCTATGCTACCGGGAAGGCTGACGTAGACGCTGAATTTTGTCACTGCTTTTGTAATTTTTAGAGTGCTAATAGCGGCACAGCGCGCCATCTATCCAACGACCATTGCAACCGTTGGCTATGCAGATTCATCTTTGCAGATGAAATACTACAAATTTGATAACACAACGCTATAGTAAATTTTTACTTTTTATTTTCAAGTGCTAATTGCTGCACTGAAGCTAAATTAAATATTTATAAAATTTACAAAATACAGTGAAAAAATTGTATGGATATACTTAATATTAACATAGTATTAACTATTTGTATGTATTCTATTCCAGTATGCAGATAGTTACCCGCTCTTGGGGCCCAAGGGATTTGTTTGGCTATGACAGAATACATTTCTTAAAGTATTGTAAGATATGCAACGTAGATGTGACTTGAAAATATCTTCTATAACGTCTCAGGAGACAATATCGCGCCTTCTATCAAATTGTTAAGAATTGAAAAGGTATCTCATTAATAAATAAAACATAGTCCTACAAACTAATTATTTTATTCTTCTACGAGTATTTTGTGAAGTTGTTCTAAACACTAACCCCCCAGCTATTAAGCAGTTTGTTTACTAAATTAATATTTTTTTACAAGCCAGACGAAGATGAATCAAAGTCATGTTGGTTGTGCATGATTTTGATATAATGAATTTAAAAATAAAATACAATATACTTACATAGTATTGATCTGGATTACTTTTATTTGTATTAGCTGGTATATCAATCGAGCTAATGTTTGGTTAAACGTCTACAAGTAAAATAAACTTAAGGTTTTTTTAATACATTGTTACAATGAGAGTCTAACAGTGCTTTTATTCGAAAGGGAAAGGCCTCTTTGTCTATGATTTTTAATTATTTTATGTTTTACTAATGACTAATCACACTTTTAGTTTATAACCACCATTAAAACTCATTAAGGCTTGTTTTTCGTATTCAGATATTCATAACAAAATTTTAACATCGCACCTACAAAAGGATTAAAAATAAATTGGATTGTCGAATTCACGAAAACATAAATCTGTTCGCGGAGTCGGTACCTATACGTAGTGAAACGTTCCAGTCTATTGTTTTAATTCGGTTTGAATAGGGCAATTCAAACTTTGGGGTGTACCGAATAGGACCGAAATCGGTCCGGAGCACGCACCAGGTGCAGAAACGGCTCGAGCACGTTAATTAAGGTCCTCCAGTGAGTTTGAGAGTCGGATCTTCAAGGACAAGGCGGCTGCTCCCGTGGAATCAGCGGAGTTAATGATGGCCGATGAAAACTTCTCAACGACCAGCATCTGCGAACTCACCCCTTTTATATTTTAATCAAAGAGTTTTTTTTTACTGCGTTCACAAGTTTTTAAAGAGTGCGTAAAGTTGATTACTTGACCCTGCCTGATTTTGCCTAGAATCCGACGAATGCCACCAAACAGGAAAATAGGGTACAGTAGACCTAGCTAATTTACATTCCAAATGTAAAGAAGCATGAGATCTGAAGCTTCAGCTTCAAAGTGTTCATGATGTTCTTTACTTGATTATTGTATGACTGACTTCATTAGCGTGACTATATTATTTCTTAATAGCTACCAATAACTGGTCAACATTAAATTATTATTGCTCCCAAGATTGTTTTTAAGCAACCCACGTATTTTGTTCACTTCTATACCTACGCATAAATACATAAATATTTCTATTAATTGTTGTCATAAACTTCAAGATCCCCAAGTTGCCCGAATAAGTTCTATTATATCGCAAAATATCAGGAGAAAACTTTAAACAACTACGTGAAAAGAAAGGAGAAAAATGCGGACCTCCTCTAAAGCCAATCGGTCTTCAAAAGAATTGATTTAACACAACTGCAAATTCCGACCGAGCCGAGTGACGTCACAGCAAATAAATAATAAGGTCCAATTTGTACGCGCCCCGGATTCCGAGTTTGAAAGAATCCGATACGGTATTATGAAAATGTCGTGCGATATTATGCGAGCGTCGTCGAATCCATATCTTACGTAGTGACGGGAAATGTGATGCTTAAAAATTGTCAAAAGATATCGATAGCCGTACTCTTAGTTGCCGGTAAAAAATGCAAATTATAAAAGATGGTCTAGTATCGCTTGAATAACTTGAAGTTTTGATTTTAAATGTGTTTTTATTTTAGTTTATTTTGGCAACAAACATTTGAATATTTATGTTAACAATACAAACACAATTATCAAAAATAAAACCTACAGTGCCCAAAATGTTTTCTACAGTGCCCAAATGTTTTAGGTGTATTTTTTCTAAAAAGCTCGCTGTCAAAGCTTTGCACATTTGGGTTACTATAGTGCCACCTCAAACTGACTGAACGGCAGAATCCTGCCATCCTCCTAATATGAATAAATTGTAATAGCGTTAGTGAGCTAGATGTAGAGTAAGAATTATTAGACCATATAAATGAAGAGCATGATTATTTTGTAGAGATTTTGTTATCTTTCTCTCTTAATTCATATGATACAATATGTAAATATCGTCCATTGGACTAGATAATAAATATAATGTGCACTACTAGCCTTTTTACATATTTTTCTCTAATGAATGTGCTGTATGTAATTAATTGGTGAGCTTAATAATATAGAAGTAATTATTGCTAACTTCTCCAATTGATATAAGCAATGCTCATAACCTATCGTAAGACTAGCATTAATAAGATAAGTAAAGTTTCGAAAATTATCGATATTTCTTTAAAAAAAGGAACCGCTTAAGCTCGTACTTTTTCCACCAATATATCGGTTTATTACATAAAAATTCTTGCGGATTATAACCTTGTGGTAGGTGGCGTCGCTTCACTAAAAAAGGGAACTTTATTATAACAAGACAGCCCACAGAATCGATAACGTTTGACGTTTCCATATAGAAGTTTGGATTAAGGCCAACACCCTTCGTAATAGTGAAATTCTAATTAATATAATCATGATATTAATAAGTTAGTAATGCTAAATTATGTTTGTTTGTTTTTCTTTCGAGTCGTAACGGAGTAACGGGTTGACGTGATTTCGTGCAATAGTTAGTGTTTTTTTTTCTCTATGAGATTAAGGCTACGGCCTTACGGAAAAATAATGTTATCGGTCCATTTTGTTTTCACCCAGCAACAATAGCAAGCATGTATAGTGAGCTGATGTGTAGTGAATTATGTATCTCTTCTACGGCTCCTGAGCCTTGTTAAGAAGAGGTTCTAATACTTTTTGAATATTGTATTGAACTGACGATCAATTCTATTTCTTTACTGTCAATTATATTTCAATGCAAAACACACGGTTGTATATAATTTAACATT
This sequence comes from Eudonia lacustrata, assembly GCA_947562085.1. Taxonomy (NCBI): domain Eukaryota; kingdom Metazoa; phylum Arthropoda; class Insecta; order Lepidoptera; family Crambidae; genus Eudonia; species Eudonia lacustrata. The sequence continues at coordinate 1,551,189 of OX387317.1, read as the reverse complement.
AGCAATTTATAGGCTGGTTCACTTTGATTATATACACAACACCAGCCGATTTTATCTCCATACCGCTGGGGAGCGAGCCTTTCCTGCGGATAGATATGGAGAACGGGCCATAAACCACCACGAGGGCCCAAGTCGGATTTATGGTTGCTAACGACTGCTAATGCAGCCGGGACCAACGGCTTCACGTGCCTTCCAAAGCACGGAGGAGCTCGAGGTGATACACTTTTGGTCACCCATCCGATGACAGGCCTTTGCGAAAGTTGCTTAACTTTATCAATCGCAGACCGGGCACGTTAGCAAGCACTGCTCCATAAAGCTCCTTATACACGTACTCGTATATAGGTAATCAAAGCTGGTTCATGATTGCATGATTGAAATGTGACGTAAATGTTAGATTCTTCAATCACTATCACTACAAAGTATAAAACAAAGTCGCTTCCCGCTGTCCCTATGTATGTATGTATGCTTAGATCTTTAAAACTACGCAACGGATTTTGATGCGGTGTTTTTTTAATAGATAGAGTGATTCAAAAGGAAGGTTTATATGTATTAATACATGCATAATATAGTAGAAAAACATTGATAACTCGAGGTTTCACATTTTTTTGCAAACGCTGGCTGAACCCTACGAGATAGATCAAAATAATGTACTAGAGTATTGTACATCTTAAAAAGGTCTACAAAAAAGTCCGCGATGGTATATGTCTATCTCTTAGGGATAACCCACAATAATAATTTTTTATCCTTTACTTTTACGAGAAATAATGGCTTATTTACGAAGCAATTTTAAGCATTACAGCATTAATCCTTATCCAATTAAGTAGTGTGTTATTGAGAGTTCATCCTCACCTATGCTCGCGTGGCCAAACTACGTTCGCCCTCACTCGCAGGTGTGGAAGAATCCTCAATAACTCAGTTCGATCACAAATGTTCGCTCTCCTGAATGTTTGTTCTAAGCTAGAATAGAACCCACAACCATACGCAACAGACAGATTTACTAATCATTACACCAACGCCAACGCTCTAATGTACCATACTCATACTTTAAGCTATATTCATTAAAGTGGAAAAAACAACTTCTTACTAAGATAACATTAATTTTTACACTAAAAAACAACACCTTAGGCAGGAATCGAACCGCGCGCTCTCCAACAAATCTGATGAATGCATTAACCACTTTGCTACCGAGGTAGAGTTTTAACCGTGTTTGTCAGTGTTTGATACAGATGAAACTGCTTTCAATTTTTTTGATATTTTAGCTTCGTCTTTTTTAAGTGCTAATTTTTTTATCTAAAAATATTCCTAATTCGTAATAAACGCTAAAATGTCAAAAATTACAAACTTGTTATGAAGTTTATTATTGTATTTATTAATGTACATCGGCTAGGTAAACGCACGCTGCGCTGCGCTGTCATCAAATTCCTAACGCTACGGGCGTCGACCGGCAGCCAGCGGATGCAACGACCTAATTTACTTATACCTAAAAACCACCAATTTGATCCAAAACTGAATTTATTGTGAATGAAATGAATAAAGCATAGAAAATGCTATCTTCTTGTCTGCGACTTTGTCTGCGTACATTTTAGATTTCAAATTACGTTTGATAGGTGTGATGGAGGGGTACCAGAGAACTTCTGTTTTTATTTTCTTTTCTTTTTTTTCATAAATATGATATCCGCATTGTATGGTCTGGGATAGATGTTTCAAACGCTAAGGAACAATTTTAAGATAGATGAAGGATCTGCATCATAAACCTAAGTGAGAATTCTTTATATAATAAGTATAGACTTACAGAATCGAATTTGAAGTCATACGTTTATCATAATAAATCGTTCATTAGATAACATTACTTGCTAATTACATTAAGCTATAATTAATCTCGATGGGGCATTGGTTAGCGGTCTGCGATTGTGGAGGTTAAGCAACTCTCGGAAAGGCCGGCTATCCGATAAGTTACTAAAACATTTTGTATCTCGAACTCCTCCTCCTTGTATCTCGCGTTAAACCGTAATCTGCATCTGGAATCGTTAACACCCACTAATCCGCACAGGACCCCGCGGGGCGGAATATGGTTCGTTCTCCCTATGTGGTTCTATCCATAGGGAAGGTCTGTGCTCGAACTTCATAGCGAGTGTAAAAGTTGACCGCGCTGTATCATAGGTTACCTAAAAATGATGATCACACCATCGCGTAGACGGTATAAAAGTTTAAGAGTGATGTGTATAAGCGTGTCTACGATTCGCTGTGGTTCAGATGCATTCACGGTTGCGCTGTTGTTTCACCATCAGCTTGATTCAATAAATGCATAGTTGTTTATTGATATGACGATTGTTTCAGACATTGTGGTTGTATTTTCGTTTCTGATATTGAGAGTTATAACTAACGAGTAAGGTCGCGTGCGTCCGAACGAATGTGAGTTAGAATCGAATCAAGATGAATGATTAGTAAATCTGTCTGTTGCGTATGGTTGTGGGTTCTATTCTAGCTTAGAACAAACATTCAGGAGAGCGAACATTTGTGATCGAACTGAGTTATTGAGGACTAGCTGACCCGGCGGACTTCGTACCGCTTTGATAGTTTCCATGACAACAAAAGAAACATTTTTTATTGGAATACATTTTTTTTTTCACTAATTTCCTTTACTTATTATTTATGTTTCTCACCGTTTAAACCTTCCCTGAACTTCCACAAATATTTCAAAATCAAAATTAGCCAAATCGGTTCAGCCATTCTCGAGTTTTAGCCACTCAAACGAACAGCAATTGATTTTTATATATATAGATGATACTGACACTTATTCTAAATAGCTGTTGCCCGCGACTTCGTCCGCGTGAGCTAAAGGCTGTAGTCTGTACAGTTTAATTTTTATGTAGGTATCTATTTAAGCTTATTAGGGTATAATAAAATTATATGCATCGGAAATTTAGTAAATTGACATTGTATTTACCGACATAAGTACGTACATCTACTCACTCTTAATATCCTTTTAGCTTGGAATGCTGAGATAGACAAAGACAATCGATCTCCAATTAGTGTGGTTCTGGCATACTTCCTGTGCCTCCTTTACGTTCATCATTATTTTCATACATTATCTCTTATTCTTTCGACTATCATCTCTGCCATGTACATACATATATTTAGTTTGAAGCACAGAATCGTCCCGTTCATACAGATTCTCACTCAGTTTCCCGTTTCAATTATCCCTCCACATACATTCAGTATACAACACCGTTTCTCGGTGGGTTGCGCGTATTTGCTACGTCATACAAACCTGAAATGGGTTTACTGACGCTCAATTATTATGTAATAAAATTGGTATTTTACAGCTCAGGTACTCGTCCGGAGTCAAAATTCAAAAATTCAAAATTCAAAATCATTTATTCAGTTTAGGCTACAAGTAGCTCTTGTGAATGTCATTATGCCATCGGTTCGTAAATCTACTCTGGGCGGGAGATCTTGTACTGTTCAAATCAATCAATTAGAACATATTATTTCTAAGAATTTGTGGTATTTTAGATTTAAAAAAGTGGCAACACTATTTTTGTGGTAAAACTTAATTTTTATCTGTGGTTTTTTCTTCTTGTAAAACTAATAAGGGCGAGCGGATGTGCTCTGTGAGTTTTTCTCAATCTTTTATAATAAACTGAAGTTTATTTCATTTAAAACGCCTTTGATTCCAACATAGGCGTTCTGTGGTCCTTCAACGCTATAATCAGTGCCGTGGTACAGTTTTTTCGTCGAGTTTGGAGCGCACGCAGGAGTCGCCATCGCCATACGATTCCACGATTCCTGCCACTAGTGCTATGTAATAGTACTTTGCTTAAGCACGGCTACAGTGACGCATACATTTCGTCGCGTGCGGAACGCAGGATTCGCCATCGCCATACGATTTTACGATTCCTAACCTAATCATATTTTGGGAACACGATACAGTCGGCGTCTTGGCTGGGTTTTTGCCAAGGTTGGCAGCAGTGCTATTTCCTTCCGGCGCCATATTCGATTTGACATCTGCTGTCAAGTGACAAGTCAAACGTCAACATCAGTTCCAGTCGATCAATCACGATCTAAAAACAACGCGCAACGTCGTAAATATCTCTTACGTTGCTTTTTTTTGCAAACGAAACAGCGAATCATTACTAAATACAAAGTCCATTAGCCTTTTACAAGATGGCACAACCAGGAAAGGCAGAATTGAAGACATTTCGATTGCTAAGAGGGCAATGCAAAGCCACCATCACAAGGATTGCAAATTTTGTCGAAGATCCCATAGCCTTCGCCTCCGCAACCACGGACATTTTAGAGGCTAGAAAGGACAAGCTCATGGATGCCTTAAAAGCGTATGAAGCGGTCCAGTTGGATATTTTAAGTGTCGACGAAACGGATCCTGAACAGGTTGGTGAAATTGAGGAAAAATATTATACAATGTTAGCCAAAATAAACGCCTCTCTGAAGCAGCTTTCAACGAAATCTGTCTCCGAATGTCATAATGTGTCAACGTGTAAATTACCAAATATTGAAATACCTACCTTCGACGGAAAAGACTTCACGAAATTTAAACCATTTTCTGACCTTTTTATGGCTATTATCGATAATAATAAGTCTTTGTCAGACGTACAAAAACTATTTTACCTGAGAAAATATCTCACAGAGGATGCTTTAGCAGTAATTGTCAATCTACCATTAGTAAATCAATCGTACAAGGAAGCATTACAACTATTGAAAAAACGTTTTGATAACAAAGCACGTTTAATTGCAAACCATATTAATATTTTATTAGACTTGCCTATAATGCAAAAAGGCACGGCTTCTTCTATAAGATCGTTTGTTTCACAAGTGCAGCAACAATTGCATGCATTGAGTAATTTTAATCAGCCCATTGATAAATGGGATATGTTGTTGATTTCCATATTAACACGTAAGCTCGATCAAATAACCAACCGAGCATATCAATTGAGTAGAGACTCAGAAACCTTGCCTTCCATGAATGAGTTTCTTTGCTTTTTAGAAAAGCGTGCTATAGCGCTTGAGGATAGTTTGCCTCTCAAAACTACTTCCTATGAAAGTACCTACAAATTTAAACCAATGCCTTCCAAAGTCACAAATGTTGTTGCTAAGACTACAAAAATTTGTAAATTTTGTAATAAAGGTGATCATGCTCTTTACAGCTGTACAGAGTTCAAGACGACTGCGCTCTGCGATCGTCAAACATTTGTACGTGAACATAAGTTATGTTGTCTTTGTTTAAAATCACATAGTGGTAAGTGCAAGTTTGTATTTAAATGTAAACTATGTAAACAGAATCATAACACTCTCTTGCATGAGGATCAGGTCTACAATGAAGAACCTGCTGTCACTTTGTTATCGAATCCTCTTTCTAAAAACATTTTGCTTCCTACCGTCAAGGTTAAATTGATAAATTTTCAAGGCCAGCACATTTTTGTCCGGGCACTCCTTGACACTGGCAGCCAAGCATCATTTGTAACAAGTAATCTTGTCAATAAACTTGGTTTGAGTGCTATAATTGAACCAAATAATATTATTGGTATTGGAAATAAACCAACAAAAATAAATGAGTGTGTTAAGATTACTGTGCTTTCATGCCAGTCTGATATTAAATTCAATTTAAAATGTCATGTAGTTGACTCAATAACAACCAAGTTGCCCCAACAATTTATAAACATTTCAGAATGGAATTTGCCCAAAAATATAAAACTCTCAGACAATGATTTTAACGTTCCTGGGGAAATTTCTTTACTTTTGGGTGCAGATGTGTATTTCAATATTTTGTTAGAGGGTTGTATAAAAATTCAAAATGGACCTGTTCTACAGAATACATTATTCGGCTATGTTGTTGGGGGCAATATTCCTGAAATCAAATGCAATGATAATTCATCTTTTAAAATTGTGTCAAACTTTGCTATTTGCAATTCTGAAAAATTAGAAAATGTCATAGAACAATTCTGGCTCTCTGAGAAAATGCCCGAGCCAGCAAAACAAATGTGTGATGAGTTTCAAAAGGCTGAAGAAGTTTTTCAAAATTCTGTTAAAATTCAAAACAATCGTTTTTATGTAGACATGCCTCTCATTGCACCTTTGGAGGATTTGCACCTCGGTGATTCATTTTCTGTAGCTTATCAACGATTCCTGATATTAGAGAGAAGGTTTAAAAAGAATCCTTTGCTGCTGGAGCAATATAATCTATTTATAGAACAGTATGTACAAATGGGTCATGCTAAGAAGGTCGATATTGCAAACTATGATATAAAGAATGATCCCGTTTATTTTCTAGCACACCATGCTGTTATGAATGAGGCGAGCAAAACAACCAAATTTCGAGTTGTCTTTGACGGTAGTATGAAATCACTACTAAAGGTATCCCTCAACGACGTCATGCTGAATGGCCCTGTGGTACAAAGTGAGCTTTTTGACATTCTCATATTGTTCAGAACCTACATTTACACTTTAATTTGCGATATTCAAAAAATGTTTAGAATGTGTTATTTAAATAGTCATCAAACAACCCTTCAAAATATTCTTTGGCGAAATAATCCCAACAAGCCCATCACCTGCTTACAGTTGCAGACGGTAACGTATGGGCTGAAGGCCTCCACTTTCTTGGCCACTCGATGTCTTGTAGAGTTAGCCCAAAGGTATTTGAGTAAGTTTCCCCTTGCTGCTCAAACCTTGCTCCGGAACACTTATGTTGATGATATAATAGTTGGTACAAATAATCCAGAGCAGTTGCATGAGCTGAAACAACAATTAATACAGCTCCTCAAGCTAGGCAGCTTCACATTGCACAAGTGGTGTTCAAATCACCCTGAAATTTTACATGATGTTCCTACAGAACACAAGCAATTGGATGACATTGATATGAGTAAAAACAATACGGTCAAAACATTGGGTTTGATGTACAATATTGCCTCAGAATCCTTTACTTTCTCAAGTCCTGATTCAAATCACGAAGAAAATTTAAGCACAAAAAGAAAAATACTCAGTTATATAGGGAAAATGTTTGACCCCATTGGATTAATCGGCCCTATAGTTGTTCTAGCCAAAATTTTTATGCAAGAGCTATGGTCTTCTCAAATTGATTGGGATTCAATAATACCCCACGATCAGTTTATATATTGGCAAAATTTCATGAAAAACTTAAAACAAATGGGCAAAATTAAAGTAAGTAGATGTGTAATGACTGACCAGGATATTTCCTCAGTAGAGTTAATAGGTTACTCAGACGCTTCAATGAAGGCCTATGGCTGCTGTCTCTACTTGAGAATATATTTAAAATCTGGTGCAATACAAAGTAATTTGCTCTGTTCTAAATCTCGTGTCGCTCCGTTAGGTAAAAAATTGACAATTCCCCAGTTGGAACTTAACAGTGCACTTCTTTTGGCCCAGCTGGCTATTAGAGTCAGTAAAGTCCTCATGGATAGCGTTCCCCACAAAATGTATTTATATAGTGACTCACAAATCGTGCTTGCGTGGATCAAGGCTGGCAATGTAAAGTCAAACGTTTATGCCAGTAATAGAGTCAGAGAAATTATAAAGCTGACCGTTCACTCTCAGTGGTTTTATGTCAGGACAAATGACAACCCCGCTGATTTATTGTCGAGGGGAGTGCAGCCACACAAGTTGCAGGATAATTCTTTGTGGTGGCACGGGCCAAAATATTTAATGAACAGTGACTTCACTCACACTCTCTCTGACAATATAGAATTCTCTATATTGCCCACAGATGGGAATTTAGATGAAGAACAAGGCTTTTCATGCAATCTGTCAGAAGTAGAACCTAAGAATGCTACTTTTGCACTAGACATATTTAAAAAGTATTCAAACATAAATAAAATTCAGAAAGTAATTGGGTTTATTTACCGATTTTATAATAACTGTTCGAAAAACAAAAATAATATAACGAACAGTGAGTTAACTTCTAAAGAACTTCACAACTCTATGTTAGTTATTGTGCGCTCTGCTCAAATGGAGCATTTTTCTAAAGATGTAATGTCACTTTTGGCAGGAAAAAACATAAAGTCAGGAATAGGAAATTTGCATCCGTTTATTGATGAAATGGGAATACTCAGGGTGGGCGGTCGGCTCTATAATGCTGACAACTTATCGTTTGACAAAAAACATCCCGCTATTCTGCCAAAGCATTCACACATTACACACCTCATCATAGAACGAGAACATTTAAGGTTACTGCATGCAGGCCCTAGGCTAGTATTGAGTTCTCTTTCACAAAAATACTCTTTGGTAAGCGGTATGAGAGAGGTCAAGAAAGTGTTGCGAAAATGCATAAAGTGTATGCGTTTAAAAGCTGAGGCTGCTAAGCAGTTGATGGGATCTCTACCGAGAGAAAGGATTACTGCATCTAGGCCATTTCAGCATGTCGGCGTTGATTTTTGCGGACCCTTCAACATGAAGGTTGCTCGTATTAGGAAACCTATGGTGTCAAAAAGTTACATCGCGCTATTTGTCTGTTTTGCTACAAAAGCTATTCATGTCGAGCTCGTCTCAGATCTCACGACAGAGGCCTTCTTAGCATGTCTCAAGCGTTTCATTTCGAGGCGTGGCATGCCAACAAAAATATTTTGTGACAACGCTAAAACCTTTAAAGGTGCTGCAAATAATTTAAAAGAATTGTATTATCTTCAATCCTCAAAAAATCATAGAGATGCTGTTCATAGTTTTTGCTCTCAAAATTATATAACTTTCATGTTTATACCTAGTTACTCGCCAGAGTTTGGAGGTTTGTGGGAAGCTGGTGTAAAAAGTGTCAAACATCACTTTAAGAGAGTAGTAGGCACCCTCTGCTTAACTTTCGAGGAACTTTATACTGTTATTGTACAAATAGAGGCAATATTAAACTCAAGGCCTTTACTTTCAGCAAATGCAATAGATTGTCAATATTTAACACCTGGCCACTTTCTAATTGGAACAGCTTTGACTTCTTTTCCTGAAGTTGATCTTACAGATGTTTCAGTCAACCGTTTGAAATTTTGGAGTCTATGTACTAAACTCAAACAAGATTTTTGGAAGTTATGGTCCAATGACTATTTAACACAGCTTCAGAGCCGTCCCAAGTGGAAACAGCAGCATCCTAATTTGAAAGAGGGTGACTTAGTTATTGTAAAAAATGTAAACACTACACCCTTAGAATGGCCTATGGCACGAATTGTTAAAACTTACCCAGGAAGCGATGGCAATGTTAGAGTTGCTGATATAAAATTTAATAATAAGATTTATCGTAGATCTATCAAAAAGTTGTGTCCTTTGCCTTTAGCATAAGTATGTATTTTGCCTGGCCCCAATTATGTTCAAATCAATCAATTAGAACATATTATTTCTAAGAATTTGTGGTATTTTAGATTTAAAAAAGTGGCAACACTATTTTTGTGGTAAAACTTAATTTTTATCTGTGGTTTTTTCTTCTTGTAAAACTAATAAGGGCGAGCGGATGTGCTCTGTGAGTTTTTCTCAATCTTTTATAATAAACTGAAGTTTATTTCATTTAAAACGCCTTTGATTCCAACATGTACTGAGAAGAACCGGCAAGAAACTCAGCAAGTGTCCAGCTCTTTTCTCCCTTACAGCGTCAAAAATATTGGAAAATGCCCTATCATAGCAGAACATATAAGACAACCACAACATGTAAAAAAACAAAATAAAAAATGTAAGTTAACAAATTTACATCAGATTATTATGTAAAGGTTTCAATTTCCATAATGTCATACAGCACCACTACAGTACTCTAGTAAAAGTCAAAAATTGTTTAGGTAAAACAAAGATTACGATCGCCAATACGGGTTTCGGCCGAAGCGGTCAACGGGTGATCTTCTAGCGTACGTCGCACATCTCTGGGGTGAGGCTATTGACAAGCGTGGTGAGTCGGTGGCTGTTAGCCTCGACATAGCCAAGGCATTTGATCGGGTCTGGCACAAAGCTCTTCTCTCCAAGCTCCCGGCATACGGTCTGCCTGCACAGTTCTGCAACTGGGTCGCTGGCTTCCTGCACGAGCGTAGAATTCGTGTCCTGTCTGATGGATGCGCTTCGCGGCTCATGTCAGTGAACGCTGGTGTCCCTCAGGGTTCCGTTCTGTCACCCACGTTGTTTCTTCTGCATATCAATGATATGCTTCCACTTGGAAATATTCATTGCTATGCAGATGATAGTACAGTGCACGGTGGGTATAACGGTCACCCTGCGGCTGGGCGAGTCGAAACTGAAGAGAAACGAGTGAATCTTGTCATTGAGCTCAATCGGGTATTGGACCTCATATCTAATTGGGGCTCCAATAATCTTGTTGAGTTTAATGCCAAGAAAACACAGGTATGTGCGTTTACGGCCAAGAAGTCACCATTCCTTCCCCTTCCAACTCTTCAGGGCACATCTCTAAGCCTGCAGAGCAATATCAACATGCTCGGTATGACGATTCGCTGTGATCTGAATCAAAAGGACTACATCGAAGCCGTGATCAAAACTGTCTCACGAAAACTCGGTGTCCTGAACAGAGTGCGGCGATTCTTTACGCCTGACCAGTTGTGTCTTTTGTACAAGACTCAGGTACGGTCTTGCGTGGAGTATTGCTCGCACATCTGGGACGGTTCCGCAAAGTACCTTCTCGATGCCTTAGACAGATTGCAGCGTCGCGCTGTACGCATTATCGGCAATGCAGAGGTCACTAATACTCTCGAACCCCTACAATTGCGTAGAGATATAGCGTCACTCAGCGTTTTCTATCGCTTGTACCACGGCGAGTGCTCTGAAGAACTCTTTGACCTTATCCCACCTTCTCCCTTCCTCCATAGAAGTACACGTGCTGCTCTCCGGAGTCATCGCTTTACTGTCACACATACCCCATCGCGCACAAAGAAATTTGGTGACTCGTTTCTTTGTCGCACCTCCAAAAGATGGAATAGTCTACCAGCACACGTTTTTCCTCCTTCCTATGATATTGGGTCCTTCAAACGAGGCGTGAAGAAGCACCTTGTGGGCCGGCAGAGTGAGGTTGACTGATGCTGCGTTGTTTTCACGCTGCACCAGTTGTCTTCGCGTCTGGGCTCCATTTCCACTTAACATCAGGTGGTATGGAGTCATTTGCCGTGCTAAGTATAAAAAAAAAAAAAGAAAAGTCAAACTATAATTAATAATACTAAAAATAAGATAAGTATGCAAGAGCAGACCAGCCTCCACAGGCGGCACCCGTTCACGAGCATGACATATGAATCAGCCATCGCTTCGCTCAACCATATTTTAGGGAACGTAACGACCCGACGCACATGCCACCACCGCAGAGGCAGTAAAGAGAGCATGACACACTCAAGATACTCTAAATAAAAACTTAATGATGTATTTAACGCAACGCTGTTTGTTATCTGTAGGACAATGCTGTTAAAATAAAAAATGTAAGTTCACAAATTTACATCAGATAATTATGTAAAGGTTTCAATTTCCACAATGTCATACAGCACCACTACAGTACTCTAGTAAAAGTCAAAAATTGTTTAGGTAAAACAAAGTCAAACTATAATTAATAATACTAAAAATAAGATAAGTATGCAAGAGCAGACCAGCCTCCACAGGCGGCACCCGTTCACGAGCATGACGTATGAATCAGCCATCGCTTCGCTCAACCATATTTTAGGGAACGTAACGACCCGACGCACACGCCACCACCGCAGAGACATTAAAGAGAGCATGACACACTCAAGATACTCTAAATAAAAACTTAATGATCTATTTAACGCAACGCTGTTTGTTATCTGTAGGACAATGCTAATAAAGGCTGTCATATCAGTATAAAAAGTATAAAAAATAATTTTAATAAATTGATTCAAATATAATATGTGATTTTTATTATAACCAGGCTGTTTTATCATCTAAATATTCTTTGACTGTATAATAACCTTTTATAAGTAATAAAGACTTCACATGTTTTTTAAACTTATCTAAAGGTAAATCTAGTACAGAATTTGGTATTTTATTGTAATAGTGTATACCTTGCCCCAAGAAAGAACCAAGTACCTTCTGTAACCTGAACAGTGGCATTACAAGTTTTGTCTTATTTCTAGTATTGAAATTGTGTACGTCACCGTGTTTAGTAAAGGAGTTGATGTTGCAACGTACAAAAACTATACAATTATAAATATATTGAGATGCAACTGTCAGGACATCAATCTCCTTAAAAAGATTTCTTAGGGAGGTTCGTGATCCTAGTTTATAGATTGCTCTTATTGCTCGTTTCTGTAAAATGAATATAGTTTCAATATCAGCCGCTGTTCCCCACAGTAGGACGCCATACGACATGACACTATGAAAATAACTAAAATAAACTGTTCTAGCAGTTTCAACGTCTGTTAACTGCCTAATTTTTCTAATGGCATAAGCAGCAGAACTGAGTTTACCGGCCAATTTCGATATATGAGGATTCCATTGAAGTTTTGAGTCAAGGGTAATGCCTAAAAAGACTGTAGAATCTACCAAATCTAATTGATCACCGTTTATTCTAATATTGGTTGGTTCATTTCTGACATTTGGTAATATAAATTTAATACATTTTGTTTTCTTAGCGTTAAGCTGTAAATTATTAATAGTAAACCAATGGAGTACCTCTGAAAGAGCTTTATTTACATTTTCATAATTAGTCCTACACCTAGTCACATTAAAAATGAGTGAAGTATCATCTGCAAATAATACAATTTCACAGAAATTCTCTACAAAGAATGGTAAGTCATTAATATAAATCAAGAACAGAAAAGGACCAAGAATCGACCCTTGTGGAACTCCCATTTTTACATGAGAACCAGATGATTTAGTACCATTTATATCGACAGTTTGAGTTCTAGAGCTGAGATATGACTGTATTAAATTTAGTGCAAAATCTTCGAGACCGTAATAATGTAGCTTCAACACCAGAGTCCGGTGCTCAACGCAATCAAAAGCCTTGGACAAGTCGCAAAAAACTCCAAGAGTATTTTGAGACTTCTCCCAGGCATCAAATATATGTTTTATTAGAGCAACGCCTGCATCAGTAGTAGAACGACCCTTAGTAAAACCATATTGCTTACTATGTAAAAGGTTGTTTGTGTTAAAATTTGACATCAACTGTTCGAGTATAATTTTTTCATAAATTTTACTTAGCGCTGGTAATATTGAAATGGGCCGATAGTTACTGGGGTCTTCTTTGTTTCCTGATTTGAATAAAGGTATAACTTTACTAAACTTCATAAGATCAGGAAAGATTCCCTTATCGACACAGTTATTAAAAATTTCAGCAAGATACGGTGCAATAAAATAAATAATATTCTTAATTACTTTAATAGATATACCCCACAAATCACTCGTGTTTTTCATTTTAAGTGATTTGAATGTTTTAATAATATTCATTGAATCAATGTATTTAAAATGAAAGTCGTCCTAGGCACTGGTGTATCTTAGCTAAGATGTGTCTACTGTTATACTGTCCAACCACGGACTTCAAAATATTTTTTGCCTTGTCCACCGAAGCTGGATATCGAGTAGCAGGTAGCGGTTCAGGATTATTGGTTGTCGGCCAGAAGGCACAAAAAACTATTTACCAACTATGTTCTTATTCGTAGATACAAAATATCAATAAATTGAGAACTGTAATAAATTATATTATTGTCTATTAGGTAATACAGTATAGTATTTTATGTTACATACTTGCGATAAATTTGAACTTCTTCGTGGCATCTTGTTAGGTAGGTAGCTTTTTAGAGGTAGATCACAGGACACAGAAAGAAGTTACCTCTAATAAAAAAAAAATCTGAAGTCCGTGCCTCTAATACAGTTGTACCCTGCAAACTTAAACATTTTTGCAACTCTGATACCAGAGGTAGCCATCGTCTTATGCGATAGAAGAATGAAAAAACCATTTTTCTGTAATCTAGAAGTATGTACAAAATTCATTATTTATAGGTTAATTACGTTAGCTGTAGCCGGAGGTTCGAAAAAAAACCAAAATTATATTATTAATTTATTAAAAAAGTTCAAAGTTACAAATGAAACTTAAGTATCTAAATAGCCTAGTGATCTATTCGATGCGAGAATATAGAATGGTTCAAATTAACAATTAATTATTAACTAATAAAATTGCTGCGTTGACATCTCGTGGCAAGTTGACCTAATTGAAGTGTTTCCATGCGGTGCGTCGCGATGGTGTAAACTGTAGGATCAGCGGTCTGCCTGGAGTAGGTATACGTAACTCCTCCATCCCAAAATCAGCGACTATTTCAGGATGCTGAGTGAAAAAGTCGCTGGAGTCTTCTTATCCGTCTTAGCCTTCCTCATCTCCACTGGATCTGCGTATATGGGGTCTTCGTTGTTGGATTGTGTAGTTTCGGTTGGCCTTTTGATCTTCCAACAGATCTTGTATCTGTAGCATGCGATAGCAACGACAATGATGACTGTAGTAACTATCACGGTGTAAAACGGTATTGTAGTGTGGTATAGATAATTTGACTGACTGTGTGGTTGCAGGGGTGACTCCATCATGACCTTGTTCTGGATGCTGTGTAGTCCCTCTAGACTTATAGTGTTAAGTCTCAGGTGATCTGCAGTGATCTGGTGTTCTTCTTTGTACGGAATTTTCATGAGTTTCAGAGGCTGGCCTTTAACTTCATCATTATCGTTAGTGATTGTGAATTCGGAGGTTCTTAGAAAGCACTTCATGGGAATGGTAACGAAGTAGCTTCCTTGTAGCAGGTCCATGCTTTCGCTGCCGCAGGTTGAGTGTATTCTTGTCTGGCGCGGGAAAGATACGATGTAGTGGTGGTCATCCAACTTATCCAGCGCTTCTTTCGACAGGGAAACTGATGTGAAGTGGCAGGTTTTATCCAGAGCTTGCTTTCTTATAAGTTCTTGAATGCAGTCAGATTTTGAACGTATCTGATGGCTTATCTTCTTTTCACAGAGGTACCAGTTATTTACCTTCGGGCATTCAGCCTCCATGTACACGAAAGTTGCCTCGTTGGTTGCAATGAAAGGATAGGGAGGAATAAGGACCTGTTGATGTTTATTAGGAACTATGGAGAGTCTGTATAGGTCATATCTATCTCTAGAAACTATTGGGAAGCTAAAAATAACTACTATTTGCTTATCGACGTAGTAATAACCTGGTTTTATAATATCGTAATATTCTCTTATATCTAAACTTAATATTTGATCTCTATCATATATCTTTCTTAGTTTTTCTAACATATTACCTAACACCTTTATATTAACCATAGAGTGGTGCATAGTCCCAGCACGAATAAAAGCTAGCAAGTTTTCTATCCTATTTAATTCCATCGTTAACTCTTCTACATTTTCTCCAATAATCGCTATCATCTGGGCAAACTTAGCGTATTTTATTAAATTGTTATCATTATGGGCATTAGAGGTTATTAGAAGCTCTATGGTGCCATTGATTTTACTTTGGTTTTCAACAAGCTGAGATAATACTTTTTTATATTGAAACATCCATTCTTTATTGAGAGAGATGTGATTGTTAAATTCGGATACTATTTTATCTTGACCATTTTCTAAATCTTTTATTATACTATTATATTTTAATGCATCTGATTGATCTAGGTTTCCGGTAATGCTTTTTATAACTGTACCTAACCCATCAATAAGGCCTCGTTTGGCTCGGCTGTCGGGCTCCAAGGATTTTAACTGAATCAATGCGTTATTAAGTTTACTGGTTAAATAATCTATTTGTAGCTCATAGAGACTGTAAGTGTCATTAGGAAGTCTATTTTTGTAAGTAAGTAGTTGATTTTGTACTAAGTTAAGATTATCTTCAAATTCATTAAGTCGTATGTACTGTAAGAATGTATGATATTCCAAAATAAGCCTTGTTGCACCGAGTTTGTAAGGAAGTAGTCCTGGTCCATCTGCTAAGCTCTCAAGTTTTATCTCTTGAGCTTGCATCAGTCGGGCGGTTAGAGTCATCAGCAATATCAGCATCCTGCAACAATTTGGCGCTATTAGGTATTCGTTTAATGCGAGACTTAGCTACCGGTCCACGTTTCTTTGAGGTGTAAATGTGAACTGGGAGATCGGCTAATACGGTGTCTTGGGTGTAGCGTTGTGCTGTCTTCTGACGACTAGCTAGCGGGTTTTTTATAAATATCTGCTGTTGAGGTACATATTCTACTTCTGGTTCCCTATTTTTGTTTCTATTTTCTATGATAGCTGTACGATTTGCAAGAGCAGAATCATTGATTAATTCGTAAACCCTTTTCATCTGTTCTCGGTGGTTTATCATGTATTGTTGCATGAGGTGTTGCGTAAGGTCAATGGTTAGGGGGTCTCTAGCGTCTAGGTGTCCTGTCAGTAAATCAAAGGGCCGGCATTTGGTAAAGCTATGTATAGAGCTGTTATATGCTATTAAGGCATATGCCATCAGGTTCACTACGGGTTCATCTTTTTGCTGTAATTTAAGAAGTCTTATGTGTTCTAAGATTGTGGAGTGGAAACGTTCAACGTTCCCATTGTCATTAGGAGAATGGGCTAGTATTCTATGGTGGTGTATGTTGTAAAGTCGTGTAAACTCTGCGAAAAGTTGGTTTGTAAACTCAGTCCCGTTATCAGTTATAATAGTCATGGGGACGCCATGATGAGTACAATATCTCAAAAGTGCTTGTAATATGCTAACAGCAGTGCCGTCGCGCAGGTGGTAAGCTTGGCCATACTTAGTAAAAACATCTATGAGGGTAACGTATTTTTCATTATGAACCGTAAAGAGGTCCATGTGAATTATCTCGAAAGGTTTGGTTGCTGGAGGAACGACATTGAATTGTGGCCTAGTGGGATTTCGGTCATATTTTGCCTGCCCACATGTGGTACATTCATTTATAAATTTAGAGATTTGATCTTTCATTTTTGGCCAATAATATTTCCGCGAGAGAGCTAAGTAACATTCGTTTATTCCACGATGGTTGGTTTTACCATCGTGGTAGTGATGAATTATCTCCTGCTGCCGGAGATACTCTTTTACGTTTTCTAATTCGTTTTTTACTAAGATTAAATTCATTGCCGAACTTTTAAATTTACTTTGTATAATCGGAATTATAGAGTACATAGCTAGAGGAGGATGGATAATGATTGCAGTTTTAACCTTAGGGCTAACATATTCTTTAATAGCGTTAACAATATCTGACTCTAGTTTGCTCTTAGACAACTGTATAGCAACACGGGTATGAGTATCGAATGGTTTGGAAATTGATGGTTTACGTTTAACGTCATCTACGATCGTAAGGTGTAACTGTCGATGGAACTTGTTAAGAGGCTCATCTGTGATAGGTACTTCTAGAATAGGATGTTCATCACTAGTGTGTGCAGTTGCGGTTGAAGACCTGTTAATTGTTGGTGGCGATTCAGATGGGTTGTTTATCAGTGAGCTAAGGTCTTTGAGGCTATCGATTACTGACTCTATTTCCTCGTTGTGAATTTCAACTCTAGAGAGTGCGTCGGCATTAGTGTTAGCTTTACCCTTTTTGTACACTACCACGAAGTCATACTCGCTAAGTCTAAGTCGCCATCTAGTCAGTCGTGAGTTCTGTTCCTTCAAATTCATCAGCCACTGTAACGGTTTGTGGTCTGTCAGTATTTTAAATGTACGTCCAAAAAGGTATGGTCTAAAGTATTTGGTGGCCCAGACTATGGCCAGAAGTTCCTTTTCGATGGTGCTATAATTCTGTTCACTCTCATTAAGAGTGCGAGAAGCATAGCACACGGGCTTATCGGAACCTACGGGACCTTGGGACAGTATCGCTCCAATAGCGAAGTTGGAGGCGTCTGTGGTTAGAAGAAACTCTTTACTAAAATCGGGATATTGAAGAATTGGATCATTTGTAAGTAGGGTTTTGCATGTTTCAAAGCTGTTTACGTACTCAGGATCGAAGGTGATTTTACGACTCTTCTTCAAACATTGTGTGAGAGGCTTTGTAATCTTCGCAAAGTCTGGAATGAATTTTCGGTAGTAACCGAGAAGTCCTATAAATTGCTTTATTTCCTTAGGAGTTTTGGGAATAGGGTACTTTTTAATAGCTGAGATTTTGTCAGGATTAGGCTTAATGCCGTCTTTACTGATAATGTGTCCGAGATAAGCTGTTTCAAGTTTTAAGAACTCAGATTTGTCCATTTGGATCTTGAAGTTGGACTCTCTAAGTCTTTGGAAAACCTTCTCCAGGTTGGTGACGTGCTCCTGGAGCGAAGTGCTGAACACGACGATGTCATCGAGGTATACCAGGCATATATCGTTTTGAAGACCTCTAAGGACATTGTCCATTACTCGCTGGAAGGTAGATGGTGAATTTTTTAATCCCATGGGCATACGTAAAAATTCGTAATGTCCATGTTCAACGTTAAATCCGGTCTTGGGAATGTCCTGAGGGTCCATCTCTACCTGGTAGAAGCCACTTGCTAAATCGAGTGTGGTGAAATACTGGCATCTACCTAGTTTGTCAAGGACATCGTTGATATTTGGTATGGGATATTTGTCATTGATAGTCTTGTCATTAAGTTTGCGAAAGTCTACTACCAATCGCCATTTCTGTTTGTTAGATGCGTCTATCTTCTTTGGTACAACCCATATCGGAGAACTCCATGCGGAGTCAGAAGGTCTTATAATTCCTTGGTCTAACATTTTGGCTATCTGATTTCTTACCTCTTGGCGGTGTATAAAAGGGTAACGATAGTTTTTTGTATGAACGGGTACTTCGTCGGTGGTTCTAATCCGGTGTTTTATTTTATTTGTAAAGGTAAGAGCCTCACCTTCAACATAAAATATGTCTGAATATTGAGAACAAAGAGCAATGAGATTGGCTTTTTCCTCTTCGTTAAGATGGTCTGTTCTTAACCGAGAGATTACATCTTGCACTCGCGTTTGTGTTTGATTATCGCGCCTAAACTCAGTGTTAAATATTTCCGCGTGTGCAGGTCGGTCTAGTGAAAATATTATATCATTGGGTGTGGGATTCATTAACTCTATATATGCGCGATTGTTGGTAACAGTAGTAATACATTCGAGAATGATACAGTTACAGATCACTTGTTCTTTGATAAGAACTTCTCCATCCGGAGAGTCTGTAGGAATTCTAACTAATTTTGAAGAGTGAGCCGGAATAATATCTTCATACAGATTTACGTTACATGAGTTGTACATTCTAATAGGATTTGTGGTAAATTGAGTAATTAAAATGCCGTCTTTTAAGTCAATTTTTGCCTCCCATCTGGTTAGTAAGTCTAGTCCTATGAGTCCATCAAAGAAATCGTGAAATCGGTATACGAATAATTTTATAAAGTCAGTTTCTTTAAATTCATTAAAGCATGGCAACGTGATAGAATGGTTATTTCTAGTAGTTGCATGCTCGTTCGTAACTTCGAATGGGTCATAGTTAAGAGGAATCTCCGAGTAATACTTTTGTACAGCCTCCGGGCTAATAAAAGATTGATTGGCACCGGTGTCAATTAAGAGTTTTAACGGTGGGTCCATGATCTGTATGTAGGGTAACTGTCTCTGAGTTTGGAGATTTAGTTCTATTTTGGCTTTTTTGATGTCGCGCTCGATTGAAAATCCGGATTTATGTCAGAGTTACTAGGACCTGGTTGAGGCTGAGATAAATCTGTCACATCTGTGAACTGATTTTCCTCAATATTATTGTAATCATATACAACGTTATAGTCATTATAATTTGTATCATCTGTATAATAATAGTAATCGGGTTCCGTATAATAATCTGTCGCGTAGTACGAGTCGTCATAAGGTGCGCACTCGTTCATGTTCATTTCGCGTGACTTAAAGTAATTAGTTGGAGGTGGGTTTCCCGACTTCCTCCAGTCATGTCCCGTCATCATAGTATGTGGCAAAACCTTAGGTGCAAAATGCTGAACTCCGCTCATTGGCCTCGGGGCTGAGTTGTGCGAATTGTTAAGTCTCTGTGGATTGCGAAAAACATTACTGTGTGGATTATAATTAGGCGGCAGCGCTCGGAACATTTGTTGTGTGCGACTTGGTCCAGGGCGCTGTTGAGACTGGTTATTAAAAGAGTTAAATTTAAAAGCCTGAGGTGGTGGCTGATAACCTCGCTGTGCCATAGGAGCTGGCCAGTTAGGTACCGGCATGTGTAAAGTCTGCGGTCTTTGTGCTGCTAGAGCTGGTATTTGAACTGGAATTAAAGATTTAGTAATAGGCTGACCTTTAGGTACGTCGCTGCGTTGCTGTAAATAAATGACATTCAACTCCTCCTGTACATATTCAAGAGCCTTTTCTATAGTCGGGGGGCGCATACATCTAATGCGGGACCCTAGTGGTTCTCTTAAACCACGTACGAAGGCTTGCATGGCTACCTTCTTATAGAGGGTACGCTTCGCCTCTATTGTAGATACTATGGGTTCGTGTAAACTAACAAAAGTCATTATAGTACTAAACAAAGTCTGGCATTGATCATAAAATTCCTGGGGCGTCTTACTGCCTTGCGTAGCCAACGAGAGATCACTATACAGGGCGGTCTCGTCGCGTTGGTCCGAGAAGTTGTTAATAAGAGCGGTTCTTATTCCCAGCCAATTATCCGGGATACCGTTTGAGTTAATAGTCGAAGCAGCATTACCAGAAATTTTATTTAATATTCCATTTAATAAACACAGATTAGATAGTCCGCTACCAGGTTCCGTACTTAAATATTGCGCTACAATGCGATCACATATATTAATAAAACGTATTAAAATATTAGGGTTCCCATCGAACTCCGGTACTAGGCGAAGAGCCTTAAAAATCGTATCCGGGTCGTGAGCCATGTTAAACAAGTTATTTATACTTGTATCTAAATCTAATAAATCCAAATCCCTATTGGAGTCTAGCTTATGCCGGTGAGCCTGTCGTGGTACAGGTTCCCGGGACTTAGAGGAACGTGGATGAAAAATTTTGGAAGATATAAAACTAGAGATAAAGGAAGCAACACGAGAACAATTCAAGTGTACTTACATAAACAGCATTCTGGTTCTTCTTCTGGAATCAATGTCTGGATTCAGCCTCGGGTCTGCAGCAGGTCCGTAGATTCGGGATACTCGGTAGCGGGGCTTGGAAGCCGCCCGGGCGACACGCGAACGCGGATGCGGAATACGTCACGAGATGAGTTCCCTAAGGTTCGCGAACCGGCCCGCGAGTATCCTACCGACTGCGCCAATTACGTTAGCTGTAGCCGGAGGTTCGAAAAAAAACCAAAATTATATTATTAATTTATTAAAAAAGTTCAAAGTTACAAATGAAACTTAAGTATCTAAATAGCCTAGTGATCTATTCGATGCGAGAATATAGAATGGTTCAAATTAACAATTAATTATTAACTAATAAAATTGCTGCGTTGACATCTCGTGGCAAGTTGACCTAATTGAAGTGTTTCCATGCGGTGCGTCGCGATGGTGTAAACTGTAGGATCAGCGGTCTGCCTGGAGTAGGTATACGTAACTGGTTTTATGATTTTAAAATTGTTATGATTCTTACTTGCTTATATTATTGTATCATAGAACACAGATTTATCCTATAAACATGTTAAGAAACCAAAGTAAGAAACCGCTTACATGTAAAATAAGTACTGAAATAAGTGTTTAACTTACCTGCATCAAATGTTTCATAAAACTTTTACACATGAATAAATCTTATTTGAAAATTAATAAGATCTGAATAAGTACTGAAATATTTAAGGGTGCGCCGTCCGTAAGTGACAAGTGTCATATGTTTTATTTGAAATGTCGTCGTCCATATTTATTTGATGCCGCGCGGCCATACTAATTTTGTATGGGAAATTTAAGGTGCTTAACAAAAAATAATTATTTAAATAACCACTTGATGAATCGAAAATGTAGTCTAGCAATTTGTAGTTTATCCATTGATGATTGTTTAGACGAAATCAGAGGTACAATAATTTAGATAAACTATAAGAAATTTACTAAACGCCGCCACTCGTTTTCATGATTTATGTCCAACTTTAAATGATATTGTAGAAAAAACTATAGCGTGTTATGAATTTATGGTTCTGGCAAATTGTAAACACGTTCCCTATGATACTTAATATATATTTTGTTCATTTAATACGACAGTATTTTCAATTATATCTACTTAACCGTAACTGCATTTTTGGCATTTTTCGTACCTGCATAAAATGGTTTAAAAAACTTTTACACAATGAATAAATAATATAATTTGAAAACTATTAACAAAATAAAAATAGGTACTTATTGCATTGCAAAACATCAAAATTTCCTTCTGTTCGTTTCAAAATTTGAGCGCAATTTTTTTTTAATTTTCCTGTTCTCCCGTTTTTTCACCAAATAGATTTAAAAAAATAACATTAAGTATTTTGGGCAACGACCCAAAGGTTTATACAGCCAAGCTATGTAATTCAAGATATCTTCTATGTGCAATATTTTAAAAAATAGAGACATGATTTTGGGCAATGATACACAGTTTTATACAGCCAAATTTAATGAGTAGGTAACATTTCTATGCATAACTAAAAAAAGAGACATTATGTTGGGCAACGACACAGAGGTTTATACCGCCAAATATAGGTAATGTTTTAACTTTTAACATTTCTGTGTATTAGAAAACTGCAATAAGCGCCGCGCGCAGGCGCGACTAAATAGCCATATTATTATTGGTTATTTTGGAAAATGAAACAAAAGGTGCGGTGCTACTGCGGTGCTAATGTTCGCTTAGGTGCCTCACAGATTTATAAAGGGTAGGTTGAAAAAAACGGTGGTCACTTCGAACACCTACTAAAATAAATTAAAGTACGTGAAAACAATGCATTTTATTCATTTTAGACATCATGTTTCAAAGAGCCATTTACTGCTTAAGACCTACACAATCGATATCTAAATAGAAATAGTATAAGTTTATTTTTTTCAAAACAACCGGGTTCGATTCCCGAGCTGAGTACAGGTTTTTTTTAAATGTATGAATGCAGTTTTTCTTCTTATTAAAATCGATGACATGGTTCCTGAGGACAGATCTTCGTATGTCTTATAGTTTCAGACTTTCCCATACTGACCGACTTAGATGAGACACCCTGTATTTTTCGAGTGTTTATGTAGCCTATATTATTCTCCGGATTTTTCTTAGCATTTTGGTAAAAACCGGATCAAAATCCGTTCAGTAGTTCTCGAGTTTATGGGGTTCAAACAAACAAACAAACAAACAAACAAACAAACAAACAAACAAACAAACAATTTTTTTTTAAACTATTCTATCGTGTTCCGTAAGTGAATTTAAGGCAACCTGTGTAATTTTTTTATTTATATCTTGCAATTACAGATTTTTTTATCCCTACGTTCTTATTATATGTATAGATTCTTCCGCACCTGCGAGTGAGGGCAAACGTAGTTTGGTCGCGCGAGCATAGGTGAGGATGAACTCTCAATAACACACTACTCAATTAAGTACCTTAAATACATTGTGCATTTAATATAGATCAATATGGCCCTTTACAACATGTAATTTAAATGAATATTTTCGAAGATATTACACATTATCATTGTGTGGTTGCGTGTATCAGCATTACACCCGAGCGTAACCGGGGCGGGTCGCTAGTAATATATAAACCAGTAACAAAAACGATACTTAAGCTCAATCTTACCCCGACTACGGTCGCTTCTATTCATCTTAACCATCCGGATATTGAGTTTTTCAGGACTTTGTTACAGTTGAAAGGAACTCAGATTACTGATACTAGAATGACAAATGATTTATCTACGCAATCGTCGAAGGCTTAGGGAGCTCTGTTTTGTGTTTGTGTATATAGTTGTTATATAATACCTATTCATTTTGTACACGGAATGTTCAAATATTAGTAATTTTGAAATGAAACCACTTTTACGGATCTACTCGCGTTTATTTTACACATTTTTTTTTACACATTAGTTTTAATTGATGTTTATCCTGACGTTTCGAACCCTTTGCGGGGTCCGTGGTCACAGGGAGACTAAGGTGTTGGTCGTCTCATAATTAGTTATTATTTCTTATGGGGACGTCGCCAGCCGAACGGACGATCCACCCGCGTTGTTGCGGGCCACTTCATCCTTTTCCCCGTTCTCCCTTCTGGAGGAGTTAAGGTTCATCCAGCTTTCACGGCGCCCCGTCGAATCTTTTGGTCTCTTTAGTGAATCTTGCTATCTGTTCCACCTTCAGATCCTTTAGGTCCTCTATGTGTAGTCTATCCGACCCCCAGAGCTCCCATCTTGCCAGCGAATACATAGGGCACTCGGCTAGTAGGTGGAGGCTGGTCTCCTCGCTTTCCATGCACTCCGGGCATATGGGGTCGGTTTTCACTCCTATCACTGTCATATGTCTCTTCAGTCGACAGTGTCCTGTTATAACTTCAATGACTAGCCTCATGTTCTCTCTGGAGAGTCCCATTAGTTTGCTAGTCTTTTTCTTATCCATTCCCTTGATGAAGATCTTCGATTGTCTCATGCCATTCGAGGACCTCCATCTTCTGTTGGTTTCTGATGTAATGCTGTGACTGATTACTCCCTTGGTGATGTTGTGCGCTATTGGCAGCCGAGGTTCCGGCCCCACCAAGTTTTCCTCTGCTCCCTTTCTGGCTAGTTCGTCGGCCTGTTCATTTCCCGTGTATCCCTCGTGTCCGGGAATCCACGCTAGCGTTAGGTCCGTTCTCTCAGCCAGCCTTTTTAATGATTCCTTGCATTCTCTGACAATTGCTGATGTCGTCTCTTCTTTGCCTAGTGCCTTCAGCGCCGCTTGGCTGTCGCTGTAGATAGCCATCTTTCCTGTAATAGTGAGGTGTTCAGCTATCTCAGCGCATGCCATTATTGCGTATATTTCCGCCTGGAAGACACTAGCGAATCTTCCTAGCGGTATCGACTTGTCTATCTCCGTCCCGTCTGCACATTTAATGTGCACGCCAGATCCAGAGAGCTTTGTCGACTCCTTTCTGGAGCCGTCTGTGTAGCAAATGATGCCATCATTTCCTACGCTCCAGTCCTCTCTTGAACCTATATGTATTCTATATTTTTTGTCAAAAATCCTTTCCTTTCGTATTAAGTCGTTGTTGGAAAGGATCATTGACAACCTATCTTCATATTGTTTACCTATACTGGCGTGACCCTTATCCGTGTAGTTCCCGGTCCATATGCCAGTGCTTCTTAGCTTGAACCATTGTTCCGCTGCTCTTCTCTTTATTTCTAAATCCAGGGGATTCAGCCCCAGCAGGACCTCGAGCGCGGCTGTAGGTGTGGTCCTCATCGCGCCCGTAGTCACTAGGGCCGCTAGCCTTTGGACTTTGTCTAACTCTGCCTTGTTTCTCCCCACTGCGGCTCTGTGCCACCATACGATAGCTCCATGTAGGATTCTTGGCATTATTATTGCCCTATATATCCATAGTGCCATCGCTGGTTTCATGCCCCAGGTTCTGCCTATCACGCTTTTACACTGCATCATCGCCATCTTTGCCTTGGAGCATGTGTTACTGATATGGGTCCTGAAGGTAAGCTTACTATCCAGTGTCACTCCTAGATACTTGACTTCCTTGACCGTCTCCAGCTCCTGGTTGTCCAGTATCACTGGTTCAGCTCGCCCTATCTTTCTTTTCTTCGTAAATAGAACTAATTTGGTTTTTTCAGGGTTTAGGTTCAAACCTTTGCTCCTGCACCACCCTAAAGCTTCTTTTAGACCTCTGTTCATGATTTCACACATGACGCTGAGAACTTTGCCTGTCACCAGGAGTACACCATCATCGGAGTACACTTGTGTGTAAATGTGCATCCTGTTTATCTTGTTAACTAATTCATCTATTAGCAGGCACCACAGTAATGGTGACAGACATCCCCCCTGGGGGAACCCTCTTTTCGCCACCACTGTACGTGTTGTTCCTGCTATCTCTGTGCGTATCAGTCGGTGTCTTAGCATGGTTTTCACCCATATTGATACATCTTTATCTATTCCTTCGCGGCTAAGGGTATCCTCTATTGACTCGGGGGTCGCTCTATCAAAAGCTCCCTCCACGTCAAAGAAGCATCCCATTGCGTATTCTGTATTGCTGATTGATCTTTGCACTCTTATCACCAAGTTGTGGAGGGCCGTTTCGGTGGATTTGCCCTCCATGTATGCGTGTTGATTTTGGTGTAGTGGAGATCCGCTTTTCTCTATTTGTTCTCTAATTATTCTGTCTAGGATTTTCTCCAGTGTCTTTAGTAGGAATGAGGAGAGGCTAATGCATCTGAAGGCTTTGGCTTCCTGGTAGGATGCCCTGCCCGGTTTTGGGATGAATACTGCCTTCACTTCCCTCCATTTTCTTGGTATATACTTAGTTCTGATGCTGCCATTGTACAGGGCTAGCAGGTCCTTGCTTATATACTTTATAGCTATCTGTAACATTTTCGGGAAGATTTCATCCGGTCCCCCTGCCTTGTATGGCTGAAAGGATCGGACGCTCCACAGTAAATGTTCTTCAGTGATGATTAACTTTGGCTCCCGGTCCACCGTGGGACCTGGGACGATTGGTACGTCATCAACTGTACATTCCTCACTGTCCGGGAAGTGTGTTTTCATCATAACTTCCAGTATCTTTTCCGGATTAGTTATTAGTTCTTCTCCGTTCTTAATACTCTCTAGCCTACGCGTGTTGGCTTTGGAGAACGTTTTTACCAGTCGCGCAGCCTCAGGGTATCTTTCGACCCCTGCGCAGAACGCCTTCCAGCTATTCTTGTTCTCCCTTCTGCATTCTTTCTTGTATAGGTTCCTTTCTTCTCTGTATGTTTGCCAGCTCTCATCATCGTTCCTCTTTAGGGCCTTGTTGAGAGCTCGCCGTATCTTTTTCCTCTGTTTCCCCAGTGCCTTTGTCCACCAGGGTTGTCCTCTGTCTGGTCTTATCTCTCTCAAGGGGCATGCCTTATGATAGGCATCCCTTAGAGCTTCGTCCAGTCTATTCGCTTCCCCTTCAATTTCTTGTGCATCAACTAGCGGGGTTCCTCGTCCTGGGACCCACTTCTCCAGATGGTGCTGGTACGTGTCCCAGTTGGTTTTCCTCGCATTTCTTATCAGAATCTTTTCAGTCTTGGCCTCCAGACTAAAGGTGATGCGTCTATGATCTGACATAGAGTCACTTTCGTCTGTTTTCCAGTCCCTTATGTGTCGGCTAATCCTATCTGTAGCAATAGTTATGTCCAACACTTCTCGTCTAGCCTTGGTTACGAATGTGGGCGTGTTGCCTGTATTCAGTATCTCCAGGCCTGCCTCGCTTATAAATTCTAAAAGTAAGTCACCTTTTTTATTACAGTTAGTGCTACCCCATACCACATGATGTGCGTTGGCGTCGCACCCTAGAATAATAGGAGTATTCTTACCTTGGTATTTTCTTACGATTTCTTCCATTTCTCGGGATGGCGGCTCAAAGTCCCCCTCGCTGGGTAGGTATGCGGAGACTATGAGCACCCTTTCTTCTTTTCCTGCACCTGTCTGTATTGTCGCAACAACACTTGCAAGGTCTCTGTAACAATCTGCTTTTATTAGTCCTAGTGTTCTTACTCTGCTGCTGGCGTATATGCATGCTCTTGGGGTTGACTCACCGTCCTCATGGTATATGATATCTTTCCCCATAGAGCCTAGCCCTGTCACACATCCATTTAGGACGTATGGCTCTTGCAGCAGTGCTATGTCTATTGTCTCTTCCACCACGTATCTGCGAAGCTCAGTCATGGCTTCAATACAATGATGAAGATTCAATTGAACTATCTTTATTTTTTGTGTTTGTTTTTGTGGTGTGTCTCTGTGTGTGTACATGCGTCAGTGTGTGTGTGTGTGTTTGTATGTGTGTCTGTGTCCCTGTCCCTCCCTACTTCGACTCCGCTTCTGGGTTCGACCCCCCACACCAGTGCGGCTGCAGCTGTGCAACGCTCGGCGGGGGTGTCCGGTCCTTTGGCTTCGTCGTTGAAGGGAGTGGGTGTGGTGTGGGCTGTTGTGGGGGCGAGCCCAATAGGCAGGGCCTCCGATTATCAGCGGCACCCACCTTCGGGGCACCAGGCTGTTTCTCGCCTCCCCCGCCTATGGGCCGCTCCCTCACGGTGTCTGTGTTTTGCGCCTGTTGTGTACTGTTGGGGTTCGAGCCTCCCTGCACCGTCTTGCTTCCTTCCGCCTGGCTTCCCTTGAAGGCTCCAGGCTGGTTGGTAGACCGGTTCTCGGCAGGCTCCTCCCCCCGTGTCTTGTTGCTGTGTACGGGGCAGCCGTGGCATATGCACTTCCCCTCATTCTGTGTCTGGCTTCTCCCTATGGTACGGGCGTATACTCTGGTGGCTTGATAGTGGAGTGCTACTCCGCCCTCTGCGGCCACTTCCTGAGGGACTCCTACTACGAGTCTTACCCCTAGGGGTAGGACCTCCCTGCGGATGAGAGTCCACTCGGGCATCCGTAGCTCCTCCCTATACTCGTTCTGGGCCTTAATAAACTCCAGAGGGTCCACCAACAGGTCCTCTGTACTGCCCGGTAGCCAGACTGACATGCGGTGCTTCTCTAACCTCCTGACCTTCAAGGGGATGCCCTCCTGGTCGCCAAGGCCACAGTTCAGCAGCCAGGTCATCGCCTCCTCGGTAGTTGCTGTGACAAGGAAGTATCCTTCAGCAACTAGACCCGAGGCGTCGAAGGCCAGGCTACGTCCCCGTACACCGCCCTTGATGGCTTCCCCTATCTTTCTGGTCAGTCTCCTCCTGATCTCAGCGGCCATAGCCTCGTCCACCGCCGCCCCGTCCTCCCGCTCGACGACGACTGCGAAGTCAGGATTCTGGTCAGTAGCCAGCTTCCAGCCTCCCAGTTCGTTGCGGGTGTCCAGGCCCTGCCTATGGCGCTTCGGTGGACGCTGCTGCGTCCGCTCTTCTGGATCAGTTTCCTGTCTCTTCACCTTTTGAGCCCTCGGACCTGCCCTTCCCTCTGGTTTTTTCGCCACACTGGTTGCGGCGCCTTCGGGTCGGGTCTGGTTCGCAGCTAGCTCCTCTTTACGCTTTCGAGCTTTGGCTCTCCTCCACCGAGATCGAGGGATCCACTCGCCATCGCCTTTTTTGCCACTCTCCCCTATGCACATCTGTGTCAGGTCGTCCCCGAGGGTCTCCGAGAGAGACCTTCCGGGACGCACCTGTCCGCAAGGGTTCTTTTTAGCACTTGTGTGTTCTGAAGATCGCGCTGAATTGCCCCCCCCAGAATACGAGGGGCAGCCTGGGCCACTAGATGGCCCAGGGAGGGATTCTCCGGTTCCACCGGTACCCTCCTGGGGTAATAATTTCTTTTTTTCCGCGCTCATTTCATTTTTTTCCCGGGGCTGCCGGGTGCTGGGATGGGATATAATGTGGTGGGTGGGATAGGACAGGGGAGAGATGGAAGACTATGTCTGAGGATGGGGGGAAGGGTGTGTTGGATAGGAGGGGTAGGGTTCTGGATGGGGGTAGAGTTTGCGACTAGAGGTTTCAGTGACGTCTGTTTCTTAGGGAATCAGACCAATAACAGGCGGCAACCACGTGAAGGATAACACTCTAGCCTTGCCTTGGGGATCTACACGACTTGCGCTCTCCCCCATGACCATTCGCCAGACGCGGCACTGGACAGATGCCGAGAATAGGGGTACCGCAATCTCGAGTTCAATCACCCATAGATTGGAGCAGCCCTGCCCCTAATAGTTAGTAGCTTATATACCCCCATTTTAATTTAATCAGGTGCGTTCCGTTTTAAGTCGAAAGAAATTACAGTATCTTTTGGTCTGGCAGTATGGTGTTGGGGCTGGGATTTAATATTTTGTATGATGGGATCTCAGGCTGGTTGTAGATTTTAACCATCGTCTCTACTGAAATTAGGATGTTTTTTAATTTCAATAGCCTCGCGTATCATCCTAGGGATGAATCGTTGTTCTCTAGCGAGTATTTGTGGTTTAGAAAACAATATAAGTAATTTTGTCACGTTAGTACAGAATATTTTTCACGACTGGTAGGTACTTATAACTAAAAAAGGAACCTTAAAAAATGATTTATGCACCCAACATTATTATTAAGTAACCTATACCGCAGTGTCTCAAGACGAAAGTCTTTGACCAGCGTCTGTTGTCAGTGATGACATACGGGACTGAGACGTGGTCGCTCACTATGGGCCTCATAAAAAGGCTCAAGGTCACTCAAAGAGCAATGGAGAAGGCTATGCTCGGGCTTTCTCTGCGTGATCGAATCAGAAATGAGGAGATCCGCAGAAGAACAAAGGTAACCGACATAGCCCGAAGAGTTGCTAAGCTTAAGTGGCAGTGTGCAGGGCACATTGCTCGCAGGACTGATGGCCGCTGGGGCGGGATAGTCCTGGAGTGGCGACCGCGTACCGGAAAGCGCAGTGTAGGCAGACCTCCAACAAGGTGGACCGACGATCTGGTGAAGGTCGCGGGAAGCCGCTGGATGCGAGCAGCACAAAACCGGTCGTTGTGGAGATCCTTGGGGGAGGCCTTTGTCCAGCAGTGGTCGTCTTTTGGCTGAGATGATGATGATGAACCTACGTTGTGTCTCTGTTAAGTTCTAACGCCATGAGATGAAAAAATATTTATTATCATTATTATTAATGATTTTTTTTAATTCGGTGGGGCGGTCTGCAAGAACACTGCACAAGTATACGCAGTGACAGAGGCCAGCTTTAAGCCTCAGCCATGTGTACGAGCGTTTCGCGATGCGGCGACCAGATTTTTAGTTAATTGCGCGTTACACTACAGCAGTCATATCAACGGTGAAAGAAAGAACGTAATGAACAAGTAATCCGCGTGTCGCGTCGCAAAACGCCAGTGGCCGTGGCCAAGTGGTTAGTTAGATGGTAGCCAGCCTTAGAGCAGAGTGAACGAGAGTGCGGCAACTTCACACAAGCGCTCCGAAACGCACGCACACAAATTCGTAGTTCACCTACATTAGCACACGGAAAAAAGCATGGGAAAGGAGTACCCGATGACGCGGCTGTCATCGCAAACGCGGATCGGGCAGCGTATGTTGCTGTAGTAACGGAAAATAACAAGTATGTCACTGAGCGCTGCCGATCTTATTTAAACCTTGTTTCTTTATTGGAAATAGAAAAAATTATTACATAAGTATTCAAAACTAGCCAAAACTATTTTTGATAATATGTCCGACCTTAAATATGTACCTTCATGTAAATGCTTTCCAATAATATATTTAAAAAAATTATACATTGGCATATTGGCATGCGGATATATTACGTTATTAAATTTAATATTGCAGCTTTCAAAACTGGCCGAGCGAGGCGTAAATATTTTGTTGTGTCCAATTTGTAAATTAATATTTGATTACGATTGTACTTTATATAAGTATTTTATAGTGTACACCTAAATTGTGTGTTTCATTTATAATATTTAAGACACCCAAATTCACACAATAATAAATTAACTATGTGTGGCTCACTCAACCCTAGCCGGTTGCTACAGCTCGTACGTCAATTCAAGATCACGGCACTGTTGCCGCACTCTCGTTCACTCTGCTTAGAACGTCGGTTGCGTCAAACAGAAACACTGCGTGAGGCGGGTCGCCCGTCGTCGGGAGGGCTGTCTATGAACAAAGTAGACAAACAAAACAAAACCGCAAGCCGCGCGGGCGTCCGCGCCATAAACCCGCTTGATTCAGCGGAAGCCCTTACTGTCGTACATGCTGTATAAATTACACGTTACTATTAATTCGTTCAAAATAACCCTATCAATTTCGACTTAATAAATCTAAGTAGCTAAAGGTAAGCGCATCTAAACTTTCGTTCCACTGCTCATTGTTTTAATTGCGCCGTTCGGCAGACAACTAGTTTACATTTAACACCTACTAACTTTCCTAGTTGGCGCACTGTTCACGCGAAAACATTCTGGGCATCTGTTTATAGAGATACGTCGCAGGAAACGTCAAGTGCTGCAAAGTAAGTAGTATTTCTAAGTGTGTAAAGTAAATACTTTTTGAACGTTTTAATCCTGCAGGTGGGTTGATCAGACCAAGAAACTGAACAACTTTTCCCAAGAAACATAAGTCTAAAAACGAGATTTTTTTTAACTTTCCCATACAAATCATGCTCGGTCATAGAAGCTTTGTATGGGAAACTTAAAAAAACGACGGGTTGCACTCCGAGAGTGCCGGCAGAAGTGAAAACTTGAATATTAACGTTGTGCATTTTTGATATTTTGGAATGGTTAGGGAATAATTTTGCACGAATTGCTTCAATTATCAGTATAAAAGTACTATCATTTATGTGGTAGAATACAATATTTATTTATTGCGCTATCGTACACAAACATGACAATTTATATTACATTAAAAAGCACTCGAACATTCGCGCAAACGCCCTACGCCGCCTAAACGAAACAGCAGGCATACATTTTCGCCGCGCGGTAGAAAGAGAGGGGGATACTTCCTCTCCTACGCTGCGCCGAATTAAACCTACCATAAAAGTAGTTTATTTGACGTTTTGACAGAAAAACAGCACGTTCGTCATTACCTACATTGCATGCATGTATTTATACATGTATGATTATTTTTTGTAATAAAGACTGAGTGTTTATTTGTTTCTAAAACTCCTCTATATGTGGAATAAAAAAATGCTTTATCGCTTTTTTTAACTGCATTATTAAGTTACAAAAAAGAAAGGCCATTGTTCCGCATCCCGAATTGTACTATTAACTTTTCATCGGGTTTTTTATTTTTTTTTATTTTTGTTGATGGCTCACGAAGCCATCAATTTAATTCGATTAGCACATTTAGCCAGTGTCAAAGTATTTTTTCTTACAAGTAATACATAAATAAACAATATTTCCTTCCTGTATGATGATGATGAATGATAAAAAAAATGAGAAGTGAGAAATGATATACCCTCCAACCCCTCGAGTATTTCAGTAAAGATGTAGGGCTTTACTAAGTCCTCGAGCGTACTTCTTGAGAGAATTTGAAAATTAACGTTGCACTGTTTTGTTTCATTTGCCAACACTCATGCACACTAACGAACACTTAACGGTTAATAATCCACCATTATTTCACATTCATATTGGACAT
This sequence comes from Eudonia lacustrata, assembly GCA_947562085.1. NCBI lineage: Eukaryota > Metazoa > Arthropoda > Insecta > Lepidoptera > Crambidae > Eudonia > Eudonia lacustrata. The sequence goes on along the minus strand of OX387317.1, from coordinate 1,518,120 downwards.
AACACAAATTTTAGAAAATAAAACGAAACCGCAGACATGATCCTTCACTTTCCCGCCAAGAAGTCTTTTCATCAAGTTACAATAATCAATCTTTATTTCTTAAAGAACTGTCAAGATTTTCCCGCTTTTATTTTTGGGACCACCGACCTCATACCTAGCGGCTCAGGTTCGATTCCCAGCGGGGGAACGAGCTGTTTTATCCTGATGTTTCGAACCCAACTTACATTGCTTATTAGGGTTTAAAATGCTCCAATCACTCCAACAGGTGTTTCTAATTCAAAATATTGTTAAGGTTTTTTAAACTTGTATAGCTTGGTAACGGCATACAATTTTGTAAATGTCGTTACATATTATATTAAAGCTGTGGAGTTTCTTGAGCCCATTCTTCTCCACAGCTAAAAAATAGACGTTCTGAATGGGTAGTAGGTAAAAAAAAAAATGGACGATTCAAAAGCACTTTTCTAAAGTTTATTTGAATAAAGAATATTTGACTTTGACTTAGCATTTAAAACGTTAAGAGCGTTTACGCCGCTCACTAGCGCCGCCAATGTAATAAGTAATAGTAAGCCATAATTACTAGATATGTTTGTTTTTTCATTAGTGGCGCTAGTGTGCGGCGTAAACGCTCTTAAATCGTTTCCAGCCCCACTAATTAATTTTAATGCAACGTATGTACTAAATTAGTACGATTAATATCATTACGCATGACTCAACAAGTAATAAATTAATTCATAAACCGCTACCTATTCCACCAATAAATGCTTTTATGAGCCGGGCACCGATTCTATTTCAATTAGTTGATGTAGTCAATTTAAATTGTGGCGTTTCAATATCACGTAATGAGCGAACAAGTTTGCAGTATTACCTCTTTATTGATTGTTTGGGAACATTAAAAAAGGTTTAACACATACTGGTAAACTTACTGGTAAATGTCACTGGCATTACGCATAAAACCTCTTTGCTTTTTTACATAATTATTTTTTCAAGACCTTTATATTATTTTTATTTTTTGGAAATTAAAGGTTTGATTGATATTATGGCGTTTAGATATTAGCTAGTAAGTATAGGCGTAAGTATCGTGTAGTAAGCAAATGGGTTTCAGTCCCTGATACTCCGGGCTTAATTCCTAGCAGGGGCATAAAGTTCAGACTATCCTAGCAGGGGTTTAAAGGTCAGACTATCCTAGCAGGGGTTTAAAGGTCAGACTATCCTAGCAGGGGTTTAAAGGTCAGACTATCCTAGCAGGGCTATAAAGTTCAGACTATCCTAGCAGGGGTATAAAGTTCAGACTAGCCTGCACATCAGACTATCCAAACCCAGTCAAATTTCTTTATTATAGAAGGGTACAGGGGAAAAGGTGTCATTGTCAAATGTGACACGTTGTGAGAAAAAAGAAAACCTTTATTTACTTTGTAACCTTATTTATTTAACACTTTCATACAGTCGCACTTAAAACTATGATGTAGCTTATATTATAATTCGGGTTTGTATTAATTATTATATCTTTAGTTAAAATTACTTTTAAGAATAAATAATGTAATCACAACATTACTTCTAACAAAGATCATAGTCTAGTATGTGAAGGTGACATTGATCTGTCTTGATGCAGCCATACAATTTTTTTTGAGTATTTTGTGCGCTATGATTTTTTTTTGTGTTTTTCATTAAGAGAGCCAAGAAGCTTTCTTTAATTTTGCAATAGATGGCATTGTTAACTCAATTTGAGTGAAAAGTTGACAATAACCTCTTTTTCCCTGTACTCTTCAAATGTTTAACCACATGCCATAAAAGTAAAGCTCAAACTCTTTTGAGGAAACTTGACAGTTGAGGTAGTTTCATGTGCAGGCGTTTGTACAAGGTTTGGTTGGTGACATTACTTGTTCTAAGTTGACCTGTATATCAACCACTATCCGATGTAAGTCTGTCAATATACCAGCAATATTAGTAGTATTGTTTGTGTTCAGACCCTCTGGACTTCCTGGAGGTCTCCGATCAGAGGGCTGAAGCTGCTGCGATATGCAGCGTTAAATGTTAAATATGTTCTAAGGTTGTCTGACCTGCGCTGATGCGACCTGCACTCACGGATCCCACGCTGCTGGAGAAGGTGCCCAGACACCTTGTGATGAACCTCGCGGAGTAGCAGTCACACTGCCGACTCACGCGCAGATCAGATCAGAAACCACAACCCACGACACTCACTATCTCACACGAACCAAACGAGATCAAGGCGGCCCCGCGCAACGCCTACCGAAACTCGAGGGATTTTATGGATCTAGGCTGCCGATCAGCCCTAGTACCGTCTATATATATACAAACTAGCCACCGATGGCTGTGATTTAAACCGAATTAATTATTTCATCCGAATATCTTATTAACGAGCGATAACCGAGCCAGCTGTTAAAACCGAGTAGACAATGACATTGTAATTTTTTTATAATACCGTTTTCACCGATGGGCAAAGGAATTATGCTCATTCAGTCCAAAGATTAAATCTTAGTGTTCGATCCCGAACAGTTTGCGTTCCGTCATTTAGAGGTACGAACGCCAAATCCTCAGTAGTTGAAGACTCCGTGTGATGTGTACTTCCATCTTCAGCCTTATCGTAACTCACCATCAGACGAGATAAAAGACTAAACGGTTTACCTTTATGATACAAAATAAAAAACAACTTTCACTCACTTACGTAACGTCCCACGATCCACAAAAAAGGTCTCCACTTAGATTAATCGCTGTCTTTACACTGCGATGATTTCAGACGACGAGTTCACAAATCTCATTCCGTGCCTAATGTTATCGAGATAGTTGAGATAGAGATGGAGAGAGATAAAGAGCGTATTAGTATTCAGATGGAGCGATAAAACTGCTAATGGCTTGGCAAGGGCTGGCTTAGACACTGTTACAAATTATGTTTTCCTCAGAGGTCACCTTTAAGCTTCGCACTGTTAGGGAAGAGTTATGCAGTACTTACTTTCTAGTTGATAAGTTTAAATAGATTTAGTAGTAAGTATCATGTAAATACAAGTGAGGTGAAAATAAAACAATACGTAGATATACGTAATTTTGGGCCCTGCCATCTGTCACTGAAGGGCTGGAAACAGTTCAAAGTTGTTTTTTGCATTCATGTGTAAGTTACAGATAGTGAATGTACACACGGCGGCAGATCAACCTACCCAAACCTGTCAAATTTCTCCAATGAATATTGATCCTTATTACCATAAAGTTCAAAATTGATTGTAGAAATATAACAGTTTTGGGTAGGTTTCTTAATACAATGTATTAAGAATCAAAACTAGTCAAAAGTGTTAACATATTGATGCTCGTGGTGACTGTACGAGTTATAGCCTATTATTATTTATTAACCGACTTCAAAAAAGGAGGAGGTTCTCAATTCGACTGTATTTTTTTTAAATATATGTTTGTTACCTCAGAACTTTCGACTGGGTGAACCGATTTTTATGATTCTTTCTTTATTTGAAAGCTGGTGCTTCCCGTGTGGTCCCATTTTAATTTGGTCCAGTTCTGATGATGGGATCCTCAAGAAATTGAGGGAACTCCTCAAATATTGTAGGCATACCTCGATTTTGGTATTATCAGAAATAAGTCAAGCATTTGCACTCAGAAAGTATCATTTGATGAAGTGTAACTGATGAAAAAGACCACAGATTGCCATCGGAACACCTCAATGATAATAATTATTTCACGGGTGGCCATAAAATATCTCGATTAAGATAGTTAAGCGACTATGACGAAGCAAAAGAAGGCAGGCACAAGAACTCAGTTTTTGATTTCCTACGAACTTTGAAATAGAAGTTTCTCGATTTCTTCGCTTGTCTCATTTAAACGGCGCTGTCTCATACGAGCAGCGCATACCCATATTTGCTTTTGATAAATATCGGAACAAATCACTAAAAAGCGAGAAATAAACAAACATTTTTTTACTTTTTAGTGCAGTTTTGTCAGTAAAATTTTATCATTATGGGATCATTGAAATTATTCTAAGTTTGAATTAATAAAACTAGTTTCTGGTTTCTGTTAAATACTAAAGTACTATACTAATACTAAATAATAATAAAGATTGAACATGAAATATTCCTTTCCTTTTCCCCTGTCGTGTCCTACGTGAGCCTATAACCAAACACAAGGATATTATTGGCTATCTAGATGCGGTGACGGGGTTATTGACGGCCCTGTGTAGACTTACGGCGACACACTGAAAAAAAGCACTAACTTTCGTCGAATAGATAAGGAATAATAAATGACTAATGAATCTAAAATGGGGATATGGGGTCAATTCGTATTTTTCTTGAATACACGATTGTATAATTTTGACTCGATCATAATTATTTTCGAAAAAACCTCTAAAATATGACTATTGTTGAAATTGCAACAATAATACTTAGTTTATATGCTTGGAAACCAGTCATATACATTGGTAACATCAATATCCGTAATTTTGTTGCTGCATATTTTGATTGATTGGCGTTACGTGTTTTCGACCACAAGACAGCGCAAGGAAGGACCAGCAGATTTGAATGTTCACAAATCGAGGTGTCGTCTTAAGAACACAGCTTCGAGCTTACAAACCGACTTTAGTACCTATAGTGACATTAATAAGAGCTTTTTGTAGCCAAAACTGAACAAAAGATTTAGAATTTTGAAATTATTGATTAAAGTATTAATATTGGATTAGTAACAATCTTTATTTTGAAGTGTTCTTACTTCTTACTACTACATTTGTTTTTAAAAAGTCGTGCAGGAATAATAGGAGAGAGTGGTACACTTATTATTATACTGTGGTAGTACATACATTGCAATTATTGTGGTAGAGGGCTTGAAATCTTTAGAAATGCCAACCTAAGTCTTATCTTACGTAGTAGTCATTCGGGATTTCGGTCGGTGGCCCATTGAATGTCATAGATAAGCCTCTATTTCCTAAGGGCTGTAAGCATCAGTTTTGGTACCCACCACAATAACATGTTGTTATGAAAACTTATAAAGTGAAATGAAACAACTTTTACGGATCTACTCGCGTTTATTTTACACATTATTTATTTAATGTTTATCCTGACGTTTCGAAAACTTTGCAGGGTTCGAAAGTTTAGGTAAAAGTTGACCCTTTGCCTTTACAAGTAGACCCTTTGCAGGGTTCGAAACGTCAGGATAAACATTAAATAAGTAATGTGTAAAATAAACGCGAGTAGATCCGTAAAAGTTGTTTCATTTCAATGTGTAGTGTTTGCGTAAACTTTAGAAAACAATAACTTATAAAGTATTACAATAGTTAAATAGTTTCTAACAGATCATTTAATTTGTGTACAAATCTATAACACTTTTCAAATATAAACATTCTGAAAATGTTATATTAATTAAAATAAGTATGGCGTATACTTATATATTGTTTTGATAATAATAAAAATAAAAAATAATAATAAAAATCTTTATTTGGCACCATTTTAATTTACAAACTTAATGTGAACGATAACAACCGCATTCGTCGCATGACTGTGTCGCAGTTGCCAACGCCCACCTCCAAGACTGAGGAGGGTTCGGTACACTATATATAACAGCAGATCCTTACATAATAACTTTAGATAACAGAGGTTATTATATCTATGGTATACATTTTTAATAACATTAGGTATATAAGAAAATGTGTGTGTGTGTGTGTGTGTGTGTGTGTGTGTGTGTGTGTGTGTGTGTGTGTGTGTGTGTGTGTGTGTGTGTGTGTGTGTGTGTGTGTGTGTGTGTGTGTGTGTGTGTGTGTGTGTGTGTGTGTGTGCGTGTGTGTGTGTGTGTGTGTGAGGGAGTGTGTGTGTGTGTGTGTGTGTGTGTGTGTGTGTGTGTGTGTGTGTGTGTGTGTGTGTGTGTGTGTGTGTGTGTGTGTGTGTGTGTGAGTGTGCGTGTGAGTGAGTGTGTGTGTTGTGTGTTAAGCATGTTAGGGGACTGATCAAGCAAGTTAATGTATTTTTTTTTTCTTCATTTATTGTTTATTTAACATTTAAATTTTTATTAATCAAGCAACTTTTCTGTTTCATCATAAGTTAATTCTAGAATCCATTTTGATACTGAAATTTTACATTTTTTATAGGTAAACGCGTAGATGTTTAGACATTTATTTACTTTATTATAGAGAGGACCACTAGAGAAATGAAACTGACGACGAACGACTTCCAATCGACTACGCAAAACTTGGCAGACCTTGTCACTACGGCGCTTATTTTTATTTAGATCTGGGTCATATGAAAGAACAGAATGGTTCCGAAGAATGCTGCTCAGCACATACAGTTTCCTGACGGTGAGGACTTCAGAGATGCTATAAAGCTCTGTCGTGGGGAAACGCAGTGGTTTGTTGAGTATTACCTTTAACACTGCTCTTTGAGCCCTCTCCAAGCGAATGAAATGTGATTTCGCAGCACCACCCCAAGCCGCAATACAGTAAGTGAAAACTGACTGAGCCAATGAAAAGTAGATTGTTTTAAGTGTTTTAGCATCGGCACTACATCTCAATTTTTTGAACAGGAAAATAAGTTTTCTAGTGCGGGCAGTTGCCGAATTTATTTGATCTTATCTCATTTCTCAATGGGTATCTCAATGAGAGGGTACGACCAATTTGGAGACATGTTTCGTCACATTGAGTATTTTGCTCGCATTTATGTGCTGTGATAGTATATGACATTGGAGGTTGTGACTTCATACTAGGGGTAAAAGTTAACTTAAATAGCTCTACTTGATTTGATGTTTCATTTATTTAATAATACAGCAACATCTAAATCTAAAGCTTTGACCATTGAAAATGTGCTTGATTTTGTTTTTATGGTGAATATACTCATAGAAATTGTAAAATATTATTAGCATAGTGTATATTCTCTTATTAAATATAATATTCTTATGATTGACATTATCTATCGTTACAAAGTTGTTCGAAGAGTTTGTTGGAAGTTTCTAGTGAAGTTCAAAATGGGTTTCTTGCCAGTTCAACTTGATATTTCTGCATTATACAATCCTGAGTATGATGCCTATAAATTGCAGTTTACGACCGGCGGGCGTCGCACTTGATTGTAGAGTTATAAATTATTTTACTTCATTTAGACTTTGTACTAAAAAACAAAATAAGTAGGTACCTATACTAGCCCTGCTAGGCAATACGGGTTAGTCCATCTAGTTATACTATTAATTATACAATATAACAGATAGGACGAAAAAAGTATTATTTGTTATACTGCTCAATATAACTTATTGGATTCGAAAACAATAAAAGAGTATTTTCCGTTTTATTTTCAAGTGCTAATTGCTGCACTGAAGCTAAATTAAATATTTATACCTATAATAAAAAGTAAAATTTACTATAGCGTTGTGTTATCATATTTGTGGTATTTCATCTGTAAAGGTGAATCTGCATGGCCATCGGTTGCAATGACCGTTGGATAGATGGCGCACTGTGCCGCTATTAGCACTCAAAAATTAAAAAGCAGTGACAAAATTCAGCGCTTACGTCAGCCTTCCCGGTAGCATAGCGGTGAGTGCAGCCGCCCGGATTGCGGAAGACCCAGGTTCGATTCCTGGCTGGGGCGGGGTGGGCGTTTAATTTTGTCACTGTATTTTATATATTTTATATAAATAATAGAAATTTGTCTATGTAGTTATACCAAATTTATTATGTTTTGTTTTCTGTTACCTATTTTAAATTTATTTTTTGATCTCTATGAAGCAAGTATAGATTATTTTTTAATTTATATTTTCTCCGTGTACTTACATAATTATCTGTATGAAGTGAACACACGCGTGCATATCAAAACTAACACAAACGGTCAAATGTCCTCAATAGACTTTGAACTTTATGGCTATGGCATATGGTTGAACATTTTTTAAATAAATTTGACAGATTTGGATAAGTAGTTGAAAGGCAGGCGTCTGTACATATCTGGTGCTTAGACCACATGAGTAAATACCGTGTGGTTTAGTTTGGGCTCGTTCATGTTCATTGTAGTTTTTGATCCGTCACTACTATACTCCTTCTTATACTGTGCTGATAGTGTCGTGATCATTTTGTACATTTTAACATCGCACACAATGTTAAAAGCATTTTACTTTTGGTTATCACCCAAATGTTTATAGAAAGTCAAGTTCTTTGTGATTCCTTTATTCTAAGATGGATACCTGGTCAGAACACGAAAAAAAATAACAATATAAACATACTAGCCGTTACCCGCCACAGCGAAGCGTCGACGTGCGAAAATTTGTGAATAAAATATCAATTTTTTGTATAGCCTATCATTTGTACAATCTAATGTTCGTACTATATACAAATTTTCATCAAGATCGGTCAAGCCGTTCTTGAGTAACATTACATAAACATTAACACCTGCTATGTATTTACACAATTTTATGGCAATAAAAATGATCTTATCTTATCTTAACAGGACATACATTTTAGAGGTTACAGATTTATATTAGTACCTTAGTTAGTTAGTTAAACTGGGCTGTGTCCGCACTTAGCCATTTGATTTGGCCATTGTATATAGTAGTACCTATAGATGACTACCAAGTATCCTTAAAAGACCACCTTGCAACAATCTCTTTGTTGTAACAACGTAATAAAACCACTTTTAAAACTACCTAACAACGCTTACCAGTTATAATTGGGGAAAAAATTTTGGCAACATTCGCCCGATACGAGCCGAAAGAGCCTTTGAAGGGTGCAGAGAAAACAGCCCTCTGAATCGCTGGAGCAAAAAACAGTCGAGTGGAGCCTTAAAAATAAGGGCGGCCAACAGGGTGCTCCCGAAAACCGGCCAAGTGGGAGCCGCAGTTGTGATGAATCAGCAAGAAGTTTTTAATAAGGTTTATTATGGTTCATTAAACATTTTGTGATACAAGTTGATTCAAAGAGGTTTGTTTACTGTCTGTTTTGATATCTATACCTACTGTATATAATGTCTATACTAATATAATAAAGCTGAAGAGTTTTAGTTTGAACGCGCTAATCTCTAGAACTACTAGACGGATTTGAAAAAATATTATTGAATTTGATAGCCCAATTTTTGTGGAAGGCTATAGGCTATTCATCACGCTATGACCCTTAAAAATGTAATATGCTGGCTCGCAGGTTTGCACGCTGCACAGAACCCGTAAAGGTGATACTATTCAAGGCTTTCTGCCAGTCCTTTTATACGTGTAACCTGTGGGTCAATTATACGCAGAAGACCATCAACGCCTTGCGGGTGCAGTGTAACAATGCGTTCAGGGTGTTGTTGGGGCTGCCGCGGTACTGCAGTGCGTCAGGCATGTTCGCTGAAGCTCATACAGATGGCTTCCATGCCATCCTTCGGGAGAGGGCAGCCTCGATGCTTAGCCGTGTTCGTGGGAGTTCTAATGACATTCTGCGCGTTGTGGCTTGACGAATAGACTGTCCTTAATAATCTGTCAGAGTATAGCTTGCGTTTCTTTTGTTTTGTTATATTTTGCTGTAATATTGTGTTTAATGTCGTTGACTAAATTTTATTTTTATATTCTTTTGCTGTATGGACTTGTGTCTGAAATAAATGTTTTGATTTGATTTAAAAAAGTCTGTTAAAAACGCTAAGCGACGCTGTGAGTCGCGGAACAGCAAATTTTCTGAGAGTAGTGCAAGTTTGCGGGATCAGTACCTGTTAGGCTATTTTATTGGCGAGCGAACGACCTTCAGATTAGTTGAACCTTTGTTTAATTGTGCAGGTTGTGTAAGTACAAATTAAGCAACTTTTGCAATGCCGGGTCAACGAATGGGCAACCAATATAAAAATCTCGAGCTTCTTCATGCTTTGGGAGACAAGCCAACCCTAAACTTTTAAATGTCACCGGTGATCTCGAAATCAAGTGACATGAAATACACTGTGAATTTATATTTTTTCATTAGATACTGATTAAGATACATACCAATTGAGAATTTTTGGCGTCACGAGTTAGTTGCTTGTGACTTGAATAAGAGTGCAAATAGCAATCGTTATAGATAGCATAGCAAAAATAGCGCCATGGGTCTCCAAAACTAAAATTGAATCCACCGTTTCTTTGTCACTAGCTCATTCGTCTGGCGCGACTTATGTACTAATTGGGATGATTAATGCTTCCTTTGCGGCGAACCGTCGGACTAATTATAAATAATGAATGGATGAACGGAGTCCGATAGAGCCGCGAAAACAAGTGGCTCTTTATAATACTAGTTGTGCAAATAACTATTCCTCGGAGAGTACTCTCGATCTTAATTCGTGCGTGTATTTTATTTCATTTGTAATCGACGCATCTGTGGTCCAGTGGTTAGAACCGGTCTCGGACCCAGAAGTCCCGGGATTGATTCCTAGGGGGGGTATATATTTTTGGTTTCAAGCCCGGTGAAGCTGTAAAAGCCGTCTGAGGCAATCAGCAATCTCTCTCAAAAAAAAATCGGTTTAGTTGGTGGTGGGGATACCATCACCTTATCTAAATATGTCGCCATTACAAAAACACAAGTGTTGAAAAAATTTCCACGAGCAGGATTTGAACCTGCACCCTTCTGACATACCGGGTCAGGTGCTCTCTCAATTGAGCTATCGTGGTTCTAACCAGCCCGCCGAAATTATTCAACACTATTTACTTTTTACTTTGAAAGCAAAAGGCGCCCATTCAATGTCAACAACTACCGTCATTAACATCCGATCATAATATTTTTACAAATACTAAAGATCAGTTAAGAAGTAGGCAAGCTATTTATAAAATATTTTTTTGTTTTGTTTATATAATTTTTAACGCAAATTTTAGAACCACGATAGCTCAATTGGGAGAGCACCTGACCCGGTATGTCAGAAGGGAGCAGGTTCAAATCCTGCTCGTAGAAATTTTTTCAACACTTGTGTTTTTGTAATTTGTTCGCAACAAAATTTGCGTTAAAAATTATATAAACAAAACAAAATCATTTTATATCGCCATTACTTAAAATGTTTGTAGCATTGTTATGTTCCGGCTAGCGATAAGATACCCAGTGCCTCAGTGCAACTTCTGGGTAGGCAAGGTGAGGACGGCTAGCTATGGTTGTATGGTCAGCAACGAAAGCAGCATAGCACCAAAGTGTTATAAAGTGGTACTAAAATACCATGTCATAATAGTGTTCATATCAGTTGACAGACGCCTGTTAAATTATTGAGTTACTTTGACAAGGCTTTAAAGTGTTGAGCTATTTTGGTTTTTGACTGTACCCGTAGTCCGCTCCGCCTTGTGCCTTGCGACACATGGCGTCGTTTGCGCACAGCGCTGGACGTGCGATGGAACTGTCGAACATCGGCGCAATCATTTACATAGATCAATCATTTCGTTGATGTCGTGCTGAATGGGCAAGGGAATGGATGTGTGTATTCCAATAGTAAAGGCGAAGTTTCCGTTTTAGATATGTAGCGCTGTTGTATTGTAAGCCACCGTCTGATAATCAGCGTCATGGCGATGGCTTTGCTAATGCCGTGCCACATGTTGAGTTGGAGACTTTTTTGCCACTGTTTCACTGCTCACCTTTATACTTACTTTTTATGTAACCCTTTTTATGTTACAGTTTGGCAAATAAAGAATCTGATTTGTTAAAGTATCTATTAAGTATATCGTGGAAACTATTTGGTCCTTTTTTTTGTAACTTTCCTTAGTCAAAAGTCACCCTTCTCGCTTACCACCACATGACCCTCTTTATATTAGAATAGGTAATCATTATCGGGATTCTTGCCATGTTTTTTGAAGTGAAAACTTCTTTAGCGGCGTTGTACACTTTTTTTGTAATGGGTAAAAAATGTTAAATTCGCGTCAGGACACGTGACCTGATCGAAAATTCGTAAGACGGATGGAGAGTAGACAGCCGGCGCGGCGTAGGAGAGAAAGTATCCCCCTCTCTTTCTACGGCGCGGCGAAAATGTATGCCTGCTGTTTCGTTTAGGCGGCGCAGGGCGCTTGCGCGAATGTTCGTGTGTGTTTATGTTACAGCGTGCCAAGCGCATCCATGGATGGTGACAGCTGATGGCTATCAATAAATATTGTATTCTACCACATAAATGATAGTACTTTTATACTGATAATTGAAGCAATTCGTGCAAAATTATTCCCTAACCATTCCAAAATATCAAAAATGCACAACGTTAATATTCAAGTTTTCACTTCTGCCGGCACTCTCGGAGTGCAACCCGTCGTTTTTTTTTGTCTTGTTCTTTTTTATTTTGTAAAATCCTGTTTACAATAATCTAATGTAGTGATCACGATAGTTAAAAAGATCACAATTATTAAAACAGTTATGCCTTGTCATAGTTCTGTTAATGAAAATTAAATGGAAGTAAACATGTGTATCATCTTCAAAATTACCCCAATTGCCATGGTACACGAGGAACTTTTAGATCTTAATTAATGTACGTACTAGGAAATTTGCCAATCCAGTGATTGCATTTGTGACAGTGCATTTAAATCAAAATTTAGGCAGAAGTTAGGCAAAACTTAAAATTGGTAAAACTTTGCCATTTTATCCCTATGCGTGTTAGAGAAGATAAGCAAAGCATGGAAGAGGCTGAGATGTTAATAAAATTTAGTCGCCAATCTGAACCTTCCATTGAAAAAGATGCCTAACTTTTACAATAATTTCGTATGCCTACTCTATATGCTCAAACATATAAACTGCAAGGAAAATTAAGTAAGTACATATCGAGTTCCTTAGCAACTTCCTAACAATAACACATCGCACTCCACTTCCCACAAATGCCAGTTCATTATACGCCGAGTTTGATGAACAAAAATATTTGCTTCCAAGTACGCAAAGTTATTATTTGCCAAGATCTGGATTGTTTGCGTCTTACCAAGAGTTGGAGATTTCTTTGACTTCGCTAAGACTTCCGGCTTACAGAGGTATTCAATTATGATTGTTATTGTTTCCAAAGATAGTTCGGATTCGGAGTCTTTATATTTTTGGCTGAATTATATCTGTGTGGAGTATGGTGACGCGGTGTGTGGCATAATTAATTTTTTACGTCTGATGAGAAATGATAACGTTAGTTACAAAGGGCTACCTCATTAGGGTAAGTAATAACGGGTTTATGCCCACCCGCAATCACTTCTGTAATTCCATGATCATGATGCATGCAACTGTGCCGAAATATCGGATGCTCACAAATAATATACATGGTAAGTATCCCGTTAATAATTACTCCAATGCAAGTGACTATGATAGTGTAAAATAGTTATAAGTTCTACCTCATTTAGCTTTTTATGTAATTTAAGTTGTTATTTTGTCTTTTTTTCGTTAATTATTTATTTATTTATTGGGCAGTCAACAAAAACATTTACCACCAAACAAACAGTAGGTATAGGGTAAATGCCAAACTTATTCTAAGTACAGTTTTCAATTATAGACAGCCACGGCATGCGATGTGTACTAATAGTTATAAAAACTAATCTAACAAATTTTACCAAACTTAAAATTACAATAATTTTATTAAATACCTAAAATATGATTTAAAGTTTAAAGGGGGCTTACGTAATTATTTCTATAATCTGTCTGAACTTGCGGGCACTGTCCTGAAAGATATCTAATACTTCCAAATTATTTAGCCGAGACAGGATGTTATATTGTCTTTGGATCCTATTTAATGTAGAATGGTAACCTAGATTGCTCTTCACTGACTTAGGCACAAAAATGTTAAATCTAGTAATACGAGGTTGTTTTTTTGGTGTATTAAATTTGATTTGTTCAAGGAAATCGGGGCAATCAAGGCTATCACTCATCAACTTAAGTATCAAGAAATTTTAATAGACTTCTGTTTTTGAGGCTTTAAATTTAATATATGGTACTTAGGTTTATTTATTTATTTGTTAGGTACACGTGCATGGACTAAGCAGTACTAAGCAGTTAGCGTGAAAACCATTTTTTTTTAAATGAATATCAAAATGTGAAAACTTACAGTGAAACAATATAGCATTTTTTTCATACTGATGCAAGTCTTGGTAGTCGATAGACAAAAAGCTTGGCTAGATTTTTAATTTCCTGGGTACCAATTCCAGGTCGGCCAAAGTGTTTTAGGATACAGGTCCCTGATTGTGATTTTATCTAGTGATGTTTTGATTTCAATGATAATAGGGTATTTGACTACATGAAAATATTGATCAAACTGTTGTTAACTTAATAGTAAACATGTTTTTAAACTAATTTAGCCAGCACATAATTTTAAAATAAGTATGATTTTTATAAAATATCATTAATAACATAATAACTTTTTTATGATTGACCACGTGATCAAAAACGCACGGGATGACGCTGAATCTGGAGTGACGTCACCAGCTTGTAAACAGTCAAATGCCAATCAAAGTTTTGTAAGTTTGATTTGACAGCTAAAAGTTTGCTTACAAGCAGGTGAAGTCACGACATCACGTGACCTGCATGCATGGCGTCTTCAGCGTTTTGGCGGCTATTTTATTAATTTGAATTTTAATGGCGATTTTCATAAAAAATAAAGAAATTCATAATGAATTAATCAAATTGTAAATATATTATGCTATAATGAACCATTAGACATATTTTTCTAAAACCTGTCAAATACCCCATTGTCTTTACCCAGCAGTGGGATCGTACTAGGCTAGTTACTTACTACTTGCTGATGTACTTTTGAAACCCTGAATCGTAATGTATTAAGAAACATCGAAAGATTGTGAATAAACATACATACAACTTTCGTAATTCCAAAACAGAACACTGTAATAGATATCAATCACAATTCTATTTCGAGGGCAGTAATTAGTTGGTATGCTGGTAATCAAACTTTGCAACACAATTCTGCAATACTGAGACGAAGATTAATCTAAGTAAGAAACTTGTGTGCCACGCAAGTTGTACCTAGCTCGGGACGGCTAATTAATCAAAACTGAATTTCACTTGGAGGAATTTCGGAGTCCATGTAACGAATGCCAATGAATAATGCATTTTCTTACAAATTAAGTCATTAGTGGTGCCCGGATTTGGGGTATTAATAGGAGTTCAGCGGAAAATTTACATGGGATTAAATACGTTACGGACATAATAATATCCGGGAAAAGCAGGAAGCAGCTTATTTTATTACCACAGTTGCCAAATTAAAAATCTAAATTATTTATTGTTTTCTAAAGTTTACGCGAACACTACACATTAAAATGAAACAACTTTTACGGAACCTCACGTTTATTTTACACATTACTTTTAATTAATGAAACGGCAGGATAAACATTAAATAAAAGTAATGCGTATAACAAACGCGAGTAGATCCGTAAAGATGTTTCATTTCTAAATAATTTATTTACATATAAGGACTACCACTTAGACTAGAGTGGAGTGGAGAGGATAGCATGAGAGCTCGAAGCAGGCAGCTTTCAAGATGAGCTGATATCATCACCAAGGCCTCACAAAAGTGGCTACAAGAATCCATCCACGCCGCGCTGGGCCAGATGGAGAGCGATGTCTCCACCACCTCTTTATATTAACTGGAATAGAACAGAATATATTTATTTACATTAAAAGTGGTAAATCGAATATGGTCTCTTTTAAACAATATAGATCTTACAAATAAACAAAGAGTAAGCTTCGTATAGTAATTCCGTGTTTTGTCTTTTTTACTTTAATTTGAAATGACGTTTACGTGACAGAAACAAAACACGGTATAACTATTCGGAGCTTATTCTCTGTTTATTTGTAAGACACTACAACGTTAAATTAAAGTACAGCAATTTATTCTAAACAATAATGACGTCCACTAAAAAGTTTTGAAATACTTTAATCATTTATCCTCCTCTTCAGATTCCAAGAACGATGTCGAACGGTCAACATCCCACATCCTTCGTGTACATAATTATTATTGCAGATATTATTATTATTATTGATCCTTAATTTTGATGCAAATGAAAAGCGAACGGAAATACGAACTCTCGGAATTATTCACGTCAGCGCGCCGCGAATCGCGTGAACCAAATTGATGGTGCCTGTCTCGTTGACAGTTGACGGACTCCGCCCAAAGTGGAGTGCGCATGGGTTGAAAACTTTGTACCATGCTCAGAGGTTTTGGCGTTAATAGTTGGCGTCTTGTTTTCAGAGTAGCTTTTATCGCAAGTTCAGTCATTAGGTGTGTTTTTTAAAACATTTTTCAACTAAATAAAATTAAGTAAAGTAAAAGTATTCATAAAATGTTTTTGTTATTGTATATAATTATAACGCAAATTTAGCTGCAAACAAATTAAAAAACACAAATGTTGAAAAAAATATTTTTTTCTTTTTTTAAAGGTATTCATCTAAATATACTCGGTGCCAGAGTGGCAAACCGGCTGACCGGTTTCGGATTTTTCGATGCATAGTCCAAGTATGTCATCGATCACCAATCTGCATTTGGCAAGCGTGCTGTTTAAATCAAATCAAATCAAATCTAATTATTTACACTTTACTTTAAACTCACTGCCGGGCAAAAGTGTCTATTATTGGAATAAAGTCATCGCTCCAGCTGACGGTTATAGGCTTTATCACCACGCTGCAGGTTGGAGATCATAAGCCCAGTCGATGCATTAAAAAATCGAAATAAACTTTGCCCGACTGAAAACCCAGGACGCAAAAGTATGGGCCCGAGCGCTTTGCTACTCAGCCATCGAGACATGTTAAAACTAATTACTAAATGTAATTACTTATAGCCTTTAATTTTATTAACTCCACACATTTCCTAAATTTGTGAATAATAATTGTCATCTGTAGCGTAACTTTGTAGTGATCGATATGCGTAGGTACAGTAACAATATCAAGTAACAATACATAACTAATTCGATTATAACTCGGCAACGTAACAGATCCCCAATTCTCCTATTTTATATCGTTCACAATTGTGCCAGAGGCGTAATTTTGACATTCGAAGTAAGGCAACCGAGATACGTTTGTGTACGTTATTAACTCATCTTGACAGTTAGTAAAACAAATGAAAATCACACATTTTCCTAATTTGAATTTGGAATATTATATATTATTATTATTAATAATTATATTATTATCTTGTTTTTGTCTTTGTTTGTAAATAAATAACACTTTGTTAAGGCATAAACAAAAGTGGTACTTTACAAGGAAAATATTTTAATATTATCTTTCATTTCAAGATTTGGAATTATCTTCTTTAAAATTTAAACTTTTAATGATACCAAAACCAGCCAGATACAAATAGTATAGCCAAAGAGATTTTATACCTTAAAACGTACACAAACGTAGAGATGCGATGGTGAAACGACCTCCTTCCTACCTTGTTGCACGACCGTAATTTTTTTTTATTGAATAGTGGGCATCAAACTCTTCTTTTCACCTGATGCTAAACAGAAGCGGAGTCCAGATGCTGCCACAGCTAATGAAGCAGGATTATGCCTCACTAGCCAACCTTAACCTTAGTTATGAATGGTAAAGGAAGTTACAGAGGTAACTCATATTTATTGTATACTAGTGGTCGCCCAGTGGTCGAAATTCGACCGTAATTTTATTAAGGCTGCACGGATTGTATCTTATGCAATGAAAAATTAAAAGAGATAGAATGTGAGTTTGGACTGGCATTGACAGATTTCGGCAGCTCCTCTTCCATTTTTGAAATTTTTGAAAAGAGTATATATGCATGAGTGTCAAATACATATACGCGTGTGTCAAATACATGGTAGTGTGTGAAATGTTTGTTTTATGATTTAATGTATTTTTATGCATAATTTAATAACATATTAACATTCGGATAACCTTCTCTATATAAACTATAAGTGTGCGAAATTTCAAACTCCTCCGTCCGCGCAATTTTCGTAAAAAAGGGAACAAGTTTTTGGTTCACGTATTCTTGGTAGGGCTTGTTCTAAATCTGAATGGCTAGCTACCACCATTCTGTTTAACTCTGTCTCTAGAATCTTGTTTTTTATTGTTAGAGCTAGATATAAGATCCGTAGACCCATCAAGTGACCGGACCTTTCTAAACTTGCTACAATTGCCCCATCACAACTCAAACTTCATTCAAGCTACTTAAAGTTTTAAATGTTTTTTACTTAACTTTACACAGCAACGGTCAAACGGTATCACGAACAAGTCAAAGTCAAAGTAATTTCCTTATTCAAATAAACTTAAAAAAAGTGCTTTTGATTCGTCCAAATTTTTTTTCCTTCTACATATACTACATACAGTGGCGGTAGTATAGCGAAGTTCGAAAAGAATAAAATGTATGGGATTGACATAAGATTGACCACTTGATTAAGGGCGGCTTATGTCAATCCCATACATTTTATTTTTTTCGAACTTCGCTATCGTTTTCTTAATGTTACTTTGGCTAAGCCTACTGGACGTCTAATTTTTTAGCTCTGGAGAAGTTTAAGACTTATTCACGAACGACCTTGGAGGCAGTGTACGTAGGTAAAGTGCCCTGGTGGTGCCTCCTCAGTGAAGTTGCTACGTTCGCTCAAAGTAATTCCCGCCCTAATGGCACACGTTACGCCGAAGACTGTAGCTTTGTAGTGATTTAATGAAGCTCCCGGAGACAATAGGGATTCGGCTCCATTTGAATTACGAGACGCGAACTGAATGAGAGGCACTTATACTATAATCTATATAGTTATGAGACGCGGTGGGAATAGGGCATTTGTTATACTTTTTTTTCCAAATAATAGTGTTATTTACTTACCTGTTACGATGTGTAACTATTCCGTTGCTAACGAAGAAATACTTTTATTTGTCACACAAAAATTTTATATTTTCCAAGCACCGTTTTTCCTCCTCTTTGAAATATTTTTTTAATAATTGTTAAATAAATAAATAAACTTTCCTACATTTACACCAATTATTTAGCCCAAGAGAAGCTTCGTTATCAAACTCGTTAAATGGTTACTAGACAACGGATAAACATACTTAAAATACTTAAATACATACTTATTATACATAGAAAACACCCAGACCCGAGACAATTTAGAAAAACAATAATTTCTAAATTGACCCGACCGGGGATCAAACCCGGGACCTCAGATATGGTGATACCATGAAAACCGGTGTACAAACCACTCGACCAAGGAGGTCGTCATAAAAAAACTATCCAAAGCGATTCAATTTCATTTATCGAGAAACATGGTAAAAACATAAGTGTTATATTATAAAAAAATCAATCATGAGTCTAATTAGATAGGCTTGCATTTTACTACTATCCCACCTGATGGTGAGTGATGACGTAGCATACATGTAGTCTTTTAAACGAGGTGTAAAAATGGCCCTTTCTCCCTATCCATGAATAAGGAGGGATTGTGCCCCAGCAGTGGGGACATGAAATGAGCTCACGATGATGATGATGATGATGAAAGAAGCAAGTTGCGATTCGGCATGGTAAGGCACAATCCTGTTCCATTATTTTCCATCTGGACTCTGCTTTTGCTTAACAATCAGGTAGTGGTGGAGTCATTAGCCATCCATACTGTAAGAAGTCACACAGGGTCACTTTTTATTACCGTCCAAACCTTCTGACGTGACTCCAGTGATACAAACGAACAACTCTGACTATTGGACCAACTCCATTTATTTATTCTCAATTTTTTATTTTTTATTTGTTGGAATCACATAACAAAACACACAATTAAACATACAACATGTGACTAAAAGAATAATAAAAATACATTGTGGCCTGTTATGTGATGCCAACACTGTGCACAGCTCGTATACGCAGCAAGCGGGGCCTGCTGCACTGGTATTCTGCTGTACACAGTAGTGACATCATGGTACGAAACAGGAACAATAAAAACAAATCGATTAAGTACATAGTAATTTACATAAATGGAAACACTAATAAAATAACACGAATATTAGTAACAACAAAACGAATATAATTTGACACAAACAAACATGATAACAAAACGCCGCCGAGGCGCAAAACTCAAAACTGACTGACTGACATAACAGAGTGACAGCAGCTGCACTGCAGTAAAAAAAAAATAAAAAAAAAAAAAAAAATGTTATTTGATTTGATATCAAAAGAAAAGCCAGACCTGTAAGTAGGTACCAGAACATCAGTAACGAGGCTATGACATCTGTGACTTTAATAAGTACGCCTTCAACGCTTTACTAAACGTGTATCGTGTTATCAGTGTGCGTAACTCGAAAATAAAATTCAGCTGTTCCATACATTTTGGTCGAATGAATATTGATGTTTTATATGGAACAGAAGAGTTTTGTTTTCGAGTTAGGGAGTTGGTCCGATAGTAAGAGTTGTTCGTTTGTATCACAGGAGTCATCTCAGAAGGTTTGGACGGTGATAAAAAAGTAGTAAAGTAAACAGCCTATATTGTCCCACTCAAAGCAAAGGCCTCCAACATTGAAATCAAGTCATCGCTACAATTGATGGGTAATGGCTTAATCACAACGCTTGCCAAATGTGGGTTGGTGATCATAAACCCGGGCTATGCATCGAAAAATCCGAAATACATTTTGCCCGACCTGGGAATTGAACCCGGGACCAACTATTTTTTGTATAAGTTTATTAATGCAGAGCTGATAATTTAATCACCGCGTAATTGTAATAGAGTCTATTTCAGCGTGAATTAGAATGCACGAAGGTCACAGCTAAATTGAAAATACATTTTACATTATGCACGAACAGCCATTATGTGTTTATAGTATATTTAAATGTATGTACAGGATATAAAAAAGACCTTTTATTTTTATGTTTCCCATGTTGCTCGTTAAGACTTGCACTGCTAAAGCATTCTAAATAAATAAACTATTTCTTTGCACCACTATTCACTCCTGATTTATTTCAGTGAGTACCTGAATCGAATTACCCGTTCCGTATATGTTGCTTGGCTAACATTTACGTTACGTTTCATCTCAGTCACTGAAGAAATCCTTGGAGACACGATCAAATTGTATTATCTCTTTGCGTCTAGTAAGACAGTATACTGTCAAATTCTTCTCTTCTTCTTCAATACATTTCAACTATATGTTCTTAGACATAAAGCTCAAACTCTATTGAGGACATTTGACAGTTTGTGGTAGGTGGATGTGCAGCCGTGTGTACATGGATGTACTACACCAATTTTGGTATACACAAAAGCCGAACGACCGTAACAACATACTCAATTATACAGTCAGTGAATACAACAAATGCTAACCGCGTACAGTCACGAGCAATAACATGTAAACAATATTACTCTTAATACAATAGAATAAGAGTTAAAACTAGTCAAAGTCTATTTTTATTCTACAACCAGCTGACCCAGCGGACTTCGTACCGCTTTGACAGTTTCCATGACAACAAAACAAATAAATCATTTTGTATTGGAAAAATAAATTGTCGTTCTTAGTATTTTCCGTTACTTATTATTCATTTCTCTCACCGTTTATTTTGAAATATTTGTGGAAGTTCAGGGAAACTTCCACAAATATTTCAAAATCAAAATAGCCAAATCGGTCCAGCCATTCTCGAGTTTTAGCGATACAAACGAACAGCAATTGATTTTTATACAATATGAGATGAGATAGTGCTTGCCTTTTATCTCATATGGTGTATGTGATGGTAAAAGCACACTTCACCCGAATATTGTTGTTATGAGCTGGATAGTTACATGTACAGTATCAGAGTTTAAATTGCGCAGGGACGTCTCACACTTTTTGATTTTTAATATTTTATATGCATATGTCGGAGACATGGCGCTAGCATCGCTTGGAAACGACAAGTATAGTCTATACTTGAGTGTGGTCTGCGCAGCCTATGCTCTATGGTACGCGGAATGTCAACGTCAGTTGGCGCAACAACGGACTGGACACATTTGAACGGTAGCGGCCGGAGAGTACGCACGCGCAGAACTCACTTCGTTTCTAAAATCCATTTGCATCGGGCAACTATTTCTAAATAATGTAATTGTGATGTTAAAATAACATTAAAGTGACTGTGAGGAATACGACTGCATCTTTATTTTAAAGATCCAAGATTAGTTAATCTTGGATCTTTAAAATAAAGATGCAGTTCGGATTCGTTGATAACACAGTTGTGTTATCAACGAATCCGAGTTTGCTCGACTGTTCTACCTACAAACAACCTCGCCGCCGACATATATTTTTTTAAATATTTTACGGGTAAGCACAGTGCCTTGATCTAACCTGATGTTAAGTGATGATAAGGCCAATGATGGAAGCGCACTTCACCCGGGAACCTCAACTAATGAGGCACTGGCAATCTTATCTCTAGCTGCCGGCACACAACAATGATACAAACATTGATGTTATGCGACATTTAGATAAGATGGTGGTAGCTAGCCAGGCGGACACACAAGCCCTAGCACCACCCAAACCTAGTACACATACATGTACCCCCCGCTGGGAATCGAACCCGGGACCTCTGGGTCAAAACCGGTGGTCACTAGACCACAGAGACGGTTAAATTGAGAGACTGATATTTGTTGTAGAGACTCTTTCTTACACCCACGAGTATAAGTAGTTTAATCAAATAAAACCACTGGCTACCGCTATTTAAACACTTTTTTGTATTGTCCTCTCTATGTCTTTTATAATATAGTGTACATCCGATCCGACAAAGGCCGGTCATTGGATGGGTGACCAAAAATTTATCATCTCGAGCTCCTCCATGCTTCGGAAGACACGTAAAGCCGTTGGTCCCGGCTGCATTAGCAGTCGTTAACAACCACCAATCCGCACTGGGCCCGCGTGGTGGTTTATGGCCCGTTCTCCCTATCCGTCCATAGGAAAGGCTCGTGCCCCAGCAGTGGGGACATAAAATGAGCTGATGATGATGTACAATAAAGAATATTTTCATTTTTCATCTAATAAACATATCGATCGAGCTGCCTATACTTTTCTTACAAGAAACTCAGTGCGATTGAGAGTACAGGCAGCATCATAATATCTACTTAATAACATGAAATATATAAAACTAACAAGATATTTTGTCACGTCACTGATAACTGGTAACGATACCAATATCTCACCCCATCCGCAAGCTCGTCCAAATAAAGACATTCACCATTTACCATTCGCACCTCGCTGTGCATCCTTAATATTCACAAACGGCACGTGCCCAGCTTCCAGACAATAGTTGAACGGGACCGCTTTATAACGTTGACGGTCCTTGAGGAAAAGTTACCTTGTTTCTTGACGGTGCCTAAGTCGTAATGCTCTGGGAATACTGGTATACTGGTTTCAGAACCAGAACAAAAACCGACGATCGTGGTAGGCAGTTTTATAGAAAACGCACTGTGGAGGACCGTCATTGTGATAATCGTGGAATGAATCGATTGGTAACAATACGCCCAATAAGACCGGTGACACTTTGTATGTTGTGTGCGAGGTACCATAAAAGTACGGAGGATCGGGATGCATAATGCGTCTTCGTACGATTCTAATTCGTGCGAAAACGCTTTAAGACTGCGGCTTACTTTACTTTACATTGATACTACAATAAATATTATATCATAATAATATTTATTTATTGAAATGAAACAATTTTTACGGATCTACTCGCGTTTATTATACACATTACTTATTTAAGTAGTGTTCGCGTAAACTTTAGAAAACAATTTATTTAAAACTTATAATTCATTAAATAGTCTTGACATGTTGATTAATTAATTATTTAATTTAATTTTGTTATTGTTTTATTAAATTTTTTACTTTTACACTTAAGATATCATTCATAGCTTTATATAAAAAAGGAGTTCTTTATAAATTGCCGTGTCTGAAAAGGGCGACTAAGTTTTAAGTTCCTTCAAAATGTAACACCTTTTACACACTTAGCAATAAAGATTTTGATTTTTAATTTTGCTTTTGATCAATTATTTTTAAGAGTGCGATTCCACCAGAGTTGTGCGACGCAGCTGCTTAGCTTGGTAAAGAAAACAAAACCTACGTGAATTTTTACTTTTTATTTTTCAAAGCTAATTGCTGCACAGAAACAAAATTAAAAATATCACACTAATATTATAAATGCGAAAGTTTGTGTGTATATTTGTTGATTCTTAACACTGCAACGGATGGATGGATTTGGATGAAATTCGGCATACAGATAGTTTATAACCTGGATTAAAACATAGAATACTTTTTATCCCGATATTCCCACGGGAACGGGAACCACGCGGGTGAAACCGCGAGCAGCCGCTAGTTATATATATTTATAAATTTTATAAAAATGTACGTGTTTAATCAATCAATAGGATAACTACCTACATTAAACATCGCTTGAGCACAAAATAAATAGACCCAGAAGGTAAACTTAATACAAACCGCGCTCATACAACGCACACATAGGAACAGCTCGGAATAGTCCGCACTTGTTGCGAGATCCCGTGTCCGTGAGAGGTTGTCTGCGTTGCTCGCGCGCGTTTGTACGTAGCTTATCTTCTGTAGTCTCCTTGTGTTGTGGCCTGAGGGCAAATGAAGCAATCCTATTGGCGCAACGCGTAGCTACCTCGTGCAGCTCTGGTGGAAACGCAGCCTAACAGTTGAGGGATTTTCATTTTTGTCATGTTACCGACAGCTGTAAACGATACACGTTACGAATATTTTGCGAGGTCGTCCAATTCGAAACATTCACCATTCGCCATTCACCATTCGCACCTCGCAGTGCGTCCTTAACATTCACAAACGGCACGTGCTCAGATTCCAGACGATAGTTGAACGGGACAGCTTTATAACGCCGCGTTTGCACAACGTTGTAATTTTTTAACATTATTCCCTTTGTGTTTGCTAACTTCGATATCGATAATGTAAGCATGTTTATTGCTTAGATCTTTTTGTTATTAGTTTATGGATGAGCATTTTGGCTTCATCTCACCTGACGAAGGCGTACTTCACCCAGTGTCTGCAACTACTGATGAACTAATGGCTATAATATCTTATCTCAAATTTTCGGACACCATACATTTTGATGTTATGACGACATAGATAAGATATGATATAGAGAAATAACCCTTCTCTGACGCAGTCGGGTAAAAAGATAAGATTGAGATAAGATGGTGGTGAACAGCCAGACAAATCATGGTCCATAAATAAATCCTTAACTTAAATATACTTATAACCTTTCTGTATGTCTAAAGGTGTTTCTTTATAAAGAAATAACCACTCACAAACGTAACAAAATATCAGCATCACAGACATAATTTTTTTTTAGTATTTTTGTGAAAGAAAATAGAACATACCACGTAATGCTAGAAAGCTCAATTGCCCTGATTCTAGCCAAGTTTTCACGTCATATTTATGCGATAAAGCAATTTCGTTATTCTAAACAGACACAATGGAGGACACATAAAAAGTAGGTTTACCGCTTGGTAATAAAGTTTGAAATCGCACGATCAACACTTTTGTATACAAGAAATTATTGAAAACCATCATTTCTTTACATTATTGGTTGGCGTCGTAAATCTCTTTCGAAGTCATGCCAATCGTGATAAGGCCGCGGCTAGCAAGCACGCGGGATGCTCACTCATGTAACCATAAATTAGTTTTATGCGAGGTTTATGTAAAAACACGGCAATAAACCAGTTTTCCGGTTGGGATGAACTCGGAGAGGGATTGGGAGAATTGACTCATAACTCAGAGTTACTTTATTTTAGGCGTCGGATGAAATTGCTCTCTATATTCACACCTTGCAAGTAGTTGCGCTTAGACAGTAGACCATTTTGAATAATGAATGAATGAATCAACATTTATTGGTAATACAGGACACATACACAAAGTCACAGAAAACATCAGGAACTAAAAATATCAGCTAAATAATACAACCTTAAACATAAAATATGTGTCGAAGTATGTTTGACCAAAGGGCTCCGTGTCGTTTTTTTTGTTGCAACCAAGGTCACAACACTAATGTTCTGCAGAAACCCGTGGAGAAGACTTGCAACGTGCGCCGCGTTTCAAAATTTTACAAATAATAACAAACTGCCCTTGCTGGCTTGTTGCTCTTGATGTCTCAAGGTCAACCTAAGAGCAATGGAAAAGGCTATGCTTGGGGTTTCTCTGCGTGGTCGAATCAGAAATGTGGAGATCCGCAGAAGAACAAAGGTTACCGACACAGCCCGAAGAGTGGCTAGCTCAAGTGGCAGTGGGCAGCGCACATCGCTTGCAGGGCTGATGGCCGCTGCAGCAGAACAGTTCTCGAGTGACGACTGCGCACCGGCAGACGCAGAGTGGGCAGGGCTCCAACAAGATGGACCAACGATCTGGTAAATGTGAGCAGCACTAAACCGGTAGTTGTGGAGAACTTTGGGCCTTTGTCCAGCAGTGGACGTCTCTTGGCTGTGATGATGATGATGGCTGCTACCGCTGCGCTGTGCATACAGCGTTTGTGCCCTTCAGAGCTATTTTACATATAAATAATAATAATAAATTAAATAATAAAATTATTTCGATAAAAAAGTTTTGCATTACCTACAGTAGTTAGTGGCCGGAGTCTCCTTTTAAGCAAAAGATTACCTGTTTCAGGGGACTCCGCTCTTCCATTACTTACATTAAACATATCAGTTGGTCATACTAATTTCAAAGTTGTAACAGTTTCAAAGTAATAAGCGAATGTTAATGCCACTTCGATATCGAAACAGTAAATCGAAAACATACAGGGTGTCCCAAAGTTAGCACGTCACACTGACACCGGAGGCAAGTGGGCCTCAGATGCGTCGAACAAGCCTAAGTAACTTGTCCATAGAAAAGTTTCATGTGTTTAGAGATGTGACCAATTTCAGGTATTAAAAAAATATATATTATATGAAATTTTAATTTTATATAATTTTTGTATCAGAGTTTTTTTAGAGAGCTTTTTATTTAAATTTTTACGTCTACGTTTTTGAGAATAGTCACTTAATGATGAAACAACATTATTTAGTAGAAAAGTCATGTGCAAATACGTCAAATTGATAGTTTCTCTTAACTTTGTTAACACACAAAAACAATGGCTTCGACTTTGAGCAGCAACCGTGAAAAAAAAATTCTCTGGACAAGTTAGGCTTGTTCGACGCATGTGAGGCCCACCTACCTCCGCTGTCAGTGTGACGTGCTAACTTTGGGATACCCTGTATAAAAAAAATAAAAAACTTGAGAGGTATCAAGGGACACCCGGATGGAACGAAGTTCCTCTCGATTAATTAGTGAAGGAATTGTAATAAAATTTTATTTTTTTTAAGTTATAATAATTTTTTTTTTATTATTAACAAATATAATGTTATATAAACTTTATCAGTAGGTTTTTTTTTTGTTTTTTTTTGTTTTTTTTTTGTTTTTTTTTTGTTTTTTAGGTTATAGTGCGTACTTGCTAAAAAATACAAAAGCATTTATTATTATCTGTATATAATCTCTACTTACCTAACTCCATCAGCAATATCCGGAACTTGTGCAGAAACACTGTCAGGATTCATTATTATTATTATTTTTTATTATTTATTATTTACAAAAAACCTGTATACACTCAACAAAAATAATCGTCGAAATAGAAATGAAAATATCTGGCTTGCTTTCTATAAGAGAGAGAGAGACAGACAGAGAAACATTTTGACAGACAGAGAAACAGTTTGCACTGAAACCCTTGCAAGCTATTGTAAGCTGTGCGGCGAAATAGCTTACTATAGCAAAAATGAAACTCATTTTGAAAATACTGTATATTATTATTACAAAATATTAAATCAACGAAAAAATATAAATAAATAAATAATTTACAAATAAAATTAACAAAATAATATTTCGACCGTCACAGGACTCGAACCTGCAATCTTCGGATCCGAAGTCCGACGCCTTATCCATTAGGCCACACGGTCTTGTGATAATAATGGCGAAATTAACGTACACTTCTATTGATAAAAAAAGTGTCGTGACAACTTTTTTTCGTAAGAATTTTTTCCGTCCAGCCCCCTTTCACAACGCGCGATAAGGAACTTCGTTCCAAATGCTAACTATCACTGTGTCGATTTTGCTATTATAGATAGATAGTCTACACTCCTGTCTTATTAGACAGGGTAATCCCTCAGACTTCCTTTACAGCGTCATTGGATTTGTTTGGGGGAGGGTGGCAAGAAACTTATAGGGTTCCAGAATCACGCAAGCGTTTTCCCGTTCCCACTACATTCTTCGAAGGGTTCGGATCGAAACGGGAGGCAGGTTCGGGCGCACCAAGCTAGGAACTCGGTTCGAGTTGACCGGGTCATGCGGGACTCCGTTCTCAGTGACCTGACATATAATTTTCCCTATAGTCTAGTCGTCAAAATACGTCACATACACACGATAGTAGACATTTTACCGTCATGGAAAATAAATGACCTGCCATGCGTCGCTAAAGAATCGGTAATGCGATTTCAGATAGAGTGAATTTTTAACATAATTTCACTACGTTCGTTCGTTTAAATTAAGGCTCATATACGCGCTTGTACATAATGTGTACGCGACACATCATCGACATAATTATATTACGCCCATTGCACTCGGACGCTCGATTACAATTATTGATTCTGTGCATGCTTGTATGAGTTTAGTATGAGCATAAGACCCTTTCACAGTCAGAGGGACGTATATTCCCACCATATTTTAAACTTTATGTGATTGAGATAAGATTGAAACTAATAAAATATTCAAACATGTTTTGTCTTTAATGGGATAAAGGCCGCTACGCGTACAAGTCGTTTTGCGTTTTCGTAGCAATGTAGGAATTTCGTAGTGTCAGTCAATTCGTTCGTTATAAGATTCTTATCTAGCGATATTGATACTCGTAGATAATGGGTGGACCGTCTATATGTTACAGCAGTTTTACACGCCGGCCGATTGCCAATAAGGCGACGCATTGGAAATTTACGTGGCGGTGATCTTGATTTTTCCCAACAATTACAAAACATATGAAAATGATATTTGATGACATGATTTTTCATTTAATTGACTTCATTTTGCTAGTTGCAGAAACACGATTTGTCAACTTTTATAACAGAGAAAAAATATCAAAGTAACCTCTTTTAAAACATAGATTTGCATTTTACAGGCTAACCAGACCCATTTAAGCATCAAAATTTTCTTAGTAGATTAGTCTTAATTTTTAGTTTTAATTTGAAGAAAAAAAACCAGTTTTTCTTATGGTACGGGCGCAAACGCTCCATATGAGATTGATTGTTTAGCGGTGCGTCGCCTTCTAGGCAACTTCTATAAAAAAACCATTAGGTTTTTCTATAGAAGTTGCCTTAATATATAACTAGGTACATATCAATTTAGCAGAACGATGCGTATACCTATAATAGAATATATGTATAAGCAAAATACTCAATTTTGTTTGTTACGATGTATACCTAAGTGAATATTTTACTTTTGAATGTTGAAACGTATAATTATAGCAGTATTATGTTACAATCCATTAATATAGAAAACCGAACGTTCTGGCAAACCATTATTTATTTATTTATTATAACCACAATATCGAATCAATCCATGTTCGGTGCAAATAAATGCTGATTACTGAATGTTAATATTGTGCCCACAAAATTTAACAAATTTTGGGATACTGCAGACCAGCGGACTGTACTCGTATGTTGGTTGATGGTAGTTCTTCAGGTTTAAATAAATACGCAGAAGTATAGCCAAACACGTGTATTAAAGCACAAGGAGCACACCGAAACGAAAAAAATCGTCATCATCATCATCAGCTCATTTTATGCCCCCACTGCTGGAGCATGAGCCTTCCCTATGGATGGATAGGGAGAACGGGCCATAAACCACCACGCGGGCCCAGTGCGGATTGGTGGTTGTTAACGACTGCTAATGCAGCCGGGACCAACGGCTTTGCGTGCCTACCGAAGCACGGAGGAGCTCAAGATGATAAATCATTGGCCACCAATCCGATGACCGGCCTTTGCGAAAGTTGCTCAACTTCAGCACTCGCAGACCTGGCGCATTAACCACTGCGCCATCGAGCTCCTCAAGAAGAAAAAGTTGCTTCACAATTTTTTTTTTATCCCAAATGAATGTTGCTAGTTACAACAGATACCTTCCCCATATGTTAAACTGTAATTGTAGCCTGCTGTCATTTTACTTGGTTAAAGGAGACCAACGTGCTCTCCTAAGAATAGAGAAGCTTACGCTAATTATATTTGTGCACTCATCCCGAACAATCCATCAGGTGCTTAACTCGGTTAGCTATGAAGCGATAAGGCGATCGTGCTCAGTGGCTTATTGCATAAACATTGGTAAATGTTTACACAAAACTTCAGCTCTCCATAGAGTCTGAAGTATTCTACCGCCCGTCTCTACACTTTGCGTTACGTGAACGTGTTGTAGAGTAGGCAAATATTCTTATACAGCTGACATGATGGCTATTTCGAGGAAATATAGTCTGTTTGAAGCATTGAATTTTTTTTTCTATTATCCCCATGCTTCCGTACAGTTTACTTTGGAATTGTATGGCGTTATTGTAACGTGGGCGTGACTTACAAAATATACATTGGATATTGTTCTTATTGAAACAGTAAGTCTTGTGAAATGTGTCGTGTGTTGTAGGTACTGCGTTCTGTTTTGTAATGATGAGACATGTGGTATATTTCAGCAGTTACTGATAGGCATCAGCACGTAAGGCGATCGGGTCTATTGAAACCTTTTATCACATTATAAAAATAGTTGAGATGAAATATAATTCAAAAGATCCCGATCCGATAATAACCCCTCGAAAAATCTAGCAGGTAACTCTAGAAAATCTCTGACGGTGCTTCGTTTCACAAGGGCTTGAGGAACCCTTTGAGTTTCTCACCGCCCCCATAAAAAGTTCGGTGACTTTGCGGTTTGCTGAAGCCATCAGCAAACTCTTTTAAAATAAAAAGGATATTTGGGCAGTTGCACCCATCTTAGCCAACGGGTAAGGGTCACCCAGTCACCACCTTCCTCAAACTCACAGTGCAGTCGAGCAGTTTAGTTAATGCCACATACCTCCCGGGTCCTAGCAACAACCCGGTCGAGACGGTTCGGACGCGAATTCTGACGTTAAAAAAGGATGGATAGCTCACCCTCCCTTTACAATATTTATTTTTATAAAGCACAATTAAGTGTCAGCCGGTTTCAATTTAATATTCCAAGTGGCCTGACCAACAGACGGCGTATTAAACTAATCCGAGTAGGCCTCAGCATTCCGGACATCTCCGTCTCCGGCGGCCGCGACGGCGGCGTCCCCTCATTTGAATTCGCCCCAAGTGTCGGACTCGTAAAGATTTCCAAAAGTTAAATTAGACTCACTTGTAACTGTCACCGTGTCTTATCTGACGGCCGTTTGTTTTCCTTCGGGATAAATTAAACCGAGTTTTGATGGTACTTTTTAAAGGTGAACGAGATATTTAATTAATTGTTTTGTGATCTTCGATCAACAAGATCGCAGTTTGTGATACACATTTTTGTTTTGGAAAGGGGTGACTAATATAGAACACGTTTTGAATGTTTCATGAGTCATGACTTTCTGTTTTTCTGAAAGAGATGGTTGTCTGTCTAATTAAAAAACTTTGATTATATAAGTTAATCTAAAGAGCTCGATGGCGCAGTGATTTACGCACCCGGTCTGCGATTGCTGAGGTCAAACCAAACAACTTTCGCAAAGGCCGGTCATCGGGTGGGTTACCAAAACATTATCATCTCGAGCCCCTGCATTCTAACCCTCTCATAACTGAGTTGTTAGACCCAAAGACGGTGGAGAAGAGGTTGAAAAAAGGGCACACACTTAATTAGGAGGAGCGGTAATGACCGCTTCACTATACACATCATTTTTCCTACAACCAATTTGCTTATGGTTTGGCGACCGACCGCAAATGACATAACAAAAAAAAAATCTCGAACCACTCCGTGCTTCGGAAGTCACGTAAAGCCGTTGGTCCTGGCTGAATTAGCACTCGTTAACAACCACCAGTCCGCACTGGGCCCGCATTGGTATATGGCCCGTTCTCCCTATCCATCCACAGGGAAGGCTAGTGCCCCAGCAGTGGGGACATAAAAAGAGCTGGTAATTGTGATAAATGAAACAACGGTAGTTCGGTGCGGTGTCTATATTTGAACTGGCTTAGCAACAGTTATGAATGTCCAATAGAATTATAAGAATACCCACATATAACACCTCCACCCTTATTCCTAAAGTACAACCCTTAATTATTTATTGCATGAGATATATATTTATACTTAAAGATATACATGTAGGTACTTAAAACAATACACAGAAAACTATAACATGGTAACAAGATAGTTAACATAGTTTAAGGTAAATAAGACTACATAATTATTTCATATACAAGGTAAAGTAATGTGCATAATGGGATGACAAGATGACGTAAGAACACAGGCTATATGTTAAACCCAAATCTCTCCGGTGGTCTACGGATTCTTGTTGGATAACGTCGACTATCAACCGTATCTACCACTGATGTAACGGTACTAGGTGTGGTAGTGTCACCCGCGTCAAGGGCCCTTTGCTGGTCGCCCCCGCTGCCACCATCTCTAACTATCAAAGGCACCGAGTCCGCCACGTCTCCCCCAGGGTACACCGCCGGTTCTTCAGTCGATTCTGGGAATAGTACCGGACCTCGCAATAAACCCCGAGATTTAGAACTCACTTTACGGCCGACTATAAGATCATTAGAGTTGTGTATCAATTGATCAACATGTCTATGTATAACTAAGCCACTCGATAATTTAATGTTATAATTAGTGTTACCCAACCTCTCATTGACCCTGCCTTGCAACCACTTTCCCTGGCCGTGATAGCCGCGACACCAGACTCGGTCTCCGACTTGGAACTGGCGGTGCTGTCCGCCGGCCGCGCGCCGCTGGCGCTCCTGCGCCGTGCTGACCTGCTTTTCCCGTGTCGGCTTCCACCGGTCAAACCTGGTTTGTAGTGACCGACCTTGTAAAATTTGAGCTGGGCTTTCTTTCGTGGTGCTATGTTCGGTATTTCTATATATCAATAGATAACGTTGCAGCGCTAGATCCACATCTACATGTTGGGCGACTGCTTTATTTATTACTCTTTTGCATAATTTTACCGCATTTTCGGCTAACCCATTAGAAGCCGGATGATAGGGTGCCGATAAAATATGTTCTACTCCATTATATTTTAAAAACGATTCGAATTCTTCACTACTAAACGGCGGGCCATTGTCACTAACCACTTGGCGAGGTATGCCAAAACGAGCCCAAATATCTCTAATTTTACCTATTAGTGCTTTTGCGGTAGTAGACTGCATTTTGCATACTTCGATCCATTTAGAACACGCGTCTATCATAACAAAGTATTTTTCCCCTGCAATGGGACCCAGAAAGTCCATATGTAACCTAGTCCAGGGGCGCGTCGGCCAGGGCCACAGCTGCGGCGCGTGGTGCGGCGGCGCGTCGGCGGCGCCGGCGCACACGCCGCAACCCCGGCACAACGCCTCCACCGCCTCGTCTATCCCTGGCCACCACACATAGCTTCTAGCGATGCTTTTGGTTTTATTTATACCCATATGAGTATCATGAAGCTCTTTTAAAACCTTATCTTAACAGGTGTTGGGAATAACTAACCTATGTCCCCAAAGAAGACAACCTAATTCTATGTATAGTTCTCTACGCCTGTTAAAATACGGTCTAATTTCTCTTATTTCCACGTCATCTGGCCAACCATCTTTAACGTAACCTATAACCCGACTCAAGATGGGATCTTTCCTAGTACCTTCTTTGATATCTTCGTATTTAAGTGATAAGGCTTCTGAAGCGAAGTGTAGGTAGGTTTGTTCCGGTTCCACTACGTCCCCTTGAGTATCACCGCGAGTTCTATACCCTTCTACCAATCGAGATAACGCGTCTGCCGTATTATTGTCTGTGTTAACGTAATTAATTGTAAAATTGTAAGCAGACAATATAAGTGCCCATCTCTGTAACCTACTCGCTGTCATATTCGGAACACCGTGGTCCGGTCCAAAAATACTAACTAGCGGCTTGTGGTCTGTACGTAATACAAAATGCCTACCGTATAGGTATTGATGAAATTTCTTTACTGCGAAAATTATAGCTAGCGCTTCCCGGTGAATTTGGCTATAATTATGTTCGGCTGTGGTGAGCGACCTGGACGCGTAAGCCACCGGCCGCTCGGCCGCGCCCCCGCCCGGCGCCCCCGCCGCCCCCGGCCAGCGCTGAGCCAGCACTGCGCCCACGCCGCGCGCGCTCGCGTCGCACGTTAGCACCAAAGGCAAATTCTCATCATAATGCACTAATACTTTAGAACCTATAAGCAATCTCTTAACCGTTTTAAATGAGTGCTCTTGCTCCTCGTTCCAAACCCAGGGAGTACCCTTTTTTAATAACTTATGTAAAGGAGCCAGGTAAAAGCTAAGGTTTTTAATAAATTTACCATAGAAGGTTATCATTCCTAGAAATGATTTAACCTCCGAAACACTACGAGGCGGAGAAATATTAATAATAGGTCTCAATTTTTCCGGGTCTACCTTTATACCCTCACTATTAATTATGAATCCTAAGTACTTAACTTCTGTACGTAAAAATTCACACTTTTGCTTTTTAATTTTTAATCCCTTATCTTTTAAAATTTGTAACACCTTAATTAACGTATCTAAATTTGACCTTTCTGAATCCCCCGTTATCAAAATATCGTCTAAAAATATGGTTACGTTTGGTATGTTTTCAAACAATTTCTGCATCAGTCTTTGAAAAATTCCCGGACTTGATGACAAACCATACACTAGTCTGTTATATCGAAAAAGACCCCTGTGAGTATTGATAATTGTCAAATCACGTGATTCGTCTAATAATACTTGATTATAGGCCTGAGAGAGGTCAAGCTTAGTAAAATACCTACTTCCCTTCAATTTAGAAAACAAATCATCTATCTTAGGCACGGGATACCTATCTACTTTTAAATATTTATTTAGCGTAATCTTATAGTCGGCACATAAACGTAAAGTTCCATCGGGTTTGTGTACTATTACCAGCGGTGTAGCCCAGTCCGAGCAGTCGACGGGCTCGATGACCCCGGTGCGCAGCATGGCATCCAGCTCGGCGTCTACGCGCGAGCGCAGCGCGTACGGCAGCGGGCGCGCTCGGCAGAACACGGGCTGCGCGCTCTCCCGCAGCTGCAGCGTAGCCCGCTCGCCCGAGTAGCACCCCAGACTACCATCGAATATTTCCTTATATCTAGAAATAATATTATTTACATTGTCATTTTGCTTTTGATCAACTGTTACATTTTTTATCGAGACGTTATTCAACTGTAAAGTAGGTATCACAATATTCAGTTCGGCTAGCCACTGACGGCCCAAAAGAGTTGTCGTTCCTAACTTAAAAACATAAAGGTCTAGTTTTTTGCAAATGTCATTATACCTCACATTTACCTCTAAATAGCCCAATGGCTTAACTTTACTGCCATTATAAAACTTAATAGTTAGCTTACATTTTTGTAGTTGTAAATGACTAAAGTATTTATTATAAGTACTAAGTGAAATACACGATAACGGGGAGCCTGTATCTACTTCCATAGACAATAGTACATTATTGATATTTAATAGTATGCTCACCGGCTGGTATTTACTCAAAGACATTTGATAAATTGGCTCTTCATTTTCACTATCTTCCCGAAGATCTTCTTCATTTTGTTCTTCCGCCCAATGATTATCGACTTTGGTACCCGGCCGCCATTTTCCCGCGCGCCAACCACGTGCCCCGCGCCGGGCCCCGCTCCTGCCAGCACGCGCTATCGAGCTGCCTGTACTCGCGTTCTCGTTCGTCCGGCACATTCGACGTAAATGTCCCACTATACCGCATCGACTGCATTCGTATGTTTTAAACTTGCAGTCGCTCTGTGTATGTCTGTAATCTCCACATGCTACACATCTACCGATTTGCATGCGATGCACCGTTCCCGCTAGATCCGTTCCCACCGAACTCCGCCGCCTTGAACCAGGTTCCGAAATTGTCTCCGCAAGCGCTGCTGCCGCGCACCCCGCGCCGGCGCCGCCGGCAGCGTCGCCGCGCGCGTCCACCGCGGCCGCGTCCCGCTCCGCCGCTTCCAGCGCGCTTGACAATGACACTGCCTTCATAAACGTAATTTTCTCTTCTGCAAATAACCGTTGCCTTATGACTTCGCTTCTAAGGCCGCACACTAGTTGATCTCTTACATTATCATCTAATGAATTCCCGAAATCGCAACACCGAGATAGTTTTTTTAGTTCCGCCACATAGCATGATACACTCTCCTCGGTTCGTTGCCTACGCTGCCGAAATTTAAAACGTTCTGCTAAAATTGATGGACGTGGTTGTAAATGGTCACCCATAACCTTAGTGATCTCCGTGAAGGTCATGGTTGACGGCTTACGTGGGCTGCACAAGTTCACCAATAGTTCATAAGCTGCTTCTCCCATATATGCAATCAATGTCGGCACTTTTAAATCCATATTCACCCCATTCACCAAAAAGTACATTTCCAATCTATCGCAATATGATTGCCAATTTCCTTCTTTTAAATCAAACTCCTTTAATTTAGCCATTATTACGCGGCGCGTTAAGAACGTAACTGAACCACTAGTTTTAATAAAAAAGAATCCTCGTCGCCACTGTGATAAATGAAACAACGGTAGTTCGGTGCGGTGTCTATATTTGAACTGGCTTAGCAACAGTTATGAATGTCCAATAGAATTATAAGAATACCCACATATAACAGTAATGTGTATACAATCTTATTTTTAGTTTAAACGAAAACCGAAACACGGGTCAAATGTTTTCATTTAAAGAATCAGTACAAAAAAAATTAAAATAAAATCTTGAAAACTCACGAAGTTACAAGCTTTTTGTGCTGCCCCGTTGTGTGTTTTTAGTAAGGTATAATTTATTTGAGATTTTGTAAATATTATTTGGTCAAAATGTAACATGGTATAAAAAATATTAAAATCGATTCTATCACTGATTCTATACAAACAGTTTTCAGGTTTCGTATAAACTAAAAATAACATTGTATAAGTTAATACCTCCGGTAGCCAAGTGACAAAGCACTCGGCCCGATGCCCCAAGGTCCCGGGTTCAATACCCAGGGCGGATAAAGTGTTTC
The DNA here is from genome assembly GCA_947562085.1 of Eudonia lacustrata. Taxonomy (NCBI): domain Eukaryota; kingdom Metazoa; phylum Arthropoda; class Insecta; order Lepidoptera; family Crambidae; genus Eudonia; species Eudonia lacustrata. Next base: position 1,481,071 of record OX387317.1, on the reverse strand, counting down.
GGATTATTTCAATGCATATCATGTTGTGATAACCAACCCGCATTTAGGCAAGCGTGGTGATTTAAGCTAATACTCGTCATGTAGCTACCTTTTACTAGGCTCCACAAAGTTAATAGTTCATTTAGAGGCCTGTGTGTACCTACGTTTTTACAATAAAGTTCCAAGTTACATCCAAAAACTTGATATTAATAAATTTAAAATCGCTATTAAAGAAAAGCTTTATAAAAAGCTTATTGTAACGTGTCTGATTACATTAAAGACAAAACAGCATGGGTTCAAAATACTCCAATCACTCCAACAGGTATTTCTAATTCAAATATTGTTAAGGTTTTTAAAATTGTATAACTTGGTAACGGCATGTAATTTTGTAAATGTCGTTACATATTATATTAAAGCTGTGGTGTTTCTTGCGCCCATTCTTCTCCACAGCTAAAAAATAGACGTCCTGAATGGGTACCTAGTAGGTAAAAAAATGTTTGGACGATTCAAAAGCACTTTTCTAAACTTTATTTGAAAAAAGAATATTTGACTTTGACTTAGCGATGACTTAATTTGAAAGATGGAAGTCTTTGCTCACCAGTGGGACGGTATATAGCCTATTTACTTACATGAATTTTGGTACCTACTGATTAAGTAATAACCTTTTCGTTGCTCTAGGGATTCAAGTTTGTAACTGTACGAAAAAAAACCGCTCCTGCACGATTCGGTCGAAAACTTTTTTAATTTGTGAGCGCCCTAAATTACAGATAATTTATGAGCCCTAGGTTTATCTTTCTCCATCCCGAACATTCTTGCGAACATGGATGGAGGTTAAGGCTGAGTTCATACTACAGTAAATCACTTGTTTTTCACAACACTTTATTTATCAATCTTTTAAACAGAGATTTCTTACGCTAACCGTTTACATTCGTGTAAGTTACTTGAAATTTTTAAATATAAATATTTATAAAATACAGTGAAAAAATTAAATGCCTACCTGACCCAGCAAGGAATCGAACCTGGATCTTCCGCAATCCAGGCGGCTGCACTAACCATTATGCTACCGGGAAGGCTGACGTAAGCACTGAATTTTTTTTTTCACTGCTTTTTGATTTTTGACTGCTTTTTAGCGGCAAAGTGCCATCTATCCAACGGTTTTTACAACCGACCGGCTATGCAGATTCATCTGTCCAGTTGAAATACCACAAATTTGACAAAACAACGCTACAGGAAATTTTACTTTAATTTTTATTTTTAAGTGCTAATTGTTGCACTGAAGCTGAATTGAATATTTATAAAATACAGTGATGATAAGGTCAAATGATGGATGCGCACTTCACCTGGTATCCTCAACTAGTCAGGCACTGGCTATCTTGTCTCTAGCTGCCGGAACACAACAATGCTACCTTCGGCTCAATCGTCATTATCAGGCAAAATAAAATGAAACGAATTTTACTAACGAATGTGGTGCACCATGAAAATAACAAAAATTAAGCTCAGATATTGAGAGTTCTGCTATCGTCAGCAACGAAAGGCGCTGAAATAGTACCGTGTCGTAATAACATCATTAGAGTTCTCAAGCGCATGTTCGAATTATTCCTTACTTTGACAAACTACTAAAGTATTCAGTCACTTTTGTTGCTGACCGTACGATATGGGTAGACCTCAGAGATCAACACTGTAGATACGCTATGCAAAAATAATAATATTAAAAATGACGACCGACTTTAGCTGTCAAATGAAACGAGCAAAGACATTGAGAACAATTCCCTTGAGTTTGAAATTTTTTTCACTGTATTTTATAAGTATTTAATTCAGCTTCAGTGCAGCAACTAGCACTTAAATAATAAAAGTATTTTTTTTAAATATATTTTTATTACTTTAAAGCGAATACATTATATGAAATAATAATAATAATAAAATAATAATTTCTTTATTCAAGCAACGAGGACTCATAGGGTTAGTAACATATGGACTTAAGAACTATGTTAGTACACACATAATATAATTTACATTAAACGAGGTCTGACATAATATTATTTTTAAAATAAATTAAATTAATACAATTACAATTACTTAAGAAATACACTTTAGAAATACAAAAACGATTACTTTTTTCAATGACAATAGAAAATTTTGAAAATTAGTCTATTTTGCAAACAAGCGCACAGTGCGTGTGGATGTTTAATAAACTAAAGACCCTCTATTAAATATATTTCAAGAGAAAATTAGTTTTTCTGCCAATTTAACAAAATATTTCTCGCTCATGGCACCCTGTAGGTATGACTTAAATTGCAGAAAACATTGTCGTGTGAACGGAGCCTTAGAGGTGTTTTTCGATTTGGCTAGAATTGCCCGATGTATCTACCGATGTTGTGTGACAAGCCAGGTAAACCGTGTTTTGTGCACACCCGGCACCATTTGATACCCAGCTGTATGTAGGTCTTACGGTTTTCACCTTTCAGAGCCATCTGTTGACTTTGTATTGGCTATGAGTGGTACCCGGCAAACACATGCACTCAAAAAATGCAGAAAAGTATTGAAATAGCTCCCACAGTGTAAAGCAAACATAACGTTTCACTCTTCTTTGAGATTCTTGTATGATATATTGTACAAGGTGTGTGGCGGAATAAAGCAGTTATTTAGTTATATCAGTTTTTTTAAGCCCAGTTTTATAACGTAAATAGTTAAAACGAGGGTATACAAGCTAACAATTAATTATGAGACGACCAACACCTCAGTCTCCCTGTGACCACGGACCCTGCAAAGGGTTCGAAACGTCAGGATAAACATTAAATAAATAATGTGTAAAATAAACGCGAGTAGATCCGTATCATTTCAATGTGTAGTGTTCGCGTAAACTTTAGAAAACAATACGTAAATAGTGTTTTAGTTTAAAGTAAAATAAGTAGTTATATAGTCGTGATACAATACAATCACAAGTAAGTATTATCTTCGTTTAAGTACCAACGGAGTTTAACTTACTTTACCGCTAACTACTATGCTAGCGAACTGACTGTCAGCCCATGGCCAACTCGGTAACCCGACCGAAACGTCGGGTACTTAAAAAGACGAAGAATACTAAGCCGTTAACGATATACATTTAAACGCGAAAGTTTAAATGATCTATACCTACTATCACTCATAAAAAATATTTGATATAAAATAATCGCATATTACCATGTATGAGAAAAAGGGAAAGAGGAAGGTAATACTTTTTTCTCGCAACATATTCTATTCGCTGGTGAGAACACTAACCAGCGCCGATATTAAACATTCAGACACTTACGAACAGTCGCCATCGAGATGTCTCCATAAGTGAGTTCTGCCACAATACCGAAGGTGCGGTGCGCTCACTATTCAAATTTAAGTCAACATCGGGTAGGCTGGAGCGGGGAGTCTTGAACCTCTGTCGATATTTCAAGGGCTGAGCGTTATACATTTGGGTGTTTGATGTAAAACGGGGCGATGCGTGTTTTTCGCTGACGCGTTTTATTTGCTGCATTGTCGTAACGTGTTTATCGAAAACTGTGGACAAATTATTGCCACTGATGACTTTTAAATTGTTAAATACACTTTTAAATTTTCGTGTTCTATTATAAACCAAAACGGGCTGATTGTCTGTGACCACGGTCAGTGCGACTCGTTCAAAACGTCGGGTATAGAAAAGGTATGCCTATGATACCTAACCAATAAGTTTGCCTTATCCGTTATTTTTTTGTTTTTAATTCTGCTTCTTCTTCAATCTTGAAGGTATACCTATAACCCTGTTGTCAATAGCGAGACGGTACAATTGTTCTAGAGAAGTAATTCCGGTTCACACTCGGATGACTTCGATGAATCGATTCGGTTGCCGATTCTTAACAAATTACTTTCAGAGTGTGTATTTATGTTGTTAACAAAAAATAATTTTAACTTACTTACTAATTGACCCAAAAACGCCAACGCCCTTTGACCTAGACAACTAAAATTTTAAAATACTGTAAAGGAAAACCCTTTTATTATGAACACAAGGAATAAACCCTATATTTTTCAGACTTCAAACGGCATCACTATATAAAGGTGCAAACGGCCGCAAGTTATAAGTAGAGTTGAAGCTATTAAATTCCTGTTCATAAACCTGTTAATAATTTTCCTAACACAAAAGAGTTTTCAACTAACAGTTTTCCCATAACGAAATTAACGATACACTCCGGCGGCGGCGAGCACTTAAATCGATTCATTGTTTCTCCAAAGTGTTACTGTAAATGGCCGACTAAGAAAACGAGCCAAACTCCCATAAAGGAATCTCAATAACCCAGGGGACCCATTCCCACTAAATTATAACAGTCAAATTACAGAAACGGTCGGCTAAAGGACGACATTTGCGAACAAAAAGCAGTTTAGGAGTTTGCCCTAACATATCTGTGTTTGTTCCCCCTTTAATGAACTTGGTTGAATCAACGTTTTGGTGTATATTCAAGATTTAGTATTGTATTGAAGTTGCTTTGAAGAACTAGATTTTGTTGAATTTACAATCACAAACACCTAGGTGGCCGCGTGGTAAATGGCTCAATATCCGGAGATCTTCGATTTAATTCCTAGGTGGGGCAAAATGTGGTTCGAATTACTCGATGTAAAGCCCCTCACCAACCAGCATTTAGCAAGCGTGGTATTACCTATTAATTGTGGCGATGTCTTGATTTCAATGATAAAGAACTTGTCCAGCAGCGGGACAGTAAGATATGTGGTTAATTACTACTTTGTATTGAAGTTTGTATCAAAGGATCCAAGTACCAGTGTGCTCAAAAAGAAGTACAACTTTGCTGCCAGGTCTTTTAAGAAGGACATTGCCAAGGCGAAGTCATCATTTATAGGTAGAATTGGGGAGAGGCTAGTGCGTCTTCCTTCGGGTACGCGTGCATTCTGGTCTCTCGCCAAGGCTGTCTTGGGGAATTTCTGTCGACCGTCACTTCCACCACTGCACAAGACCGATGATTGCCTTGCCCATACTGCAAAAGAGAAAGCCGATCTCTTGGGTACTCTTTTCGCATCAAACTCGACCTGGGACGATGGGGAAAACTCGCCACCAACAATACCGCATTGCGCTTGTTCTATGCCAAACGTTCGGTTCCTGCAAAGGTCAGTTCGTAAGGCTCTTTTTTCCCTTGACATTCATAAGTCGAGTGGGCCTGATGCAGTCCCTCCCATTGTGCTTCGGACGTGTGCTCCTGAGTTGGCGCCAGTTCTAACGCGCCTCTTCCGGCTCTCTTACACGACTGGCGTTGTCCCGAGTTCTTGGAAGACAGCCCTTGTCCACCCGATTCCCAAAAAAGGTGATCGTTCAGATCCGTCCAACTATTGGCCTATAGCCATCACCTCTTTGCTCTCCAAAGTAATGGAGTCCATTACAAACTGCCAGCTCTTGAGGTACCTAGAAGAGAATCAGCTACTAAGCGATCGCCAGTACGGTTTTCGCCGCGGTCGTTCGGCTGGTGATCTTTTAGTGTACCTCACTCACCGATGGGCGGAGGCAGTCGAGAGGAAAGGGGAGGCACTGGCAGTTAGCTTGGACATAGCGAAAGCCTTCGACAGGGTATGGCACAGGGCTTCTCTCGAAACTTCCATCATACGGGCTCCCTGAGAAATTGTGTGCGTGGGTCGCCAGCTTTCTTTCTGGGCGTAGCATCAAAGTCGTAGTTGACGGATCATGCTCTGACCTGAAGCCCGTGAATGCTGGAGTCCCGCAGGGTTGTGTGCTGTCGCCTACACTGTTTCTTCTGCATATCAATGACATGTTGCATAACAACAGCATTCATTGCTATGCAGGCGACAGTACTGGGGATACGCTTTACACCGGACGTACTAATATTTCTCTGGAAAGCGTCATCGAGAACCGGAATAAACTTGTGACTGACACTGAGAACATGTTAAGTCATGTCTCGAATTGGGGCCGACTTAATCTAGTTCATTTTAACCCTTCCAAAACACAAGTTTGCGTGTTTACCGCTAAAAAACATCCCTTCGTCGTATCTCTAAACTTTGAAGGAGCTCCCCTTGATACCAAACCGACCATTGGAATCCTTGGCGTCGATATTTCGAGTGACGTTCAATTTCGCGGTCATTTGGAAGGTAAAGCTAAATTAGCTTCGAAAAAGCTGGGTGTGCTCAATAGAGCGGGACAGTATTTCACGCCGACCCATCGCTTACAGCTTTACAAAGCACAGGTCAGGCCTCATATGGAATACTGTTCCCATCTTTGGGCTGGAGCGCCCCAGTACCAACTTCTCTCATTTGATCGCATTCAACGCAGAGCTGCTCGAGTTGTCGGCGACGTAGTAACCTCTGGTCGGCTCGATCCACTGGCCCTTCGGAGAGACATTGCATCTCTCTGTATATTTTATCGCCTTTATCATGGGGAGTGCTCTGAGGTATTGTTCGGTTTGATCCCTGCCGCTGATTTCCTTCACCGCACTACACGCAATCGACTGTCTTTCTATCCACACCATCTTGATGGATGGCGATCAACTACTGTGCGTTTCTCACGTAATTTTTTACCACGAACTACAGTGCTGTGGAACCAGCTCTCAGCGGCGGTATTTCCGGACCAATATGACTTAGGAATCTTCAAGAAACGAGCCTATTCCTTCCTTAAAGGCCGGCAACGCATCTGTGATTCCTCTGGTTTTGCGGGTGTGTCCATGGGCGGCGGTGATTGCTTTCCATCAGGTGACCCGCCTGCTCGTTTGCCTCCTTCTAATATAAAAAAAAAGTCACGTTTAATTCTGAAATGTACACGAACACTGTCGTTATTTGATACTTTACATTTGAATGTAAGGCAAGTGAGAATTAATAAACATATTTGCTAGGCTTATAAAATGGAATGCAATTTTAATTTTCCTATATCTTAGTTTGGTACTTCCCCATACTGACCATTGCTCACACAGAACATTGGCAGGAGCTGCCACATAGCCCAAACCTACCTACGTGTCCCCATAAACTAACGCTTGTTATTCGTCCGTTCGGTTGCATTTCTAAGCAATTCGCCCACCAATTTCTTACGAACGTAACAATCGACGTTGAAACGCCGGCGACGACGTATATTTGTCTTACGACCTCGGAACGGCCTTAGTGCGGCCCTATACCTAGGGTTGTCAACGACTGGATTCATTATAATGTTCTTGTTTAATCTATTTAAATATCATACCACAAAAGCCGACTAAATTATTTTATTCTGTCTTTTGGAGTTTTTTTATAATATTTATTTATATAATACAACCAACAATATAACAAAAACAAATAATATACATACAACAATTTATATAATAAACCAGCCCCTTCGAACCGTACTCGGCCCAAAGGTTCCCATCGCGCTTGCAGCGTTACCCTGCTGTATGGTTACGGAAACTCTTTGGACCATGTATATTTGGCCTTCATGTATATGCGTTTAGCGTTTAGCCATTTGACGACCTTCTTGTTCAAGTGGTTTGTACACCGGTTTTCATGGTGTCGCCATCTCTGAGGTCCCGGGTTCGATCCCCGGTCGGGTCAATTTAGAAATCATTTTTATTCTAAATTGTCTCGGGTCTGGGTGTTTTCTATGTATAATAGTATGTCTTTTAATTGTTATTTGTGGGCTTAGTTGTCCGGAAAGACGCCCAGATTGCAGCAGGTCGTGAGTTTGAGACGAGCGGTAACTTATCACGTGGTTTTCGATAAAAATATAGAAAACGGAATGAAAAAAATAATTTAGTAAAATGCGGTATTTTGCACTATTAATATAATAAGTGGTCGCCCAGTGGTCGAAATTCAACCGTCATTTTTATAAAATAAATTTATAAAATATATTTTTATAAAATAATTTTTATGAAACAATATGTTTATTTTATTGAATGTATTTTTTATGAATAATTTAAAAAAATATTGGCATTCTGCACTCCTTCTCTATATAAAGTATAAGTGTCACAGAATATCGGCGTGAAACAACGGCACTCGTTGCTGTTGTTTCGTCTGGTGAGTAAAAGTGCCGGAGGCCCATCTCTCACCCCTCCCCCCTCCCAATTCCTACTCCCTCCTCAAGATCCAACTCCTTTCCAAGGTTGGCAACGCATCTGCGATAACTTTGGTTTTGCGGGTGTCCATGGGCGGCGGTGATTACTTTCCATCAGGTGACCCGCCTGCTCGTTTGCCTCCTTTTAACATAAAAAAAAGTGTGTGAAATTTAATTCTCCTCCGTCCGCGCAATTTTCTTAAAAAGGGGTACATAGTTTTTCTTCACGTATTAATATATCGAAAAATTAACATCGCTAACACAGCCCTACTGTAACCTAATGCCCGCAATCACTCAGTGTTCCGTTCGGAATGTTTGAGGAGTCAGATTGAAAGCGTATTTGCAAACGTGCGAGTTTGTCTCACTTAGGGAGGCGTTTTTTAAACGGAATTAAGTTCCGCGCGGAGGCCGCACCGGTGATTTGTATGTAAATTGCTTTTCCGTGACGTATGCCGCGTTTGTCGTGAGGTGAATCCACGCTTTGATGTAGGCTTTTGAGTGTTGGCGGGAACGCTCAGCCAGTTCTTATGTCATTTCATAATATGGTAACGAGAAAACATCTTTATCACTAACAAGGCATTTAGCATTTTGTCAGTGAAATAATTTTCGGATTTGTACCTACCAGTAGTTCCAGAGATTAGCGCCGACATACAAACAAACAAACAAAATCACAAACGTTACCTCTTCATGAACAGTATAGAAGAAAGGCCTTTGTCACGTCTATTGACGACCTCCTTGGTCGAGTGGTTTGTACACCGGTTTTCATGGATTCGCCATCTCTGAGGTCCCGGGTTCGATCCCCGGTCGGGTATATATTATATATATTTTGACGACCTCCTTGGTCGAGTGGTTTGTACACCGGTTTTCATGGTGTCGGGTCCATTTAGAAATTATTGTTTTTTACATTGTCTCGGGTCTGGGTGTTTTCTATGTATAATAAGAATGTATTTAAGTATTTTAAGTATGTTTATCCGTTGTCTAGTATCCATATAACGAGTTTCATAACGAAGCTTCTCTTGGGCTAGATAATTGGTGTGAGTGAAGGAAAATTTATTATTATTTATTATTATTATTATTTAATGGAAAGTGATGATAAGACTGTAAATGGATACGTATGCTTGCGTTCTATATAAAAAGGAACCAGCTGTCTTATTTCAGGCTGACGAGACTGCTACTGTAAGATGGTGGTTTATAGCCAGGTGGACTTAGAAAAAGCCCTGTCGCCAATCAAACCGAGTGGTATCATCATCATCATTATCATCAGCTCATTTATTGTCCCTACTGGGGCAAGAGCCTTCCCTATGGATGGATAGGGAGAACGGGCTATAAACCACTTCGCAGGCCCAGTGTGGATTTGTGGTTGTTAACGACTGTTAATGCAGCCGGAACCAACGGCTATACGTGCCTTCCGAAGCACGAAGGAGCACAAGATGAAAATTTTTTGGTCACCCATCCGATGACCGGCCTTTGCGAATGTTGCTTAACCTTAGCACTCGCAGACCAGGCGCGTTAACCACTGCACCATCGAGCTTCTCGAATAGGTATACAATACATTAATCTTCTGCTGAAAATCGAACCTGGGACCTGATCTGACTTGGGATCTCAGACCGGTAGTGTTACAAATATAGGCAAATAGAATTGATTGTCTAAAATTAGCTTAGATTTCAAAATGGTCACCTTATCGGTATAGTCGACAATGAAATTGCTTTAGCACCTTAGAAGTGAATTTTGTTTGCATTTATTAAAACAACAAGTTCTATTTTTGTTTAAAAGACCAAGTGACAGATACGTTGTCATTATTGACAATGAGCCTTAGCGAAATTTTATTGTAATGGAAGTTTTTGTCAAAAGTGATAAAACAATTTCATGGTCGACTATACCTAATTTATAGTATTTAAAGGTTTTTTTAGCTATGTAATTTTAATGCAGATAAAAAAAATGCCTAGTGGCACGTCTAGACGTAAGTTACGATAACGAAGCATAGTATTCGTTTATGAGGTGCGAGCTCACAGCTCGAGTAAAATAAAAGGAAAGTTCGAAGCACCTCCAAACGTGGCAAGCACAACGGAATTTCGCTCTCACAAACGAACAGCTTTTTAATTTCAGCTCTACATTCACAAAAGCGGGGAACAAATGAAATCAGGCCCTTGTCAGACAAAGGCTAAAAATCTGTGTCAACTGTCCAAACATTTTAATATGCGGCAGGTAGAGTTAGGTGCGCGAGGAGCGATGTCTGCCAACCGGGAGGAAGGCTGTCTAAGTATTCCCTTTGTAAGTGCTTTTGTCACGTTAAATGGGTTCGGAACGGAACGCCGAGTAAGTAAGAGTAAAAAGTAAAATGTAATGAACACGAGTACATTCGTAAAAAGTGTTTTATTACAATGAAGGGATACGTTGAAATATCGGACAGGGCGGTAGGAAAATGGATGTTTGAACTCTATAAATCCTACTAATATTAACAACGCGAAAGTTTGTTTGGATGTTTGTTACTTTTTCACGTAAAAACTACTGAATGGATTTGAATGAAATTCGGCATACAGATAGTTTATAACCTGGATTAACACATAGGATACTTTTTATTTCAATATTTCCAGGGAAACGGAAACCATGCTGGTGAAACCGCGAGCGGCCGCTGGTAATGTATAATTAGGCAATTTAAGCTGTATGCAATTTTTTTTTAATATTTTACGGGTAAGCACTAGGCCTTCATCCCCCCTGATGTTAAGTGATGATGAGGCCGTAGGTGGAAGCGTACTTCACCCGGGATCCTCAACTACTGAGGCACTGGCTAACTTATCTCTAGCTGCCGGAACACAACAATGCTACAAACATTGATGTTATGACGATACATTTAAATAAGTGGTGGTAGCTAGCCAGACGGGCCAACAAGCCCTACCACTAACTAAACCGAGTATACAACTGTGTACCCCCCGCTGGGAATCGAACCCGGGACCTCTGGGTCTAAACCGGTGGTCTTAACCACTAGACCAAAGCGGTACATGCGCACCGCGGGCGTACGCGCGGCGTGCTGTTACATGTAAATTATCAGCGCCGCGTGTGATGGGCGACCCGAATTCGATTCACGCCACTCAGCGCTACTCTATGAGTTTACACGAAACAAGCACGCTGCGCGGACGCTCGCGCCGTACGCTTGACGCAGCGGAAGCCCTTGAGTACTTAAATGATTGGACAATGTGTAAATTTTACTTTTTGCTGCTGAATTAAATATCTATAAAATAATCGCCCCAGCCAGGAATCGCACCTGGGTGTTCCGCAATCTGGGCGGCTGCACTGACCATTATGCTACCGGGAAGGTTGACGTAAGCACTGAATTTTTGCACTGCTTTTAAAAAAGCAGTCAAAAATCAAAAAGACCCAGATTCGATTCCTGGCTGGATCGGGTAGGCATTTAATTTTTTCACTGTATGTTATTAATATTTAAACAATGTGTGTAATTGTTTAAATTCGACTCTTTGTTGTGTCAATAAATATAAATATAATAATATATATAAATATAAATAATAATAGGTATTATTATATATTATTGTTACTTTAAGACTCGGTTAAGACAGCAGTATCTAGAATAACCTGCCTGACTGCCTACTACCAACCTTTCACCAACTAAACAGAGTACGGTCACGAACATAAGTCTACAATAACATCTAGAACAAATAAAAACCAACAACTTCTGTCTTAACAATGCAACTAAATTTTATGATAATTCATTAGCCGTTTTCAATTAAATCGTCATAAATATGTGACAACTTGAAACATGTCCATGAGGTTATAAATAATGCTCAGGTCTGTACAATATGCGCCGCGCTTAATATTTTTAAAAGAAAAAAAAATCATTTCATTTATACAGAATATTCAATACTGATATCCGATCCCCGTCGGTCGCTAGCCAGTGAGTGTTAAAACCAACATTTTCCTTTTTAATACAGTGCGCTAAATCCTTTCATATTTATAAATATTTTAGCAGGTGCCAGGTGAGCGAGTAAGTGAATTAGGCAGAGTTGGCGCAGCCAGCCCGCCTGAAAAATAGCTATATCGCATTACGTCGTATTTAAAAAAGGGCGTTTTTGCCGGCAAATATTGCTTTTTTTGTTTTGTACAGATGCTGTCTTGAAATGTACTTTGAGGTATTTTGCTTTTAAAAGGCTAAAGCAATGTCCTGCTGGGCCTTGGTACGAGGATTGACTAAGTCTTTTGAGACATATTATAGAGATAGATGTTTGTAGACATCGAATAAGGCTCCTCTGACTTACAAAGTAAGAGTAAATTCGTGCGAGTTGGAAAGAGCCACGATGTAAATAGCCAGTATGCAAAAAAAGAAAGTTTGCATAAACATAATTATAACCACATCAACGAGTATTATATATATTTTGACGACCTCCTTGGTCGAGTGGTTTGTACAACGGTTTTCATGGTGTCGGGTCCATTTAGAAATTATTATTTTTCTAAATTGTCTCGGGTCTAGGTGTTTTCTATGTATAATAAGTATGTATTTAAGTATTTTAAGTATGTTTATCTACACTAATGTTGTAACATTCTACTTATGTTTCCAATACTTGACTTATAATTACTACTGTTATAGCGCAGACAACAAAACACTCAATTTAAGCAATTTCACATGATGGTATAATATCCACATCGATATCGTAAAATCTCATTATAACATCAATAAAACGCGACCAATTAACCTGGCGAGCCTTATGTCAAAATCCTCATACAAGTTGTATAAAATTTTGACATTAGGCTGGCTTTTGAAAACAGTTGGGTTATACGTGAAAACTTCGTCGAAACTACTAAACTTACATACACAAAACTCTTTGGTAAGATCTTGTGCCAATTAAATAAAAAAAGAACAGCGCGCGCTCGCTCCTGATTGGCCCTGCGCGCGCAGCTGCGCTCTCATTGGTTAGATTTTAATGGCGGAAATTTGAACAATTATTATAAATAAACTATTGTCAGCTTTTACTCTTGTTGTTTGACTAATTGCATTAGTGAAGATAAAGTAGTGTATGCAACTGCATATAACACGGGTATTAAAACACTCGTTACTATTATGAAACTCGCTGCGCTCGTTTCATAAACTCACACTCGTGTTTTAATACCCTTCATTATATGACAGTTGCATAAACTACTATTATCCGTTGTCTAGTAACCATATAACGAGTTTCATAACGAAGCTTCTCTTGGGCCAGATAATTGGTGTGAGTGTAGGAAAGTTTATTATTATTAATTATATATCAGAGAATTAGTTAATTATCAGAAAGTGTTTGTTTTTGTTGCACAACCAGTAAACTCTTGACCTTACCTGATATATACCTTACCTAAATGGCGATAAGGTCGAAGGTATCTTATCTCTAACCACCACGGTCGGCGTTACTAGACCGATCCGTCAGTACTTAAACAGGTAATATCAAGTAATACCTATGGAGTGGAGATTAAAACCCGATCTCCCTAAATGCTATTGTTCATGTAGGAAGGCCTGAGCATAGCAGTGGGCCAGTTGCCAATGATGATGGCGAGTATACACCTTAACATTCCTTATCAGAGCCTTGATATACTCGTATATCTGCTTCAATAAAAATATTTTTTTTTGGTTCGAAAATCGTTCCCCTTACAGAAATACTTATGACAACCTTATAGACAATTTTATCGTCAAGTAAACTGTACAGTAATAAATCGCAGATAAATACTATTATTATTATATCAAAAAAATATTAAATTAGCTTACGTCAAGCGAGCACTATCAATTTTAATAATTTTGTATTCACCATTCATTGTTATGGTATTGAAATCTATATGTCTATCTATCTATCTAGTTCTGATTCCGATCACGCTGACAAAAGTTAATCCGACAATCCGACAGCTACATTTTCATTTGATAAAAAATCCACGGAAACATTCAAATATGGCCCCCACCCTCGCTAAGTTAATCAAATCAAGTTTCACGTTGTGAACGCAGTCATGAAAAATGGCCGACCATTTAGCGTGGTTCAAAAATGGCGAGCTTGGTATAAAAACATGCCGTTGCCACTCGTGACACATGAGCGTATGTGCTGCCCTCTTTATTCCGATGATTACACTGATTATTCAAGTTGGTAACTCAATAACTCATAATAAAGACTTGGCTGGAGTAAAGCGAATTCTTGGTTTGTTTAAGAGAGTTCTCTTTAACTTATTATTGTAATAACGTTGGAGTACTTTAGCTGTAAACATATGGGTTATTATTGTGAGATGATGTGGGAAATTTAAACTTTTAGTAATAGAGATAGAAGAAGTCAAGATCTTTTGTGATACCAAAAAGCTGTATTTAAGCAAAATCAGCCACTGAGCTATCGACTTTTTGTGCATCTGCAGCGCACAATATGTACCTTAATTTATATATACCTATATTATTTTTTGTTATGTGTGTGATGTAGAGGTACAAACAAAGTTTTTCTTTTCTATTCTATTGTATTTGTAAAAAAAATATTTCTCATTAGCTGGAAATTAAACCCATTAATTTGGCAGAAAAGAAAAATAATTACAATTAGTAGGTACAGTACATACATATTTTATGTTGAATTTTCTTGTTTACATTTCCTTTCGACTTTCATGACACGTGAACTGAAAAGCTTCCTCGATATTGTAAATCACACAAAGTAGACTGCATGTAACATAATTATATCATATTAGAATTCTAAAGAGCACAAAATGTTCAAGAAAGGTTTCCACGTTTCAAATGGTGGCTTAAGCATTGCGTTTTAAGAATTCAACTGTACGTTGGCAGATATCCAGATTGTTGCAGTGGAATTTCCAAATAGAAGGCACTATCTTAATGTCTACGTTCTGCATTGTTCAGGAAGATAATAAATCAACATGTTTTATTTTGTAGTTTACTCGGTGGATCGACGATAAATGCAGTGGGATCCTCGTAGGTTCTGTTGTAAGTATTTTAAATATTCACAGATATTTTGAGCGTTGTTAGTAAAGCGTATTTACAAGTATTTCTGTTTCAAATTTGTTTTACATAGATCACATATCTATGTGTCAAGCCAAATACTTTGGCAAAAACTACAATCTACTCGTCTATTTAAAATATTCGCAAAAACTTTAAGCGGTCTCAGTAAAGCGTTATTGAAACAATTTTTTTATTTGAAATTTTCTGTAGGTACTTTTAAATTAAAATATTTTGAGAACAATAATGATTTATTTGCGTTTTTTAAATTTAAGCTTGCCGCTTTCAACCGTCAACATGGTTCTGATTTCAAAGACACAGCCAGTTCAGGTAAACTCTAGCCAAAATGCTGTTTTAAGCATACCTTGAGCAAGGGGCGACCACGGCTTATGTGGTCCTATCCCCCACGTATTTACCACAAATCACGTTGCCCTAATTAGTAGGGCCTAAAAGATGTCAAAATTAACAGTTTTCTTTAATTCGTAGATTTTTGTAACCCTTTTCTTTATTTCTTCTACGTGTGTGCCAGAACCATCATTATGTAATTAAAAAATCTCATTCGCCACAAAGCTAAAGGCGCCCAAATGAATGACAAAAATAATTGCTTGTTTGCGCGAAACCACTGCTTCAAAGATAATTATGTGCAAAAACATAACGCAAATTACTGTGGTTGGTACTTATTCTTGGAATGAGTAAATTACGATGGTAATCGTGGGCGGGCGGGGTGGGCGGACCCCTAAAAGTTGCAAAGTATATTAGCTGAGGGTGATCCCGAACATTATAATTATGTGCTCTTTCCTTTAAGAATACTTTATGTGCTTTTGATTTGATTTGAAATTACTATTTTTTCTATTTGATAGTTTTTGTACAGTCGCAAGCATTAATATGTATACACTTTTGACAAAACTAGTCAATTCAACGCCAAAATCAACTCTTATCCCATAGAATTAGAAATAATAAATGAGAATAGTTACCTACATTGTTTACAAACATTTTGATTAATTTTGAATTATAGTATGATCTAATTACACAAACTAATTTCAAGTAGATACATCTTATATTTTTATTAAGTGTTTTAATTTTAAATTTTAATTGGTATGTTTATAGTTTTTAATACTACAAAACCTTATTATGGTGTAAAGAACCCACGTTTAATCATGCAGCATCAGACCAAAATTAAAAAATAAAATTCAAAATAAGTAAAAATTTTTATAAAAAAAAAACTTTTACAAGTGTTGTTTGAACGTCACTTCAAAGCCATGACTTCTTAAACCATACGGTGGAGACCATGTACCGAGAAGAAGCCGAAAGAAACTCAGCAAGGGCTGTTTCTCCGACCGTGAGGCATTTCTCGCTCCCTAACTAATGCGACGTAGTGACTATAAATCGGTGATAATAATTCACATCATTTACGAGTGAGAACTTATTTGAAATCGCCGGTGACTATGTTGACCCGGATAATTTTCGCAAAATAATCTGCCAAACGAATAAATTGTAAGTTTTACATAATTAGTGTTACTTTTGTCACTTTTAATTGCACCGAATAAGATTTTATAGTTGCGCCCCTATTCATTTAATATTACACTGCTAAAATAATATTTGATCGTGCAGAAATGATCGCCTGCTCATCAAACCTATCTGAAACTGGAAAATTTCTTCAATTATTGTTCAACCATATGCCATATATGTAAAGTTCAAAGTCTACTGAGGACATTTGACAGGTTGTGGTCAACTGATGTTTTTTAAAAATTTATTTTCAATAAAAATAAAAATGTTTGCTACAAAATTATTATCTTGACATGAAACGACTTTTACTTTTTTATTTTACAGGGAGACTCCCTGTGACCACGGACAAGATAAACATTAATTTTCCATCAAGTGAACCGCCTGCTCGTTTGCCTCTTGGGTCAGTTCCTCGCGACTGGTGGGGAGAAGGTTCCGTAGGGCTATGGAACCCTAAAAGGCACCACCACCATTAATTAAAGTAATGTGTAAAATAAACGCGAGTAGATCCGTAAAAGTTGTTTCATTTCAATGTGTAGTGTTCGCGTCAACTTCAGAAACAATAAATTATTATCTGCCAAACTGCATAGCAGTTTGTCGGCAGTAGTTCTCATGTAGGTTTTTAAACTATTTTACATTTAAACTTTTACTTATCTTATATCTATCTATGTTATGTTACGATATTTTACTTAAGAGCGTTTACGCCGCACACTAGCGCCACTAATGAAAAAAAAACATATCTAGTAATTAGAGATAGAAAATCTCGTAAAAAGAGTTTAGTTAAATAAGACGTTACGGCCACTTTTAACTATAACGCCATATTTAACTAAACCATAACATGTCAGGTGTTCATTAGGTGACGTAAAAATGCTAAATTACTTCATTCAGATAGTTTGTTGAGCATAATTTGATTTTCTATCTCTAATTACTAGATATGTTTTTTTTTTCATTGGCGGCGCTAGTGTGCGGCGTAAACGCTCTTAACTATGACGTAAAAGAAAACAAACGTGCGCCCGCACATAAGTCACCAAAACTAAAATTTGATATCTACGTTATTAGGGCAGGCACGTTCCTGGCCAAGTATCTTGAATATTTCCCGACGCGGCCTTTTGCTGAAACTATTAAAGCAAAAATTCAAATTAAAAAGAAATAACAAGAATTTTGCTCTTAAATATAATCGCCTCTTTGGTCCAGTGATTAAGACCACCGGTTTAGACTCAGAGGTCCCGGGTTCGATTCCCAGTGGGGGGGTACATGTTTGTGCACTCGGTTTGGTTGGTGGTAGGGCTTGTTTGCCCACCTGGTTACCACTATCTTATCTAAAATATGTCGCCACAACATCAATATTTGTAGCATTGTTGTGTTCCGGCAGCTAGAGATAAGATAGCCAGTGCCTCAGTATTTGAGGAGTCCGGGTGAAGTGCGCTTCCGCCTTCGTCCTTATCATCAATTGACATCAGGTGAGGTGAAAGCCAAGTGCTTTACCCTAAGATAAAGAAAATCACAAGTAAAGAGAGTTAATATTCGAAATTTAAATTCGGAAGGTAAAACATACAGCAACAAAGTAAGTAGTCCTTGCAAACACCCAGCTACAACATCATACGTATTTGGAAATGTGACGACGCGGACGTTACAGAATGTGAAAATTCGAGTCGAGATTCGCATCGCGAGGATATTTCTGCGAGAAAACCTCGTCGGAACAAGCAGCCTGGACTTTATTAGAGCGAAATTGAAAAATATGAGAATGTTCACTTTCATTTGGAGGGGAGTAGGAAAATGGGGCCGATCTCCTCGACGCCTGCAGTGTGTAAAGGTACTTTATCGCACGCTACGCCCCGCCCGGGCAGCGCTTTATCCATGCATTGCAGTTGTTTTGAAGAATGTTGGAGTACAGAATACTCATAACTTTTAACGAGCTACTATGATGACGTATTCTAAAATGAACGGTTTCAATCTATATAACGTCGCACATCCGATTCAATAAAAGCACGAATGAATAACACCCGTTTTACAGAATGCTCTTTGGTTTTGTTTGAGTTGTCGAGGCCATGGTTGGTGGTGATCGCTTTCCATCAGGTGAGCAGCTTGCCACTGCTTACATTTATAAACTAAAATGAATAGCTTATATTTACCCCACTGCTGGGCAAAAGCCTCCATCATTAAAATCAAGTCATCACTAAAGTTGATGGGTAATGGCTTAAGTCACCACGCTTGAAAAAACAGTTTTTAGCCAGAATAACACGACTAATTACATTTTACAGATACAGTTTCAATAATGTGTATATATAAAGGGTTGCCTAATAAGCTGTTTATGCTCAATAAAGCGACGACCTCCGTAGCCGAGTGGCTTGCAGGGCAGCGCTAACTCTGAGGTCCCGGGTTCGATTCCCGGTCGGGTCAATGTCGAAAACGAACTTTTCGATATTGTGTCGGGTCTAGGTGGTTGTGGTACCGTCGTTGTTTCTCATTTCCATAAAAACGAGTGCTTTAGCTACTTACCTTGGGATCATAACAATGTATGTGATGTTGTCTAAATATATAAATATAAAGCCATTGAAGCTAAGGCACTTAACTTCCTACTTGGTCAATAAACAGCACGCAACTGCAATAGCTTAGCGGATGTGAACGTTTCGTACGAAGTTTACATAAACACTGAAATGGCACAAAAGATTTTGTCGTGAACCGCATAGCACGAACCGTCGCCGTCGGAAAAATTCATTGGCTTTGCATTCTTACTCCACACGTTCAACACAACAATAAAGCAAGATCTCTAGTAAAAAACAAATACGCGATTTATAGTCTTCATCGGATTTGCACTGAACAAAGCGCAGTATTTTTAGTGCAGACGTTTAACTGAAATATTGGATAAGATTATTGTTGACTATAGTCTAATCATTAATTCACTGGAGTAAACTGACAGATGCTAATGTCACATTGTAAAATTATGTTGCCACATTTATTGTACTAGTGATGCTTTTCGTTCATTGTCATTCAGATCACTCACACAAAGTCAGTAGGAACGTTAGGAACGTTATGAGAATGAATGAGTGAGTAATTGATGTCAATCTTCTTGTCACAACACTATTTTCTGTTCATCAGAAACTGGGAACACCGTAAACGTCAGATTACTCCAGTGAATTAATGATTAGACTTTTAACACTTTTCTCGTGACTTCGTCCACGTGGATTTCGTATTTCTCCGTACAAAATTCGATACTTTAATTCCCAAATAAATAAAAAATACACTACAGTACCATATTTTAATGAAATAAAATATAGCCTTTGTTATCCGCAATTAATGAAGCATTCTATCACTGAAAGAATTTTTGACATTGGACTCGAAGTTCCAGAGATTAGCCCCCTCAAACAAACAAAATCACTATGTTTACCTCTTTATTAATAACTAGCGGCCCGTCCCGGCTTCGCACGGGTGGACATTTTTTTTAAATATAGCCTATGTTACTCAGCGCTAATGTAGCATTCTAATGGTGAAAGATTTTTTTAAATCGGTCCAGTAGCTTTTGAGTTTATTCGTTACAAACTTACATACAAAAATACAAAGCTTTCCTCTTTATTATATTAGTATAGATAATTTTCGTAGATATCTTAAAAACTTGCATGAGACGGGAAAGGAGGAACTTGAAAGTTGAAGGTTGTATATAATAATAATAATAATAATAATAATAATAATAATAATAATAATAATAATAATAATAATAATAATAATAATAATAATGTAATAGGAAGACCAAAAATAAGATAGATAGACTGAAAGACCCGGCTTGTAAAAGGAAAGTTATGATCTGTATGGTTATTGTTTGATTATGATTATTATTTATTTATTTAAAGTACCAGTGGACCCGGCAGATTTGTACCGCTTTGACAGTTTCCATCAAGTGATTAAATTCTCTTTGGTTTCCATGACAACAAAACAAACAAATAATTTTTTATTGGAAAATTATATTGTCGTTTTTAGTATATTTATAGTGTGATTCCCGTGGGAATATCGGGATAAAAACTATCCTATGTGTTAATCCAGGTTATTAATTATATGTATTCCGAATTTCATCCAAATCCATCCATCTGTTGCAGCGTGAAGAAGCAACAAATATACGAACATATACACAAACTTTCACATTTGTAATATTAGTGTGATTGTACAAAAATTAAGAACCTACTTTTACATTGAAATCAAACTACTTTTACGGATCTACTCATGTTTATTTATAAACACATTAATTTGATTTAATCCTGACGTTTCGAACCCTTTGCACGGTCCGTGGTCACAAAGTGACTGAGGCGTTGGTCGTCTCGTAATTAGCTGGTAACATACATACTCTCATCTTATTTTAATCAGGTGTATTCCGTTTTACGTAGAAAGAGCTTGTTGTAGCTTTTGGTCTGACAGTATGGTGTTGGAGCTGGGATCCCAGGCCGGTGGTAAATTCCAAGCCAGTGACCTTATATATTGAAATTAGGATGTTTTTTAATTTCGTTGTAAATAAGTAAATTTTGTGATAACAGCTGATCGAGAATGGAAGAAGTAGACATGTTGGGCCTGTTTCGCCTAGGTACCCCAAATAAAATTGGTAACAAAGCAGGTAAATGATTATGCCGGGTCTCACTTATATAAGTTAATTCATTAGATAGGTCGAGTATAGAATGGAAAATACATATAAAAAGTATGTAGGTAGTAGTGCAATCATTAGAGCAATAAGAGTGCAATCATATGTGTCTAAATAATGTTTGAACCTTTTTTATAATTAACTAGCGCTTTACCTGTAACTTCGTCCGAGTGGATTTAAAATTTCATCATCATCTCATCATAATCTCATTTTTGTGTCCTACTGCTGCGAAAAAAAAATTAAAAAGAAATATTTTTGTATCAAAATAAAATGTCTTTTCATTTCAAAGCATTCTATCAGTGAAAGAATTTCTGTAATTGGACGATCAAAGTCACAAACTTTACGTGCCTTACAAATAAACAAAGAATAAAGTCCGAATAGTTATTCCGCGTTTTGTCTCCTTTACTCTAATTTGAAATGACGTTTACATGACAGGAACAAAACACGGAATAACTATTCAACCTTATTCTTTGTTATTTGTAAGGGGGTTCTTTATTAATAGTCTAAATAAATGAAAATGGCAGGTTTGCTAAAACGTTAATTACTTCAAATAAGACAGAGCCCGATAATTTGAATAAAACTGAAAATAACTACTTATCAGTACCATGCGCTTCTTTCAAAGCAAAACATAAATATTTGTTACGTCTATGTTTATTCTTTTATACCCATGTCGCTTTTCAACAGCCATAGCATACAATGACATGACGAGTCTATTTTATGAGTAACAAAAATAAGTATATATCGGCAATTTGTTTTATTACTGTCGTTGTCGGCTTACGTTTCAGCTTTTCAGTCAGTATTAGCTTATGTATTTCGTGTATACCAGCTAGTAACAGCTTAAAAAATCAGGATTAAAATTGTATCACTGCATTGTCGAAGAATATTTTTCATCATCATCATCATCATCTCAGCCAAAAGACGTCCACTGCTGGATAAAGGCCTCCCCCAAGAATATTTTTGACATGAAGAAATTATTTTTCTTTTGTATGTACAGTCGGCGGCAGATCAACCTACCCAAATCTGTCAAATTTCTCCAATGAGTATTGATCCTTATAATCAAACAATAAAGTTCAAAATTGATTGTAGAAATTTGACAGTTTTGGGTAGGTTGATCTGCCGCCGTGTGTACATAATTTATTTGATATTATTATTATTATTCAGTTTCTTTTACTTGCACCCATAGTATTTTCTTTAATTTATTATTTTTCTTTCACCCAAAGTTGCCTGGAAGAGATTGCTAGTTAGCAATAAGGCCGCCTATTTTGTACTTATATCTCTTCGTCAATTTGTCTGTATCTTTATCTTTTTTGTGTACAAATAAAGTTTATTATTATTATTATTGTACCTTCGATTTTGTAGGTTCCATTTATTTATTTATTAATTTATTAGGACCACAAAACAGATAGAAATTAAAAAATAACAAAAATGCATGATAAATTGTATAAGAGCTAAATTCCTATCTAAACATGTGTACACAACACGATTAATAATAAGCGTCCATGTTAAAGTTTACCTAATCTACAACTATATCCAATTAAAAACTAATTATATACAATACATAGGAATGGTGAAAAAAAAAATATAAAAAATAAAAATATAACAAATTGAAAACTTATTCTAGGTTAATGTTGACTCTTAAATTTTACGAAAATAAACTTTATTAAGTTTTCTTAATAAGTGGGAGATGATTATGTCGATCGATACATACTTACAAGCATGTGACCGTTTGTTTGTTTTCACACTTTATGAAATCAACTTGAACAATTTGAATACGGTTTCCGAAACAAACGCCTCGGTGGCCGAGTGGCAGAGCGCCTGGCCGGATACCCGAAGGTCCCGGGTTCAACTCCCAGGTCGAGCAAAATGTATTTCGGATTTTCGATGCTAAGCCCGGGTTTGTGATCACCAACCCGCATTTGGTAAGCGTGGTGATTAAGCCATTACCCATCAATTGTAGTGATGACTTCATTTCAATGATGAAGGTATTTGCCCAGCAGTGGGACAGTTATAGGCTATATACTTCATAAACAAAACGTTCATATAACTTGACTGACATGATTAAATGCATACCCTGGAAGTAGTTGGTTCAGAATCAGGCTAATGAATCGATTTTGTATGCCAACATTTTTTCTCTCCTCGTTTGCCACCAAAATCTGCTTTTTGTCATACAAACTCTTGTTTCTATTAACGTGGTCGAAGGGTAAATAAAACTTGCTTTAGACACTCAGTTCGCACCCTTATTTCATCAACAGCTACACACTTTCTAGCGGTAACCTCATACAACACCCAATTACGTCAGATAAGCTGACGGGCTTGTTACTTTTATAAAAAAAAACGAGCGAGCCCTAAAGTAGCATAAGATGTGTAACATTTGACGTCTCACCTTAGTAATAAGCAATTTTAACATTTTAATCTGAAAACAATGACGTATATTTTTTTACAAATCTTAAAGAGAATGCAGTAAATACTCATTAGAAGACATTCGACTTATCAAAATGATGACACAATATGTCACATAACTATATTTTTACGAAAATTGCGCGGACGGAGGAGTATGAAATTTCGCACACTTATAGTTTATAGAGAGATGGTTATCCGAATGTTAATATTTTTTTTAAATTATGCATAAAAATACATTAAATCAATAAAACAAACATTACACACACACGTATATATACTCTTTTCAAAAATTTAAGAGGAGCGGCCGAAATCTGTCAATGCCAATCCAAACTCACATTCTATCTTTTTTAATTTTTCATTGCTTGGATACAATCCGTGCAGCCTTAATAAAATTACGGTCAAATTTCGACCACTGGGCGACCACTAGTAATAATAATATGTCTTGTTCATAATAAGGATTTTAAATTTACAAAAAGCGCGCTTGCGCGCTTCCTACTCCGTATATTTTTTTCCAAATCATAACGAGAATGCAGTAAATACTCATTAGAAGAATGTCATACTGTTATCCTATCACACTGTTACGATCACATTTCTATGACATCAATCCCACAAATTATTGTATATATAGAAGGCGAGCCGATCACACTGTTACGGGTCACACTGTTACGACCCTACTTCCGTCCCTTTTCTACGAAATCACTCCCATAAATTGTATATATAGAAGGCGAGCGGAACTCTACGAAGGAAGAGGAGATTGTAGAGTATATGCGGATCAAAACCAAATTCACTCTGAGGGTCGAACGGTAAGAGTCCCGTCACAAAGTGAATTTTAATTCATTTGTGGTGAGAGTACCGACCGAACATCTGTCGACTTTCATAAAAGAAGAGTTTTGGCCTAAGGGTGTCATGTTCCGGCAGTTCCGAAGCTTGCCACCGGACACCACGCTGCGTCGCACGTCGCCGTCCTTACGTGTAGCATAGTTTTAGTTTTTAATATAAATTGTATGTATGTTAGTCTGTAAAGTATTTATAATATGGGCCTCTATGTAAATTACCATCTGTACATAATTTATGTTGAATAAAATGATTTCTATTCGATTGTATTCTATATTCCCTCCAGCATAAGTAAACCATTACATTAATCCTAGGTGTAGCAAAAACATTTTTACTTACCCATGACACAAAATAAAGAGGACCCAGAAAATAAGCTTAATATATGCGCTCAAGCAACTCACACAAAGACTCGATGATGATGAGACTCCTGATGGAGACCTCGGTAGCTCAGCGGTCAGAGCATTGGGCTGGTAATCATGGTTTTCATGGTGTCGCCATCTCTGAGGTCCCGGATTCCATCCCCGGTCGGATCAATTTAGAAATACCTGTTTTTCTAAATTGTTACGGGTCTGGGTGTTTCCTATGTATAATAAGTATGTATTTAAGTTTATTAAGTATGTTTATCCGTTGTCTAGTTAACCATTTCTCGAGTTTCTTAAGGAAGCTTTTCTTGGGGCTAGTAAATTGGTGTGAGTGTGGGAAACATTTTTTTTTAATTTTATTTTTAAGGATAGTTGATTTCTAGTATTTTTTTATCTTTTTATTATATATAGCATTGTGAATGCAAAATTGCACCTTGCACCATCCCTGCACGGAGCGGATCTCGGAACAGCTCAGAACAGTCCGACCACAGCTGTTTAGAGATACATTTAATCCTTTATTGCACATATAAAACACACATTATAAGAGACGTTATACAAGATATATACAAAGGTGAGCTTATCTCTAGAAGAGAGATCTCTTCTTCTTCCAGCCAACCCTAGCTGTGGTGTGGAACGAAAGTTTGCGGGACTATTCTACGAACTAATTACTGATACATATACATACTTAAACTATATAACCATAAAGTATATACATACATCATCATCATCATCAGCTCATTTTTATGTCCCCACTGCTGGGGCACGAGCCTTCCCTATGGATGGAAAGGGAGAACGGGCCATAAACCACCACGCGGGTCCAGTGCGGATTGGTGGTTGTTAACGACTGCTAATGCAGCCGGGACCAACGGCTTTACGTGCCTTCCGAAGCACGGAGGAGCTCGATATGATACATTTTTGGTCACCCATCCAATGACCGGCCTTTGCGAAAGTTGCTTAACCTCAGCACTCGCAGACCGGGCGCATTATCCACTGCGCCATCGAGCTCCTACATAATTATCACAATATACATATTATAATAATTTCAATGTATAATTATGAACTGATTACCAGCAGGGCTAAGATGTACGCCGAGACATATGTCGTGGACGAGACGAGAAAATTTGTCGATGTGGATTCATTAGTCGTCGGGGAACGCCGCAACATAATTTGTCATCGCATTATCTCGTGCAGAATACTGCCGCGCAATTTAAGAACGCAGTAAATAACATGTGAACAGTTTCGAGAAAATAGATTACGATCTATTTTCTCGAAACTGTTCACATGTTATTTACTGCGATCTTAGTCAAGTCAGCACTTAAGTCTGACTGTCTTAAGGTCTTAAGTCAGCACCTCAAATATCACAATCATAAACACAGTAAGTGGTACTTACTGCGTTCATAATTGTGCGGCAGAATAGAGATATGTCTGTATGTCTATGGGTGTTACCATGGCAGCCCACCAAACTTAACTCGTTCTGTCAAATCGTGATTCGTAGTGATTGTTGTTGTTTTTGTCGACAGACTCTAACATGAGCGCCATAATTTTGTCGAATTCTGACACTTAAAATCGACATGTTTATCGCCATAGTATCTCACTGAAGACTGTCCGCGACATAAGTAAATTTTTATTTTTATTTTCATTTTCATCATGGCAGTGCCTTGTTTTAACTATTTATTAACGGTATATAACGGTAACCGGAGGATAATTAGTGCTTCGATTCCTGAATCGTCGCAGAATATATATAAAATAAGAATCTGTTGAGGGGAGCTCGATGGCGCAGTGGTTAACTCGCCCGGTCTGCGAGTGCTAAGGTTAAGCAACTTTCGCAAAGGCCGGTCATCGGATGGGTGACCAAAAATTTATCATCTCGAGCTCCTCCGTGCTTTGGAAGGCACGTTAAGCCGTTGTGGCGTTAACAACCACCAATCTGCACTGGGCCCGCGTGGTGGTTTATGGCCCGTTCTCCCTATCCATTCATAGGGAAGGCTCGTGCCCCAGCAGTGGGGTGTTAAATGAGCTGATGATGAAGAATGTGTTTAATCTTTGAGATTGAGAATATGTAGTGACCTTTACATTACACTTTACTTACATTTTCTTGGCACACGATGTCGTAGGCGTTGTTGTATTCATATTTAATCTAAAACTCACTAGTTCAATTTTTTTTAAATTTTTAAAGTAACTGACAACAATCGGCATCAAATAGACTAGCGATGGCAGCATCCATAAAAAAAGGTTGCGTTCATGTAGAAAAGAACGAATGGAAAGCTATGGAAAGGAATGAAAACCGTTTTAATGGAGTAAAAGTCTCTAAACGGCAACATTGGTTTATCGGATCGACAAGCCGATGTCATGACGAGATATTTCTCTGTCGTGGTGTACATGTTAGGGTAAACAACAAATGAATCGAAGTCGACAAAATTTCTGCCGCACAATTTATGAACGCAGTAAGTACCACTTACTGTGTTTATGATTGTGACATTTGAGGTGCTGACATTACGATCTATTTCTCGAAACTTTTCAAAAATTGCGCGGCAGTTTTCTCGTCTCGTCCACGACATATGTCGCGGCGTTCATCTTAGCCCTGCAGGGTTGGAAATAATCTTTCTATGATCTTTCAACTTATGATCTCGTGTCCGTGTGAGGTTGTCTGCGCGTGCGTTGCTCGTTCGCGTTTGTATGAAGCTTGACTTCTGCAGTCTCTTTATTTTGTGCCTTTACCAAAACACTACCCACACAACGGAACACCCGTAATTCGAAAAGGTACTATCGCCTAATCCTCCGTATTCAAACGGAATTTAGTATGGATTCGAATTAAATTTGAGACGTTACAATACATTCGTAATACGTAGAATAAGTAATTGCTACGTCAGTGTTAAGCTCCGTTTAGTCTAAATATTTGATGTGGCAGCTTCGAAGTTCAATGCCCGTTTGACCCGTTCCGTTAGGGATGCGAAGTTATTAATTAGTTACGCTGTTAAATACGTATGAGTAGAGTGCAATTTACCGCTTTTGGCTCGAGAAAAACTTGTTAAATTTTAGATTTACAAAGCTGGCAGTTAGAAATATCGTTTAATTCGTACAGTTGGCAGTAACTGTTAATTTGCTCGACAGAATTAGACAACGTTTAACCGTACCGTTTAACGTGTAACCGTTTTAAACGTACAGTAATATCAAGAACATAATGTAAGGACCCCGCTACCACGGGGCTGCAAGAGTTTAGAAACATCATAATAAATTAATGCTGCTTGGATGCTTGATGCGGCGACTGAAGACTATACTCCGTACACTGTGTTCCATCTCGCTTCCAAGCTTTCAATAGAGCCGAATGGAGACGCATTGCGAGAGCCGTCATTCACCAGGACCCACTCGTAACCACGACCACTTTGCCAAGAGTGTCCGACTAAGAATAACTTCCATAACAATAACAGCTCTTCGCAGGCTGGTATTGCATGGCTGAAACGCGCAATTTCGATACCACGATCAAACACAGAAAGATGCTAAATCGCAATTCAGCCATCAGCTTTTAAACAATTGCATAATCGCTAATCGTCGATACTAAGAGTATCGTAAGTGCCATCGCCCTTAAATAGGTTTTTATTACAAATTAAACATTAATATTTAACTATTTTCTCTCTTTATCAAATGCTATTTTAAATTTTACTAAAAATACATAATGTTAGAGGATTATCGAGTCCTCCCCCTCTCTTCGGACTTCAGATAATCCAACTATGTCCCTCCGTATCTTGCTCCATTCTTCCTCCCAAAAACCTTCTCGTCAGTCCGCAATGTGCGTTATAGCAAAACATTAAAATTTCTTAATAATTCTTTTTTTTGCAACTATACAACAATTTAAATTTATCATAAAGCATAATAATTTGTCTCTTTAGGGCAAAACAGGATGGAGAGAGCTAATAAACTGTATTATCGGAGGTGCACACTATTTATTTTTTAAAGCAATATGATTATTCACAAAACATTTATTCCTTTCATAGATTATTTGCTTTAACTTAAATAAGAATAAGCTCTAAATAATAAACATAAATACTTATCTGGAAATAGCAATGATTGGTACTCAGAGCCAGACACACTGACAGAAGGCGAAATAGTAACCGATCGCTTCGATTGCCACCACATTCCCACCGATACAAGTCAGCCTTCCCGCAATGCATTGCCCGTGGAAAACAAAGATGGCGGTCGGTTTACTAGCACCCCACTTCTGACTACCGTGTACAAAAACATTATTCCCGAATTATTGTTTATAAAAATTTACGTATTTAAATAGTCATTGTTTAATTATAACTAAACGTCATTATAATTAAACGTCAGTACACTATTTTTTAACTGTATATTTTTTACTTATAAAATCCACTTCCCTCCCTCAACCATAAGTCTTAATTTGCTAACAACCTAACATGCGCGTGTTAAATGTTACCAGGGCTAGTTCATCGTTGGCGGTAGCCAGATCTCTGCCGGAGATTCTTAGCACCTCCTGCCCCGTCGCTGCCTTGGCCGCTACCGTAGCTAGGGCGAGCGGGGCCGCCGGGGACTAGGGGCCAGTGTTTCGTGGTGTGCATCATGAGGGGATTTGCCATAATCGCCACGCTTGGCAGGCGGGTTGGCGATCGCAGTAAGTTGAAAGTTAACCTCAGAGAGATGCTGCTGCCCATCCTCTGGAATGGTCCCTTAGTCGGCTTTTACGACACCCACGGAAAGAAATGGGGTGGTGCAATTCTTATCCCGGCACCACACAGGAAGTCGGTTTAAGACGACGCATTGGTAATTTACATGGCGGGGATCTTGGTTTTTCCCAACAATTACAAAACATATGAAAGTGATATTTGATGACATGATTTTTCATTTAATTGGCTTCATTTTGATATTTGCAGAAACACGATTTTTCAACTTTTATAACAGAGAAAAAAATATCAAAGTAACTTCTTTTAAAACATAGATTCACATTTTACAGGCTAACCAGACCGATTTAAGCATCAAAATTTTCTTAGTAGATTAGTATTAACACACACTTCAAAATTGTAGTTCATTTTTTTTAATAATTTGTAGTTTTAATTTGAAGGAAAAAAAACCAGTTGTTCTTATGGTACGGGGCGCAAACGCTCGTATCAAAACGTATGAGATTTATTGTTTAGCGGTGCGTCGCCTTAAGTCATTTGTTCCAAATAATGTTATGACAAATATGTGTGTGGTAAATATGTTTACTAGCACGTTTCCAGTAGCTTTAACAAGAGTAGCCGCAGCCTCGTCATAACAAGCTAAACGATCGATGCTCCTTATTGGATCATGCGGACCCCTAATCTGTTTACCGAGAGAGTGACAAGATTAAATTTCGGCGTCTGCTCATCCATTACAGCTTTTTTCTTTACAATCGAGGGGTGTAATATGGAAAACTTATATTAACTACACTAAAATTTAATTTTGGCTGTAGAATAGATAGTTTTCACACGTGTAAACGGGGTTTAACACAAAGACAGCCCGTGACCACCCCTATTTATTTATTTTATTTTTGTTACACTAGTGTCTAAGGCTTGTTTAGGCATTTTAGGCATAGTCACGGGCTATATGACCAAAATCAGTTAGCCCGTGACCACGGCCGGTGTAACTTAGTTAATACGTTATTGTTTATAATTGAACGCGTCAGATTAAAAGTGTGTAATAATAATGTACAATAAGATTGAAAATTGAGTAGGTATTTGTTTACAAGGTAGAATATCAAAGCAGCTATAAGAAAACACAATTTCCTCTTCATTCAATTCTGGGGAGATTTGTTTGACTTTTGATGGCATGACACGTACAAAACGTGTATTTATGAAATCTAAATAAATTATAGCGAAAATGTTTAGATGGTACTCTTTACAGTCTCAGAAATGGCTTCTTGCAGTTATGTGGCAAATATCCTTTCAGAAAAGTGTCAGATAATCTTCCTGATAAGTGTCAGATAGCCTTCCATATTAAGAAGCTATAAATAGTCGGTTAAAGAACCACTTGATGTTGCTTCATAATAATATTTTTCTTTAATTAATTCTTTAACTGATCAAGCAGTTGCATAAATTAAGGTCGGCGCAAGTCAAACGAGTAAATATTATTTCTAGTTAATCAATTTATGAGAAATCAAATATTTTTCCGTGCCGAGCTCCAGTCGCTCTCCAATCCCTATTCTAAGTAGTTTTTTCGTCCAATTACTCCAATTACCGCGTCCATCAACCGCCGTCGTCTCCGTTTTATTTGATTCGCTAATGAACCCTGGCAAATGCGAGAGCACTATGAAATAGTAAATAGTTTGTTCAAATCAAAGATTTCAATGGCGGGTCGGGGAGCTTTTTTATTCCAAGGAGCTTTAGCCGCAATCTCCGAGGAGTTTTGATAAGTTTTAGCAGTTTGTAGGTTGGGGGAAAAAGTCTTTTCGCATATAGTATGTATGAACTTGTAATAAAATCTCTTTGGCTATACTGTTTGTATCTGGCTGGTTTTGGTATCATTAAAAGTTTAAATTTTAAAAATGATAATTCCAAATTCAAATTAGGAAAATGTGTGATTTTCATTTGTTTTTCTTACTGTCAAGATGAGATTGAATTTAAGAGAAGAGAGTGAATTTAATGAAGATATTCGATACATTTTAAAATTTTACTACAAAAAAATGCAACGCAAACCGCGAAAAAAAATTGCGATGTTTATGGACCTAGAGTACAGTGTGTGTGAGATTAGCACAAATTTGGTTTAAGCGTTTTCAATCCGGAAATTTTGATGTCAAAGATGCAAGTCTCTCTGGTTTTGAAAAAGTGGAGCAAGATCGGTATATCAGTATTACGACGTAGCTGAAGAACTGTGAATTGACCACAAAACAGTTTTGGCGCATTTGAAAAAACTGGGTACACAAAAAAGCTCGATATTTTGGTACCTCACGAGCTCACTGAAAGAAACCTAATGAACCGTGTACTCATTTGTGATTCTTTATTACGACGACGTAATGAAACCGAACCATTTTTGAAGAAGCTGAAAACTGGCGATGAAAAGTGGATCACGTACGACAAGAACGTGCGAAAAAAAAGGTCGTGGTCGGTCTCCTCAGAATTCTTTAGGCAGTGTCAGGTTAACATCACGAGAGGACTGCCAAAACCACTTGTCGTGGTATTTTGATCAGAAGCCCCAAAATTTCTATAGCAATGGGACCATCCTTACCTACAAGATGGCAAAAAGTTATCGAACAAAATGGCACCTACATACTTTAGTTAAATGTAAATAAACTAAATTAAAAAATGTTTTGAATTTTCTTAAATAATGCGCAGAAACATTTTCCCTAAGCTATTATTTCCTTGAAGGAGGCCAATACCCGTTTATTTTTTAAATACCTATAACTATTCATATAGAGCTTTCATTGATTGCTCTTACTTTTGAGGTCATCTAAACCGTAGTCTTTTAATGTTAGTAAACAGAAAATAATCAATATTTTAATTTTTTAATGTAATTTAATAAAAAAGCGATAATAAAATAAGCGATTTGTCACCGGATGGGTGCATTCTATCGAATCATCAAAAAAGACATTTTTTTTTATGTTAAAAGGAGGCAAACGAGCAGGCGGGTCACCTGATGGAAAGTAATCACCGCCGCCCATGGACACCCGCAAAACCAAAGTTATCGCAGATGCGTTGCCGACCTTGAGGAAGGAATTGGATCTTGAGGAGGGAGTAGGAATTGGAAGGGGGGAGGGGTGAGAGATGGGCCTCCGGTACTTTCACTTACCGGACGAAACACAACAGCAACGAGTGCCGTTGTTTCACGCCGATATTCTGTGAGAGGGTACATAGGCAAAGTATTATATCTATAGCGCAATTAACTCATCCAGAAAAGCTAACACCCTTGTCCTTAGACACGGGTTGACGTCAGTTAGTTTTCTAACGGAGCTATCGGGATTGAGCTCCGATTTCACGCATTAAACCTGAACGTCTATCCGTTCGGCTACCGAGGCTTTTTATGTAATGTCTATTAAATTCAATTAAAATATATGTTAAAACATGTAATGTGGCATATTTATGTAGCATGTTCTTTAAGTGTGTACGATAAGTGTCAATAAAATAATGTTATACTTATAGTTTTGTATCAAGTTACTTTATCTGGACTCTGGAATCAATTAAAGAGGACAAACCTATGATCCGGTTTAGATCCAAACAATTAAGAGAGTGGAAGCATAAAGGAGCGGCTAGACTATATGACAAATCTATACTTATATTATAAAGCTGAAGAGTTCGTTTGTTTGTTTGGTTGAACGCGCTAATCTCAGGAACTACTGGTTAGAACTGAAAAATTATGTTTGTGTTGAATAGTCCATTTATTGAGAAAAGCTATAGGCTATTTAACATCACGCTATGAT
Source organism: Eudonia lacustrata (assembly GCA_947562085.1). Lineage (NCBI taxonomy): Eukaryota > Metazoa > Arthropoda > Insecta > Lepidoptera > Crambidae > Eudonia > Eudonia lacustrata. Next base: position 1,448,008 of record OX387317.1, on the reverse strand, counting down.
TAAGAGGAGTGGAGCAGCAATGAAAATTAACGCGGGTGAAACCGAGGAGCACAGCTAGTCATGTTATATTTTATAGTTAGTTATGTAGCATGTTTTATTAGTGTACGCGATAAGTGTCAATTAAGAGCGTTTACGCCGCACACTAGCGCCGCCAATGAAAAAAAAAACATAGCTAGTAATTAGAGATAGAAAATCAAATTATGCTCAACAAACTATCTGAATGAAGTAATTTAGCATTTTTACGTCACTTATTGAACACCTGACATGTTATGGTTTAGTTAAATATGGCGTTATAGTTAAAAGTGGCCGTAACGTCTTATTTAACTAAACCATAACATGTGAGGTGTTCATTAGGTGACGTAAAAATGCTAAATTACTTCATTCAAATAGTTTGTTGAGCATAATTTGATTTTCTATCTCTAATTACTAGATATGTTTTTTTTCATTAGTGGCGCTAGTGTGCGGCGTAAACGCTCTTAAACAACCTTATAGTTATTGTTTAATAACATTGTTCTAAAGCATAGTATGTAACATGTTACTTAATGTAGACTTATCATAGCTTCACAGTACGCAACGTGCGACATACTCGTACTATTGGTATCGCAAGCATCTAGCGCTGCGGTAATTGCTTTCCATCAGACGGACTATCTGCTTGTTTCAATATCATTCAATAAAAAAGTAAGTAAATATCCTATGACTGTCCCACTGCTGGGCAAAAGACTCCATCATTGAAATCAAGTCATCACTACAGTTGATGGGTAATGGCTACATCACGACATCATTCCCAAATGCGGGATATAGATTACAAATCTGGGATATGCATCGAAAAACCCGAAACACACTTTGCATGGCCTAGGAATTGAACCTTGACTTTCGGATTTCTGACTGAGCACTTTGCAACGCGTCCACCGAGGCATTCAATATATTCCTAGAAAAATAAGGACAACCAAAAACGGATTGATACATACACTAGTTAAGCAACGAAGAGTGCGTTAATAAATTAAAGATGTTTATCGAAAAAGAGATTCAGAGTGTTGATGAAATCGACCGGTCAGTCATTCCCAGTGGGGCAGTGGCGGGAGAAATTTGTTTGTTTATATATCCGACCACTTTTTCGATGTGCTGATAAAATATTGATGTTTCCCGTAACTGTATATTATGTGGAGAAATTCATATTTCTTTTTCAGCCTTAGTTGTCTCTGCGTTTGAGAGGATTTGTTTTTTTTTTATTTTGGGCTGCATGCTCTTGTTTTATGTAGTTGCAATGTTTTGAATGACAATTAATGAGTCCTGTTATAAAATTTTATTTGAAGCACACCTATGGGTGTGCTTCGTGGAATACTTTAAGTGTAGGAACATACTATACCGAAGTTCGGCGTTTTCGGCCTCAGAGGTTAAAGGCTGTACGCTATAACGCAACGTAATTTCGGTATTATGTGTCGTCAGTAATTCAAATAGCATTGCAGGCGTAATCATGCCGAACTTCAGTCGCGTAATTTCGGCATAGTATGTTCCTACACTAAGTGTGCTTCGTCTGGGTGTGCTTCATTTGGGTGTGCTTCGTGGAATACCTCAAATGTATTTATTGAAAACAAAAATGGTTACAACATTTATACAAATTAAAACACAGTAGTCACAAACACTATCCAGAGGTAGAGTACATTCACAAAAATAAATAATTGAAATGTTTGTGTTTGTGTGTTCGTGTGTGTGTTTGTTAATCTATGAATGCAATATTAGTCAACTTAATATGTTCTTGTGTAATATCTGTCTTATAAGAGAGAATTGAAAACCATTACGTACTTTATTAAACTTAAATAAGATGAAGTTAGCTGATAAGTTCCTGGTGCTATAAGTTAGGGATTCTACCGGCACCGGTACTGCCAATTACTGACTTTAGTAAGTCAAGTCTAAGCTAAGCTGCATCCTTAAACATACTTGAGTAAGCGTTGTAAATTTTGAAATAAGAATATAACAGTTAAGTGCAGAGACTTGCCAATAGTGTGCCTGACTTTCTAAGTCCCTTCACCAGGGTAAGATGGTCCCACTGGGGATTATCGTTGTTACTTTTAGGGCCCCTATTACATTTTGACTATGACTTTTGCTTAAAATGGCCATTTTTGGCGTTCTCGATCTCAGAAACGAAAATACATTACCAATTTTGACTTATTGAATAGTGTAGAATAGCTATTGGCATAGTTCGTAGCGGCCTCGCTTTTTGTAAATTTTGCTTAACTTTTTAATAAAACCCAAAATAGCAGAGAAAGATTTTCATAAAATGCGCGAAGGCATTTCTTTGAGCACCTAGATTGAACTACTGTTCTAAACAAATGAAATAAAAAAAATAGAATGTTATCTCTTATATAGTCGAATAGTTCGTAGCGGCCTCGGAATTTTTAGATATCATTGATTTTACATAGAAAAAAAAATCTTATTCTAAACCAAAAAACTTCGAAAATTGCTTTAAGATCGCTGTGAATTTCTCTTATCTACGATAATATTATTGAGCAAAATTTATACCAGAATAATTGTTACTTCATGAGGAATAAATGTTTTATAATTATATCCTATTTCGATAAAAACGATAAATACAACTGCAAAATTACTACAAATGCGATGCGCCGGCCGTCCAAACTCAGCTTTTTCTCGCAGAGTGGAAATTTGAAATACTAAGCATCAATTTATTATCCTATATCGATAAAAACGATAAATACAACTGGAAAATTACTACAAAATGCGAAAATGGGCATTTTACGCAAAAGTCACAGTTGAGATGTAATAGGCCTCATAAGGTATTCGAAACCACTTTAAGTAAGGACTTAAATTTTTAAATAAAAAGATATACAGTTAAGTTCAGAGACTAGCCAATAGTGTGCCAGACTTTCTAAGTCCCTTTCCCAGAGTAAGATGGTCTCACTGGGGGCTATCATTAATTTACTTTTAAGGTAGTCGAAACCACTTCAAGTAAGAAAATTAAATTTTTAAAGTAAAAAATATATACAGTTAAGTTCAGAGACTTGATAATAGTGTGCCTGACTTTCCCACATCAAGTAAGTAAAAAGTAAATATTGAAATGAAACAACTTTTACGGATCTACTTGCGTTTATTTTACACATTACTTTATTTAATGTTTATCTCTGTGACCACGGACCCTGCAAAGGGTTCGAAACGCGAGTAGATCCTTAAAGTTGTTTCATTTCTATGTGTAGTGTTCGCCTAAACTTTAGAAAACAAAAAGTAAATAGCCTATATACTGTCCCACTGCTGTGCAAAGGAAAAATCTGAAACACACTTTGTTCTACCTGGGAATTGAACTCGGGACCTAAGGGTATCGACCGAGCGCTCTGCCATTCGGCCACCGAGGTGAGGAACCTACAGGGAGGTCATTATTTTACTTTTGAGGTAGTCGCAGAAGCTGTTTGCGGGTAGCTAAGTGTCCATTGTCCTTTGGCTCAAACTTTTTGTCGGGCTAAGCGTTTTCCATTGTTCAGTAGCGCCATCGTCGTCGAGTCTCCCCGCCCGTACTAAGCTTTGCAAAAGATCGCAAAAAAGCTTTGTGCGCATCGACGTTTTGCTTTATTAATTTATTACCCGTTATCTATAAATAAATAACGAACAAGGGGGCTTGCACAACGCCTCACTAAATACGTTTAGCGCTAAACACGTCGAAAATGTCATTCCATTACTGTCATTTGTTGGAAGTTGAAAAAGACAGAAATGATACTTTAAACATGTTGGGCGAGTTGGTAGGACTTTTGTGTTTCCAATTAAATAAGAACGCTTGTTCAAAATAAATTATATTTTAGAAACAGGGCTGTTACGTTACACACACCGGATGAGAGAGAGCGAGGTTGCCATGAACAAAAATAGTGTTATTTTATTTTTTTATGTTGCCAACACATGTTTAGTGCTAAACGTATTTAGTGAGGCGTTGTGCAAGCCGCCCTTAAAACTGTTTATTTCTTATTTTACAATGGCACGGTGCTTAGTATTTATTTTACCTGGCGGTAAGTAACGATAGGGCCGAAGGTGGAAGCGTACCTCACCCGAATCTTCAGCTACTGAAAAACTAGCTACGAGTATATTATCGAACTAAACCAGCTCTTAGCGGCGGTATTTTCGAACCATTACAACTTAGGAATCATCAAGAAACGAGCCTATTCCTTCCTTAAAGGCCGGCAACATCTGCAATTCCTCTGGTTTTGCGGCTGTCCATCGGCGGCGGTTATTGCTTCTTATCAGGTGACCCGCCTGTTCGTTTGCCTCCTATTAATATAAATCAAAATAATGTTATTACATTGTTGTCATGGCAACCGACTTAGATAAGATAGCTAGAAAAACAACCAATAACCGAGTACAATAATAAAAGAAAAGTGTAGATTTGTGATGGAAAGTGTCCTTATATGATAGGAAGGTTATTTTCCAATATACAAGACACTGCTGTAAGAAAAGAAATTAAATGTCTTTGCTCAGTTATTTGCTTGCGCGTTCTTCCCATAACAAGGTCTCCACAATGAACTTACGAACCGAAAACGTAGAGATTTTCAAGAGCTTAAATTGTAGCATGAAGAATTAATTTTGATTTTACTAGAACTCGTAAGATTATTCAACGAACGAAGTGATATTCGCTGGTTTCTTTGATAACAACGAACAAGTTTACTGCAGGTACAAAATAGCTTGAACTATTTTACAAGCGAAGTAAATGTGCATAGTAAGAATTCTTTATTTTATTGTAGCTGACTGGGTTTTTTAGTTTAGTTGCCTTTGATAAATCTAGCGGTGCGTTTTAAATTAAATCAAGTGAAGTGGTATGTAGTTCTATACAAACGTTTGTGTAGAAAATAAATGGTCGTTAAGTTGGGGTGATATTATTATGTTTGGTGCACATAGCTTTGAAGCAACACGCATCATTAGGATGTTGGGCAAATGTGATTTTGACTTTTGCTGCGCTGTTGCTTCTAATGTTTAATTATACTTTTGACTTTGCTGAATTTCTACGTGTGCGTGTGAGTGTGAGTGTGAGTGCGAGTGCGAGTGTAAGTGTGACTGTGACTGTGACTGTGACTGTGACTGTGACTGTGACTGTGACTGTGACTGTGACTGTGACTGTGACTGTGACTGTGACTGTGACTGTGACTGTGACCGTGACCGTGTCTGTGTGTTTGTGTGTGTGTGTGTCTGTGACTGTGACTGTGACTGTGACTGTGACTCTAAGAGTGCGAGTGTGTGCGTTTGCTTTTGCGTGTGTGCCTGTGTACCTATTTGAGTGTATGTAGAGTCAAAGTTAATGTCATAATCAAATTGGGCTTTGGTAAAATAATTTTGAGCATTTTATATTAATTTGTGTCTATGGCGGCAAAATAACTTTTAATTGGCCAAACCACTTTACATAGTGGTTTTCAATAATTATTCTGTGGTATCCGTAATTAAATGTATTTACTTGTTAGTGATTTATATAGTTAGTTTCTGATTTAGTAATGCCAGTAGCGATAAATGTCACGCATTCAATTTACAATTCTCAAGATAACGGCGTTGATTTCAATAAACAGCGTATCAGTAAATTATGATCGTCCCAGTGAAACAAGCCGTATAGTACACACGATTGGCAGTATTCATTATTCAAGCTTTATGGAAAATATTTATATGTATACTATACAACGTGTATCAGAAAGGTATGGTCAAAATGAAAAGATTCAAATTATATCCGATCTAGATCTTGTCATCATCATCATCATCATTTCAGCCAAAAGACGTCCACTGCTGGACAAAGGCCTCCCCCAAAGATATGAGGGGTATTTGCCGTAATCGCCACGCTTGGCAGGCGGGTTGGCGATCGCAGTAAGTTGAGACTTAACCTCAGAGAGATGCTGCAGCCCATCCTCTGGAATGGTCCTTTAGTCGGCTTTTACGACACCCACGGGAAGAGATAGGGTGGTGCAATTCTTTATCCCCGGCACCACACAGGGAGTACTAGATCTTGTATGTGTTGTTATTAAGACATAATTATTAACTTTAATTTGTCATGCAATTGTAAATTTAGTTATATTGGTCATGCGCATCAGGCGCGCATAATAAAGCAGCAGTGATAGATAATATATGTAAATACACAGAGGTTACTAAGCACTAGGGCTATGAGTGACTTGTTTTATTTTATCTACCTACCTAATACTGACAGAAAAAAAATACTGTAAGCTAATGAAAAGAACTTTACTGTCTATGTTTTTAACAAGTTCTTTGGGTACAATTTCAATCAAACCTAACTATATTTTGGTATGGTTTTTTAATGGAGATCGAAAATTAATATGTAGTGCGACACTTTTACTTTGACCATATATATTATATTACTACAGTACAAACACATAGCGTTGTTTAGGACATTACAGCGCCATCTCTGATTTTGGCTACTCAAATTTTGTATGAAGAAAACGGTGTTGTTCTACACATATAGTTTAAGAAATTTTGCATAATGGCCTTTGTATTTTCAAGCTACATTGTTCAAGTAGAAAAAATTGGATAAAAAATTAAATTAAAACTTAACAAAATGTTTTGAAATCAGTCTATTCCAATCATGAATTAACAATTTAATAATCAACCTGTTTAATTATTATATTGTTATTGTCTTTGTTTGTAAATAAATTAATTTACTAAAAAAAAAGAAATAAAATGATAAAGAGACCTGTTTGCGATCCAAAACAAATTAAAAAAAAATCGTTGGATAAAATATACTTTTACGCCAAATATATTTGAATAGCAAACGCAAGACGATACGAAAAAAGACCACCGGATATATGTATGTATAACAAGAAGGATCGATGTTGGACGTTCTGTACTAGGGATAACGGCGTACACGCACGACTTAATACATACAGAGCCAGATCTCTCATTACTTTTGAGGACCGGGGGCTTGAGGGCGCACTCGTTACCATATTCATACGACTCACGTTCCTACTGAAACGAAAGCCAGCCCCACTTATGAAGAGCAAGTAGCAAAAAACGATGATTATTAACTGTGGGTACTAGAGAGAGAACTTCCTAATATAGTTATTTTTTTAATGGTACTAGCTGACCCGGCGGAATATCTGGATAATATCTGTATCCTATGTGTTATTCCCGGTTGTAAACTATCTGTATGCCGAGTTTCATCCAAATCCGTTCAGTAGTTTTTACGTGAAAGAGTAACAAACATCCATACTTACAAACTTTCGCGTTTTATAATATTAGTAGGATATATAGATATAGATAGATAATTCGCGAAACTTGACTTTAACAAAGAGTTGGGATGGTACAAACGCCTGCACATCGACCTTTACAAAACTATCAGATTTCTTCAATAAATAATCAACCTTAAGACATGTACTTAATGTTCAAGGTCTATTGAGGAAATTTGACAGTTTGTGGTATTTTGATGTGCAGGTACATCCTGGACAACAACGGTTAGTTCTCAAGAGTTTTTAAAGACATTGGAATTAGACCGCCCATATTCGACAAAGGGGAGATTATACATTACGCATACTTTTTCTGCTAGTGAAAAAGGAACGTACAAAGCCTTGCCGATGTGCTTTGATAATAGTACTCCTCTAACATCACTGTGTTGGGCAGCCTGTGATCCCCGTTCTTCATTACTTTTTTCGAGGGTCTTAAGCCTGCCATCAGTGATCGGGACAGTTCAGCCGAGGGGACTCGAAATCCCTTACGAAAACTACCGTGAGTACTCTTTAGAGCATCAGGGGAAAAGTGTATTATGCACACCCCCCGTGGTGGATGCATAATGCATTTCTCGAAGTAAATAAACAAAAGAAAAGCAGAGTAAACGTCTCGGCCGGAACGTCGATCATTTAAAGTAACTGTGGAATTTGAAACACTTGATCTCTAAAGGTTCCAAGGTCTTGGATATTATATATATCATTTTAATTGCAAACATTAAAAAAAATAAAATATTTATAATATAAATATTTATCGAATGTTAAATGCTTGCAAAAGTTTTCTTTCGACTGTCACGGTAACTTCACAGTGACGTAAAACCGCTGGCTTTCAACGTAAATCAAAAACTACTTGAAAAACTTAACAAGTCTTCTTGGGTCTCGATAGTTCAGCGGTCAGAGCATTCGACCGTTTATCCAAAGGTCGCGGGTTCGATTCCCACTCGTGCTTCCTGAGACTTGTTGATTTTTTCTTGTAAAATTTTATCTTGTAACTAGACCTCGAATTCGATCCTATGCTGAGAGTCTCATCCATTTTTCTACCGCTCGCTGCCCTATTATTTCCAATCACGTTGTAACACACTGACTGATAAGCACTATGTGGTGTGTAATGCATTTTAGACGGCCTTTAAATTGATTTAATTAACTTAGTGGGTGCGTGAGGTGAACGTGATTTGAATAGATATTGCACGGTTGTGTTGGTGCCTTCTAATGGGGGTGATTTATTGGTCTATTAACAGTTGCTGAAATTGTAATAAGTATTTGTTTCGTTTATTAAGGCACGATACGAGAAGTTTGTTTCAAGGTGTTTTTATTGTACCGCACTCAGACACATCAGTTCACATATTGAAATTAGTATATATTTAGACTTTTTTTATACGTTAACGTGACAAGGACTGTCGCACAAATAGAGGCGTAGGTAAATTCACAACAGCATGACTGCTGACGTCCGTGACCACGGCAGATGCAACTTGGACATGGTATGCCTAAGATACCTTAATAGAATTAGTCTGTATTAAATACTTTATGAGGAGCTCGATGGCGCTGTGGTTAACGCGCCCGGTCTGCGAGTGCTGAGGTTAAGAAACTTTCGCAAAGGCCGGTCATCGGATGGGTGACCAAAAACGTATCATCTCGAGCTCCTCCGTGCTTCGGAAGGCACGTAAAGCCGTTGGTCCCGGCTGCATTAGCAGTCGTTAACAACCACCAATCCGCACTGGGCCCGCGTGGTGGTTTATGGCCCGTTCTCCCTATCCATCCATAGGGAAGGCTCGTGCCCCAGCTGTGGGGACATAAAATGAGCTGATAATGATGATGATGATGATGATGATGAAATACTTTATATACAATGGAAAACCATAAAAAACTAAAAAAATATTAATATTATTTGATGTAAGGCGGCCAGCTTTCCGAAGTGGTTATCGCTTTGTCATTATGGGTATCTGTCTCTGCGTTAAGTGATTTTTGACGATCCTGGGATCAATAGTTGACGTTGTACGAAGAAAGACCAGCAAGTAACTTTCCAAAGGCGATTAAATTATCGCTTTCTTTTAGAGTTTTCCTTTGCATTTCAAAACAACATATCTACAAGTAGATCTGAACGAACCTACGTAATTTTGTAAATTTACATAATGTAGGCAGGTTAAAATTGAATAATATTTATGGTACCGGATGGAAAACTAAAACCGTTTATGAGAAACCAAGTTAATAAATAACTTAGAAAAGTAATTAGGCAAGAAAAGACTCGCTTCTAGAAACCCTTTCACGGGCTTGACGTGAATCAGCTATCGCTTCGTTTAAACATATTTTGGCCGAACGTAACGGGCCGACGCACACGCCACCACCACGGAGACAATAAAGAGAGCATGAAAAAGAAGAAGAAGAAATACATTTAATGGCACACACTAAGTACAACAAAAGTTTATTACTTTTAAAAAATATTGAAAAAACAAAAGTACATGACATGATATAAATTACATAGTTAAGCTGCTCCAATTAATGCAAGAACACAATTAAGAAACTGTTTGACGATATATAATATTTTCATTATCTGTAGGACACTGCCCATAAATGTTTATCATATCAGTTTAAAAAAATAGGTATTTGAAAAAAAATTAAACACAATTAAAGTGGAGTTTTTATGTTGTTGCCAAGCTTTTACATGACATATAAAATATCCTTGGACTGTATGGGTAATTAATACTTAGCTGATGTCTCGATGGTGTAGATAATCTGATTATGTGCGTAACGATCGTGAGATTGTGAGAATGTTTCATTAATTTTATTAAGTTTACAACCTTACTTATCCTTATCATCACTTACCGTCAAGAAAGATGGAGGCCCAACATTTACCCGTTTTTGTGTAAAATAACATATTTAAAACTACGATGTTCAAAATTTTACACTATAAAGTTTAAATGTAATCTTAATATACTATCCGCCTTATTCATAAAAAAACTATTTAAGCATTATTTAGTTAATCATTGTTTTGTCTCTTTTTCTCAATTACAAAATGACGTTTGTGTGACGTTGACAAAAAAATATTTACTAAAAAATGCTTAAATATTTTTTATGATTATGGGAGTATTTGCTCAAATTTCACTGACAGATTCTTTATAGGTACATATTTATTAAAGTAAAAGCGTAAAAAAAAACGATAATATAAGTTTCTAAATATTTTTTTGCGAACAATTTATATTGTGTTAAGGACCCAACCCGGCTGTCTATCGCCGTAACTTCCAAACCTCATATCCGCATCGCTCTATATGCCAAAAAAACATAATTTGTGAGAAGGGATGCCTTCCTTAAACTCGAAAGTAAATTTACAACTTAATGCGTTGTTTCGCAAGTTCGGAGTGCCTGAGATGGCCCGGTATTTGTACATTATATTATACTTTATTTACATAAGCTTAAGAGGTTGTTGTTAGCCTGAAAATGACACTGTCTTAAGTTTGCAATTACTGCCGACAGTTAATGTAAGGGTCATGTTCATATTTACAAGAGTTTTGCTACTTAATTAAGCTTACTTAGAGTAAGTAAGTAAGTTAGAGTAACGCAAATATTACAAAACATCAGATAGTTTGAGCTAATTACTTGTATCTTGGCCCTTCCTAGAGCAAATAGTGACTGACACCTGCGAACTCAGATCTCCGTTCTCATCAACCAATTCTATAACAATTTATATTATTTTGAATTTGGCATTTACAATGCTAATAGGTATATACACTGGGCCGCAAAAATTCCGGGTCGCTTATAAAAAGTGTGATAGTTTCTTAACTACACAACACAAACTAGTGAAACTGTAGTATGTTATAGATGACTGACTTGAACAGTCGCGTGCCATCCCCCGCCTCGTACGCAGCAAAATAAGCCGTTCCGCGCTCGAAAAATCGCGTTAAAAGTGCAAAGTGCTCCGATTTTCCTGAAAATCGCACAAGTTTTGTTTTTTGTGCGTATCTAAGTGCGACCGAAAATTGGACCAGTTTGAGCCAAATTTCAAGCTCCTGGTACCAATCAGTAACCACGTTCTTAAAATTTGAGGTTAGAAAAATCTTTGACCTGAAACACTGCGAGAACGAGATCAGTACCCCCCCGCTTTTTTGTGTGCGGCGCGAGCATATCCGCCCGGAGCAGCCCCCGACCAAGTTTGGGAATTTTCCCATCGCGCCCCTGGGAGCTACAGAAGAAAAACCAAAAACCACGTGGAGGCCAAGTTCCAAATTACGGACCCTAGAAAACCAGCACCGTGGTTATCGGATAGCCCCAACACAGCAGAAAACGAGGATATATCGCACGTGGGATATTCCCTGAGGATACGCCCAAAACCATAGAAGTGCGGTTGGTGCAAGTGGACACCGGATCTTCGAAGAGACACCAAAATCTTTTTTCAGCGACGACGTACCCTGAAAAAATTTGAGCAGGTAGCTTCGTTTACCTCCCATCGAACCATACCCGAGCACCAAAAATCGGATGAGTAGCTTCCTATTTTTCGATTTTAACACCGGACGCAGACTCACCGGCCGACCGCAGTACAACTTTATCTCCTAGGACAGCGTACTTGGAGGGACGAAAATCCCGAACACCCCGGATTTGGTCGGAACAGGTTGCAGCGGACTTCCCGTAACCAGCTTGGACGAAAACCCGGAAGAAAAATATTTTTTGGACCCATACTTCCGAAGATAACGTCGCCGTGGAAAATACGTTCGAAAAATTTTCCGGCCTCCCCCCAACTACAAGAAATTCCTGGAAGAGAACCACGAGTCGCGCGGCATCCGGGACACAGCCAGCTGATCCGGGATCTCATCAACCCTAAAACATAACTAATTTTGTATTTTTGACGAACGAAATCCCGGTTATTCAGACGACCAGACCTATAAGTTGCGACTGGTGCGACTTTTAATTGTATTGACTTTGGGTTGTTTGTCTCGCCAGAAATTCAATACTAGCTCGTGCTTTCCTAACTTCTAATAAATTTAAATTTAATTTTACTTTGTGTGCGCGGGTTGGTGCGATTTTTATTAGACCTAAAACTTTATTTTACTCTGCTAAATATTAGCTTTTAATTGTGTCCCTGATCCATCTTTACTTCGACGGCATAAAATTACTTACACTTATTGTTGTTTGGCATTCTAATTAAATTTTAGTACTGGTGCGATTTTTACCAGAGCAAAAATTGTTAAGTTTTCTTTATATTTACTTGTTTTCTGTCGACCAGATTATCATCTGTGACGGTAAGCTTAATTTAAAAAAAAATATTTATTTTATTTTCGAATCTGGTGCGATTTATAGGTTTTACTTTTCAGCCGTAACTCCGAAACTACTGCACCAATCTCGACCGGACTTGTACTTTAGTGGGTGTTTTTGGGAGTTCTACCCCTTCCCCTACTGGTAGAGTCGGTGCGTAGAGTCGGGGCAAAAGTTGATGGGTGCGATTTTTAATTGTTGTAATCGTTTAAGCATAGACTAAGTTAGGTTAAGGACATTAGGCAGACTGACTCTGCTCTACAAAGTCTCTACAAATCGTTAAATTCCTTCACATTACCCTATTGGTTTATTGTCTTATTTTATTTGTGTACACCGACTGGACTGTGCTTTTTGGCCAACCCAACTAGACTAAGTTGACTCTAGATAGAGTCAAACTTTTATTCTACTTTATTTTCCCATTTCCTTGTGTGTACCGATTGGATTGTGCTTTTTGGCCAATCCACTTAGATTAAGTCGACTTCAGGTAGAGTCAATCCTTTACTCCGGTTTTATTTACTTCTGTTTTTATTTTCTGTTTTGCGTTTATTGACGGGATTGTGCCTCTTAGCTAACCCATTTTGGACAACTTGACTCTAGGTAGAGTTCAAAATTTTTACTTTTATTTTTACCTTATTTTATTTTAGTCGCATGTATTGACTGGGATGAGCTTTTTGGCCAACCCAACTAGAATTACCCGACTCTAGATAGAGTCCAATTTTTTTTTTCTACCATTTTATATTTTATTGTGTACTGACCGGACTGCGCTTTTTGGCCAGCCCATATAGGATTAACTGACTCTTCCTGACCACTATTTTTATAAGACGTGTTTTACCCATTTTACCCGTTTTATCCATTTATATACACTCCACTTTTGGATTTTAATTTAACCGACGGACACCTCCAACCCACTTGAAAATGTTGGCCAGAACCCCCGCGAAACGCACGAAGGTAGTGAGCCCAGAATCTTCGCCGATCGACCTAGTGAGAGTAAGCCCTTCTCCTCCAAACAAGACCTTTAGTGTCAGAAGGAGTATAGGGGAAATCGAGGAGAAGATGGATAAGCAGCAGGAGACAACCGCAGCAGAGGCAGTGGTGAAGACCCGGGCGACTTCGCAGAAGGCGAGGCAGAAGCTGGCTCTCCCAGTAGTGGCGAGAGCACCAACGCATAGAGCCTCTGTGGATGCCCCGGGAACTCCACCTAGTACAAAGGTCTCCAACCTTAAGTCTGTCGATCGGGTGACCCAGGCCCGAGCCTGGCTTCAAAAGGCGAAAGCTCATATTGATGACTCTCGCAATTTGAGGATGGACATAAGGGCCGGGGTCACCTAAGCGATAGACAACCTTTACCGGTTGGTAAAGGAGGCCGTAGCAGCAACAACATCAGCACCCGAAACTGCAAAGTCCAAAGAAACCGGAGCTGTAGAAGCGTTTTCCGGGGCCGACACAAAACAAGTACTAGAGTTGCTCAAGGAGCAAAGTAGGAAGATTGACTCCACCTTCCAGGAGCTTGAGAAGTTGAAGGAGAAAGTGCTCACCCAACAACAACATCCGATAGTAGAGCAAATGACTTACGCCAAAGCAGCATCCGGTCCGAGCGGGCGTCCAGAGACGGCCTTGCACTCGCTAGTGATCGCGTCCACCAACGACCAGGACACCGGGGAAGAAGTCCTCGAAAAGGTTCGCAAGGCGGTCAATGCAACGGATGGCTGGGTCAAGGTGGAAAAGGTCAGGAAGGTGAGAGACAGGAAGGTAGTAGTGGGATGCGGAACCGAAGAAGCTCGAGAAAAAATAAAGGAACGGCTTAAAGGCGCAAAGGACCACCTCACCTTCGAAGAGGTGAAAAACCAGGACCCGCTGGTCATCCTACGGGATGTACTGGCCAAGCTCACGGATGATGAGGTGATTCTGGCACTTCGGAATCAGAACAGGGATGTCTTCCAAGACTTGGACAAAAAAGAAGACCGAGTGGAGTTCCGGTTCCGAAGGAGAGCCAGAAACCAGCACATCTCTCACGTCGTCCTGAGGGTTTCCCCGCAGATATACCAACGGTTAATGAGCAAAGGACATGCCCATGTCGACCTGCAAAGGGTAAGGGTCGAAGATCAGTCCCCACTCCTGCAGTGTTCCATGTGCTTGGGATATGGGCATGGTCGAAAGTTTTGCAAAGAAACGGAACTGAAATGCAGTCATTGTGCGGGAACCCACACGCGCGACAAGTGCCCAGTTTACAGCGCTGGAGCGCCCCCAACCTGCTGCAACTGTACTGCAGCGAGCATGGAGCGGACTGAGCACAATGCTTTTGATGCAGAATGCCCAGTACGGAAAAGGTGGGAGGCACTGGCGCGCGCGAAAATAGCATATTGCTAAGGTGGTCCTAAGTCGTTCACGGGCAGGCAATCACCCCGCCAAAGGATATGCAGTGGCCCAGGCGAACCTCCAAAGAAAACAGTTGGCAACGACTGAGCTTATGGTGGTAGCCAGCGAACGCAAATTGGCGTTCGCACTAGTTCAGGAACCCTACGTTGGAGGGATTCGGAGGATGAAGGATTACCGCGGCGCGCGGGTCTACCAGTGCGCAACGATAGGAGATGGGACAGTGAAGGCAGCTATTGTCGTATTCGACAACGATCTCAGCGTCACACTGTGCCCGAAACTCACGACCAATAACATCGTGGTGGTAAGGATCCGAACTTGCGACTGGGAGATGACGGCGGTTTCCTTTTATTTTGAGCCCGACCTACCAATTGGGCCATACCTGGACCGGTTGAGCTTGATCGTAGAGGAGCTGGGCCCGAGAAGACTGCTGATCGCCGGAGACTGCAACGCAAAGAGTACCTGGTGGGGTAGCACCATAGAAGACCTCAGGGGAGTAGAGATGTCCGGGACCCTGGAAGAGTCTGGTCTGCAGATATTGAACAGAGGTGACACTCCAACTTTTGACACCGTGAGAGGTAACAGGGAGTTCACTAGCTTTGTAGATATAACAGCGAGTACCGACGACCTGTTGGGGCTTATAGAAAACTGGAGGGTAGACCAGGGAATAACAAGCTCCGACCACAACACCATTCTCTTTGATGTTAAACTCCGTAAGAGCAAAGGCTTACAGGTCCAGAGAACAACGCGTCTGTATAACACGAAAAAAGCCAACTGGACAGAATTCACAGACGCCATGGTGCAATACAAACAAGAACGCAACATCAACATAGATAGCATAAAAGCCTTAAGTGACAAAGACTCACTCGAGAAAACCATCGTAGAGCTCACAACAGCGATCACTTCAGCTTGCAGGAAAGCAATTCCAGCGAAGAAGAACGCAGAGACCCTCTCCATCCCTTGGTGGAACGAGGAGTTGACCAAGCTGAAGAAGACGATGGCCACATATAAACGGAGAATACGTAACGCTGCGCCACATCGAAGAGAAAAGGTCGTTGAAGAATACCTGCAAAAGAAAGAGAACTATGAGTGCCACGCCAAGAATGCCCGTATAGCGAGCTGGAAAAAGTTCTGCGAGAGGCAGGACAGAGAAGGGGTATGGGAGGGGATTTACCGCGTTCTCAAGACGACCGCCAGGAGACAAGAAGACTTGGCCCTAAAAACCGCAGAAGGTACATATTTAGAACCCCAAGAATCAGCGAACTTACTGGCCGAGACTTTCTACCCAGAGGACCTGGAAAGTGACGACAACGCAGACCATCGCCGGGTCAGACAAACGGCAGAGAGAGTAAACAATCGGACAGATGATAAGCATCTGGATCCACCGTTCACCTCGCTAGAGCTAAAGACCGCGATGGGGAGTTTCAATCCAAAGAAGGCCCCGGGAGCGGATGGCTTCACGGCAGACATCTGTAGCAGAGCCTTGGAACACAACATCGAAGAGTCGCTTGCCCTATTCAACAAATGCCTAGAACTAGGACATTTCCCGGACACCTGGAAAGAGGCCACAGTAGTGGTACTCAGAAAACAGGGCAAGGATGACTATACAGTACCTAAAGCGTATAGACCCATCGGGCTTCTACCGGTACTGGGCAAGGTTCTTGAGAAGATGTCGGTAGCACGGATTAAATACCATCTCGTACCTAGGATTAGTACTCGCCAGTATGGATTCATGCCCCAGAGGAGCACCGAGGACGCCCTCTATCATCTAATACACCACATCAGAGGTATGGTTGAGCTGAAGAAGCTGGTTACCCTAGTGTCATTGGATATAGAGGGGGCCTTCGATAGCGCATGGTGGCCAGCAATCAGAATCCGACTGGCTGAGGAACAATGTCCGGTCAATATCAGGAGGCTACTTGACAGCTATCTCAGCTGCAGAAAAGTCACGGTAAGATACGCTGGGGAGGTAAGCACGCGAAGCACCAACAAAGGATGCGTGCAAGGGTCAATCGGTGGTCCAATCCTCTGGAACCTGCTTCTCGATCCGCTACTGAAGGGGCTGCATGAGAGGGGGGACTATGTGCAAGCATTTGCTGACGACGTGGTATTAGTCTTCCACGGGGATAGGGCAGTGATGTCCAGGGACAGGCCAATGCCGCTCTCGACTATGTTCGTCAGTGGGGTGTTCGCAACAAATTGAAGTTCGCGCCGAATAAAACCTGCGCCATGTTGGTAACTCGCAAGTTGAAGTATGACACACCGCGGCTGAGCATGGGGGGGATCGACATTGGCATGTCAAAGGAGGTGAAGATTTTGGGCCTCACAATTGATCATAAACTGACGTTCAGTACTCACATTGCCAACCAGTGCCGGAAGGCAATAAGGATTTATAAACAGTTATCCAAGGCGGCGAAGGTCAGTTGGGGCTTAGACCCCGAAATTGTCAGGTCTATTTATACTGCGGCGGTAGAGCCAGTAATACTGTACGAAGCAGCAGCTTGGGCCCCAGTGGCGAATAAACTCGGTGTTAGGAAGCAGCTCAACACGGTTCAGAGGGGTTTCGCGCAAAAGCTCTGCGGAGCCTACCGCACAGTCTCCCTACACTCGGCACTGGTACTTGCGGGGATACTGCCTCTCGACCTCAGGATTACAGAAGCAGCCGCTCTGTATGAGGCAAAGAGAGGGTCATCACTGGAAGTACTGGGAGGCAGGGAGACCGAGAGTGCGGTGGACTTTGTCGGCGTTCCACATCCGGCGGCGCATATGGGTTTGGAGTTCGTGTGCCTGGAAGACCAAAACCTCGTGGACAGGTACAATGTGCAGGAGGTGCGAATCTTCACCGACGGCAGCAAGCTTAAGGGGAAGGTCGGAGCAGCACTTTCCATATGGAAAGGTGAGGCCGAGGCCCGAACCTTAAAGCTAAGTCTGTCCGCGTACTGCACAGTCTACCAGGCGGAACTTCTAGCGATATGCAAAGCCACGGAAGTGATTGCGCGGGGAAAGGAGGTGAGTTATGGTGTGTACAGCGATTCGAGGGCAGCGCTGGAGACGATCGCCAACCATCACTCTCTCCACCCCCTGGCTGTGGAAGCACGGAAGAACCTGCGAGGAGCCTTCACCCAGAACAAAGCTGTTTCTTTGTTCTGGATCAAGGCGCACGCGGGACTTCCGGGCAATGAGCGGGCCGACGAACTGGCCAAGACGGCTGCATTGAGATCGAAGAAGAGGCCCGACTACGACGCATGCCCAGTCTCGTACATCAAGAGACTACTGCGGGACAGTACGATAGAAAGCTGGGACCAACGCTACCGCGATGGGCAGACCGCCTCCGTCACTAAGTTGTTTTTCCCTGACGTTAGATCGGCGCACAGGATGGTAAGAAAGCTGCAGCCGAGAGGTCCGCTGACGCAGATCCTCACCGGGCACGGAGGGTTCGCCCAGTACTTGAACCGCTTCAAGTGTAAGGCGAGCCCTTCATGCGTGTGTGACCCCGAAGTTGAGGAGACTGTTCCCCACCTCCTCCTAGATTGTCCTTCCACTAACGTACACAGATACAACTTCGAGCAGAAATCTGGAATAAAACTAAAAATTGATAACCTTCACGAAACTATTTCGTGCAAGTACACAACAAGAGACTTCGTATGAGTACGTGCAGAGTATTGCACAAAAATATGTAAACTAGCATTAAGTAGAAATAAAGATTAGTAAATAAGTGTTTGTTTCGCCTATAATATCGATTATAGTGCCGTAAGCAAAAATTGTAGTAAATAAGTCCTCTTTGTATCTGTTTTGTAATAATTAGCGTAAAAATAAGTAAAATTGTATTTAGTGTGTAAGAGTTATGTATGATACGACCTTTATAATAAAAAATTGTGTACCCTTCTTTGCTCCCCCAAAAGACTCAATAAAATGAAGAAAAAAAAAAAAAAAAAAAAAAAGGATAGGATAGATCAGTTGTTTAGCCAAAATAGACGGGCATCCCACCCGCAATAGTATAAAAGATGAAGTATGAAAGAGTAGTATGAAGAATGAAAGTACGAGAGGCATATAAGCGAGAACTGGTATGAAAGAGAAATTAAGTTTAAAAATAGGCTCCGATCCTGTTGGAGGTATTAGTATAAAAAAAAAAAAAAAAAAAAAAAAAAAAAAAAAAAAAAAGATGACTGACTTATACATAAAAAAAAATACATAACACGTTTGTAAACTGTATAATTTTATTTAAATACTAAAAAATAAAAAAAAAACACTTTTAACTTTTGACAACAAAAATATACAACACAGTTAATCTGCAAAATGAAAGCTTTTCTGTAAATTTAATATCTTGTATTTCCTCCACGAGCCAGTATCGATTCATTAAGACGATGTGGCATGCTGTAAATCGAATTTCTAATACGGTTTTGGTCTATGTTTGACCATTCATCTACTAGCGCACTTCTTAACTCACGTAAGTTAGCTGCAGCTGGAGAGCGTTGTTTAACGCATCTCCCGAGCTCGTCCCATAAATGCTCTATGGGATTTAAGTCTGGGCTGCGAGCTGGCCACTCTATGCGGGTGATACCGACGTCTTGAATATACGCGTTGACCAAATGTGTTGTATGTGGTCGCGCATTATCGTCCATAAAAATGGAATTTGCGCCCATATTCACCAAGAAAGGACCAGCATGCTCATTTAAAATCTCCTCTACATATCTGGGAGCTGTCAGAGAACCGTTTTCTATAATTACGAACTCCGTACGATCCTCTGAAGATATCCCAGCCCAAACCATTATTGATCCTCCACCGAATGGCACCGTTTCCTCAAAACACGCTTGACAATAACGTTCATTGGGTCGCCTATATACTCTTCGTCTCCCATCGTGTGCGAATAAACAAATCTTGACTCATCGGAAAACATAACCCTGGACCAATCTTCATCTGTCCATCCGACGTGTTCTCGAGCAAACCGCAACCTGGCTACTCGATGTTCTCTGAGCAATTTAGGGCCATTTGCTGGCCTATAAGGCTTTATATCAGCTTCCCGAAGTCGCCGCCGGATCGTGTCAGAGCTTACATTGTTTTGGTGAATTTCTTGAAGGCTATTTCGGACCTGAACAGCCGTGAGATGTCGATTTCTTAACATAGTACTCACGATGAATCGGTCTTCTCGTGTAGTTGTACACCTTGGCCTGCCATTCCCTGGTCTCCTGATGTTCATGCCGGTCTCTAGAAATCGCTGGAGTACTCTTTGGACCGTGGATAAAGATACACCTACTGTTCTAGCAGTACTCCGCTGACTGCTTCCTTCTTGTACCATGGTGATAATTCGTGTACATTCTTCAGTAGATAACGACATGTTGGTGCATGGTTGATGCACAAAATACTGTGACCAGCCAAAAAAACTGTTTATGACGACAGCTCGGTTTGAAACATAAGCGAGAAAATTTTCTATTCCAAAAATTTTAACTTTGATATTTTTCAAAAATCGGAATTTCTTTTTTTGAAGCTGTAACTTATTCAAATGCAACCTCTTTTGATATGTATAATAAGCGTCAGAAATCTGCCTATAATATATTATTTATACGAGGGATCTATGTAAATAACTTTGGGAGATATCGCGGTTTTTCTAAATGACCCGGTATTTTTGCTGTCCAGTGTAATTACAAGATAAAATTTTAATAGCAAAAATCAACCAGCTTTAGGAGCTCGTGTGGGAATCAAACCCACGACCTTTGGATAACCACCCTGGTCCAATGCTCTGACCGCTGAATACGCTACCGAGGCCCCAAAAGACTCGTTGAATGTATCTGGTAGTTTCTTATTAACGAAGCAAGCCATATCAAATAATATATCTATACCTATAACATATTTTATAACAATTAATTAATATAACAAGTTAGCGACATGTATAAAGTAATACAGAAACAGTAAGATTGATTGTTTGATAGGGAAATCTAGACACGCGGCAGCGTGTCAAGCCAAGTTCATGCTAACAGAACTGGCGAGCAGCACCGTGTGTAATATTACACGAACCATTTGGAGCCACTTTTGACCCCCTCATAACTCAAAAACTATATAACATAAACATGTCAAATTTGGCCCATATATTAAGGCTTGCGAGATACAATTATGTGCTCCAAATTTCATAAACACACCTCAAACGATTATTTAAATATTAACGTACAAAAATCGTCATTTTTATCACTGACCGATCTATAGATAGATCAAAACTACAACCCAGTTCCAGATCACCTAGAAAGCTCAAATTTGGCATCCAGATAGGGTAGTTGGGCGAATACAAAGGAATAAATCAGAAACTAGTAAAGGAGACCTTTCCTCGTCCCATACAACAAGGGCCCCGAATGTACCTAAGATTCAAAGATATCAAAATGTAGGTAAAAAATCGTAGATTCTAAAAATATATATAACATATTTTTTATTCAATTTGTACCACCCAAAAACATCATAAGAAAGGTTTGATGACTTGCAACATTGAATTAATTTAACTGGCAAGCACAACTCTCTCGCTGTCTGATGCGTTTCGTTAGCTTACTCTCAGGCACAACTAATTTTATGATAAAAGTCTTTTAATACCTTAATTTTACATAAGCTTATCGATTTCTAGCAAGTACATGTAAATAATAATAAAAAAAATGTTTTTAACTATTTCGAATTATTTTGTGCGTTTGATTATTTTGTCACCCAGAAGAAATTGCTAAAAACTACTATATGCCAGAGCTGTAACGAACGCATTAAAAAGGCTGAGACACTTGTCAGTCATTCCGTTTCGGTGTTTACTGGCTCTGGCTGGAGTGTTTTTCGTGTATACGTTACTGCTTTGATTATTTGACTCGGCTATTCTCCCTGGACTTTCGTTTATCTGAATCTGAAGACTTGGCGATATCTACTAGACCTCGGTACCCCCGTAACTTGGCTGCTATTGATATATTGACGATTCCCGACAACCTGCGCTACTATTTTGGATTCCGATTCAAAAGATCTTATTTTACTCATAAAATGAAAATGAAATGATTTTAATAATAATGCTGCTACCCATCTAATAACCAAATAGCAGCTGTGCTCATTTTATGACCATTTTGTGGTATATGGGGTGGGCTCGATACCAACAAAATATAACTGCTCCAGCATCCTTCCTTGATGATATATAAGTCAGAGAAGATGTAGAAAATGAAGAAACATAATAAAAGAAATTAAAAAATATACTTATTGTTTTATTCCAACAAACAACCTAATGTTTTACATTGCCATCTAAGGTGCGCTCAACCATTTCTTTGTCATTGTAGAACTATGTTGCCTTTAAAATCAATGCAATTGGTTATTATGACATGAAATACGTATAGGTTCGATGTAAAAGATAGACTACTACACAACTGCTTGTGCTGTTGGGAAGGACTTTGCAGAAGCAATACTGATGTGTCAGTTGGTTGACAATAAGTCTTGTTAAGAAAGACTGCATAAGAATCAAGTTGGTCAACTGTAGTAAACATATGAATTACATTCTTGTTTCTATTAGCATTTATGGTTCCGTGTAAGTGCAGACCTTTCTAAATAAATATTTCAGTACCTACTAGATTCTATGATTTCATATCAACATTCGTTTTCATCACACAAACATGTTTTCTATCCGGATTTGAATCCGGGATCTGTAGAGCAAAATAAACAAGTTTCTATGGCTGCATAAAAGCGGCTTTGGTTCAGCAAAAAATAAGACGGTCACGCACGCACGATCTATGTTTATTATCTGTGAATTTGTAGAAAACCGTATAACTATGTTTTGGACCTATTTTAATAATATTCTTTGTGAGTGTAACGCCATGATGGACCAATCAGCGCTCGCCATGAAAGCCCGCCATTGCCCGTCAATGCCAAGCTGCCACGTCACTTCCCCCCTCTACCGCGCCAAGCCAGCGAGCCCGCCATGCCGTGGGGAGGAAGCTATAAACGTCTCTGCCGGCCTCATCTGGGTTTCTTTCGTCTGCTGACCACTTGTCAAGAGGAAACTCTTTCCAATTCATCATTCAGATTGAAGATTAAAAAAAAACTTATAATCATTACCATCTGCTTTATTATTTGTTCGCCCTTCTGCTTCAATCAGAAGTGGGATACATAATAAAAGATGAAGCGCAACCAAGAGGGTGATTTTGTACGACCGCCAGGTTGGGTACACCCATCTCCACCCACAAGCAATCTCGACACCATGAACGAGCAATATGAACGCGAAGCTTCATTGTCACCACCACCCGCAAAAAAAATGCTCAGAGATTTACTAGAAAACGAGATTGGCAGAGCAATACGAGATCGAAGCGCAACCCCAACGTTCACAAGAGTCAAGGAACACCGAGCGGCGTCTCTCATTCCCGAATTAGACCCTGATAATGAAGACTGCACGGTAACAGCGTGGCTCCGAAAAATTGATAATCTTGGTGAAATCTACGATTGGGACCAGAAGACTAAATCGTTTCACCTTCAAGACAAACTTAGAGGTCAAGCTAGGAAATGGTACAACAGGCTCGAGTCCTACGATTACACTTGGAGCGACTGGAAGACTATGCTACTGCGCGCATTCCCAAGACATCGTGACTATTCTAACATGCTTGAAGAAATGATGCAGAGACGGAAACTACCTAGTGAAACCAAAACCAAGTACTACCACGACAAGATAGCCATGTGCTTTCGCTGCAAGTTGTCCGATGCTGCGAGCGTATCCTGCGTTATTCGCGGCCTGCCTCAACCGATACAACCTAATGCAAGAGCATTTCAATGCGAGCGCCCCGATGAGCTGTACGAAGGTTTCCTATCCGCACTTGATGATTATCGTGCACCTATTTCAGATGCACGTACGCACAACAAAGATTTCAATAGATCGCCGCTCGATAAGAAGATAAGTACTGTCAATCCTGATACTGACCCCTGTCCCCGCTGCAAAAAAACAGGCCACATGTTACGTAACTGCACTCTTCCCGATTTGCGCAGTTGCTTCAAATGTGGAAAACAGGGTTACATTGCTACTCGATGTCAATCAAATATGGCAAACACATCTGCGGGTCGTAACGATAACATAAAGGAGATAAAGATGTTGCAAAGTTACAACGATGTTTATAAGAAAACTGCGAAGGTAGATGGCATTTTTGTGAAATCTTATATAAACACTGGAAGCCAAGTTAACATTTTAACTACTAAGGTCGCGGATCTGCTAGAACTACAAGTTAAGCCTACAAATATAACTCTAAAAGGTTTTTCTGGTGGGCTGGTCACTAGCCGCGGAGAAGTGGAGTTCCATCTCGAAATCGACGACGCACAGCTACGCTGCACCGCACAATTGGTAGATGTCGACATGCAAACCATCAGCTTACTAATAGGACAGCCAGTGATCAACAGCGAAGGCATGTCCTTGGTTGTCAGTAATGGAACTGTCACATTCAAGCAAGAACAATCATCGTTTCCGAACAACATGGATGTCGTAGAAGAATGCAACCGGTTCAAAGTGGTAACTTCTTCAAAAGAGCGCTTGCCACCAGGAGTTTCTATAATAAAGGTTCAAATTCTAGGCAACAACGCTAACAACGATGTGGCAACCGCGCCGCGGCACTTCGAGCTTCAGGAGCAGTCCTACTCCATCCCGGCAACCTTGCTACGAGGCAGTGAGGGCTACATGAAAATCATCAACACCGGCAACGGGAACATCGTGTGGCCGCCAGGCGAGGTGCTGACACGGGCGGAGAGCTGTGAGGAGCAGCCATTGCAAAGCCAGGTTAGCCATACCAATATTAACTTAGCCATTAAAATGCCAGTGCCTATAAATTGCCTTTCATCTAGTAGTACTGATCATAATGAAACTCTTGAGGGAATAGATGTGGATCAGTTAAAAATAGGGTCGATAAATAAAACAGATCATAAACGCTTAATTATTTTATTGAATCGTTACAATAGCTGTTTTTCAAAAGGTACACATGATTTAGGATGTACAGATTTAGTTCAAATGAAAATCAAAACTACTACGGATCAGCCTATTCACAGACAGCCGTATAGGTTATCTCACGCTGAGCAGGAAATAGTAAGGTCCAAAACAAAAGAACTGTTAAATGCAGGCATAATCAAAGAATCCGAGTCAGATTACGCGTCTCCCGTCTTATTAGTTAAGAAAAAGAACGGTGACTATAGATTATGTGTTGACTATAGAGCGCTTAACGCTATCACTATTAAAGATAGGTATCCATTGCCAAATATAGACGATCAAGTTTCTAAATTAGCAGGCAAAAAGTACTTTACTTGTCTTGACATGGCACAAAGTTACCATCAACTTTTAATTTCACCTGAAGATACACATAAAACTGCCTTTGTCACACCGCAAGGACATTTTGAGTATACCAGAATTCCGTTTGGATTAGCCAATGCACCATCTGTTTTTATGCGTTTGATAAATAAAGTAGTCGAGTCGGTACGTAATAATAACCAACTTCACAGCAGTAGTGATGGCGGCAATCAGTGTGGCCAACCTTGCGAAATATTAGCTTTCCTTGATGATTTGCTTCTGCCTTCTGAAAACGTAGAATCCGGTTTAGAAATGTTAGAAATAATATTAAAAAAATTAAATCATGAGAATTTAAAATTAAATTTAAATAAATGTTCATTTTACAAAATAAAATTACTTATCTAGGCCATGAAATTTCACCTGACGGCATACAGCCAGGTGAATCGAAATTGTCGGCTGTGTCTAAATTTCCCATCCCTAGCACTGTCCATGAAGTACGTCAGTTTGTTGGCTTGTGTAGTTATTTTCGTAAATTCATTCATAATTTTGCAGTAATAGCTCGTCCTATAACAAACTTAACCAAGAAAAACGTAAAGTGGACTTGGGAGTGTGAACAAAGTAAGAGTTTTGATGAACTAAAGCGTTTGTTGTGTTCGAAACCGGTATTAGCGTTATATGATCCGTTGCTATTGACAGAAGTGCATACAGATGCATGTAAGTTAGGCGTCGCGGGTATATTATTACAAAAGCAGAATGATGGTAGTTTGCGCCCTGTTATGTACTACAGTCGAGTCACCAGTAGAGAGGAAAGCATGTACCATAGCTATGAACTTGAAACCCTTGCAGTAGTTGAAACTTTACGTAGGTTTCGTGTGTATGTGGTTGGAAAAAATGTGAAGGTAGTGACAGATTGTACGGCCGTTCGTTCAACTTTAACTAAGCGCGATTTGATTCCGCGAATTGCACGTTGGTGGCTTCAAATTCAGGAATACGATATAAGTGTCGAATATAGGCCAGGTGAGCGAATGAAATATGTAGACGCGTTAAGTAGGAACCCTGTTGATTCTGTTAACGTTAATAGACTTGAAGTAACTGATTGGTTTTATACAGTGCAGTCACAGGATGAAAAGTTAAATAAAATCATTACTCAGCTAAACCACCTGACATTACCAATGACTTTGTGTTGATTAATGAAAGATTGTATAAGAAAACATTAAATGGTAATCGCCTTGTAGTCCCGAGTTCAGCTAGGTAGAAAATTGTTCAAATGCACCATGATGAAATTGGTCATGTAGGTCTTAAACGTTGTACGGATCTTATTAAGAATGATTTTTGGTTTCCCAAAATGTCGCGATTTATAAAAAAATATGTGTCATCTTGCCTTCCTTGTGCATATGGAAAAGGAGAACATGGTAAGCTAGGGGGTAAGCTGCATCCTATCCCCAAGCCTTCAGAGCCCATGCGCATGATACACATTGACCATTTAGGTCCATTTTGTAAAACAAAGAAAGGACACCAGTATATGTTAGTGTTAACTGATTCTTTTTCTAAATTTGTGATTGCTGAACCAACTCGAACAGTCAATTCAATTGAAACAATTCGTACACTAAAAAGAATATGCAGTCTATTTGGTTACCCAGATCGTGTGGTAACAGACCACGGGAAGGCATTTACTAGTAGGTACTTTAAAAAATTTGCAACTGATAGACAATTTAAGCACACTTTGAATGCCATAGCATGTCCGCGAGCTAATGGACAGGTAGAGCGTACAAATCGTACAATATTAAATGCATTGCGAACATCCGATCCTAGTGAAGCAGCAAATAATCGGGCTAATTGTTTGCCCGATGTTGTTTGGGGTATCAATAACACCCTTAATGACACTACTGGTTCTAAGCCATATGACTTAATGTTTGCTCGCGTTGGTCGTTCAATCTGTGATGTTAACATTCCTAATCGTGACCCTGAACCCGTCCAATCTAGACGCAACAAAGCTTCTGAGAAGATTAAGAAAGCAAGTTTACGAATGAAACATAATTTTGATAAACGTCGTAAGCCTTGTCAGGTATATAAGAAAGGTGAATTGGTTCTCTGGAAACAAGCGCCTACAAGTAGTGCAGCTCGTGTTAATACTAAACTAGATGATTTATATTCTGGCCCTTAAGTTGTAATTAAAGTTGTAGGTAATGACAGGTATAAGATAAGGAGTATCAAAGGTGTACGAGGTTACAAAAGCTTTATCGGGTTAGTTTCTGCAGACTCTTTACGCCCTTATCGTAGTATAGTGCCTATTTCTGACAGTGCTAGCAGTTCTGATGAACAGTTGGAGACCGCAGACCTAATTGATCTCCTTGAAAGTTAATTGCAATGTTTGCTTGTTCCCATTGCGGGAGCAATTGTTACAGGATGGCCGAATGTAACGCCATGATGGACCAATCAGCGCTCGCCATGAAAGCCCGCCATTGCCCGCCAATGCCAAGCTGCCACGTCACTTCCCCCCTCTACCGCGCCAAGCCAGCGAGCCCGCCATGCCGTGGGGAGGAAGCTATAAACGTCTCTGCCGGCCTCATCTGGGTCTCTTTCGTCTGCTGACCACTTGTCAAGAGGAAACTCTGTCCAATTCATCATTCAGATTGAAGATTAAAAATACAACTTATAATCATTACCATCTGCTTTATTATTTGTTCGCCCTTCTGTTTCATGAGATTAAAAAAAAAAAAACACAAACCGCTATGACACAGATGTCACTGTCAGTCATATTTGCTTGCACGTTTCGTTTCATGTTTACGATTTCTAGGACCATTTTGACGATTTTTTTCTTTTCTAAAAAATCTAGTTTCGGCTAGTTTTATAAAAAAATGATATCACAAAGTGTTTCTGCATAAAGTAGAGAATATTTTAAAATAAAGTGTACCTCGGTACCATGGGGGCCCATATGGAAAGGTCTCCTTTTTAGCAATTTATAAATTTTTCAATTATTTGATTATATTAGGAGCATTTATTTATAGATGCCTTATAACTAAGAGTCTTATAATAGACGACTTACGTATAAATTACGTTATTCTTATCTATAATAATATTAACTATAATATAACTAAATCCCAGGATTTAGTTATATTATAGTTAATATTATTATTATAAGTCATTATAATAATAATAATAACCGCAAAATCCTTATTCCTCCGCAAGTTCTTCTTCAGCTGTAAGTTCTTATTTTATTCTTCCGGAAATTTGGCTAGCTGGTAGAAACTAGCCATTGAACATAGGGCTCTTCCATGACTGGTTTACTAGGTAGGTAGGTTTATAACAATTCAAATATGAGAATAAGCCAAGTCAGATCTTAGGCTTCAATATATTATCCTAAGTTATAAGAAGAAAAAAAAAATACAAATGTTGAAAAAATTTCCACGAGCAGGGTTTTAACCTGCACCCTTCTGACATACCGGGTCAGGTGCTCTTCCAATTGAGCTATCGTGGTTCTAACCAGCCCGCCGAAATTATTCAACACTATTTACTTTTTACTTTGAAAGCCAAAGGCGCCCATTCAATGTTAACAACTACCGTCATTAACATCCGATCATAATATTTTTACAAATACTAAAGATCAGTTAAGAAGTAGGCAAGCTATTTATAAATGTTTATGTAATTTTTAACGCAAATTTTGTTGCGAACAAATTACAAAAACACAAATGTTGAAAAAATTTCCACGAGCAGGGTTTGAACCTGCACCCTTCTGACATACCGGGTCAGGTGCTCTTCCAATTGAGCTATCGTGGTTCTAACCAGCCCGCCGAAATTATTCAACACTATTTACTTTTTACTTTGAAAGCCAAAGGCGCCCATTCAATGTTAACAACTACCGTCATTAACATCCGATCATAATATTTTTACAAATACTAAAGATCAGTTAAGAAGTAGGCAAGCTATTTATTATATAGCTATTTATAAATGTTTATATAATTTTTTCAACATTTGTGTTTTTGTAATTTGTTCGCAACAAAATTTGCGTTAAAAATTATATAAACATTTATAAGAAGAAATTATATTTTAAGTTGTTATAAAATATTTTTTGTTGGTATAAATAAATTTCAAGACTGACCATTGAACTTTGCACCCATTTAGATCTCAATTCTTTTCGTTGAAGTCAACAATCAAGGCATATATTATAATATTCAACTTGGCTCTCATTTCACATTTATGTTTTTGATGGTTCATCTTTACATGATGAAAATCTTTACATGCGTATAATGTGCAGTTTCTGTGGAGATTCCTCCCGCGTACGCTTAGGTTATGGCATGAGCTCCCTTCCAAGGTATTCTTAAAGAGTAAAGCGTAAGCGTTTCTTCATCGAAATAATAAAAAAAATTTTCCTTTCCCCGTCCAACTGTCGCTTAAAGCAGACGCGTATCAAACTTTTTCAAAAAATATTATTGTACGCTTAACCGACTTTGGTGTTTAAGTACAGTACAAAAAAGCCTATTTTGCCGCTAAAGCAAAACCGTATTTATTAACCGTGATAAAGTGCAAGACAAGACGAACGTGCAACGAGCCCCGCTGTGCCCGCCTTCACCCCCGTGAGCAAGAGACAATTGCAATTTTTGTGTCCCTGTCTTCGGAACGAGACCAGTGCCGAGCCAACTATAGCCGGCCTTCGTTAACTTTCGGTGAGCGCATCTGACCCTACGGTCGGGTCTAGATACAAAACTTCTACCCGCATTGAATTTTGGCGCACCCATTTTTGTTTGACGATCTACTGATATCGGTAAAACAATCATATAATGTCTAACTGTAATGCATGCAAAAAGTCTGTGCGACAGTCTGAGAAAATAGTATGCACTCGCACTAACTGTGCTCGGCTTTTCCACTATCTATGCGTCGGTTTGAACCCTGAGAGTGTCAAAAAATGCACTTCATGGACATGCCCGCTTTGCATCAGCAAGCAGCCCAGGGTGGGTGATAACTCAAACACCCCTCTAAAAGGCATCGATCTTGTTCCTGCTGATGATGATGACGGTTGCTTCGTTGCTACTAGGAGACCTAACCCACCTAATAACTGCCACTACACTGCCGCAACAATGTACACTTGAACCCCGCTCGGACCTTTTCAGTTCTCATAGAGAGGAACTCTTAGTCCTCATTCGAAATGCCATCAAGAGTGAGCTGAGTACTATGAAAGGCCAGATATCTACCATAGAATCAACGGTGAATTATATTAGTACTCAGTATGATGATCTAATGAAGAAGCTGTCGGCAACAACCGCTGAGATGAAGGCACTAAAGGACGAAAATGTGCGTCTGCGAAGTGACGTTGATGCCAATACGAATCGCATACGTCTACTGGAGGAGGAGAATGCCCGCCAGCAGCAGATAAAAATAGGCTAATTTATCATAGTTATTTGGTAATATTGTATTTTAGATTAAATTATTATGTAATGGTACGCATTTCTACACAACAGTCATTCAATAGACGCACTTTCACACAACACTTATTCATTAGTTATACTCAACATAAACTTTCATGCAAACACACATACACTATCTTGAAATTTCATCTTCCGGTCTCCCAAGTAGGCAGTAACTCTAGTAATATTTTTTACCATCTAGCATATTATTATTTAACATCTAGTTACTTGTCTTCTGAAAGCAATGTTCAGTTGGTAAACCTCAATAATATATTTCTTCAACCGGCTAAGTTGTTGATACCGGCTACAAGACGTTATAAGCAACGACTTAAAATTATTGGAGCACTACTCATTTATAACGGCCGGACACAATAATCAGTTAAAACTCTTATACCAAAATGTTCGAGGTTTACGAACTAAAACTGAGTTGTTTTTTAGCAATCTATTGCTTTCAGAGACCGATATAGCGTTAATCACTGAGACTTGGTTGTGTGACGGCATTCTAGACACTGAGCTATGCAGCTCCGACAGGTACGATCTATTTCGTCGTGACCGCGGCGCGCTCGGCGGTGGAGTGATGATCGCCTGCGCCGCGCGGCTGCAGGCCCGCTTGCGCTGTGACCTTGACTGTGACGGACTAGAGTGCATCTGTATAACTATAGCTGCGCGGGCGTTGGGCTCGCAACATGATTTAAATATTATTTGTGCTTACATTCCTCCAAACCGAGCGCTCCCGGCTCGATTGCAGAAACTAGGTGAAATGCTTACGTCCTTGTTTGAGTCACAGCCAGATGATTATTATATTATTGCAGGTGACTTTAATATGCCTTGTGTCGAATGGAAAAATAAAAATCCGATTGTTTTAAAAAAGGGGGCTGTCGAGATACAAAGCTCGGCATTTGATTTTATTAACTTGACTTCGTACCTTGGGTTGACGCAATATAACTTTTTCCATAATGCGTATGACAACTTGTTGGATCTCGTGTTTTCTAACACGCCGTTATCTATTGAAAAGTCTATTTTTCCCTTGGTAAATGAGGATATTTGTCACCCCGCGATTGATATCTACTTAACTGACATTACGGTACCTGCAATCAAACCTTCAAGTAGGAAAAAATATCTCTTCAGAAAGGCGGATTACCTAAACTTAAATAATTATCTTTCTAGTTATGATTGGTCGTTCTTGAGTACTCAGACATTGCAAAATGCAATTGATAATTTTTATGAAAGTTTAAAAACTGCGTTATCTGAATTTGTACCACAAAAAACAGTATCGCTTTCACATACCTATCCTGTTTGGTACAGTAATGCTCTTATAAAATTAATTAAGGAAAAGGCAAAATTTCATAGGCTTTGGAAGAAATATGGTAATCAGGATGACTATAGTACATTCTCGATATTACGTGCGCGGTTGAAAAAAATGGAGCCGAAATGTTACTCATCTTATGTTAGGTTTTCTGAAGAAAAAATAAAATTGGCACCTAAACTTTTTTGGAAATATGTAAAATCTAAAAGGAAAAATCAATCTAGCTATCCTAATCTAATGCAATATAATAATAGTTCTCTAAATAATCAACATGATATTTGTAACGCCTTCAATGATTATTTCTGTAGAAATTTTAGCCAACCTTTACATAATTATACTGAATTTTCTGAGAATTGCGCCCCATGCTATGACGTCATTAGTGACATAGATATCTCGGCAGCAGACATGAGTAAATTACTTGGAAATCTTGATTGCTCAAAAGGGGCTGGTTGCGATGAGATTCCTGCTTATTTCTTTTATAAATGTTCGAATTCACTAGCGGGTCCTATCACTATATTATTTAATAGATGTTTTAATGAAGGATACTTTCCTAAAATCTGGAAAACGGCTAACATTGTGCCAGTTCATAAAAAGGGAACCAAAACTGCTATCGAGAACTATAGGCCAATATCAATCCTCAATGTGCTCAGTAAGTTGATGGAGAGAGTGGTTCACCTTCGCATATATCCGTTTATCATTCGACACATTCCTTTGCAGCAACATGGTTTTGTACGTGGCCGCTCGACGAACACAAATCTATCAATTTTTGTTAATGATGTACTCTGCGGGATGGATAGTGGCTATCAAATAGACGTCATATACACTGATTTTGAAAAGGCGTTTGACCGCGTAGATCATATTATCCTTCTACGTAAGCTCCAAGAGTTGGGAATTCGTGGAAGTCTTCTTCGTTGGGTTGAATCGTATCTACGGAATCGTTCACAAGCTGTAGTTGTGGCTGGACATCGCTCTGACTTCGTGCAAGTCCCGTCTGGAGTCCCTCAGGGCTCAATCTTGGGGCCTTTGTTGTACGCATCGTATTTATATGATGTGGGAAACTGTTTTCGATTTGCTAAATTCCTGATGTATGCGGATGATACAAAGATTTATGCACATATAAAAACTATTGAAGATGCTATGAAGCTTCAAGGTGATCTAAATCAGTTGTGCAAATATTATCATGATAATCGTATCGGAGTGAACGTTGCTAAATGTTTTCAGATTAGTTTCACACGTAAAAGAAACATACTAACTCACCAGTACAGTCTTGATAACGTGCCTTTAAAACGCACTAACGTCACTAAAGATCTAGGGGTCATTTTTGACTCCAAAATGTTGATGTCTGATCACATAAATGCTATGGTTACCAAAGCGTACAAGAATTTGGGTTTTGTCTTGCGTGTCAGTCGTCCCTTTTCGGATGCTGATTGCATTAAGGTCTTATACTTTTCATACGTCCGCAGTATTTTAGAATACTGCAGTAACGTGTGGAACCCTAATTACATGATATATATCGAATCAATTGAACGTTTACAATGTAGGTTTATAAAAGCATTAAATTATCGGACTCAGCACAAGGAAATCAACTACGAGGAATCGTGTACGTTTCATAAGATAATGCAGCTCAAAGATCGCCGTACTCTCCTTGAGATGTTGTACTTACACGATGTCTGTAATGATAAGATTGATTGTTCTGAGTTATTATCTCTCTTTCTGCAAATTAGAACACCGATAAAGCGCACTAGACATACCCCTCTTTTTCATGTACCACTTAGCCACTCTAACTACGCTCAAAATTCAATTATTTACCGTTCACTTAATAGTTATAACAAAACTTTCTCGTATGTCGATATTTTTCACCTTAGTAAACCATCTTTTAAAAAACAAATTTCAACTATATTAGTAAATTCATAGGCTCACACTACACACCTACAATTCACACTAAGACTTCTGAATTGCCCCTGCCTGTCGGGCAGATGATAAAGAGCACCCACAAGCATATTATACGCACATCCATGCACTCTCATGCACCACATCTAATATAAATTTTTAAAACACACACACACACACACCCACACACACACACACACACACATACACCACACATACACACACACACACACATACCACATACTCACACACTCACACGCTCAAACACTGCTCGGTGCGTACCACTGTTTGCTGTTAAATTTAAATTTAAATTTTAAATTAAAAAAAAAAAAAAAAAAGAAACAGTAAACTGTGGTCTGCCCCTTTAATTTATTTGTTTTGTAAATTGTTTTTGCTTTTCTAAATTATTGTGTTATCTGTCTGTTTTGCTTTCACTTTCGCTTAAGCGACATATTAAATATATTGTGTTACAAAGTAAGAATCTGTAATTGGCAGTAGGTTAAGTATACTATGTAATAATTTAGTTTATAAAGTGCTGTTGATTCTATGTTCATAAATAAAAAAAAAAAAAAAAAAAAAAAAAAAAAAAAAAAAATAAGGTTTTAACAGGCTCGGCCACGGGACAGTATATCTCTGGTGTTGCAAACGTCTATATGCTACAGTGACCGTTCACCATCAGGGCCGTATGCTGATTGCAATCTTGTTGGTTCAAAAAACCACTTTAACATATGTTGATGATTCTGTGTGAATTGAAAGAAAGACAGAACAACATTTATTTCATCACAGACGCATGACAGTAGGATTAACAGAACAAAAGTAAGAAAATTTAAACGAGTATTAACGCCAACTAATTAGTAAAAGGTTTCATACCTTCTTTATACCCGACGTTTCGATCGAGTTCCAACGGCAGTGGTCACGGGCTGACGGCTGTCGCGATGTTGCGCCTCCGTTTGCGCGGCAGAATCTTCATCTACCGTCACATTATTTTCCGAACTACCGCCACACACAACACTAACGGTGTCCCTATTACGTATACAAGCCTTATTCTGGTTATTTACCGACTGCAAAGAAAAACGAGGTTGTCTTTTTGCAAACACTGGACTCCACGCTGAAGATAGGTTGTGGCCGCCTTCCCGATTGGAATTATTAGTGTGCTTCTCTATTTCAATCGCTTCACGCACTACTCTTGAATAAAAGTGGCGATCTGTGGAGAGGACTTGCGTACGGTAAAATTCTATCCAGTGATTTGTGCCTCGTTCAACTAGATATTCTGCAATCGTTGATTTATTAGACTGTCTGTTCGTATAGAACAGAGCTGCAATATGTTCTTTGACCCGCTCATGTATGGTCCGCTTTGTTTGGCCTATGTAGGAACTACGCTGCAAAAGCTGCAGTCTATCTTGTATACGCCTGGTGTTTGAAGTGAAACGTCGGATATAAAGAAGGTATGAAACCTTTTACTAATTAGCCTGCGTTAATCCCCGTTTAAATTACCTTTGTTAACAACTCCTCCCATTTGACCGCATTCAACGCAGAGCTGCTCGAGTTGTCGGCGACGTGGTAACCTCTGGTCGGCTCGATCCACTGGCCCTTCGGAGACGTTGCATCTCTCTGTATATTTTATCGCCTTTATCATGGGGAGTGCTCTGAGGAATTGTTCGGTTTGATCCCTGCTGCTGATTTCCTTCACCGCACTACACGCAATCGACTGTCTTTCCATCCACACCATCTTGATGGATGGCGATCTACTACTGTGCGTTTCTCACGTAATTTTTTACCACGAATTACAGTGCTGTGGAACCAGCTCTCAGCGGCGGTATTTCCGGACCAATATGACTTAGGAATCTTCAAGAAACTAGCCTATTCCTTCCTTAAAGGCCGGCAACGCATCTGTGATTCCTCTGGTTTTGCGGGTGTCCATGGGCGGCGGTGATTGCTTTCCATCAGGTGACCCGACTGCTCGTTTGCCTCCTTCTAACATAAAAAAATAAAAAAACGGAACGCGAAAGTTTAAAAGTGTATAGAACAGTACTTTAGAGTGTTTTAGGGCTGTGTCAAAATAGGTGACCAATTCAGCATTATGCCATGTTCTGTGACGCTGGTTTTCAATTGCTTTACCGTCATTTACCATATAAGGTAACATAACGGGCAAACGCTGCTTCATAGTAAAATAAAAAAGTAACAAATGTACGAGTTCATTTAAGCAAGTCATGTATGAAAAGTAATACCAAAAAAATAAAATTCAAAGGGTACTCGTAGGTACCATTAAATATTATTTTATAGTACTTTGCCCAATCGTATGCCGGCACCATAATGAATACGATCCGACTACCCGCACAATCATCCAGTATGCCGGTAGCGTAACCAACATAACACGCTCAGAGTTATTTTCAGCATTAATTTTCCTACCACAGCCTTACTCAGTGAGCGCCAAAAACATAAAATCGACTGCGCTTACCGTCCATTACGCCCTAAGCATATACAACTTTATAAACCTCCGTAGAGCACGCAGCGATGGACAGCGAACAGTTTGGATTATTGCGGACCAGTGTGCTTTTATAACTCGTTCCTGAAACGCATCACCTAAAAATTCATGAGAGTGTTAAAATAATTGAAACGGAATAGTAATGCTCATTTTCGCTGCTCTTTTTGTGTGTAATGCTAACAATCCCCGGGGCGTACCGGGCTCCGTGTTTTTGTATAGTTGTAGTGATTAATGAGAGGTCTCAATCATTGATAGCTTTCAGCTGCTGCGTTTGCCAAAAGAGTTCGTGACTAAAATAACGTAGGACTGCAATCAATTCTTAGACTTATGTGTTTATCAATAAATTTAATAAGAAATGCTTTATTTAGTACTAGCACTTTACCTGCGAATTCGTCCACGTGGATTTGAGATTTTAAAAATAAACCTTTTTCTTTATAATAATTAATAAATAAAGCCTTTGTTACCTCATCGCCGTCATCGTCAGCTCATAAAGTCCCCACTGCTGGGGCACGAGCCTTCCCTATGGATGGATAGGGAGAACGGGCCATAAACCATCACGCGGGCCCAGTGCGGATTGGAGGTTGTTAACGACTACTAATGCAGCCGGGACCAACGGCTTTACGTGCCTTCCGAAGCACGGAGGAGCTCGAGATGATAAATTTTTGGTCACCCATCCAATGACCGGCCTTTGCGAAAGTTGCTTTACCTCAGCAATCGCAGACCGGGCGTGTTAACCACTGCGCCATCGAGCTCCTTTGTTACCTACAAGGTACATAATATAGCATTCTATCTGTGAAAGAATTAGTAGTTCCAGAGATTTGCCAGAAGGACATTGCGCGTACAAAGAAGTATGGGATTTGGTATAGTATTATGGCGAATGAGTCTCGAAAAATAAAATGTATGGTTATCACATTAGTTACATTGTATAAATATTGTATTTTTGTACAACGAATTTCAATGACTGGTCGACCACAAGTAACATTTTGCCAGATTAATTCGGCGTTCGGAATCACAAGAACATAAACAAGCACACATCAATCTAAATGTGCACTTACTTATTGTTTTCTAAAGTTTACGCGAACACTACACGTTGAAATGAAACAACTTTTACGGATCTACTCGCGTTTATTTTACACATTACTTTTATTTAATGTTTATCCTGACGTTTCGAACCCTTTGCAGGGTCCGTGGTCACGAATAGATCCGTAAAAGTTGTTTTATTTCAATGTGCACCTACCTACTGTCACAAAAAGATGCTAACTCAGCATAATGTATTTTAAAGTATCATAAAGTATCTAATTAGTTTTCTATTTAATATACAAACAAATCTCTTTGCTCGTAATCCATTTAAGGATCTCATTTATCACAGCCTTCTAAGAAGGCTCTAAATGAATCTGATACACAAAACTAATTACCTTAGAAAAATAGTAAGTAGAGCGTTCGTAAAAGAAATTCAACCCCAAATTACGGGACTAGTAGATTTTTTGATGGATTAACTAATTAATACAATCAAGAACTAACATTAACGAGGATGTTTGAAAGATAATTACTTTTAAAATTTAGAAATATGTATGTAATGAAAAAGTGATGCTTGAGTCATTAGTACAGATAGTGAGAAAATAATAGTCTATACCAAGTGCCTATACTAATTTCTTTCTCTTTTGTCTATCCTTTCTTTTCTTTATCTTTGCTTCTGGGCTCATAGCTTCCATCATTATCAGTAGTATAAAAATTAGGTCAAGCCATAAACCACCACGCTGCCGGGTTAAATTAGGCTGGTTTTTTATTCATCTCACTCGACGTTCGGTGATAACAAGATCGAAGGTGGAAACGCACTTCACAAAGGTGCTATTTTTGCAAGATCGCTACCAAAAAGCGTTAACAGCTGCGAGATGAGAGGAGATTTTCGGAAATCTCCTAAGGATCATGAGATTATGATTATTACGCAGACGATGTCACAGCTAGTCACTAGTTTGGATATATTTGACAAATGCCTGTGAAAATAGAATTATTCAGTTCTGCTCGCTCATTACCTGCAAATAAAATAAATTTGTCACAGAACACCGATTATCTTATAATCAGCCAACTCAAACAACTTCTACTACACAAATGTAATTAAGATTAGTCGAAAAGTTTATATTTCTTTTTAGACCTAAAGAGTTATTTACTTCGCACGGTAGAAAATAAAAACGACGAACACTCCAATGTTTTTGTGCTACGGATTACGTTAAAATAAATCAAATTACCTAGTTCTTCTCGCGACATACAAAAGAATTCTGAGTTAAAACGTAAATTAAATAAGTGTTACTGGAGGTGTATCATAAAGCGTTGGAGTGGTATTAAAACGAATTAACACCAACTAGAGAGTTATGATAACATTTTCTTTACACAGCAAGTTTTTTTTTCGTTTATTAAAAATGTATTACTATAAATGTTTGTATAATTTTTAACGCAAATTTTGTTGCGAACAAATTACAAAAACACAAATGTTGAAAAAATTTCCACGAGCAGGGTTTGAACCTGCACCCTTCTGACATACCGGGTCAGGTAATCTTCCAATTGAGCTACGTGGTTCTAACCAGCCCGCCGAAATTATTCAACACTATTTACTTTTTACTTTGAAAGCCAAAGGCGCCCATTCAATGTTAACAACTACCGTCATTAACATCCGATCATAATATTTTTACAAATACTAAAGATCAGTTAAGAAGTAGGCAAGCTATTTATAAATGTTTGTATAATTTTTAACGCAAATTTTGTTGCGAACAAATTACAAAAACACAAATGTTGAAAAAATTTCCACGAGCAGGGTTTGAACCTGCACCCTTTTGACATACCGGGTCAGGTGCTCTTCCAATTGAGCTACGTGGTTCTAACCAGCCCGCCGAAATTATTCAACACTATTTACTTTTTACTTTGATAGCCAAAGGCGCCCATTCAATGTTAACAACTACCGTCATTAACATCCGATCATAATATTTTTACAAATACTAAACAACAAAATTTGCGTTAAAAATTATACAAACAAAATTTGCGTTAAAAATTATACAAACAAAATTTGCGTTAATAATTATACAAACATTTATAAATAGCTTGCCTACTTCTTAACTGATCTTTAGTATTTGTAAAAATATTATGATCGGATGTTAATGACGGTAGTTGTTAACATTGAATGGGCGCCTTTGGCTTTCAAAGTAAAAAGTAAATAGTGTTGAATAATTTCGGCGGGCTGGTTAGAACCACGTAGCTCAATTGGAAGAGCACCTGACCCGGTATGTCAGAAGGGTGCAGGTTCAAACCCTGCTCGTGGAAATTTTTTCAACATTTGTGTTTTTGTAATTTGTTCGCAACAAAATTTGCGTTAAAAATTATACAAACATTTATAAATAGCTTGCCTACTTCTTAACTGATCTTTAGTATTTGTAAAAATATTATGATCGGATGTTAATGACGGTAGTTGTTAACATTGAATGGGCGCCTTTGGCTTTCAAAGTAAAAAGTAAATAGTGTTGAATAATTTTGGCGGGCTGGTTAGAACCACGTAGCTCAATTGGAAGAGCACCTGACCCGGTATGTCAGAAGGGTGCAGGTTCAAACCCTGCTCGTGGAAATTTTTTCAACATTTGTGTTTATGTATTACTATAATAATTCTTCTACTTATGTCTATCAAGCGTTGTAATTAATGTGTTATTATAATATATTTAAGTTCATGCAGCAGTGGGGCAGTACATAGGCTAGTTACTACTACGTTATTACTTTATATAATGTAAAAAAACTATTAACTTGTACTTTGCTATTTAAAGTTAAAAATTTTAATCCTACACTGAATATTATATAAAAATTAATTTTGCTGAGCTTGGAAAAAAGTGTCAGTTCTTTTGATAAGGATTTTGCAGCGTGTTGTAATATTTATTTTTTTACTTCGATACGTAGTTCATCGGTTTTTTTATATCGCCGTAATCTCTCTCCTGTGGTCATCAACATGACAATAGGCTATTTATATGTACTGAAATATTAAAATGTACATGCTTTTGGGCGTTACAATTTTTTAGTAATACCTTTTGTGTGTTTGTTGTATATTTTGTTATATTGATAAAATATATTGTATATTGTTATATGTATATTGTTGTATTAATCACATAATTTAGAAGTCACCTTGTCTCTTATAGTTATTTCCACACTTCTATTAATATATATTGTATCTTTAAGTATAGCTTGTTTTAAGTCCGCCTATCAAGTTTAGCACGTAATAAGACGTTACGGCCACTTTTAACTATAACGCCATATTTAACTAAACCATAACATGTCAGGTGTTCATTAGGTGACGTAAAAATGCAAAATTACTTCATTCAGATAGTTTGTTGAGCATAATTTGATTTTCTATCTCTAATTACTAGATATGTTTTTTTTTCATTGGCGGCGCTAGTGTGCGGCGTAAACGCTCTTAAAGGGTAAAAAAGTTCTATAGTAATTAAAGATTCCGGGTTAAATGAATTCTTTTTTGTCGCCTAACCATCAGGTGAGCTCAAATGCTCCTCCTTTAAAGGAAGATAATATAACGAAAAAATATTTAGTAAGTAAGTAAGTAAATCATTTAATTAGATGTTCGCTTAATTGCTTGTCCTCATCATGGAGGCCTTTGTCTAATAGCAGGACTGTATACAGACTACTTACTTACTTAGAAACAACAAAACTAACAAGTTTCTCAATCAGTATGTAATGAGTTTAAGGTTTTATTTCGATTTAATATTTTAATATTGTAAAACCCCATAAACAGTCTTATTCATTTTGGTAGAGGCGACCACTTATAAGAAATGAAAATGTATGTAAAATAAAGGTAAATATCACAAACGGTACACAATACCATCACCAAAAAATAAATCCCATTTGCAAATCTAAAAGGCTTTCAGCGTAAAAACAAGTTATATTCGCGATATGAGCGCCGGCCATTGCATTCGGATTTTTGTAGTTTGTAATCGGCTAACCTCGTATACAGGAGAGCACTTTAATTCATTCGAGCAAAATATAGTGGCCACGCGGCCCACTGGAAGTTCTTTTAGAGTTCGATAGCTTTTTAAATTGCTTTTATTAAAGCTACAAGTATTGCAAAAAAACTGGTAATATGATTTTAACAATGTATATTTTAATCAATTAATTAAGAACGTTATATAAAATTCAAGTAGTCAAGGGCTACAGCAAGTGGTCGGATGCGAAGTGTAAGTCCGTTGGATGGCTGCTCTCCTGACGTCACAACCGCTCATCGCGACGTTCCGTTTTCCGTGGCGCAGGCATAATTCCCCCTCCTT
The DNA here is from genome assembly GCA_947562085.1 of Eudonia lacustrata. Taxonomy (NCBI): domain Eukaryota; kingdom Metazoa; phylum Arthropoda; class Insecta; order Lepidoptera; family Crambidae; genus Eudonia; species Eudonia lacustrata. Next base: position 1,406,551 of record OX387317.1, on the reverse strand, counting down.
GAAGACTGAAATCTTCAAACATCTTGCTCTTCAGCGGTAGGCAAGGGACAATTCATATGAGAGCCCTGCGAATGCGACCTCTTGCAGTGTCTATGTCCGCCACTCGAGAAATGCCATCAGTGCCAGGGAACAGGCTAGCGACGCGACCCATTCGCTAGTTTAGAGGTGCAGTGTTGTCCTCACTAATTAGCACCAGATCACCAATGTTCAACGTGGCGTGGTTAGTACGCCATTACAGACATGTCAGGTACAGACATGTACCTACCTGAGCGCTTCTGTCCACCACCACGACCTGGTGACCCGGTCAACCCAAGCCAAGGTCCGAGCCTTTAGAGGAGCCCTCGGATTGTTCCGCTCCCCGATCCGATCCGAATCCTTCGGAGAATCTAGTAGGGCACAGGGACACGCACTAGTGCGTGATGCCGTTCCCTTTAGAAAACCTCCGAAGGTGATTCGTTTCACATGGCTTGAGGAACCCTTTAAGTTTCTCGCCGCCGTTTGAGGCAATCAGCAAACTCTCTCCAATAAAAAATTAACATTACACATTTAATACTACTGTCAGAACTGTATGGTTTTATTTTACAAATCCCTTTCTGGAGCTTTTTTGGGACATTGTAAATCGGTCCTTTGTACGCCGGATTAGGCAATACCTGATCCTGTACCAGGTACAGTTCAGGCTGAACTTAGAGGAAATTGTTCAACTAGCCGAGTCAGATTTATATATTGTTTTCTAAAGTACTTTGAAATGAAACTATTTTTACGGATCTACTTGCATTTATTTATTTTATACTTTAGTTTAATTAATGTTTACCCTGACGTTTCAAATCCTTTACAGGGTTCGTGTAAATGACCTTGTAAAGAAATCTTTGAAGTGTTACTAACATCGATGTATGATAAAATAAAACACCAGGATACCGACATGCGCAAATCTATTTCTCCAGCAGAGAGTAAATAGTGTAATGTTTTATTATGAACTTAAAAAAGAAATTAAGGGGTTTTGGAATGTCCACGTCAATATCATCCATTTTATTTAAAAACGCAAGTAGATGGCACTCAATTTACTGAAAACCGGCAATACGTCCGGTAGCGTCGACACGCGCCAATACACTGGCATAGGTGACCGCTGTTTTTTACGCCGGACCGTTGTCCGTTGCGCCGAGGGTAGGCGGCGGCGTATCCGGAGAAATTTGTTCGCCGGAGCTATGTCCGGAACCATACACCACCGCACCGTCGAAAAAAACGGGCCGTTGTCCGGTCAAAAAAACGGATGTGTAACAAGCTGTCTAACTACGTAATCACTCCCACAAATTGTATAATATATAGAAGGCGAGTGGAAATATGTTACACATCGAAAATAATGGAATTTTACGAAATGAAAGCTAAGAACAGGTGGTCTGTATTTAATGGTAACTAAATACAAAAATGGCTGCCCCCTATTTTTAATGGTTAAAGGAAAAAAATGTCTGTAACTGGTTTATGTCAAACTCCGGTGCCACAACCATCCATCCATCCATTAGTTTTGTGAGGTAAAGGAAACGAAAGGAAAAGGAAAAAAGGTTTAGTTAGTTAGTTAGAATATTATGTAAACGAATTTATGATTATTTACATATAACTTTACGCAAATATTGTTGCGAACACATTACAATTTAAAAAAAAGACAAAATTTTGAATTTTTTCAAAACTTTGTCTTATATTAAATTACAATTTATTATGGTAAAAGTAAAAGTGTCGCACTACATATTAATTTTCGATCTCCATTAAGAAACCATACCTAAATATACTAAGTTTGATTGAAATTTAACCCAAAAACCTTGGTGCGGGTTTAAACGAATTTAAATTTACTGTTACCATCTAACCTACATTCTTAAAACTAACACTTGATTTGTAATGAGTTTTTCATTTTAATGAAGGTTATTATAAATGCGATTAGTCCTCTAGCTAATTTTGAAAGTTTACGATTACGATACGCTTCTGTTATTTGTGGGTTTTTGTCAGTATACCACGATTTTTCGCAATCAACTGAGGCTTCTGTTCAGCTACCGAACGTAGCTTAAATTCCCCGTAAAACTAAGTCGCTGTATGGTCGGCTCCAATCTCAACAACATGAACCAAGTTTGCGAACAAAAAAGTGACAACAGTGGACACAATTCTAATTTCATTATGTTTAACTTGATTTTGTCTGCGTTGGACATGCTCACAGCATCAGCAGTGCAAACACCAAAACTTAGTTGTCCCAGAAGATTCGATCGCTTAGCCCGGCAAATATTGGGGATCAAGTTAACTGGGTCCGAGACTCTGATTGCTGAGATCACGGTATAGATTGGTATGTGTCTAGCACTCCGAGCGAGACTTTGTAAGCAAGCGAGCTGCTTATTTCTCATAACGTAAAGTTTTCGGAAATAACACAAACATGCATAGCTTATTAAATGGTATTGATTAACTTTAAACGTTGTAATGTAGTTTATAAAAGAATTAATTAAATAATTGAAATGAATTAATTTAGATAGAATGTGATTTAGTGCTTCAGAAAACACGAAAAACCGTTAGTCCCGGCTATAGCTAGTCAGACAGAGCTAGACAACATCACATACATTGTTCTGATCCCAAGGTAAGTAGCTAAAGCACTCCTTTTTAAGAAACAACGACGGCACCACAACCACCCAGACCATATCGAAAATTTCGTTTTGACAATGTTCCGACCAGGAATCGAACCCGGGACTTCAGAGTTAGTAGCGCCGCCCAAAGTCCGGCGTGTAAGTCACTTGGCTAGTGGAGGTCGGCAATCCGCACTGGGCCCGCGTTGTGGTTTATGGTACGTAACTGTTGTTTTTTCACCCTTACTACAACAACAACTTTATCATTGTTGTACTATAAATGGAGAAATTTTGTTTTTCGAAATAAAAAAAAAAAATTATCTCTGACGGTAATTCAATATCTAATAAAAAGGTTGTCAGGGAGTTGACAGCCGAAGTAATTTAGAACGGAAAAAAACAGGAAAGGATATATCGACAAGGTATTCGAAGCTCATTTCGGCTGAAATAATGATTCTGTAATCCCGGATATGATGGATCGGATTGACTAGAACAAATATTCAAACTCTAAGTGGGAAAAGTGAGTGATTGCTTTTCATAAAATTTCGGCCGCTTAATGACGGCAGAACTCGGGCCGTTCTGCTAAATATTCCGCCATTCGTTAATTTTCAGTTTTGAAACATTCGACTTGAATATTTGCACTGATTGAGGGATCTCAAACGGTTCAAGATTGATTTTGTTATGGATTGGAATAAACTTTGGTTGTTGTTTATATTTATGAGTTAAATTATTTTTATTGTAAAATCTAAACACCTTGAACACTTTAAAATAAATTACTTTCATCTATATTTATCATTTATTATTTATTTATCATTTATTTGCTAACATAAACAAAATACAATGGCTGTTATATTTCAATCTTAAATAAAACAAAAGACCTAGTCAAGGTATTACAAACATAAAAACAATAATTAGGTATATCAATAATAAAGGCATTAGTAAAAATATAACTTTTTTATTATTATTATTACCGTTACAAATCAACATCGTGGCCTGACATATTTTTATATGATCCCTGTTCAATAATCTCTCATAAGGCAAACTAGCCCCGGTTTTGTCGCAAGTCAAGTTAAGGCCCAATTTTCCCATTTCTCGTGTAATAGTATTACCCCAGCAGTGGGACTACAAGCTGACGACAACGAAGAGCAAATAATAATTAAAAATCAAACAGAAATTCGTCTATCTCCGTTCGCCTTCTCGGTGCTACGGATTTCTCGTAGCTGCTACGACAACACGAAGGATGTTACTACGACTGCTAATGTTCGTAGCAATCGCAGCGAAACATTTTAATTGGCCAACGGGCGAACTAAAAGCGAATTGTTTCAACAGCTCAGTAATTGCTCCAATTAAAGCTATTAAGCTATCCGTTTTCAATAACAAGTTTGAGGAAATGAACGGGAGCGAAATCTTAAATGTTGGCGCCCGGGTCTTAAATAAATATATAGTTAGTATATATAATGGCTCATTTTGCTTTTCTTAATGATTTTTCTTGTTTTAAGCGGTTCATTTCGGTTGCTGTTGTAAGATGGCGGTTATTAAAACAAACGAACCCGCATTGAACCAGGGTGGTTGGTGGGAACCAGTCTCTAAACGAACAATATCATGTGGAAAGGCTTAACACAGCAGTGTATCAATTAAAGGCCTATAAGATGTAGAATTCTATTTGTATTTCGAAAGTGATAATAGTGCAATTATGTACCTACACACAATGTCACTTTGAATTAAACAATTGATGATATCCACAAGCCTAGCGGTAAGATTTTGCACAGAATCCAACTGTCTACCATCTTTGTACTGTCACCACGCAGCATTTTTAGCTATGTTCCGGTCTTGAAAATTGTCTATATCACTAGATATCTTTGTGTATCTTGAATGACAGTTGCATAGAAGCTTAAGCTTCAAGGCCGGCGACGCGTACGCATATGATAGCTTGGTGTCGCAAGCTTCCTTAAGCTAAAGTAGGTGGTGCTTTTCGTTAAACGGGCCATATGCTTTTTACTGGCTCTGCAACATAAATAAAACACAGAAATGCGTAAACTTTCGCTACGACAACATAGATTCTGATTCTGATTCTGGTTAACGTAGTGTTTGCTTGCAACTCTTTCGAATTTTTTTTAACTCATATGGCCGGTGCGGTCACCACTCCTGTCCAAATCACAGCACCGTTCAGCCTTGTAGTTTTATTTTTCGCAAAAACAGCACTTAACTTCTTGAATCTTGTAACCAATTTATAGAATACAGTACACAAACAATCATATCGAAGCTTTTTTTTACCAATCCGAAACACAAACAATAAAACAATTATATAAAAAAATGTTTATCAGTTAATGTAATATTAAAAAACAAGCTCATGATAAAACCTCCCACCCACACCTATCTTCCGATCCCCAACTATCTTCGTAAAAATCACGACCAAACCGTTTTGCAGTGTTTCGTCATAAAACAAAACACTGGCGAATTTATAGTATTACCTAGCATTAAAAATAATGCCGTGGTTACGCCACGCCACTCGGCAAGCGTTACGCTCGTAAAGTTCAAGTTTACATTTATATTTTTTTATATCGCTAAGGTGGTAAACAAGTTTACGGTGCGGTTACTGAAGCTCCTAAGGACGCCTGCAATAGCAAGGCTTAGATGAATTGCTGGGAAGGTGGATTGAGGAAAATCTGCACCTTTTTATCCCCGATTTCTGGATTGCTTGATTTGTTTCCTGTAGGGTGTGTAGTTATGCAATGCGAGAAGTGGTAATGAAACGATATCAACACCATTAACCACCCATTTCTTAGCTTAGTCCAGTTCAACACATGGTTGCCTGGAAGAAATTGCTTTTTAGCGATAAGGCCGCCATTTGTACTTCTTCTTGTATTGTCCTCTTTTTGTATTTTCTATGGTGTACAACAAAGTGTATTTTCATTTCATTTCATTGCAACGGTTTTACTGGTATTTTTTTAACGTGCTATTCAGTAGTTCTGAGGTAGACTAAGGTGTTAATAATCTTAAAACACATTTTTGTGACCGAATATCAAAAGCTTTGCTAACTAAAATATTTATTTATTTATTTATTTATTAACATCAACAAAATTTACGTATCTAATAAATTATAAATAAAAATTAGACAACATCATATACATTGTTCTGATCCCAAGGTAAGTAGCTAAAGCACTCATTTCATGGAAATTAGAAACAGCGACGGTACCCAACCACCCCGACCCGACACAATATCGAAAAAGTTCGTTTTTCGACATTGACCCGACCGGGAATCGAACCCGGACTAAAGTCCGGCGTGCAAGCCACTGGCTACGGTGGTCGTCAACATATACGCTTAATAATCATTTTTAAAATTATTTCCTTATCTAAATACAATCTTAGTATTACACAATAGCATAAAACAATGATAGATTCAAGTTATTTATTAAAAAAATGAAAGCATTACATTACAAAATTAACTATGATTAAATTACAAAATTATTTATTAAACGCTTAAAATTGGATACAAATGAATTAATATACATAATCAACACTACTTAATAAACACAGTCAAAACTTACCAGGGATCCCATTATAAAGCATATAAGACTGTTTTTTAACCAGTCCTATCACCACATAGAGACCAAAAGACTGTAACTCATGTTGCGTAAAACGAGACGTACCCTTATAAAAATTGCTGTCGGAAGTATATTACACACAAATTAATTTTGAGATGCCCTTATTCTCCCTGTGACCATGGACCCTGCAAAAGGTTCGCAACATAATAAAATAACATGTATACCAAATTAACGCAAGAATCCGTTTAAAGTATTACATTTTTGTGTTCGCGTAAATTTTAAAAATCAATTTTTTAAAATTATTTTTCTGTTAACACTTGACTTTTATCTCATCTGATGATAGGGCTGAAGGTGGAAGGTTACTTAAACCGGAATTCTCAACTGCTGAGGCACTGGCTATCTTATCTCAAGCAGCCGGAACACAACAATGCTACTAACATCGATATATAGCGATATATTTAGATAAGATAGTGGTAGCTAGCCAGGCGGATAAACAAGCCTTACCACCAACCAAACCGAGTACAGTCAACAGCGAAAGTAAATGATGTTTACTAGATTTTAAAATTAAGTTTCGATAGTTTAAATCGGTATTTTCTATATAACTAGTCAAAGTCTATAGGACTAGTAGGTACTCGAAGGCTTCTCGATTTGCGTTTAAAAAGACATTTTCATACCTACTGCTTTCATATTTTAAAACTTGATCAATCATCAGTTACTTTTGCTGTTGACTGTACACTAACGCTGGGAATGGAACCCGGGACGTCTGGGTTAAAGACCGGTGGTGTTAACCACTAGACTATGAAGGCGGTAGTGTTTTGAAAATCAAGTCGCAGTGCCTGATACGGTATCCGTTGCACCCGAGCATAAGCAATGGCAGTTAGCAACGGCGGAGCGTGCGCGCGGTCGAGCCTAATGTAATTGACTGCTACGAGTATGGGCTAGGAACTAGCACGTACTACACAAAGTATGAGTTGCGGGGTAACTGCTACGAGGAGGCACCATCATTGTCAGAGAAATCTTGAAAATTACGTTGTATTGATTTGTCAATGAGTTTAAGAGAATAGTTATCTATTTCTATCCTAATAATAAAGAGATATAGTTCGTAACATTATCTGTTTGAGGAGAGTATTCTCTGGAACCACAGTTCCAAATCTTTAAATTTTTACACAGTTACAATAACAAAAATGTCACACATATTTTGCACTTTGATTGTTAATTTTTTTTTGTTGTTGTTAAGTCAGTTAATCTTGTTGGTGTTAATACTTTTAACACATTTTTGATCAGCGATGACGTTTCGTGCTTCGGAAGGCACGTTAAGCCGTTGGGACATTATCAATCGTTAATAAACACACTGGACCCGGTGGTGGTTCATGGGCCGTTCTCCCTTTGGTGTTTCAATCCACAGGGAAGGCTCGTACCCAAGAAGTTGAGATATACCGTGAGTTGGTGATCTGTGATATTGATAATATTGTTTACAATTAATTATCGCTAAGCCAACAATAAAAAAGGATAAACTCTCCACAGAAGCACCTACAAAACATTACACCGGCGTATTAATAGGAACATATATAACATTTTAACCCTTTCCAAAAAACGTTGGCTTGTAAGCAGATAACGGACCCCTGGATACCTTCATATTTCCCCTCGCCTCGGGATTATGAGCCCGCGTCACCCCGCGATAATTCTTGCGCTGTTTACGTTGCAGTCAAACTGGTGAATTTATGTGTTCCGTGTGTAACATTTCATACAATGGACACGTTAAAGGAACGTAATCTGTTGGATTAGAATGTGTGTAATTGTGTTTTAATTGACAAAAGAGAAACGCTTTGAAATTATAAAAACAAAACAAAAAAATATTTTATAAATAGCTTGCCTACTTCTTAACTGATCTTTAGTATTTGTAAAAATATTATGATCGGATGTTAATGATGGTAGTTGTTGACATTGAATGGGCGCCTTTGGCTTTCAAAGTAAAAAAGTAAATAGTGTTGAATAATTTCAGCGGGCTGGTTAGAACCACGATAGCTCAATTGGGAGAGCACCTGACCCGGTATGTCAGAAGGGTGCAGGTTCCAATCCTGCTCGTGGAAAAAAAAAATTTTTCAACACTTGTGTTTTTGTAACTTGTTCGCAACAAAATTTGCGTTAAAAATTATAAAAATAAAACAAAAACATTTCAAAAGTAATTTTTTTATGATACTTTGATAGATGGTCGAAAGTTTATACAAAATTTTAACATGCTGGGCCCGGTAAAAGACCTGGTGCCTGCTTAAGGGTTAACCAAGTCACTGTTCCGCAGAACCGTAATTTTGGGCAGTAAAGGCTCACTGGTCAACGGGTATTAAAAATCACAACATTGCTATGTCACGTCACTATTCAAAGTAACTAGTGTTTTCATAGGAGCGTCAATTTCGTAAAGCCGCTGTGACATTAACATAATTTCCTGTTTAACCCGAAGTATAAACATATATTATGCGAAATGGGGGACCGCGTCCCGTCCTGATGAATTTTGCGTTCTTGTTACATTCTGTATTGTTTGGCTGCTCCCTTGTAATTGCACTACTAATCATGGCACAATTAGGATGCAAATTACTATACAATAAAGTTTTAGGAAGAGCTCGATGGCGCAGTGGTAAACGCTTGCTATGCGATTGATAAAGTTAAGCAACTTTTGCAAAGGCTTGGATTAAAAACATTGTCACCTCGAGCTCCTCCGTGCTTCGGAAGGAATGTTAAGCTGTTGTCTTGGCTGAACTAACAGTGGTTAACAACCACCCATCTGCACTGGGTCCGCGGGAAGGATTGTGCCTCAATAGTGGGGACATATAATGAACTGATGATGATTATGAAGTTTGTAGAACAATGGTATTAATGATAAGTAAGATAAGATGTTGATAAGAAGATTTTTTTTGAACCATTTTATAAATAAAAATATACTTTTTATGCCTTTGGGTACAAAGGATCTTATAGCATTTTAGTAAAACATCCGAACTGTTTATATGAAAAAAAAATACAAAAATAAACAACATTATTTTTAAGTGCTAAATGCTACACTAAAGCTGAATTAAATATTTATAAAATACAGTGAACACTGCTGCCGCTAAAAAGCATTCAAAATCAAAGCAGTGAAAAAATTAAATGGCGTAAGCACTGGCTTACGCCAGCCTTCCCGGTAGCATAATGGTCAGTGCAGCCGCCCGGATCGCGGAAGACCCAGGTTCGATTCCTGGCTGGGTCGGGTAGGCATTTAACTTTTTCACTGTATTTTATAAATATTCAATAACAATAAAAAAATATAGATATAAAAAAAGCTTGTTTTTTAAAGATAGACGCTCGACACGTTTTTTTCATTAACATGAAAACCAATTTACTTGTATTTTATTAATAAAATTGCTTTTAAATATCAACGCGAAATATTGAAACATTTTTAAAAACAACACTGAAACAATAACGCGGCGCCGTCTCCAAGACAGCCTTCTTTGATCTCAAATAGGTAATAAATTATTAATTAACATTTTTTACGATAAAAAGCTTTCTACGTAAGTATAGATAAATTTTTTCCTGAAAATATTAAAGGTTAAGTGAGTAAATACATAATTTATACGAGGATAATGCCTCCTAGTTCCGAAACTCGGCTCCATTACTACAACACATCCCGCGTCCTTAATAATTAAGTACAAATTAAGTTGTTATAATAAATTTAAATTATTGCGGAGTGCTCGCCCCCGCCGCTCCCGAAAGCTTTAGGGTCGGCCTGGATTGCAGGTTGTTTTGATATAAAAACTTTTCTTTCCAAATCGTTTTGTTATCATTGATTATTACTTTTATCTTCACGCTTACGTACAATCTATAGCCAGTATTTTGGAGTTGTCAAAAAAGATGGTATACCAATGGTATACCTCGTGTTTAATTAATGTTTTTTTTCTTCCTTTTTGTTTTAGGTTGTATATTAATATATTTAGTTTAAAATCTTTTTTAAACTAAATATAAAACACTAGATCTCTTAATCTTTATGTGTTTTTGTTGGTTTTATTGTACTTTTGACACTGTGTTTAATTGCTTCTCTAATTATTTGTTTCGTTTAGAAGTAATTCTAAAGAGGTTATGTTTCAACAATTTTGGAACAGTTCCTATGAGCCCAATGTTGGAAGACTTTTATCATTATTGTTTTTATAACATTGATATTTTTGCCTATTATATATGTAAACAACGTAACTTTTATCAAAATGGATCAAAAGTTAAAATTAGTCAAAACAAAAATTTTAACAAAAAAAATACCGACTCCAAAAAAGTAGACTGATAAAATTGCACTAAAAAGTAAAAAATAAGCGTTAGACTTATATAGACAATAATTTTAATAGGAAAATATATAGGTACAATTATTGTTATTTTTGGAGCCGGTGCCAGTCCGCGTTTGTAGTCAAAATTTCATGCATAAGATTGAATGTAGGTACTACTTATTATGATTTTAATATATAGTATGTCGTTAAATGTTTATGTTAAAGTTACTTTGGCTGGCACCGACTCCAAAATAACAATAATTGTACCTATATATTTTCCTATTAAAATTATTGTCTATATAAGTCTAACGCTTATTTTTTACTTTTTAGTGCAATTTTATCAGTCTACTTTTTTGGAGTCGGTATTTTTTTTGTTAAAATTTTTGTTTATTTCTCGCTTTTTAGTGGTTTGTCTCGATCTATTTATCAAAAGCGAATATGGGTAGACCTACTAAACGCGCTGCTCCTATGAGACAGCGCCGTTTAAATGAGACAAGCGAAGAAAACGAGAAACGCCTATCTCAAAGTAGGAAATCAAAAACTGAGTTCCAGTGCCTGCCTTCTTTTGCTTCGTCATAGTCGCTTAACTATCTTAATCGAGATAATTTATCGCCACCCGTGAAATACTTTTCATTGAGGAGTTCCGATGGCAGTCTGTAGTCTTTTTTATCAGTTACACTTCATCAAATGATACTTTCTGAATGCAAATGCTTGACTTACTTCTGAAAATACTAAAATCGCTATAGGTATGCCTACAATATTTAAGGAGTTCCCTCAATTCCTCGAGGATCCCATCATCAGAACCAGCACCAGCTTTCAAATAAAGAAAGAATCATAAAAATCGGTTCACCCAGACGAAAGTTCTGAGGTAACAAACATAAAAAAAAATACAGTCGAATTGATAACCTCTTTCTTTTTTTGAAGTCGGTTAAAAAGTGTATACATCTTAAAGCTCGTGACTGTAAAAATTGTAGTGTTTTTTTTCTCTACTAAAATCTCAGGAGCTTTAAGTAGGCTACAAAGTTTGGCAGGAAAACTCTTTATAGTGTGTGTAATTGTCCGCTTATTCTTTATAAAAACAAAGCCTTCTAGATCACAGTATACATGTTCGTGTGTTGAGCGGGCCTCTAGCAACAGTAGGTATACTGAAGGTATTTGCGGAGAGATTCGCTTGTCAGTAGGTACATGAGCCATCTTAACGTGGATCACGGTTCAGTCAACATCAAATTGATTGTACCATACTAAATAGTCAAAAACTTTTTACTTTATTGATTAAATAATAAAAAAAAACATTAAAATAGTAAAGGCCGGCAACGCATCTGTGATTCCTTTGGTTTTGCGGGAGTCCTTGGGCGGCAGTGATTGCTTCACATCAGGTGACCCGCCTGCTTGTTTGCCGCCTCCTTCTAAAATAAAAAAATTAAATAGTATTTCAATCTCATAATGTCAAGTTCGTGTTTATTATTTAATTTGCCAATATTTTTTTGACTAGGTAGGTACTTTTTGACATTGATTAATTTAATTCAGGCTGTACGTACTGATTAATTTCAAAATAATAATATAGATCATTATTATTAATTATTGTTCGATGTTAAATTAGGACTATTACTAACATAGGTGATTAAATATTGACTATCACAAATGAGTCTTTGATGCTTAAAAATTATTACTGCAATCTGTCCAAGGCATCGAGCAGATACCTACTTTGCGGAACCATCCCAGAGATGCGAGCAATACTCCACGCAACACCACACTTGTGTCTTGTACAAAAGGCACAACAGCTGATCTGGCGTGAAGAATCGCCGCACCCTGTTCAGGACACCGAGTTTACATGACGCTGTTTTTATCACGGGTGACCGTTATACCCACCGTGCACTGTACTATCATCTGCATAGCAATGAATATTTCGAAGTGGAAGTATTATCATTGACATGCAGAAAAAACAGCGTGGGGGATAGAACGGACCCCTGAGGGACACCAGCGTTCACTGGCATGAACCGCGAAGCGCATCCGTCTGAGATTACTCGGATTCTACACTCATGTAGAAAGCCAGCGACCCAGTTGCAGAACTGAGCAGGCAGATCGTATGCCGGGAGCTTGGAGAGAAGGGCTTTGTTTCAGACCTGATCAAAAGCCTTGACTATGTCAAGGCTAACAGCCACCGACTCGCCACGCTTATCAATAGCCTCACCCCAGAGATGTGTAACAAACGCTAGAAGATCACCCGTTGATCGTTTCGGCCGAAACCCGTATTGGCGATCGAGAATTAAGGGGTGTTCTTCTAGGTAGCGGATAAGCTCTTTGTTTACAATCCGCTCCATGACTTTACACAAAACTGAAGTAACGGCTATTGGGCGATAGTTAGTCGGATCTGACCGATCTCCTTTTTCGGAACTGGTTCCACATTAGCATCTCTTCAAGATTCCAGCACACAACCTGAAGAAAGCAAGAGACGGTAAAGACGAGTTAACACGGGGGAAAACTGTGCTGCACACATTTTGAAAACTATTGCTGGGATGCCATCAGAGCCATTAGCTTTCCAAACATCGATTGACTGCAGCTCCGCACGTACATCACTCTGCCTGATTTTAACATCAGGCATTGTGTGGCCACAGTGTACATATTGCACAGGTCGGATATAACCACGATAGCGTAATTGGTAGTGTACCTGAGCACACTTATATCTATACTGGAATCTCCACCATCTGACATACCGGGTCAGCCCGGTATGTCAGATGGTGGAGATTCCAGCACCGCTTATAGAAATTTGTCAACAGTTTAAAGTTACCTCCTAAACAAAATTTGAGAGTGCATGATTTTCCAATATTTTCCAGCGCGCAACAAACATAAAATGAATAATGCGTCACGTATCACTACCAACAAAATATTCGGAGTATATTCGTGTTATTGGAGCGGAGTCGCTTTATAACTTATTATTTCGTTCGTCTCGCGAGTTTCTTGATGTAAGTGAGAACAACACGTTTTGTCGATTAATGTAAGGTGTTTTTGTTGGATTTTGTGAGTGCTGTGTTGTTGTAAGCCCACTCATCAACTGTTCAAGGGCGTGTTGTTGTTTGTCAATAAAGGTATTAAAGTTCCTAGTAAAGTTCTGTCGTTTAACGATTATATCTTTATAAGGTCACATTTAATCAACTACAAAAATTTTGAAGATAAATTCAACAACTTATATAAACTATTTTTATGAAGTACTTAATTAAATAATGCCTCGGTTGTCGAGTGGTAAACTAGCACTTTGATACTCGATTGCCCGATAGGTGAAGGTTCTGCGAGCTCTTATAGCAGTATTATTGCAGTTGTGGAAAAGAGACGCGAGTATATTCGCCGCTAAACGCGTCTCGCTCTCACAACTGCATTAATACTGCTATAAGAGCTTGTGGTTACCCCCTGGTTTCAATTCCTAAGTCAGGCAAAGCGTGTTTCGGATTTTTCGATGCATGGCTAGCCATGGTATTCGCAAATCAAGTATTCGCTACATTGACGGGTGTTGACCCTTCAATGTAGCGAATACTTGATTTCAGTGATGGAGGCCTTTTTTCAGCAGTAGAATAGTATATTTACTTTTTACTTGATTAAATTATGAAAACCTAAACAAAAATTACCATAAGATAAATCCTTCATCATACTATAGACCCCTTTAACGCGAGTCGTACTTACACTTGTCGATAAATCTACTGTCAACAGATTTGACCCGGCTGGAAGTAGGTTACCTCCACTGCCTCCATCGATCAGAGACACGCGGCCACATAAAAAAACTCTTTTGTTATTACGATAATGGCCGTCGAATGTGCGATGCACGCACGATTAGATGGGACCTTCGTTTTTGACGTATTCACCTGTGTCATTTTGTTAGCTTCTTCCATTTGGTATTCATGTTACAAAAATAATAAAGATTTACCCCTGTTCTAATAAATAAAGTAGCTTCGGATAGCGTGATTTATCTCTTTTACTCTAATTTCAATTGAAGTTACATACACGGAATATCTATTACAAGCTTATGTTCGGTTTATTAGTAAAGCCCGTATAATATTTAATGTATAAGTACTTACCTACGCCATCGCGCCATATCGAATGCCATGATGTTTTGAACGTTCGATGTAAGGTACGTTCGATTCAAAAAAATTTAGATTTTTTGTCATTTTGATTAATTATACACTTTTAATCTTTCGCGTTCCATAGTTAACAAACATATATAAACGGGGATTAACGCAAACTAATGGTTTCATACGTTATTTATACCCGACGTTTCGACCGAGTTACAACGTCGGGTATAAAGAAGATATTAGTTTACATAAAATAAATTCTTAATAGTATAAATCCAACAAAATATACCATATTAAATTATCTGCATGTCAATCACATAAATATGAATTGTAAGAAATATTTACATATTATATTACATCATCATCATCATCATCGGCCTATATTAGTCCACTGCTGGACATAGGCCTCCCCTATTATATTACATACTCAGTTGTTATTTATATGCGAAAAATTCCTTTAAGGTATAAAAACTTTTCTCAGTCAAGAACTTTTTTAACTTTTTTAATCTGGTTTGGGATATGATTGAAAATTTTGATTGACATAAAGTAAGGACTGGATGAGACTAATGTTAACTTGGTGAAGGGTAATTTCAGCTTATTTAAATATCTATCGTTCCTTTTTGTTTTGTCAATGGGTGAAAAAAGTTCTTGATGTTTTTTGATAAATTTAGATGACTCTAATATGTAGATGGATATAAATGTAAGTATTCTATGTTTGATAAAGTGGAGTTTGCATGACTCTATTATTTTGTTCTATTTTTATATTGTTTTCTAAAGTTTACGCGAACACTACACATTGAAATGAAACAACTTTTACGGATCTACTCGCGTTTATTTTACACATTACTTATTTAATGTTATCCTGACGTTTCGAACCCTTTGCAGGGTCCGTGGTCACAGGGAGACTGAGGTGTTGGTCATCTCATAATTAGTTGGTAGCTTGTATACCCTCATTTAAATTTAATCAGGTGCGTTCCGTTTTACGCAGAAAGAGCTTACAGTATCTTTTGGTCTGGCAGTATGGTGTCGGGGCTGGGATTTAATATTTTGTATGATGGGATCCCAGGCTGGTGGTAGATTCCAACCATCTTCTCTATTAAAATTAGGATGTTTTTTAATTTCAATAGCCTCGCGTATCATCCTAGGGATGAATCGTTGTTCTTTAACGAGTATTTGTGGTTTATCAAATCTAATGTAATGGTTGGGCCCCTCTAGGGAATGTTCGCATACTGCAGACTTATTTTCACGCCTATGCTTGACTTCGGCTATATGTTCTTTAACACGGGTTCCTATACTTCTCTTTGTTTGCCCGATGTAAGAGAGCCCACAGTCGCAGTCCAGTTTGTACACGCCTGCATCTTGAAGGGGTATGTTGCACTTGACAGGTCGTAAAAATTGGTTGATCTTCTTCGGCGGCTTGAAGTAAGTGTTGATTGAAGCTCGCTTTAAGTGATGTCCAATCTTGTCAGTTCAGAAGACACCTTTCATATATGGAAGTACAGCAGGTTGGCGCTCGACTGTGGTTGGTTTATTGCGTTTTCTGTGACAAAACCGTGGTACTTTCAGTTTATTATCCTGTAGTACGTGCTTGACATGCTGAAGCTCAGCAGCCAGGTGTTGGGTGTCACAGATGCCGCGTGCTCTCTGAAACAAAGATTTTCCTACAGTAGCCAACTGTCTAGGATGGTGGTGAGAATCACCATTGAGATACCTATCTGTATGGGTTACTTTACGATACACAGTGTGACTCAAACTATGATCCGGATTCCTGATAATTAAAATATCCAAGAAAGCTAGCTTACTATCTGCCTCTAACTCCATTGTAAATTGTATTTTTGGATGTATGGAGTTAAGATGATCTAGAAAAGCAGATACTTTATCAGTTGGTAGGATAGTGAAAGTGTCATCTACGTACCGCTTGTAGAACCTAGGGGTTACCGGTGCTGTGCTCAGGGCCCTCTCCTCGAAGTCTTCCATAAAGATATCGGCGACGACGGGCGAAACAGGGGAACCCATGGCAACACCCTCTACTTGCAGGTAGTAAATGTCATTCCACAAAAGGTAGCCAGATGTTAGACAATGCTCTAATAGTACCGCATATTCATCAGGCATATCTTGTTCCGCTAGACGTTTTTTGGTAATTTCAATGCAATCCTGAACTGGTAGGCATGTAAATAAGGACTGCACATCAAAACTAACCATAGTTTCATTGTCAGCGAGATGTAGGTCTTTGATATCGTTGACAAATTGGTAGGAATCCTTCACATAAGCTGTTGTGTTACCTCTAAGTGGTGAAAGAATCTTAGCTATATGCCGGGCCAGTCGGTAAGTTGGTGAATCAATCTGGCTTACAATAAGGCGTAGCGGAGCCTCGGGTTTGTGAATTTTTGGCCCACAGTCGAGCGCCAACCTGCTGTACTTCCATATATGAAAGGTGTCACTGACAAGATTGGACATATCTTAAAGCGAGCTTCAATCAACACTTACTTCAAGCCGCCGAAGAAGATCAACCAATTTTTACGACCTGTCAAGTGCAACATACCCCTTCAAGATGCAGGCGTGTACAAACTGGACTGCGACTGTGGGCTCTCTTACATCGGGCAAACAAAGAGAAGTATAGGAACCCGTGTTAAAGAACATATAGCCGACGTCAAGCATAGGCGCGAAAATAAGTCTGCAGTATGCGAACATTCCCTAGAGGGGCCCAACCATTACATTAGATTTGATAAACCACAAATACTCGTTAAAGAACAACGATTCATCCCTAGGATGATACGCGAGGCTATTGAAATAAAAAAACATCCTAATTTTAATAGAGAAGATGATTGGAATCTACCACCAGCCTGGGATCCCATCATACAAAATATTAAATCCCAGCCCCGACACCATACTGCCAGACCAAAAGATACTGTAAGCTCTTTCTGCGTAAAACGGAACGCACCTGATTAAATTTAAATGAGGGTATACAAGCTACCAACTAATTATGAGATGACCAACACCTCAGTCTCCCTGTGACCACGGACCCTGCAAAGGGTTCGAACCGTCAGGATAAACATTAAATAAGTAATGTGTAAAATAAACGTGAGTAGATCCGTAAAAGTTGTTTCATTTCAATGTTGTTCTATTTTTGTTTATATCCTCAAGCGCTTCTTCTGTAATTTAAACAATTTATCAATGTCAGAAGAGTTCCCCCATAGTATGATTCCATAGGAAATAAATGAAAATGCATCTCGGCATAGTATGCTGTGAAGGCTGTTTCAAAGTTAGTCACACGTTTTAACAATTATTATCATATCGTTAAAAGAAACTAATAATTTCAAAAAAACGAAAATATTTACCTTATCCTACCTTCCTGTTGTTTTAAATACTATTTGCTGTTCCGGGAAAATATAAGCAGAGTCTTATTTACTCGTAATATTTGCACTCACGCTCCGACCCACGCCACGGTTCATATTACTTTATTATAATTCTACAACTGAGGAACTGGCTATCTTATCTGTTGAAGACAAGATAATCTTAGCTAACCACGTGGACTTAAAACAACCCTTATCATCAACCAAATTAGTTATCTTTGCGTTTGAAAGTTAATCCGGTACCTGCCGGTCAGAGACAAATTCTGGTTTAATTAATTGACCACATAAGCTATTTTTCGTACAACACTTTGTGTCTTATCTAGAAAGAAATAAGAATGAACTTTTATTGACAAGAGTACAAGTATATTTTTTTATATATT
Source organism: Eudonia lacustrata (assembly GCA_947562085.1). NCBI lineage: Eukaryota > Metazoa > Arthropoda > Insecta > Lepidoptera > Crambidae > Eudonia > Eudonia lacustrata. The sequence goes on along the minus strand of OX387317.1, from coordinate 1,388,341 downwards.
GCACTTGTTTTGCATTTTCTTAATGTATCTCGGCAAACTTCGTGTTTCGGCTGTCGTCGGATTTCTATCAGTTCTAGAATAGAGATGTTACTTCTCCTTTTACTTTATATAAATTTACTAGCTGAGCGGCGGACTTCGTACCGCTTTCATAGTTTCCATGACAATAAAACAAACAAATCATTCGTCCGCTTAAGAACACCCGTATCCCCTGATGGACCCCTATAGCAGCCCCACCTACCGGGCAAATTGTAAGTCTAAACCATTCTCGAATCCACTTGAACACACACAGAAAATTTCATCCAAATCAGTCCAGCTGTTTAGAAGGAGTTTAATGACATACACACAGAAGATTTATCTTCTTTATATATACGAAATTCTCGTGTCACATGTGTTGCCATACTCCTCCGAAACGGCTCAATCGATTTTTATGAAATTTTATACGTATATTCGGTAGGTCTGACAATCGGTTGTAATCTATTTTTTATACCCCTAAGTGATAAGGGTGGTCAACCCCAAACATTTTTTTAGTTTTTGATTTTTTTTCCAATACAAAATAATTGATTGTTTTGTTGTTATGGAAATTGTCAAAGCGGTACGAAGTCCGCCGTGTCAGCTAGTTTATTTATATATAAAGATTTTAGAATGATGGGAAATACTTTCGTGTCAACGTCATTGATTTACGATCTATGGTTTTATAGCTCTATATACTCGTAGTTTACACGAAAATCATAAACACTACAAAAATAAAGCACGTTACTCTGAATATTCAAATTATTATACATAATAAATCTAATAATTGATGGAGATGTAGTAGAAGATGATGACGTTGCAACTTAATAGAAAAAATAGAAGCACTGTACAGCATTGACACTTGGCAGCTTACTGTAAAACTCGTTAAACTGTCTCAAAGTCACATATAAGTGTGTTACAATTTCAATATCAAAATCCAAAACCGAGCAAACAAAAAACGATCACCAACTCCGCCGCTGGTCCGCATAAAAATGTCGATGGCATTGTCCTTTCGTCCTTGTCACGTCTGCCCTCCATTCTCTCGACAAACATTTGTATACAGTTTCAGTATAAATTAGACGTAATTCTATCCGTGCTCTGGGGCAATCTATTTTCCTTCAACTGCATCCGGACCGTAAGACGGATTAGCCTTTTAGTAAAAGTGAAGTTGTGAGGAGACTGCGTCGCAACGGTCCCCATTGTACTTTTGCTAACAGCGGCATCATAAACATTGCTGAGGAAATTCGTACAATAAAAATGAACGACTGTAGGCACTAGGATTTCGTTATGTTCTGACAGAAGCGGGGGTGCTTACGGGAACTGTTACATAAGTAAGTTGTCAGTAAATATACAATTTTAAAAGTTACTTCTTTTTATAAGTACCTATATATTTGCATTAATCTTATCTTGTCAAGAAGGTAGGAGATTAAACTTTATCTTAGTTGTAATGTAAATCTAATAAAGGAAGTCTACAAAATAAAAAGATAGAATTCTAAGAATACGATTACGTGAGACGTTTGCTAGAAAACTGTGAAAAGTCCGTCAAGCCAACTTAGATAGTTTTTCTTCTGCAACGGGCCAACGGCCAACGGTTTATCTTAACTGATAAGGAAGAAGATAAAAAAACTTACTTATCTGGAATTCTGAAACACAGAGTAACTGGCAATCTATATAGAAATGTATCATATTATAATGATTCACAGACTTCCAAATCGATCCGCACAAAAAAGTGCGAACATGTATGTATGTAAATCCGAATGAACGAAAATAGGACGTAAGTCACGCTGTTTCATAGGTTTGGGCTTGAGCTGTCAAAATTTAATCATCATCATCATCATCAGCTCTTGTTAAGTCCCCACTGCTAGGCAGGGCTTGGAAACCAGTCAATTTTTTGAACCGGTTTGACTTAACTATACATGGAACTTTATTATAAAGTTTACGTTCCATTGAACCGGTTTTGGAACCAGTTAACAAAAAATGTTTTTTTTATTAACCGGTTAAAATTATGTTCAAAGTAATGATAAATTTTTGATTTACGTTTTCGACCCATGTTGACAGGATGCGAGCAACTTTCAAAATGAGACTGCGCCCAACAAGTTCAACAAGTTACAAGTCACAGCGTGTCAATGCATCTCACTATCCCAGCGATCGCTAGGAATAAACCGGTTTATTTAGGTTCGAAATATCGCTCCTATTTGGTTCCGCACCGGAACGGTACTTTACGATAGTACAGGTTTTACTCTCATGAAACCGGTTAATTTTAAACCGGTTTCAAGCCCCACTGCTGGGGCACGAGCCTTCCCTATAGATGGATAGGGAGAACGGGCCAGAAACCACCACGCGGGCCCAGTGCGGATTGGTGGTTGTTAACAACTGCTAATGCAGACCAATGGGACCAATGACTTTACAAGCACGATGAAGCACGGAGGAGCTCGAGATGGTAAATTTTTGGTCACCCATCTGATGACCGGTTTTGCGAAAGTGGCTTAACCTCGGCACTCGCAGACCGGGCACGTTAACCACTGCGCCTTCGAGCTCCTCAAAAATTTAAGCAAAATCATTTCACAAAAAAATGTAATTTAAATAATATGTAGTGTTAATTCCGCTAACTCACTCGTTTATACAGCTTGGATGCAGTACGCATGCACCGCCCTCCCGTCCGCAAAAAGTATGCACATGCAGGAGAAACAATGCGTGCAAGCGAAAATGCACACCAACACCGATACCCGACACGTGTTTCGCCCCTCCACGGGGCATCCTCAGGAGCTGTTGACTGGTCGAGAGCTGCGCACCGACTGTCACGGCTACGCAGCTCCCGGCCCCTTTTATAAAGCGCCATCGTTTGACATTTGTGACGTACTACCCGCGACAATACGTAATAATGGGGATGATTAATGGGGATGTTGAATGACCAAACAAATTTAGTTCCATTCGACCAGTCGGGTATCGGTGTTGGTGTGCATTTTCGCTTGCACGCATTGTTTCTCCTGCATGTGCATACTTTTTGCGGGCGGGAGGGCGGTGCATGCGTACTGCATCCAAGCTGTATAAACGAGTGAGTTAGCGGAATTAACACTACATATTATTTAAATTACATTTTTTTGTACTATGGATTTACGCAAAATAACGCCTGATTCCATTAATTATCAAATCATTTCAATTAGAATAATCCACCAATAATAATAATTCCAAATGGTGTACGTACCATATATTTCTCGAGTGCTTTTGTAGGTTTTAGTGTTGTTATGAATAACGATGATTTCAATGTGAATTAAAAAAATATTTTTACACCAACTGAAAGCTTACCTGCAATGAGCCATTTGGCATTAAGTCCGCCTTTTGTACTTTATTTTATTCTATTGAGCAATAAAGATAAAATAAATAAATGTGTCCAAAAATAATAGGCGTAAAACACATAATCGCGCTCTGATGAATCGTGATAGACCTATGCCTATTGTTTTTCATATAACGGACGGGAGAAATAGTTAAACACACGTGCTAGAATAAAGGACGCTTCCGTTGCTGTTTTTTAGCTTCTGTGTATTTCACGGACTATTTAAGCCTGCATTTTGAACCCTTTGCTGGGTCCGTGGTCACGGGGAGATTCTGAGACAAAGCACGTGATCCCAGGGAGACTTCTTCACGCGCTATTATACTCTTTTTATATCTTTCGGTCAAGCACAGTGCCTACATCTCACTTGATGTTATGTGATGATAAAGGCCAATGGTGGAAGTGTAATTCACCCGGGATCCTCAACTACTGAGGCACTGGCTATCTTATCTCTAGCTGCCGGAACACAACAATGCTGCAAACATTGACGTTATAGCGATGTATTTAGATAAGATAATGGTAGCCAACCAGACGGACAAATAAGTCCTACCACCAACCATAGCGAGTGCACAAACATGTGCCCTCCCACCCGGGACCTCTGGGTCTAAACCGGTGGTCTTAACCACTAGACCACAGAGGCGGTTGAAACTCTCTTGTCAAGAATGGTTTCATGTGATATGTTACATATTATTTTTAAATGTATCTTAAATTAGACAATTTCGTTATGTTAATATCAATTTAAAAAAAATTACTCTTTTTACTTTAAGCCGATTCTAGTGAGTACGTCCAAAAAACGTTTTTGCATGTTTGATTTGATGGAATGGCACGTAAAATAATTTAGTGTGTCGCGAGCGACGGAGAGGTACATTAATCCCGGGCGCGCTTAACAAATCTGGGCAATCAAAATCGGTGTTCGTTTGTTTGCACAGTGTTATGTTTTCGGGGTATACTCCGCACCCGCTCGCAACGAATGGCACTGTGTACCCCTCGCTCTACTATTGCAGCAGCGCGTAAAAAACGCCCGTGATTTATGTGGCCAGCCACGGCTATCTGAGATAAATTATAGTCCGTGGTAGATGCATACACGCAAAAAAGTGAGGAACGCTCACCCTTACATTTCTTTTCACTCTTTTTGGACGAATAATGGTTGTAATAAAAAATCGGTTAACCCTTTCGCTGGGTGGGACCGCGAATGCCTACTTGAGATTTCATAACGTTTGGTGAGAATTTTGTTTGTTTTTGATTATTGTTTTTGTAATCTCAATGTTTAAGCTGACCGTTAGAGCGGGAGAGCTAGAGCTGTCTCATGTATAGAGAAAGGAATCCCTCCTGAATAAAGTAGTTTTTTATTTTAAATTTAATTTTAATTTTATAGGTATTTTAACAGGAAAGGAGCAAATAAAAATATTATAATTGTTTCAAAGGTTTTGAGGCTTACACCACTATATTTTAGGTTTTTTTTTTAAATATATTTTTTTGTTTTTTTTTCTTCATGTATGAAGTACTAACGATATTTATACGCACTAAGTTTATTTTTCCCATACTGGTCTGGGACGTGAAAATAATGTATCAGCTTTCAGCAACTTCCCGTGCGTGTCGTAATAGCCGACTAAGAGACAAGAGATCCAACATACTCGCACATCAGTTGATTGGCTAGCAACCTATCACTGATGTTATCTATTCACTTCAGAACCCAACTTTGATTATGCTAATTGTGGCGTCGTGTCACTAATGGCAAGTGTACTCAAAATTGCTGATTTAAATTATCTGTCTATTCCTTTTTCGGAGAAGGGCGTGAGAGTATGTGGTATGTATGTATGTATGTATGTAAGTATTTTTTTTTAATTTAGACTTGTTGATCTTACTCTTACTGTTTCGTAAGGCTTCCAATAGGTACAATCAAAGTATTGTCAACACCAAAAAAACATTAGGTAACAATATCAAAGTATAGTACTTATTTTCATCATCCTCTGATGTATATGCCCACAACATTTGACGCCCACGTACTAAAACCATTCAAACCTTGTTAACGTGTACAACAAGACACAGCACAATTCGGTACAAAGCAAATTTCAACAATAAATAAAAAAGATGTGGTCACACACAATGAAGGGTTAAGTTCGGCAATAAAAAGTTTCTATTGTTATTTTCACTGCGTAGGTTTATAGAGATAAAGGCATTTAAAGTTTTGGGGTAAAGTAAGTTCTAAGTAAATAAGTAAAAGATGAGATGCCTAGATACATGGTTATTTTATTGCTTTCTTTTGTTGTTTGTTTTATTGAACTGAGAGAAACAAAGATACAATTTTATTTCTATTTCTTTTGGTACTTTTAAATTGAATAACTTTGAAAGCTACAGCTCAAATACCATGTATGCAGCTAAATAAAACATTACTATATGTTTAATAGAATAATGTAAAAAAAATATATTTTTATACAAATGCCAAAGTTCGTCTTGCCTTGTAAAAATACCGTAAATTTGATAAACGAAATCATACTCGTATATATTTAAAAATATGTTTACATTAAATTAATGCTTTGGAACTTTAATTTAAATTATAGATTATCAGGCTGGCAGGTGAATTAACTGATAAGTGTCTGTATTCTGCTATACACCACTAGTAATTAAATTATATTTTATTCTATTTTATTGGGAATATATTTGTCGAGTCTGTTTTTGAATTGGTTCAAGATTCGTGCTGAGACCACTTATTCCGGGATTCACGCTCTCACATTGCCCATTCTTCTTAGTAATACATATAATAATAAACTTCCAAGAAACATTGCTAAATTGTTTGAATATACGACAAAATATATTGCTCTTTCCTGCAAAACAATAATCTCACTAGTAGAGCAGAATGCAATTAATTATAAAATTGCGAAATGTTCGAAAACAGCCCGATACCCGAAGGTCCCGGGTTCAATTCCCAGGTCGGGCAAAGTGTGTTTCGGATTTGCCGATGCATAGCCGGGTTTGTGATCACCAACCCGCATTTGGCAAGCGTGATGATTAAGCCCATCAGTTTTAATCCTTAATTGCTCGCGTGGGGTATATTTTACCCCACGGAGATTTTAAAGTGCTGTAACACCGCCATTTTTAAAGCAATCGTTACAGCGTTTTCAGAACATGTCTGAATATCTCCTCCCATCCCAATTTAGTCAAAAACGCCGCTTTGTACCGTTTTGTTATGTCAAGAGGTCACGTCTGGGGTATAATTGACCCACGCGAGTGTTAGTGTGACTTTTTTGACAAGTTGGTTGGTATAATTATTTTTAATTTTTGAATAATTCTAAATGTTGTGTCTTTTAGATATCACAAATTAAATTTGTGAGTATATAAAATTTTACGCAAATTTTGTTGTTTAAAAGTATAAACACCAAATTTATGTTTTTTGATCAAAACTCTCAAAATGGCAACTCGACTACCGACCAAATGTTTGCTAATTACAACGTTGGAAGGCGCCAAAAAAGATGACCGTTGGTTATATTTTACCACCTTCTCAACGTTGCTGGTATCAATGTTTATGTTGATTATAAAAACAAATTAGACCATAAAATATCGAGGAGGGAGATTCTCTTGCAGTTGATTTAACAAATACTCACCAACTAACTCGAATAACAATACCATAACTGCCACGAGTCATTCAAAAACGTCACAGGAGACGTGGTGAAGTTCAACATGCTGGCTTCACGTCCAGAGGCAGTCCATCTTCAATTTATAAATAATGCCTTAGATGTCTAAGGTCGGAGGATAACAAAATAACATTTCTGTGTGCGAAATGCCACCAGCAGGTCTGTCATGGCCACTCCATCATGGCATGTGATTAATAATTTATTAATGATGACTTGATTTCAATGAAGAAGGCCTTTAGCCAGCAGTGAAATAATTTTGAATTTGAATTTGTCAAAGTCAAAGTCAAAGTCAAATATTCTTTATTCAAATAAACTTTAGAAAAGTGCTTTTGAATCGTCCATAATTTTTTTACCTACTACCCATTCAGGACGTCTATTTTTTAGCTGTGGAGAAGAATGGGCGCAAGAAACTCCACAGCTTTAATTCATTATGTAACGACATTTACAAAATTATATGCCGTTACGTTACCAAGTTATACAAGTTTAAAAAACCTTAACAATATATTGGATTAGAAATAGATTGGAGCATTTTAAACCCATGCTGTTTTGTCTTCAATGTAATCAGACACTTTATAATAAGCTTTTTTATAAAGCTTTTCTTTAATGGCGATTTTAAATTTATTAATATCTAGTTTTTGGATATTACTTGGAACTTTATTGTAAAAACGTACACACAGGCCTCTAAATGAATTATTTACTTTGTGGAGCCTAGTATTAGGTACTGCTAGTTTGTTTTTATTTCTAGTGTTTACATTGTGAGTATCACTGTTTTTAGAAAAAGTTTCAATATTTTTATATACATACATTAGGTTCTCGTAAATATATTGTGATGCAACTGTCATTATATTAATATCTTTAATTCTCTCCCTAAGAGAATAACCAGCTTTTAGATTATAAATTGCTCGAATAGCCCGCTTCTGCAGCACAAAGATAGTTTGAATATCGGCAGCATTGCCCCACAGTAAAATGCCGTACGACATTACGCTATGGAAATAACTAAAGTAAACAAGTCTAGCTGTTTCAATGTCAGTGATCTGACGAATTTTCATTACTGCATAAGCCGCAGAGCTCAGTCTACTCGACAATTTATCTATATGTGGGCCCCACTGTAGCTTTGCATCCAACGTAATACCTAGAAACACTGTGGTGTCCACAAGGTCCACATTCTTATCTTTAATTTTTACACTGGTTTTTACCTCCTTAACGTTGGGTAATACAAATCTTATACATTTGGTTTTTTGTTCATTTAATAGCAAATTGTTAACACTAAACCAATGAACTATCTTTGTGACAGCATTGTTCACATCGTCATCAATCGGCTGTCGTCGTTTCACTTTGAATAAAAGTGAGGTATCATCTGCAAACAATACTATCTCATGTTTGTCTTTTACAAGGTAAGGCAAGTCGTTAATATAAATTAAAAATAAGAAAGGACCAAGAATTGAACCCTGTGGAACACCCATTGTAACCACCGATCCCGGAGATCTTTTACCGTTAACATCAACCCTCTGAACCCTATCACTCAAATATGAGATAAGAAGATTCAGTGATGCATCTCTAATTCCATAGTGGTAGAGCTTCCTGACCAGGGTTTCATGTAAAACACAATCAAAGGCCTTGGATAAATCACAAAAAACCCCTACGGCATCGTGAGAATCCTCCCAGGCATTAAATATTTGAAGAATAAGCTCAACACCAGCGTCAGTAGTCGAGCGACCCCTAGTGAAACCATATTGTCTAGAATGTAAAAGTTTATTTCTATAAAAATGAACTTGAATTTGGTCTAGAATAATCTTTTCAAATATTTTACTAAATGTGGGTAACACAGAAATTGTTCTAAAGTTAGAGGGGTCACATGTGCTACCTGATTTGAATAATGGGATTACTTTACTGTGCTTCATTAGGTCAGGAAAAACACCACAGTCAATGCATTCATTAAATATGCAAGCTAAAACTGGAGCTATTGTCTCAATAACGGATTTAGTGACGTCGACGGAATTACCCCACAGATCAGCAGTCTTCTTTTTATTAAGAGTATTAAAAGTTTTAATTATATATCTAAAATAAATTTTTTGAAAACTAAAATAGTTTTCACTAGGTTTGACATTTTCCTTTAGAACCGCTTCAGCTACAGTGGGGGAGGAGTCTAAAGCCTTTGTAGTTGAAACTGGAATATCAGTAAAAAACTTCTCAAATGCCGCAGCAACATCAGCATCGGAAGTTAAGGTTTGATTTTCGTAGCTCAATTTGTACTCATTGTTACGACTTTTGACATTTCCAGTTTCACTATTTATAATATTCCATGTCATTTTTATTTTGTTATCACTTAGCTTAATCTTTGAACTCAGGAACTTTGCCTTTGCTAATCGACATACTATTTTAAATAACTTAGAATAATTTTTGACATACAATTTAAAATCTTCACTAGTGTTATAGTTGCGTTCATCATATAGCTCATAAAGTCGCTTTCTACTTTTGTGGATACCAATTGTAGCCCATTCACTAAAAGTAACAGTACCACTAACCGAGATCCTTTTTGGAATAAAAGTTTTATTAAATTCTGTACAATATTTATGAAAGAAATTATTATAAAATTCATTTGGGTTATCATTATACTTTAAAAAACATATATTATCATAAAGATTGTTTTTAAACCGTTCCAGACGGCCTGCAGTTTTTGGTACAACAGTAATATTCTGTTTCTTCACTTGCTTACACTGATGTGGAAGGCTGACCATTTGGCCACAATGATCAGAGTCCAGTTTATTAATAATGAGTTTAGACAGTGGTACTAGATCGGTATATATGTTATCAATACAAGTGGCCGAAGTGGCAGTTATTCTAGTTGGCTCCATAAATAAATTATTTAAATTATACGATTGAAATAAATTTTTAATTTTGATAGAACCTGTAGACTTTTCTAACAAATTAATATTAAAATCACCGCAAATTACTATCTTTTTACCTACATTGCGGATTTTATATAATGCTTCATCCATTACTTTTTCAAAGTAATCATACAATGCTGACGGAGGCCTGTATACACTTAATACAACAAGTCGCTCCAGCTCCACACAAGCTATTTCTATTGTTCGCTCAACCGAGAGGCTCACTATGTCTTTTCGTTCCTTTAATTTTAATTTCTTATTAACTATAATTAAGGAGCCACCATGAATTGAATTTACTCGACTGAACGAACTACCTACCAAATGATTATTAAAATTGAACATGAACTGATGATCTTTAAGCCAGTGTTCAGTAATACATAAAATATCAACTTTATTATCGTTCATGAACAATTCAATCTCCAGATCTTTGCCTGTCATCCCTTGAATGTTCTGGTGAACTATATTAATCGAGTGAACATTTTTAATAATTGTAGGTTGGGACGGGCTTTTCTTAGAATTAATTTTACATTTATTTAAAATATTACCAAACATTTTGCAAGAGAATTCCTCTTTTGTCTTATGATTTAATTTAAATTATTGATTGGAATGTCATTAGAAACACTACTGACATTTATGTCTATTAAACATTGCTCAATAGGAGCAACTTGTTTAGCCAAGTTTTTGGCTGAGATGTGTAAAAAATATGATAGCGATGAAGCTATTTGTCGCTTGAAATAAATTGGCAGATAATAACTATCTTTTGTCAAATAAAAATTACTAACATAATTGTTAGTGTCAATTAAATGCAAATTTTCATTGTTGCAAAATGTATGTAATGTCAAATTAAGCTTATATCTAGTAGTATTTTCCTCCTGTGGCAAGCTATTACAATAGGGTAAAGTAAACAGTATAATTTTCCCTACATTTGAATTATTTAACTTATTTAAACTCTTAATCAAACTTGATTTGTTCAATTTACCCCTATTTCCAACAAAAATTAATACAGTACTATTATGTTTATATTTATAATCAATTGCTTTTGTTAAAATATCTTGATAAGAAGCACCAGGCATACAGTAATTGGTAATTGAATGTCCTAAGTCAAATAACAAGCGGCCCATGTTTTTACCAAATTCATCGCTAAATATAACAGTGTCACTCTTATTATCTAAATTTAAATCCTCTTGATTGATATTTTTTACTAAGTGTGGTGTATTTATAATTTTACACTGGCTAAGGGAACCTTTAGGTAAATCAGTATTAATTAATTTTAATGGAGAGGAAGAATCACATGTCACCGACAAACGACCTGGTAATTGCTTACATTTACAAGTGTGGTTACAAGTAAATGAATTAAATCTATCATTGTTTTCATTACACGTTTCTACCAGCTCATTCTAGCCAACATGTGTTCTTTTATTTGTCCTTGTGAAAGTTCATATTTTTTGGTAATGGAAAGAAGAGAGTCCTGTAATTGTTCTATACTATTTTGTAAAAGTTGTGTGTCTTTTTTATATTGCAAATTTTTGTTATGCAGCTGTGATGAATAAGTATATAATTTGTCTATTAGGTATAATCTTTCTCTATTCAATTTTACATTTTTGATGAAAAATTTATGTTTTTTAACTAACTTTTGTGTTTTTGTAATATATTTATTAATTTTTATATATTTTTTAAGTTTGTTTTTGCTACAGCCAGCAACCTTTACAAAGTTGTTGCTATTTCTACTTTCATCACATGTCAGATCTACTGTGACAGTGGGCTGACTGCTAGCTGTCGCAGAAACCAAGGAGGGGGCACAGACTACCGACTCATCGAACAGGCTTTGATTTAACGAGGCAGTTGTATTGTGTTTGGATGTTTCTAAGAACATTATTTTGTTGTTCGCCTCATGCAGTTGTTTCTTTAATTCCTGTAACGACATACCACCAGGTGATGCCATAATCTCTTCAAATAAGGACTGAGTATGTTCCTCTTCATGCTGCTGCTGCAACTCAACAAATTGGGAAATCTGATGGTTGGCCGCACTGAGATCCCTTTCCAACTCGGTGATGCGGTCAAGTGCCCTTTCATAGGTGTTGTGCTGCTGCTCAAAATTGGAGATGACATCTTGCAGTTGGTCACGCTGGTGAAGCACATCCTGGTGTTGCATGTGCAATTGGCCTAACTCATTCTTAAGCTGTGAGTTTCTGTCTATCATAGATTTTATTTCTATTTCACTGTCATCCCTCTCTTTTAGCAGTTGACTGCAGGACTCCTTGAGTGCTTTTAGCTCCCCAAGCGCCTGTCTGAGCTTTAGTTCAGTACTTTGAGTAGCAGCCTTACGGGTCAGCATTGTGAAGTTGGTTTTATAAACACCTGAAAATTAAAGAATTATTTAAGACTTATATGTTGCAAGTTAGGTTTATTTAACTTATATTTAATTTCTATGTGCAGCTATTTAGATAATTTAAAAATGAGATTTTAAAATAATAAAATAATAAGTGGGGGGTAGATGTGACACACAAAAGATTTGGGTTTAAAATTAGAGTTTTTTTAGTGTAATTGCAAGTTATTACTAGGTAGGTACCCAATCTAGAAATTAAATTAATTTAGTTATGAGCTTCAAATAAGCAGTCACGTTCCGGTTGTAATGTGTTGAAGTGTATGAGTGTCTGTGGCAAAACAAAGTCACCATCAACTTCACTTCCACATATAGTCAAGTCAAGAGAGGTTAACCAAGCCAAATCGTATTTGAGGTGTGACGATACTCACAATATGTGAGATTTGTAAAGTAATGAGTATGGTAGGTAGTATTGTTGTTATATAGAACATGTACCTAGTAATAGTATTTAGAAATAAGTTTTTCTCAATGTCAGTGGTAAAAAAAAAAAAAAAAATTAATTCAAAGTGTCTGATAACAATAAATTAGTGTTCTATTTCTTTCTAATCTTTTGATCTGATTACAAAGTAGAAAAATAACGATTAATTGGCTCAGTGCATCGACACATACAAATTGAATGAAGTGTTTAGTTAAGATTTACACTTAGGTTACTAGTATCTATAATAATTGGAATGAAAACAATACTCCCCCGGTTTATGTTGCAGCAGTCCACGGCAAAAGTAGTTATTTTAACAAACTTTTGTAAAATTTGTTCTAACAGTCAGCTGGCGATGACAGTTGGAAAATCACAATAGCAAATAATTTAAAAACTACACAATATTTGTTAGAAAAAACACTAGCAGATGTTATTTGTCACTTAATTTAATCACTGATTTACAAATCAAGTCTTAAATAAGCATAAAAACAATCTTTAACAAAATTTTAATAGGAGCTAATTATTTCGACTACTTAACCGGACAGTGTTGCCAGTCCCAATCCATCCTATCCCATATAATAATCCCAATCAATTGAATTTTTGAGACAGTAATAGGCTATTTACTTTAAGAATTGTTTATATAGGCAATCAAATGTTATGGGCGACAATCCCAATCATGATCCAAATCATTACACACGACCTTTTAAAACACATGGTATGCGCTTTCTATTAACTCTCTGTATTTCTACGGATTATCAGCGTCGGGACTTTGTGTCTTGACTTTTAACTATTTTTTTATTTCATTTATTGTAACTAACATGTTTCATTTTATTTATTTTTTGCTTCTATTAGAATACTATGCACGATAAAGGTGTGCCTTAAAATGTCTTACTTGAATGCAATGTTACGACCAGTATGACTTAGTGGTTAAACCAATGATTTCAGACCCAGGGGTGGACTTAGGTTTGGTTGATAGTGGGGTTAGTTTTAAGTTCTGGTTAGCGACCACAATCTTATATAAGTCTAACACGAGCCAGTTAGAGATAAGATAGCCAGGATTCCTGGTGAAAGGCTCTTTCATCACTCTTATCGTCACTTATCCTCAGTTGATATTTGTATACGCAGTATCCTGTTGCTATGCAAAAATGAAACAATAATCCTATGAAGTCTATTCTACCCCCATTCTGTTCCATTAAACACTCATGTTATTTTTAACCGACTTCAAAAAAAGGAGGAGGTTATCAATTCGACTGTATTTTTTTTTTTTAGAATAAATATTATTTATGGGATTATACCATGTTTTTTGTAAAGACCGCAAAAAGAACAAAAACGAGATCTGAGAACAAGTTCGAGTGAATATAAACAAATAAACTTTCCTACACTCACACCAATTATCTAGCCCAAGAGAAGCTTCGTTATGAAACTCGTTAAATGGTTACTAGACAACAGATAAACATACTTAAAATACTTAAATACATACTTATTAAACATAGAAGACACCCAGACCCAAGACAATTTAGAAAAAAAATAATTTCTAAATTGACCCGACCGGGGGATCGAACCCTGAACCTCAGAGATGGCGACACCATGAAAACGGGTGTACAAACCGTGTGCAAACCACTCGACCAAGGAAGTCGTCTTAGGAGACAGTGTTACAAGTACGAGTATCGAGCGCAAAAAACGACTAAGGAAGAGGGTAGATCGTTTTGTCTGCTCATAATCACACCCGCAATAACTTCAGTACATCCGTGATCATGGCGCATGCAACTGTACCGAAATATTGGATACTCACACACAACAAAGAACATGGTAATAATCCCGTCAATAATATTTATTCTAATGTAAGTGACTATGATAGTTTAAAAAGTTATACTCATATTACTTATCGTCACATCTAAACAAGTCCACCGCACTCCAACATGTTTTATACGATTATTAACGGAGTCCACTAAAAGTTTGCTATAACCATTCAACGTGAAGCGTTCGTTAATGCCGGTCCCGCTCGCGGCCATTGTCAGCTGAGTTTATTGACTCTTACTTCGCACTATAAGCTAGTTTGTGTCCAATAACTTTCTAGATGACCGACATGATTACTTCGCCTGTTACTATCGCGACGGTACTGATCTGCTTAAGCCTCTTCACATAATATAACGTTAAAGAGGCAGACCTATAGAAGTTTTCGTTCCTTTTTAGGGTTCTGTACTACAAAAGGAAAAACGGAACCCTTATAGGATCACTTTGTTGTCCGTCTGTCTGTCAAGACTGTTTTTCTCGGGAACACGTGGAGGTATTAAGTTGAAATTACCATCTAATATTGATGTCTTCGGTCCCTTGAAGCTGTAAACAAAATAAAGCTCTTAAATCAACGCAATCTAAAGAAAATGTCATTTGACTTATTGAGTCATTTCTTCAATACATTTTCAACCTTATGACTTAACCATAAGCTTCAAAGTCTATTGAGGAAATTTGTCAATTTGTGGTAATCTGATGTGCAGACGTGTGTACTTCCCATAGACTTAGAAACATGAAATTTTGCAAGAATGAAAGTCTCACAGCACAAGTGAACGAAAAAAAATCCGAATATCGTTAATTTGTTGTTCTATAATGTTAACAAGGCTACCGACACAATATTGACACTGGTTAAGCCTCATCAGAAAACAGTATCTACACAAACAAAGGCAAAAAAGTGACATAAAATAACTAGCGTGGTTAGACCGACACAATATTGAGACGTTATTGAGTTAACAGACTTGAGACCATGGTCAGCTTTAGGCAGACGTGCACGCGCATTTAGTAGTATAATAATTGGGCCAAGGTTCTGCTTGGGTTGTCACGCTTCTGCAGTATGTCGACTAAATTTTGAGGCGCAATTCATACGGTTGTCATTAAATTTTAAGAATTGAATCGCTTTTACACCATCACAACCTTTTAGTGTCAATGGCTATCGATTAAATACCTAGGGATACAAAATTATTCGTTGTTATGCAACCATGTGTAAAGGCTTAAAAGTTTGGTTTGCTATTAGGAGACTGTACTCTCTGTGAGCACGGACCTTATAAAGGAAACTTCAGGATAAAATAACTATGTGTAATACAACGCATGTATATTTTAACAATGTGTAGTGTTCGCGAAAACTTTAGAAAACAATTGACATTTTTCTTACTTTGTTTTGGTCTGTGGAGAGTTCAGGTTTTTCCGAATTCAAAAAATGACATAATAATTATTGTACGTTTTCTCTCTCTCGGTATTACGAAAGACGTGTACCACAGATAATTAGTGGGCACCCACGGGACCGCACTAATTAGGTTGTACTACGGCCGATAATCGGAATAAAGACCGTCTCGGAGGAATCATATAATTTCTTAACGAATGCCACGACAGGAGTTGTCATTGTACCGCCTGTATAGGTCGTGTTAATGATTTCTCTATGACGATGTAACCTTTGTCTTTTTAAAATTTATTTTCGAATATTTTAGTCTATTCTGATTATATGCTTATATAATTGAAGAGTTATTGGTCTAGTGCGTTTTAAATGATCTATAGATATAAAGTACTGTGATAGAATTGTAACAGACGATGAATGTTTTTCAAAGTTTCAAACGAGGGCAGACTTTAAGTGAAATGACAGCTTTTACAAATTACTTAATACATATTGCGAAAAAAAATGAAATGTGTGAAATTCCAGATGCTAATGTGAAACCGGTCAATAGGTACAATAGTGTATCTATGAATGAAGAAATTTTGAAATTGTCAACTCAGGTGGGAATCTCACACAGAGTTTCCTCAGAGATCAGCTACGATAGCACAGATAGTTGTTAGATTATTATTGTTATGATTATTATTGTTAGATTACAGATAGATCTGTTAATGTGTACTTAGTCTACAAAGTCGTCACAATTTAAGCATCCCACTATATCCATCGGGAATTCAAAATAAGAGTACATAATAATTATTAACGGGATTATTAATATGCTTTTATATTGTTTTTGATTATCCGATATTTCAGCACAGTTTCACCCTGATCACCGAAACATCGGATACTTAGAGACCTTCTAAAACCTGTCAACTAAGATCCTATAAAAAGTAACATGGCATTGTGACAGATTTTGTTTGACCAAATCGTTAATTTTAAGGTCACTGAAACATAAAGCACCGAAATCTCAGAGAACAAATAATAAATCCCACCTTATCTCCGAGCTGTTCTAATCTTCCAAAGGCCGATAGCAAAGAATAATTCTCAAATAAATTGTCCATCTGAATGGCTGCGAGGCTGACAAAGAGTATTTTTCTCAGACGTACCGGTCAGAATGGTCAGTCCAGTCACGTACCTTGAATTTATAGGAGGGGCAAAGCACCCGCAGTAAAAGTACATGGAACAAATTAGGGATTTGCCATGTTCCTGCAGATTGTAGTTGATGGGGCTATATTTTGACGACCATGGTATTGGTAATACCGTTGTGAATACAGAGATTGTCACGACTCCTCCTCTATGTAGGTACTTTGGACAATTCAAACTTATCACATGTTTAAGATTAGATATTATAGCATTGTGAGTGCAATATAACAATTCAAAAGTAATATAATCTGGTTAGTCGATGTCTCAGTAACTCAGTTGAAAGAGCTGTTGCTCAGATATCGGAAGTAGTGAGTTCAGGGTGCCAAGTACGAGTTTCATTCGCCATTCGATCACGTTTGGGGGTTAAAGTTACTTGCGTCCGTAGGTTTACCCTTGAGACCCTACACGTGACCCCTGGGTGGTGCTAAATTAGTAACACTGTCTGAGTGGTAGAGCCTCGCTGCGTTGCAGCACGAAATGGGCCGGCTCGCCCGGCGTAACACCACCCTCTCACAGAATACTTATCGGCGTGAAACAACGGCACTCGTTGCTGTTGTGTTTCGTCCGGTGAGTGAAAGTACCGGAGTCCCATCTCTCACCCCTCCCCCCTCCCAATTCCTACTCCCTCCTCAAGATCCAACTCCTTTCCAAGGTTGGCAACACATCTGCGATAACTTTGGTTTTGCGGGTGTCCATGGGCGGCGGTGATTACTTTCCATCAGGTGACCCGCCTTCTCGTTTGCCTCCTTTTAACATAAAAAAAAAGTTAACGCGAACGAGAATTTGTATGGCAAAATGTTAACTCCTCTCGTATGTCGCCAGGAGGAGCTGCTTCAATGCCATACTAATTTTCGTTTTCGTAAACGTAATCGAATGAATACGGATAGTTAACAATACTCACACTAGGCATCCATGTCTCAACTGAGGGAAGTTGTATTTTTCAGAGGCTCTCTATATACCCATAACTAGCGGCCGCTCGCGGTTTCACCCGCGTGGTTCCCGTTCCCGTGAGATATCGGGATAAAAAGTATTCTATGTGTTAATCCAGGTTATAAACTATCTGTATGCCGAATTTCATCCTAATCCATTCAGTAGTTTTTACGTGGAAGAGTAACCAACATCCATCCATACTTACAAACTTTCGCGTTTATAATATTAGTAGGATTAAAATCACCATTTTTATCGACAACCTGAGTATACTAAAATCAACCTATTATTTATTTACATTTAGCCTCATAGCAGTTTGTTTGAATTTATTAATAACTAGTGGCCAGCTCGCGACTTAAAAAAGTCAACCTGTATATACGAATATATAAATTTCAAATGCTACAAAACGCTATTCAATTTTTAGTGAAAAATTCTTAAAAATTGAATGGAATTGAAAATTGTTACTGAACTTACTGAAGTTTGGCTTTTAACGAAACTGAAGTTACAAACTGGCAAAAGTAGCGAAGCTTATCAACCAACTTTTATACTTACAATGAGAGTTCCGATGACAAATTACTCTTTTTGTGGTCGGCAGACTTAACTGAATGAAGACGAAAGGGAATATTATGATTTGAAATCAAACGCAACTTTAACATTTTATA
Organism: Eudonia lacustrata; assembly: GCA_947562085.1. Lineage (NCBI taxonomy): Eukaryota > Metazoa > Arthropoda > Insecta > Lepidoptera > Crambidae > Eudonia > Eudonia lacustrata. The sequence goes on along the minus strand of OX387317.1, from coordinate 1,369,758 downwards.
ATACGTGAAACTTTGCATGAGATTTTTTATTCGTATTAAAGTTAAAAATGTGCAGGCAAACAGTTAAAAAAGATATATTTAAATAAAAAGAGTAATTATTAATTATCACGACACACTACACTCACAGTATCAGAACGCGAAACGGCTTAATTGCTGTTTATGCGGTTTTTAACAAGACTAATCACTGGATTTGTGACGCTGCGACAGTTTGAATCCATCTTCACTTCTTCTTCATCACCATCTTCATCTTCCTTCACCAATCTAGGTACGTAGTGACGTTCTGTCGAAATTATCTGAGGGTTGTAAAACTCGATCCAGTGATTAGGACCCGACTGGATCAGATGTTCAGCAATGGCCGATTTTTGCGTATCGTTGTTCATGACAGCTTTGATGCGCTTCTTAATTCGGCAGACGAATGTACGTTTCGTTTGGTCAATATATATATAAAACTCACCCGCATTAACTTCAGTGATTCCGTGATCATGGCGCACGCAACTGCGCCAAAATATCGGATACTCACAAATAATAAACATGGTAAGAATCCCGTTAATAATTGTATTACTCTATCTATACTATATTAAAAATTGTTGATTAAAAAGGTTTAGTATAGTTAGTATAAACGCTGGGCTCAGAGATAGAGGTACCGGGTAGAATTCCCAGCGATATTGCTCAGCTTGGTTAGTGATAGGACTTCTTTCTCGTAATCTATCGCCATGACAATAATGTTAAGAACATAGTTGGATTCCTTCAAAGGGAAGACAGATATTCTTCGGTGGTTAGGGAAATATGCCCATTTTATTCGACTTTTTACATAAAAGTGTAAAAGTTCAAATGTTCTGATGTTTAATAAATACATAGTTTGTTATATTTTTGCTCTCTATTTTACTTGTAACGATAATTATTGCGGCAAAATTTCGGCAAGAAATAAATTATGTCAATCAGGTCTTTGTTGACTTCGATAATAAGAGTTGCCTAAAATTTGTTATTAAGGTAAGAGCTCTTCTGAAGTGTTCATTAATTACGATCCTCCTTGGAAATAAGAGCTTTCTCCTCTTAGTTACCGGTTACGACTTGGGGAACTTCATTTTGACGAATCAAGTCTTTTTCAACAATAACGAGGTCTCATGTAATATTTATAAGTAGGTCTTATGATGTCCCTTAAGGTCTCGTGAAGCGTCGTGAGGTGTCGTATAATGTCGTGAGTACTCATGAAGTCTCATGAGGTCTAATAAATTCCTATGATCGTCTCAATGGTGTTTAGAAGCTGAACTATTATTATAACACACAGATTTTAATTCGATTTTTTAGTTAGCCTTTGAATGTGCTAATGCAGTTTTTTAATAAGAAAAAAATCTATCTATCTATAATTAACTTTCTGGTATATTTCTTGAGTTTCCTCCAAAGTTGATTTTTCGATAAGTAATTAAATAACTGAAAGCTTTGCATAATTGATTACTAAAGCACAAATATCACACCAGAAACTATTAGCCAAAGCATCAGCTCTATTTAAGCTGATTCTTTATATATAAAACTTTATGGAGAATCGCTCAATGAATCAGCACGTAACAGGCGCCTCGCCTCGGGACCACTTAGGACAATCTCGTCTCGTCAATAAACGTCACGCTTAGGTGCTGATAAGATTTGCATAGCTCCATTGAGTTCCGTAGAAAGAATTGGACCCAGTTTGAGCCGAGACGATGCGATGCGTACTGATATGCAATCTTCGGGTTTGAAGTATGTCGTATTTCATGGATAAAACACCTTTCTTTTATTTGTATGTACAAATTGTAGACAATGTATGTATGTGCTTGAAAAAGTATTAGGACAATGCAATTTTTCTTTTACTAAGTATACATACGAGAATAACGAGACATACAGCTTGCCCTTACTTAATTGAAGAAAGAGAGAAAGAACTTAGAAGAAGAAAGAAGAAACATCTATGTTAGTAGCGTTATTGTTTTCCTCCAGTCAGAGATAAGATAGTAAGTCTGGCTATCTTATCCGAAGTTGTTAAAAATTTGATCGCTTTCTACCTACGGCTTTGTCATCACGGGGGGAGGGGAGTGCAGGAGTTTTTAGTGGGTACCTATTCCTTCCCCTTGAGAGTCCCCGGTGGTTAATCCCACATAACTATTTGCGTCTCACCGTGCACAGTAGTATGCGTAATGCATTTTCTCTTGTACCTATGAATGAAAATAGAATAAAAGGTGAGATGAATGCTGCTTACCCGTAGAGGTATAACAAACAACCGGTTGACATTCCATTATACAACATTTTAACATTCTAAAACAAACACACACGCCCAAATAAAGAACATTCATAACCAGTCGAGCGGGACACGACAAAAAAACCTCTCGCAAAGTACGGCCGCAGCCTCCACGCGCACTGTATACTCGTACGTCCAATTTCTCCCGGCCCATTGACATTTTTCCAATTGGGCCTTTTGTTTTGTTGCCGGGACGAAATTTAATTTGTTTGGGCACAGCACTTATGAAAGTCGGCTGGCCGGACGAAATGAATCATTGTTATGTTTAGGGCACTTTTTTTGGTAAGCCTTCGGTTCGGTGAATTCGTGGCGGTTATAGAAATGGAGTTTTATTTGGAAGTTTTTACCGATGGCTCTGAACTGATGGTGTTAACCACTATACCACAGGGGTGGTTACTAATAGGAGAACTAACAGCAGGTAGGTAGCAGGTGAAGTGTGGATAGTGAGATATATGTTGTTGCATATATGACTCTTCGCGGAGCTAGCAGGGAATACTTAGGAGCACAATTAAAACACGGTCGTCTGGTATAGCGTCTAATCAGCGAGAGAAAGACATACAGTGAAGTGTTACCCTCAACATAAAATATAATAATTAACTTAACTACCTACATACATCACAGATAGTTATGTGGAAGAGAAGTTCCGACTAACAGAAGAACGATAAACATGACATAGCCCAAAATACTAGACCTAGAACGCTGAAATTTTGCAGACAGGTTTCTCATAAAATAGAATAGAGATATCAAAAATTCCCATAATATCAAGGGATATGGGTATGTACGCATTTGAAGTCACGGGCGTTTGCCTGTATTGTATAGGTAAAGTATTTTTTTGTCTGTACTACTCGTAGTTAGACAAAGAAAGGGATAATCTTTTTCATTTCTCTTTTACATTGCCTTTTTTGCCTCTTGACAAATGACGGTTATAACGCGATTACGCGCTACTTGACGCTTAAACAATGATATTTAAATAACGCGTTTATTATTTCAATTGTCAGATAAAACGACGCCGGGTCAACCACCTAACTCTTTGTAACATCTTATCTTCTTGAAAACCAAATGCCATAACAATTAATTAATTATTTTGTGTTCACAATATAATATTATGTTACGTTCGTCGGAATTGAAGTTTCAAACATGATCACGGTCGTTAACATCACACCACACTATCACACTAATATTATAAATGCGAAAGTTTGTGTGTATGTATGTTCGTATATTTGTTGCTTCTTCACGCTGCATTGGATGGATGGATTTGGATGAAATTCGGCATACAGGTAGTTTATAACCTGGAATAACACATAGGATAGTTTTTATCCCGATATTCCCATGGGAATGACACTATAAATATACTAAAAACGACAATTTAACTTTCCAATACAAAATGATTTGTTTGTTTTGTTGTCATGGAAACCAAAGAGAATTTAATCACTTGATGGAAACTGTCAAAACGGTACGAAATCCGCCGGGTCCACTAGTAATAATATAATCTGACAACAACCAGCATCGTTGCTCTGCTTGACGCAGACTACAGACATTACGTCTTTATCGAGTTGTTTTATTGTATATAATGTCAATTAAGTAACATAATTATTACAAACTAGGTAAGCCTTAATACCGTCCCATTGGGCATAGACCTCCATAATTGAAGTGAGTTATGTCGCTACGTGGATGTTTACTGGTCTAATACCACGTTGCCAAATGCGGTTCGGTGATCACAAACTCAAGCTGGAATTGAACCCAGAGATTCAGGAGCTGAGCGCTGTGCTACTCCACCACCGAAGCAAGATCAAAATAAGTAAGAACTTAAGTTGTCGTTGACTTTCCAAAGTCATAAACCTAGACGAGGGGCAGATAAAGTTAGATTCATAATAGAATGAACCAACTAACAATTTAATCCTGCTTTTTTCATAACAGAGGTCATGAAGAAGCTAGTTACCAAAGTTTTATCTCAGAGCGCTCATATTTTCCATTAACTTTTGTGCACCGGGCAAGATCCCCTCTTAATTTGTCACAAAGTCTCTTAAGATAAAAGTTCCGTCGTTAGAGGCGCTTCGTTCCTTTTGCTATGTGCACACTTTTCTTAGTAAATTCTTCGATATTAGTCGGCGGGCCTTTGTTAATATAAGTTGTCGATGGTCGTTAGTAACTCTTAATTTCTCCAAGGTTTCGAATTTCGATTCAATCTCAGGGTAATTCAGTGAGCAAAGCCTAATTGGCTTCGAAAAAGTGCTCATCGAGGCATTACTTCACACCAAATCACCGGCACTCATTTTACAACATGAACGCACTCCCTAGAAGCAGTATGTTAAGAATCGGCTTCTGAAATCGATTACTACTTTTAGAATATAGGTACGTTTATTAAGTTACATGATAATATAGAATGCTCTTGTGAACATGAACGTTACCACCAACTCAACCGAGTACGGAATGAACTGGGAATCTACAGATAGATAGATAAACACTTTATTGCACATTTGCCTAATTTTATATTTACAATTTAAAAATTAAAAGAAAAGAAATCTTTTTGAAAACAAGCTTTTATTACTTAGTTAAAAATAATTTAATTTAAATTTCTTTGCGTTTTTATCACAGACCCAATTTTTATATAAATAAAAGCGTGTTACATTGTAATTGCAAAAGAAAAATAATGAAGGTTTAATATGCTAAATGTTCTGTAATGTTCCATCAAATTATTATTTATAATTTTGGTTAATTATAAAAAATTGGGTCTGTGATAAAAACGCAATTAAAAAAATATATATTTTTAACTTATTAGTTCTTTTTTTATTAACAAGCAGTAAAAGCTTGTTTTTATTAAAAAGCTTTTTTTCATTTAACTTTATTTTTAAATGACATGTTTATACACCCTCATACCATTCAGCCAGCATCTAATCAAAGACAGAATCCACATTCATAACAAACGGAACGAACGAACAAACGATCTTATTTTCCCGAGTTCCTACCATCTTCCAGCTCCATCATCAGACCCTGGTTACCATCTAGCACCAAAGTACTCGTCAAAACGAATTATACGAGCCCAAACTCGATGGGGATGTGTTGTTTAATTACCAAGTTCCTATGGCCACCTTCCAGCTCCATCATCAGACCCTGGTTACCATCTAGCGCCAAAGTACTCGTCAAGACGGATCAAAGGAGTCCAAACTTGATGGGGTTTTGTCGTTTTACTACCGAGCTCCATGTCATAATAATTTTGCATTGTCATCCGATTTACACATGCATGCATAATTTCAGCTCAATCGGTAATCGGAAAGTGGATCAAATTTAACTTGCAAGATTTGATTACAGACAATCAAACATCGGGACAGGTGAAACTAAATAAAAGCTTGTAAAAAATAAGGCAAAGACAGTTTTGTCGGCAATCACAGCCAGCCATCGATGAGCTGATCTCAATCATGAAATAAAAAAGAATTCTACAATAATTTTTAATGTCGTGCTAAAAATAAACTTGTTTGATTTTCGTAAAAGCAATTTGACCAATTCAAGTAATTAAGTTTGTAGATTCTTATTACCCCATTTCACACCAAATTTATTTAATCAGGCTTTTAGTAATAGCTTGAAAGAGATCAAAAAACCCTTTGAAAGGGTCACGCGGGGCACATTCGCCATCGAGACTTTCTAATTTAACGGTTTCTTGGTTCAAATGTTAGGTAATTACTTAAGTGGTAGTTGTAATCGATATCATGGGTTCGTGTTTGTAATCCACAATAACAATTACAAAAGCAAATTTCACTTTTAAACTTTAGCGTGTCGTTTGTTAATGCCAATATCTTAATCTTAAATTTACCAGTTTATCAAAGCGATTGCAAATAATTTTATTAGATAACCTCTACAGCGTCGGAGCGATTTTGACATAAAACGCGCGGCTGTCGGGCAGGTATCGCGCAGGTGTCGCGCGGTTCAAAGAGAAAGTGCCGCGTCATTGAAATGACTATATCTTAAGAATTACGTATTGTAGAGATGTATAACTAATGTTGTAGGAATCGTTATTAACTAAGCTAAAAACTTATCTAAAAATATGTACACTTTTACCTTCAGTAGATTAAAAACTGAAAAAGTGAAAGTAAAGTGAAAGTTTTTTCCAATTAATTTATCAAAAAAATATGATAAAATCAATAAAATCCTTTATTTCAAATATGTTTCCTTTATTTACTACCTCATACACTAGTTTCATGAATAAATCAGAGCACAACACAAATCAAAACACTTAAACACAACGCATGTGTAAAGCGCGCACCTTTGCCTTGCTTGACCACTGATAAAAAAATTAATATGACATGAAATGGTGTGTAAATACCACCCAAACTCTCACAAAATAAGTATTATCCTAGTTGTAGATCAAGTATACTTACGGTTTGTGAAGAGAAAATAAAATATTTATGTTGTTGTTTTTCTACTATGCAAATAAACACCCAGTAAATGCTATAAAGCGGCACTGTAAACATTCATCAAAAGAGCAATAAAGTACGATTGTGAGAAAAGGAGAAGCACGGTTACCTATTTTAACGACAATACGGCAATCTGGCTTCAACTCCTCGATAAAAGCAGTCTGTTTATTACTTGGTATAAGAGCTGTTATATTAGGACTGCTCTTTATACATTTCTCGCTCTTTTGCTCTTAGCAAGCCACTGCTAAGTATGTACAAGTATAAGCCTTCACTTGTTGACGTTAAAACTAAGTTTAAAAAAGTACAAAAACTTATTTTACACATAACTTTTAATTAATGTTTATCCTAACGTTTCGTACCCTTTGCAGGGTCCGTGGTTACAGGGAGACTGAGGTGTTGGTAGTCTCATAATTAGTTAGTAGCTTGTATACCCTCATTTAAATTTAATAAAAACGGAACGCACCTGATTAAATTTATTTTACATTAATTAAAAGTAATGTGTAAAAACGCGAGTAGATCCGTAACAGCTGTTTCATTTTATTCTAAAATAGTAGTAGTAATCTAGTTAAACTACTAAATCTACCACTCTAGTTCGGATTTTGGGAGAGCCTTCGACCGAGGTGAAACCTTTTTTCTTTTTCTCCATCTTTTAAAGAATCAATGATATCATTTTATCGAGTCCACAGTCGTCATATCGTCATAACGTCTATAATACGAGTTAGTCTAAGGGTGCATCTACACCGTAGTAACTTTTTGTGAAGCAACGTTTCCAAGTGTTAGTGGGCAACATCCGAACAAAAAGTAATTTATTTGTTGTTAGTATTTACGTTGCCGTGTTAATAAGCAACGCTGCCTAACTTTTGAAAACCGCCAACATGATGGTCACTATTGATAATATTACGATACACGTATGTTGCCTGCAAAGTTTGTGAACATATACCGCGCAACACGCTTGTTGCTGAAGTTTAACTGCCTCTGTGGTCTAGTAGTAAAGAGCACCGGTTTAGACCCAGAGGTTCCGGGTTCAATTCCCAGCGGGGACTACATGTTTGTGTACTCGGTTTGGTTGATGGTAGGGGTTGTTTGCCCGCCTGGCTAGCTACCACCATCTCATCTAAATATGTAGCCATAACATCAATGTTTGTGGCATTGTTGTGTTCCGGCAGCTAGATAAGATAGCCAGTGCCTTAGTAGTTGAGGATCCCGTGCGCTTCCACTATTGGCTTTTATCATCATTTAATATCAGGTGAGATGAAAGCTAAACGCTTACCTTTAAGATATTATTATATAAACATCCGATTGCAAAAAGTAATTAGTTGTTAGTATTTACGTTGCCGTGTTAAGTAACGCAGCCTAACTTTTGAAAACAGTTAACATGGTGTTAGCTATCGATAACATTACGATACACTTCTGTTGCCTGCAGAAGTTTGTAATCATATAACGTGCATCTCGCTGGTTGCTGAAAGTAACGCTTTGTTATATTTTGTTTAATTATGATTTTTATTATGTCATATTTCAAAAAATAGCAATAAGTGTTAGCAAAAGTTAAAGAATGTCACTTAACCACCAACCAACCAACACCTGTTATCATGTTGCATTATGTTGCTCCGCAGAAAGTATTTGCAGTGTGGATGCCCCTTTACATTTTGCTTAAAACTTATAACATGATATTCTAGTCGTAAAAAGCGCTTCTTTCGCAAGAAACTTTGATGTTATTATAGTTGCAGACTAGATAATATACATAAACAACCGCTTTAGATAAATAGGGTGCGATGAACTCAGTCGATGCAAACCATTTTGAACTTTATTCTGTTGTCAATGAGTTTGACTCTGAATGTAACGGATGAGAAAATACTTAAACATGATTTATTTCAACGATAATTTGTATTCGACAGTATTGAAGTTTTGCAACCTTTGACATTTTTTTAAGTATCTAACAAAAAAATAGCAGCAACTCAAGCAACCGATGCTATTTTTTTTGTAAGGTTTAGAATATTTTGCAGTTACCATAGAATACTGAATTGTAATTGAACGAGACATTTTATTTGGTCCTAAACAACTTCAAGTCTTGAAATATAATATTAAGTCTATTTTTGACTGAATCATAACTCTTAGCGACAATGTTAGTCAATAACAAAATACTAATCTTTTGATAATAAGGTAAGCTTAATATTAAAGTCAAACCATTTTAGAGCTTCAAGGCGTAAAGCTTACGTACAAGCAGAGGTACAAGTGACAAGCATTAATAATGTAATTCTTAATACAATGGAATAAGAGTCAAACTAGGCAAAAGTGTGTACAACTAAATACTAGTGACTGTACAAAACAGCTCTTTAGCGAATGCAAATATGTCATCTCCCCAACCTTGCGTTAAATATTTTCAATTGCTTTTAGATTTATTTTAGTTTGCTGTAATACGGGGTTTTTTAGAATAAAGCTTAACATTTACATTCTTTATTTATTTTATTTATTGATTACCTACTAATGAACATATACTAATACAATTATGGTTTTGTTACAGTTTAGGAAAGCTTAATGTTATTATAATTATAGGCGAAGACCCCATTGGTTAAAAAAAGCAAAAATATACATAATTGAATAATAATTGAGAGAATAAAATTACAATATGAATTTAAAAAAAATAACAATGAAAAATAAAAATTACAATTAACATCCCAATCGTACAAAGAAAATGAGAAAATAATAAATATTAACTACAGATTCTTAAGTGGCTACTATTAAGGTGTCTTTAGCGTCCCGTCTGAACAGCACAGAAATTAAGCCTTGGGTTTACAAATGTTAAATCATCAAATGCTGTTGTCAATGTTACAATGGATCCAAAGTACCAAAGTATCCTCAGTTTAACGTTCTAGCTTACTACTTACTTAGCTAATTAAACCACAAAAGACGCGTGATCATAAGAGCATTGTATTTGACCATGAAAAATAAACTGGCTTATCGCACTTTTCATCCCTCCTATCTCTGTACAAAGCATCACGTTCACAATCCATTGCACCGCATATCGTGAAAGAAAGACAAACATACAACCTTTCGCATTTATGTCGCCCATCCACTACGTAAATACAACAACTATTTGAAAAAAGATAAAGTAAAAAGGTATCATATCTTCTTTATACCCGACCTCTTATTTCGACCGAGTGACAACGGCCGTGGTGGTATGATACCTTTTTACCTTAGAGCATTACACCAACCTTTTTACTAATAATTAGTTTGCGTTATGAGCGTTTACGCCGCTCACTAGCGCCGCCAATAAAAAAAAAACATATCTAGTAATTAAAGATAGAAAATCAAATTATGCTCAACAAACTATTTGAATGAAGTAATTTAGCATTTTTACGTCACCTAATGAACACCTGTCATGTTATGGTTTAGTTAAATGTAGCGTTATAGTTAAAAGTGGCCGTAACGTCTTATTTAACTAAACCATAACATGTGAGGTGTTCATTAGGTGACGTAAAAATGCTAAATTACTTCATTCAAATAGTTTGTTGAGCATAATAAAAAATAATAAATAGCATAAAAACAACTTTAATTTAATTTAGTGTTAATTTTGTTGGTTGTCCTATTAAATAAAATAAAATAAAATAAATAATTTGATTTTCTATCTCTAATTACTAGATATGTTTTTTTTTTCATTAGTGGCGCTAGTGTGCGACGTAAACACTCTTAATTCCCGTTTAAATTTGTTTAACTATAGAATGCGAAAGTTTCATAAAGTATAAAAGATAAATTGTTGAAAAAACTACACAAGCGGGATATGAACCCGCACCCCATGACATGCCGGGTCAGGTGCACTACCAACTATGCTATCGTTGTTGTCGACATTAAATATCATCCTTTGGCTTACAGAGTATGTAAGAGTGGTATTGTTCATTAATTTCGGTGAGTTCAATTGAGCCATGATAGCATAGCTGAAGTGCACCTGACCCGGCACGTCATGGGGTGCGGGTTTGAATACCGCTCATGGAATTTTAATTTGTTCGCAACAAAATTTGCGTAAAACTATAAATAACCATAATCACAGATAAATAGCCTAAAACTAAATGAATACTAGCCAATGCTGGCTGATATCAAGCCATCAAGAGGGGGTATAAAGGTAAATCGTAATCGTTGATTTGATTGAGGTAAGCTTAATATTAAAGTCAAACCATTTTAGAGCTTCAAGGCGTAAAGCTTACGTACAAGCAGAGGTACAAGTGACAAGCATTAATAATGTAATTCTTAATACAATGGAATAAGAGTCAAACTAGGCAAAAGTGTGTACAACTAAATACTAGTGACTGTACAAAACAGCTCTTTAGCGAATGCAAATATGTCATCTCCCCAACCTTGCGTTAAATATTTTCAATTGCTTTTAGATTTATTTTAGTTTGCTGTAATACGGGGTTTTTTAGAATAAAGCTTAACATTTACATTCTTTATTTATTTTATTTATTGATTACCTACTAATGAACATATACTAATACAATTATGGTTTTGTTACAGTTTAGGAAAGCTTAATGTTATTATAATTATAGGCGAAGACCCCATTGGTTAAAAAAAGCAAAAATATACATAATTGAATAATAATTGAGAGAATAAAATTACAATATGAATTTAAAAAAAATAACAATGAAAAATAAAAATTACAATTAACATCCCAATCGTACAAAGAAAATGAGAAAATAATAAATATTAACTACAGATTCTTAAGTGGCTACTATTAAGGTGTCTTTAGCGTCCCGTCTGAACAGCACAGAAATTAAGCCTTGGGTTTACAAATGTTAAATCATCAAATGCTGTTGTCAATGTTACAATGGATCCAAAGTACCAAAGTATCCTCAGTTTAACGTTCTAGCTTACTACTTACTTAGCTAATTAAACCACAAAAGACGCGTGATCATAAGAGCATTGTATTTGACCATGAAAAATAAACTGGCTTATCGCACTTTTCATCCCTCCTATCTCTGTACAAAGCATCACGTTCACAATCCATTGCACCGCATATCGTGAAAGAAAGACAAACATACAACCTTTCGCATTTATGTCGCCCATCCACTACGTAAATACAACAACTATTTGAAAAAAGATAAAGTAAAAAGGTATCATATCTTCTTTATACCCGACCTCTTATTTCGACCGAGTGACAACGGCCGTGGTGGTATGATACCTTTTTACCTTAGAGCATTACACCAACCTTTTTACTAATAATTAGTTTGCGTTATGAGCGTTTACGCCGCTCACTAGCGCCGCCAATAAAAAAAAAACATATCTAGTAATTAAAGATAGAAAATCAAATTATGCTCAACAAACTATTTGAATGAAGTAATTTAGCATTTTTACGTCACCTAATGAACACCTGTCATGTTATGGTTTAGTTAAATGTAGCGTTATAGTTAAAAGTGGCCGTAACGTCTTATTTAACTAAACCATAACATGTGAGGTGTTCATTAGGTGACGTAAAAATGCTAAATTACTTCATTCAAATAGTTTGTTGAGCATAATAAAAAATAATAAATAGCATAAAAACAACTTTAATTTAATTTAGTGTTAATTTTGTTGGTTGTCCTATTAAATAAAATAAAATAAAATAAATAATTTGATTTTCTATCTCTAATTACTAGATATGTTTTTTTTTTCATTAGTGGCGCTAGTGTGCGACGTAAACACTCTTAATTCCCGTTTAAATTTGTTTAACTATAGAATGCGAAAGTTTCATAAAGTATAAAAGATAAATTGTTGAAAAAACTACACAAGCGGGATATGAACCCGCACCCCATGACATGCCGGGTCAGGTGCACTACCAACTATGCTATCGTTGTTGTCGACATTAAATATCATCCTTTGGCTTACAGAGTATGTAAGAGTGGTATTGTTCATTAATTTCGGTGAGTTCAATTGAGCCATGATAGCATAGCTGAAGTGCACCTGACCCGGCACGTCATGGGGTGCGGGTTTGAATACCGCTCATGGAATTTTAATTTGTTCGCAACAAAATTTGCGTAAAACTATAAATAACCATAATCACAGATAAATAGCCTAAAACTAAATGAATACTAGCCAATGCTGGCTGATATCAAGCCATCAAGAGGGGGTATAAAGGTAAATCGTAATCGTTGATTTGATTTTAAACAAACAAAAAACAAACATACCTGTTACCTCGGGTCAGGTGCGACAGACTGGAGCGTTATGCGCGGAATAAGAATGTCGTAAGCGCCGAATAAGTTTTAGTTTAATTACTCGTTAAATATTCATTATTTTTTCAAACCGCTAATAGGGTCGCTTAGTAATATAATTTGATACTATGTGTTAAAATATTGGCTCAGTAATATGCACCAAATTGAAAATAAATTGATAATAGTTGAAAAGTAGACGTAAGTTCGTGATTTTTTTTATCGATTAAATTTTATTAGATTATACTTTCACTTAGTCCAGTCCCTTTTAAGTATGCTGTAGTATCTATGATATGTTTTTCAGGTAAATCGTGGTTTATCTTCTAGTGTTAAAATCAAATCTACGAATGGCGATTTACCTTTATACTCTCTCGCTTGCCAAGTGCGGGTTGGTGATCACAAACCCGAGCAATGCATCGAATTATCTGAAACACACTTTGCCCGACCAGGGAATTCAACCCGGGACCTTCGGGTATCGGGCCGTTTTGCCACTCGGCCACCGAGGATTATTTTCAAAAGGCAAAAGCAAAACTAACATCTTAAAATAACTAGTCCTACTGTGCGCTCTCCACACTTATCGCCCATGCATATTTTAGTCGATCTCGATTTAGCGGTTATGGGCTTACTAGACGGCATTGTTTCAACAGGAATCAGGAGTCCATATTATCCACATTATAACTGACTCGTCTATACGATTTAATAGTTTTTTTTTTTTTTTTTAGTATTGGCACGTCATAGTGACTACATCCTGCCTGATGGTAAGCAGCCGATGCAGTCCAAAATAATGAGAGCGCTCCCCACCGTGGAACAAGCACGATAACAAGCGCACCCATTCATGACGGCCTACATAAATGCCGTTTCACGCCCCGCTTAAAAGACCCGGGACTATAGGAACTGGGAAACACATGCGCCGGCAAAGAATTCCAAAGCCGAATAGTCTTACAGAGAAACGACTTGCTAAATTTTTTGGTATGAGTACTGATTGTCTGTACAGTATGATGGTAATTCCTAAGACCAGCACGTGTAGTCCGGGAGAGGAAAGGAGAGGGCGGGATTAGATCAAAAAGCTCTTCAGAACACTCTCCGTAGTGATTCCGGTAGAAGACACTGAGAGAAGCAATGTCTCTACGCAGCTGGAGGTCCTCAAGAGAGGCTGTAACCTCAGCATCTCCAATAATGCGTAACGCTCGCCTTTGCAGTCTATCAAGTGCATCGAGGAGGTATTTAGCGGAGCCGTCCCATAAATGGGAACAATACTCCATACTCGATCGCACCTGAGTCTTGTACAGCAAACAGCGCTGCTCGGGAGTGAAAAACCGCCTCACCTTATTGAGAATACCCAACTTACGGGAGGCAGTTAAAATAACACTCTCGATGTAACATTTTGGATTCAGTTCCTGGCCGATGTCCATGCCAAGAATGCTGAGGTCCATCGAAATGGGTAACGGAGAGTTCTTAAAAGAGGGAGCAGTAAGGAAGGGAGTTACTTTTGACGAAAATGGACAAACCTGGGTTTTGCTGGCATTAAATTCGACCAGGTTTTCAGATCCCCACTTAGACACACGATCGAGAGTCAGGTTCAGTTTGGCTACCAGTTCTTGCCTTTTCACCACGATATCGGCTTTCTTTGCCGCAGGATGTCCCAAGTACCGCTCATGCACCGTACTGTCATCCGCATAACAATGAATATTGCCCAAGGACAACATGTCATTGATATGCAGAAGAAATAGAGTAGGTGAAAGCACAGAACCCTGCGGCACTCCGGCATTGACTTTGTAGAACGCGGAGGAACTACCCTCACAAAGGACACGAATCCTCCGCTCTTCTAGAAAGCCTGCAACCCAGGCGCACAAACTCGTATATCAATCATTAACTCTACATGAGAATACTAACTGTCATGAATTATTTTCAGATTTGATGCTCGCTTAAATTTGGATCACCATGCAAGTCGCGTTTACGTTATAAAACAATAAATTTTGACGATCTCCGTAGTCGAGTGGCTCGCACGCTGGTGATGCCATCTCCGAGGTTCCGGATTTGATTCCCGGTCATGTCAATGTAGAAAAACTAACTTTTTCTAAGTTTTCTCGGGTATGGGTGGTGTGGGTCTTTGTACCTGATGTCCAAAACACAAGTGCTTAAGCTACTGTATTTAGAGTCAGAGCAATGTATACGTTGTTGTCTGTTTGTGTCCTTTCATATCTGTATTATCTATGTATATTCGGTAGTGGAAATAAATATTTCCTCTAAAGACCATTATTTATACTAAAATCTGATTCATGGATATGTACATTATAAAAATTATGTAATGCCTTCCACATTGTTGTTACATGTAGGCCCGAAATCCGAAGGTTCTGAGTTCCATTCCCAGGTCAGGCAAATTGTGTTTCAAATTTTATATCGGAAGACCTCGATGGCGCAGTGGTTAACGCGCCCGGTCTACGATTGATAAGGTTAAGTATCATTCATAAAGGCCGGTCATTGGATAGGTGATAAAAAATATTATCTTGAGCTCCTTCGTGCTTCGGAAGGCAAGTAAGGCCGTTGGCCCCGGCTGCATTAGCAGTCATTAACAACCACCAATCCGCACTGATTAAACAATTGATTTATATTTCTTGACAGATAAAAACAACCAAACAATTGAGTTTGTTTTTATCTGTCATTTCTTATGTAGGTATGTTCGATAGTAGAAACAAAGATTTCCTTCAAATTAACATAATTTTTACGAAAACCTGATATATGGGCATGTATATAAATCTATACACATATCATTGGAAATAGTTCAAAAGCGCTTGGGAAAGCGGAGGAAGGAAAACTATACATTTAATTACTTGCTCGGTGGTGTTAGTAAGAAGATAGCAATTGCTTTGACTCCTGCATATATTAAAGTTATTTTCAACAAAAAGTACTTCAATTACAGTATAAAGACACTTACGCTGTTTTGCTTTACCCATCTTTAAGAAAGCGGTATTTACCAATGCTACTTGCGCGCTTTTGAACTATTCCCGGCTATATGTACAAGCCTATGTACTGTACCTCTTTCCGGCTCCAGCAATCTGTGCCTTCCACCTCTTACATTTATTCATGAGTTCACCTCTGTTTCTGAATCAAACGAACAAGGACAGTCAGATGGCGATGCGCGGTTTTTTCCTACTAATCGCCTCATGCATAATTTAGTTATTCCCCGCTTTAGTGAATCCACTATCCGCTGGTGTGGTAAAGGGTTTGTTTTAACAAGAGATCTTGTTAATTTAGACTTGTTATAGACAATAGTAGTTGGAGTTGTTCCTTTGTTATAGTATCTAAGTTCTGATATTCAAGTTGTTAATTTATAAAATACAGTGGAAAAATTAAATGCTTACCCGACCCAGCCAGGAATCGCATTTAGGTCTTCCACAATCCGCCCCCCAACCGCCTAACCGATCGCTTTGACTACGCGTATAGTTTATGACGTCATCTTGCCACCTCGCACCGCCTATGAAAGCAATATCAAAAGCTAAAGGCTGTAGCTTTCGATATTGCTTTCATAGGTGGCACGAAACGACAAGATGACGTCATAAACCACACACGAAGTCAAAGCGATCGGTTAGGCGGTCGTGCCCCCGGGCGGCTGCACTGACCATTATGCTACCGGGAAGGCCGCCGGTAGCTAATGGTCAATTTTTTTTACTGAATTTTATAAATATTTAATTCAGCTTCAGTGCAGCAATTAGCACTCAAGTGTCTCCTGACGTATGTGGCAAAAAAGTTTTTGGACACTCAAGTGTCTCCTGACGTGTGAGTGGATAAAAGTCATACATTGTATATATTTCATACTTACTTACTTACATACTCCAATGGCTCAGCGACCCGTTGTGGATCTGGGCCTCCTACACAACAAGACGCCAATCTTCCCTACTCTTAACCCTCTCAGACCACTGGTCGATCTGGAGCCGGTGGTACCTCGGACGCCCAACCGGCTGACGCCCGCTTGGCCGTCCCATGGCTCTCTTTACTGCCCGATCTTCTCCCATTCTCTCCACGTGCCCAAAACAACGGAGTCTAGCTGACTTGATTTCTCCGATATATTTTTTACTTGTTTTGTAATAATAGTAAATCATCTGTCTATCTGTCTTTTTTTTAGAGTCATGAACGCTTTAACATTGTATTTGAAATGTTGTGAAGAAGGTCTTTTCTATTCCACAAAGAGAAAGGATAGCATCTAGTGGTGTGTGATGACAATGCTGTTGGTAGAAGCGCACTTCACCCGGAATCATCAATGACTGAGCAACTGAATCTTAAATCTCTTACTGTCAAAAATGCTACCAACATTAAGGGCATGGTGACATATTCAGATAAGATGGCAACAAGTTAGACTTACAACAATTCTTACCACCATCCAAATCGAGTACAAACTGGCTGGGTGCCTTTGGGTCTTTGACCGATGCTCTGCCCACTAGACCATAAAGGCGGTTCTACCTCCCTTTATTAATAGAAATGAGACAACATCCGTTCAAGCTAGTATTAACCATATACTTGGGAGAGTTTTTTTTGTGGAATCCTACTAATATTATAAACGCGAAAGTTTGTAAGTATGGTTGGATGTTTGTTACTCTTTCACGTAAAAACTACTGCATGGATTTGGAAAAAATTCGGCATACAGATAGTTTATAATCTGGATTAACACATAGGATACTTTTTATCCCGATATTCTCACGGAAACGGAAACCACGCGTTGTATATATTTTTTGTATAAAATGTGTTCTCTTTTCACTAATCCAAATTTTTGTAAGTTATGTGTCTCAAATAATCCACTATGCCAAGAATAGGGTTACGTTAGTCCACGTTTTTAGTAAGTGGGATAAGTTTCCTTAGATATTAATAAGACGCCACGCCAGTCGTCAGAATTCCATTATTTGAATTTAAAAATGAGTTTCTTTTTTAGACTCATTTACGCTTTACCACATCAGAACCGCAGAACGCCTCGGTGGCCGAGTGGCAGAGCGCTAGATCTGATACCCGAAGGTCCCGGGTTCAAATTCCAGGTCGGGCAAAATGTATTTCGGATTTTTCGATGCATAGCCCGGGTTTGTGAATCACCAACTATTTACGATTAAGCCATTACCCATCATTTGTAGCGATGACTTGATTTTAATAATGGAGGCCTTTGCGCAGCAGTGGGACAGTTATAGGCTGTTTACTTACGCTTTACCATACGCCTTTTGCAGTGTCCGGGATGTTATCTCTGCTTTTGATTTATTTTAACCGCCTCTGGTGTCTAGTGGCTAAGACCACCGGTTTAGACCCAGAGGTCCCGGGTTCGATTCCCAGCGGGGGGTACATGTTTGTGTACTCGGTTTGGTTGGTAGTAGGGCTTGTTTGTCCGCCTGGCTAGCTACCACCATCTTATTTAAATATGTCGCCATAACATCAATGTTTGTAGCATTGTTGTTTTCCGACAGCTAAAGATAAGACAGCCAGTGCCTCACTAGTTGAGGTTCCCTCAACCTGCCTACCTGGGGTGAAGTGCGTTTCCATTATTGGCCTTATCATCACTTTACATCAGGTGAGATCAAGGCACTGTGCTTACCCGAAAAATATATTAAAAACTGTGCCCAAAAAGTAAGACAAACAGCGAGGTAGCCGTATTTTTCATACTTACTAAATTCACGTTGTTCTAACGTTGCCGTTAGTTGCTATCCATGAGAGATCTTTTGGTCATAATTATTTAATTTCTACTTGTTCTGAGTTCCTAGTGTGAGTTTTGCGTATTCATTCGATTACGTTTACGTTTAAAACTCTTTGGCAAAATTTTTACTCTTCTCGTATGTTGCTGCTTCAATGCCATACTATTTATCGTTTTCGTTAACGAGATCGAATGTCTAAAATAACGTCACTAGGCCCTTTGCTCGTGTCTCGGAAGGTACGTTAAACTTGGGGGTTAAAGTTACTCGCGTCCGTAGGTTAACCCTTGAGACCCTACACGTGACCCCTGGGTGGTGCTTAATGAGTGACACTGTCTGAGTGGTAGAACCACGCTGCGTTGCAGCACGAAATGGGCCGGCTCGCCCGGCGAAATACCACCCTCTCACAGAATATCGGCGTGAAACAACGGTACTCGTTGCTGTTGTGTTTCGTCCGATGAGTGAGGCCCATCTCTCACCCCTCCCCCCTCCGAATTCCTACTCCCTCCTCAAGATCCAACTTCTTCCTCAAGGTCGGCAACGCAGCCGCGATTACTTTGGTTTTGCGGGTGTCCATGGGCGGCGGTGATTGCTTTCCATCAGGTGACCCGCCTGCTCGTTTGCCTCCTTTTAACATAAAAAAAAAACGTTGAGCCGTTGGTGTTTGTTGTGGTAACTTAATAAAACAACGAAAAGAAAACGTCATACTTCAAACTAATTAACATTACAGCTTATTGTTTTACGTATACTTATATTACTAATCTTTAAACAATAAATTAGTCCCACAAAACAACTCGTACAACCACAATTCAATTATTTACACCACTTTCGTATTTGGGTCACCAAACTACATGTCTCTCCAAACTTCAAGTCTATCCATCAAGTAGTTTCCGGGAAAATTGGCCGTGACAGACAGACACGTGAGCGATCTTATAAGGGTTCCATTATCTCATCATAGATTTTTTTCCATCTTGATGTGACGTAAGAAAGTTCGTTGACCACTAGCTTTTCAAAATGAGTGTGTATACTAGATGCACGGTCGTCTAAGTTAAAAGGTTTTTTATTACAAAAACACAAATGTTAAAAAAAATCCAGGAGCAGGATTTGAACCTGCACCCTTCTGACATACCGGGTCAGGTGCTCTCCCAATTGAGCTATCGTGGTTCTAACCAGCACGTCGAAATTATTCAACACTATTTACTTTTTTACTTTGAAAGCCAAATGCACCCATTCAATGTCAACAACTACCGTCATTAACATCCGATCATAATATTTTTACAAATACTAAAGATCAGTTAAAAAGTAGGCAAGCTATTTATGAAATATTTTTTATTTTGTTTTTATAATTTTAACGCAAATTTTGTTGCGAACAAATTACAAAAACACAAATGTTGAAAATAATATTGTTTTATAATAAAAATAAGTCAATATAGGGAATTATCATATTAACAAAACCCATGTTATTCTAACTTGGTTGTTATTCTATGTTATTTGTTTAAAATTATTTATTTCCTGCTCGTTCTGACCGTGTTTTTGTTGTCAGTCATCATTCATCTTATCTGATGATCTTGCGATAAGGCCAAGAATGAGAGCGCGTCTCGCTAGGAATCTTCAACCACTGAGGTATACTGGCTGAGTATTTTCTTGTTTTTGGCGACATTAAGTAAGAAGTGAGACTTAGACAAGATGTTAGTAGTGAGCCTTTAAAAATAAACAAAATGAACTGAAAAACTTTGTATGGATCTACTCGGGCTTATTTTACATATTATTTTATTTATTTACATCAAGCTCAGTGCAGGTTACATAATTATATTTGTAAAACGTTATAATATGTATGTAAAATTACGTTAGAGTATTATAAAGTAAGAGAGTCCATAAAAAGTGCCACATTTCAAAAAGGACAAAACTTGTTTTTGCTAGTTACAAAAAATCATTTTTTTATTTAATTACTAGCTGTGCTCGCGACTTCGTCCGCGTGGAATAGTGACTTTCGGCAGCATTTTTAATTTTTTAGGCTCTTTTCCCGTTTTTGCAACATTTTTCACTGATGCTTCGCTCCTATTGGTCGCAGCGTGATGTTATATAGCCTAAAGTCTTCCTCGATAAATGGACTATCCAACACAAAAAGAATTATTCAATAATTCGAACCAGTAGTTCCTGAGATTAGCGCGTTCAAACAAACAAACAAACAAACAAACAAACAAACTCTTCAGCTTTATATATTAGTATAGATTTTACCGGGCGGGGTAAATAAATAAAAAAAAACATAGATAAAAATACACTTTTTATTTCAATTTCATGCACATCTACAGTTTTGTTCCTAGTTATAACACTGTGATAACATTGTGCTATTAATCATCGTACTAACCAGTCTGCGATCGAACATATTCGTACAAAACTTATACAGACCATTGCAAATTATCATTTGGATCGTGGAATTAATTATATTATTGCTATACGTTTACAAATATTAAAAAAAACAATCTAAATGAATCGAATTACGTATTGTTAAATTATTTAAACGTTTCTTACAAAAGATAGCTTATGTTTCCCTATAAAGTTGTTCCACTGACATGTATTCACATTTTTGCTTTATTAGAGCTTAAATTGAGCTTTAACTAAAAGATACAAATAAGACAGAAAATGTTTAAGTTTGAGCACTGTCGACTCTACCTACCTTAGGCACTGTTCGATTCAAGATGTGGGTATTATTGGTTCAAGTTTGGGCAGTATTGATTCAAGTACGCATTGTTTGATTCAACATTAAATAGTGTTAATTCAAGTTTTGGGCATTGCTTGATTCAAGTTATGGCGGTATTGATTTAAGTTTGAGCACTGTTGATTCAAGTTTGGGCAGTATTGATTCCAGTTTAGGCACTGTTGATTCAAGATTGGGCAGTGTTGTTCTCTTATTAGAACAATTTGTTAGTCTACAACGATAGTAAAATATACAAGACATGCCAAAATAAATTAAACCTTTTTGTGAATATTGCTCAAATTGTATCACGCATCGTCGTATCGACACAGCGAGTTAAGCAGGCAACAGTTCCGATGACATATTATTTTAAAGCTGGCCATGTTAACGAAGGCTGACATGACAGATTGGACATGTTTGCATAAACCAAAATTGTACTTTGTACTGGTATTAATTAATAGAAGCAGGCAGGAATGAAAGTACGAGAGGCATAAAAGATAGAACTGGTATGAAAGTGAATAGAAAACAATGTCTCCGATAATGTTGGAGGAAGTAGTAATTTAAATTAAAAAAAAAAAAAAAAATAGAAGCAGGCGTTACTTGGTAGAGATCAATGGCATACAAAAGTGCAATAATATTAAATAATAATACAATTTTATAGTAAGTCGCTGTGCAGCTCTCGACCAATTAACACTTATTGACGATATTCTGTGAGGGGACGAAACACCTGTTAGGTATCGGTTTGGTTTGCATTTTGCTCCTTCTGCATGTGTATATATTTGCGGGCGGGACTGCGGTGCTTTCAAACTTCATCCAAGTTTGGTAAACGATTAAGCTATTGAAATTAGCACTACATTTTTTTTATTATTATTTAAATCGTCATTATCTCATTGTTCAACAATTTGATATTATAACTAGGTACCCTTGAAAATGGCTGAAAAAATTGTAATTTCTGCTTAGCGTTGCTTTAGCATTATACACATTAATTGTCGCAAAATTAAGGTTAATAATAATTATCAATCAATAATATTTGCAAACTCTCTATTTAAAACTTATTTTACAAACAATCATTTGTAGTTAGTGTATCTCTTGAATGTGAAATAACCTTTTATTTTAATAAGCATAAAGTATCATTTGCCAAATATTCTTATTAACAACTTTCAACATCAAAGTATTTGATCACAATACATTACCCAAAATTACTTTAGGTAAAGCTTTGGCGTGTTCCTTTGTAAGCTGCTATCACTCAGTCACACGTGTTTTTATTTCATTTTGTATTTGTTTTTGCAGGACAATGCAACATAAACAAGACACACACCACACCTCGCTATATAAATGTGAACTTTGTCATTATATACTGTACCCTCTTTTGCGATACAACAAATATTACGAGTATTCTAATGAAAAAGTTATATAACTTTTTGATGAAATAAAAATTATTATTTATTCGCCTCAAAATTATGATTGTTTAATTTCATCAGCATAAGGCTTCTTTTACATTTACACAAAATAATTTGAATTGCTCAGAACTTTACGAAGTATTAAGACAAAGGCGTTATCTCTTTCATCCTAAGCATTGTACAAACAATATAAATTCTAAATGGAATTATCTCTATGCTCGTGTATCTTTCGCTTCCAACAGCTACAAAAATACCGTGAGGGTGTTATTTTAAAAATCTGTCCCAACCCCGATTTCCCCACAGCCCGAAGTTATTAATTCCATATTCATGGAGTGTTGCCATGCCCGGGGATATTATTTCCCGAGAATTAATTCTAAACGACCCCATTAATTATAGACCTCGCGGTGGAGTGACGCTTGTCCCCTGACAAATGAGGATCTGGTTCCCACCAAACTATTAGTTTGGTGGGAGGCAGATTATTCATTAGCACATAACAACTTTGGGTCAAAAGCAATCGAAATGGCCTGTTTGGCTTTTTGTTCGCTCTTTGGTGTCCACTAGGCTAAAGTAAGCACGCACTAAGTGGGCATTATCTAGATATAGCATGTTGTTTCAATATCTGTAAAAATATCAAGTAAGCAAAGTGAGCTTAGCCCAAATAAATTTTGTAAAAGGAAAATGTTCAAACAATAATAAAGATAATAAAGATCTCAATTGAAAGCGTAATTCAGATTTGAAATTGTCTTGCCAATTTGAATTGACGCAGATAATGAATCACAAACTGGCACACTTTTATGAATTGCTAAAATATATATCTTAGATAGCGTATTTAAATAATATTGTTCTGCCATTGGTGGGTCTAAAATGAGTTTAGCCCTTTGGGACTTAAATAATGTTCCACTGCATTATTTAGTTGAAGGTTTACCGATACATACATCAGTCACTTACAAGATTATATTCCATGACAATGCATGAAAATAATATCTTAGACCGTTGAGATGGCTTTGGTGTGCATATACTCGTATTTTATATTACAACACGATATCTTAAAAGCCATTTAGCACGTTCAAATTTAAGATGCCATAATGAAATGAACGAGTAAATACCAAGATGATGATGGTGAACCCTCGCAGACAAATAGCTTTCACTTTAACAATCCCTTTGAAATACTTCATAATACCTTGTAATCATTTTAGACATTATGTTTCTGATATTTCATTCAAAACATTTTGAGACGTGACTGTTCAGATGAAATTACTAAAAGGATACATCGTCATTAAAAATGCCTTTGTTCATATTAATATGTTGATGCGTAAAGTAATAGAAACGTTAATGCTAATGTAAAATTAATATACTGTTTTCTAAAATTCAAGTTACCGACTTCTTTATACGCTTCTCGTAAGGCTTCATGAAAACGTGTCGGTATATTAAAATTTTGATATTAGGGCACCTGCGCTGCCTGCGAGCTCATACAAAATTGCCTTGCCGCTCTCAATACAATAATGACACATATAAATATACAATGTCTATACATAGTAAACAGAAGGGAAAATTCCTGTCATACAGTATTAACATCAATCAAAATAATCATGCTTGCTTGAATACGTAGAGGGCCTTAAACATAAATATTGAGAGCAAGTTCCAGGCGACGTAGGTACCTAAATAATACAAAATATTGGCAAATCTCACATGAATTCATGCCAGTGAAACACCATATTCTATTATTAGGGAGGTACCCTGATATCGATTTATGTTACTTAAAAACCACTACTTAATTCCTTAAGGAGAATTTTCATAATAAAATCTAATATTTACAAATTGTATTTACAATGTTTGGTGACGTATTACTTGTTAAGTATACGTGGTTGATGCAATAGTTAAACGTCATTGTATTCCATGGTCGCTGATGGAAACCGAAAATCTGAATAGGTATGTGATAATAATAATTGCCAATAATAATGAATAATACATTGGCGTACACTATTCAGAACATCCATGGGAACAATAATGAAACAATTGCATGCAAGTTTTCGAAATTGCAATAATTAATGCTGCATATTGTTCATTTCATAATGGCGAATTACAATTCAGTAAAAGGTTTCCGATTAAATATTCGAATGAAAATTTCGATGTGCCTTAAATGGAAGGAGGACACACAATATTTATAAACTATGAAGCTCATTATCACTTAAAAGTTAAGGAAAAAAGTAAAACAATTATTAAATAACCAAGTAAAATATATCACATTACAGTATGAGACCACATCGCAAGCAAAATAATAACATCTATTGGTTTCTTTATGAAAGTATAACACATTTAACTTATAAATTAAAATCACATTAGTTTCTTGTATAATTGCTAAATATTTTGAAGTATTTGCAGTTACTCCAAGTAATAAGCGCAATTAATAAGTTAATTGGTAGCAAAATTTCACATTAACTGCAAAATCTATATAGTAAGCATGAAAAGATGAGTGGAGACATAGAAGGAAGGCCTTTGCCCAACAGTGGGACACAATAAACGCTGTTAAAATAGTATTCCCCAATTTGTTACAAAATAATCTGTCATAAATATAAACTTCACTAAGTAAATTAAACTCTAATAGGTAGCTTATAATAAACTAATATAAAGTCTCGGAAATAACATGTTCACAATATTCACTTTTCATGATGCTTTATTAAGAAATTTTCAATTTCGCAATAACAATATTATGCTTAGATTATTTGGTGTTAAACTCAGTCAATAGGTGTTTTACATTGAATGTATATTGTGTGAAACTGTCTGATTACGAATACAAATGGTTGCATGTCTAATAACAATAGTCAATCAAGCTAATTGTAGCAGGGTTACGGAAACAATGGGAATAGTATTAGTTGCAATATGCTCCATATCTATCTAGATTGGAAATTATATCAGTGCAGAGCTTGTCATGAAATCAGACAATAAAAATATACATATGTTTTAAACCGAAACATTTTGTGCGCACAATTTGTGCTTATCTTACCTACATCTTAAACAAGGAATATATAATAGCTGTCGCAAAATAACATATACATGTACATTTGACAACCAATTACAATTCAACATGCCTGCAACATGCCTGCATTGTGCATGTGTTTCCAATTTGCAAACTAGCTCACCAAATTAAATAATTCCAACTGCGACTTTAACTATAATCAAAATTTTATCACCCACGTACACAAGACGGGCAAAATTGGCCATTTGTTTGTTTTCCACAGCCCGAGTTGTTTGAGCAGAACCACTAACTAGGTTATAAATGTTGATTCAACTGGGCAGACGTAATAAACTGGATGTTACCTGCGTTGTGTACGGATGCCATTATCAAACAATATCTGATTCTGATTCTGTACGCCAGCTGTACATTTCGTATTCAATCAGCTAATGGAACAATCGTCGATAACAATAGTACAATGATCAATCAAATTCATAATTAAAATATAAATTATCTAACTATAACAAAATGAGATCATGAATGGAACAATATTTGTCACTTAAAAGTATTTTAAACCAGTTGTAACAAAAAGAGAAAACACAACAATGTATTTCTGTCGACATAATTAACAATAAAACTGAGCTTCAATAATAATGAGATGAAGTAATTACATTAGCAGCGAACACCCCTCCAATGTCAGCAAACTACAATGGGGTTCGTTACCGCGTTATGAAAACTTCCACCTCTATTGCATCAAGTTATTTGATTACGCGGTGCTCCAATCAGAGTGGTTTGTGTTAAACTAACATTCGAGCAATGTTGACTTTTGATATCACGGAGAGCTATAATAGATTACAACTACTTAAATTCAGTCGCTTTATCACTTTATTAGTGTCTAAACTGCCGTGTTTACGCATTATCGTCACGGCGACGTCGTCAGATGTCGTTGGCATCGCCCACATAACCCTCGTCAGGGCTTTCCGAACATATGTCTGACGCGCATTTAGCGTTTGACACTTGGGGTAGGGGTTTCAGAACGCTTTCTGTCCCCTCACCCGGCACTCGAGCGTCCGTCGTCTGAGTGTCCACACACCGAGTCTCCACTTGATAGCACCGTCCCGAGGCTTCGGCCACGCCCATCGGAACCATTACCGCGCACGTCCCTTTCGGATTCACCCACGAGGTGCACGCCTCGGCTGGCGCGCAACACTGGACCGGCTCCGTTTTGTAGCCTTCTGGCGGGGACGGAACAAACTCATCATTATAATACACAGTTCCATTCCCCACGAAAGCGATCTGGCGGTTCCGTGGCACGGGGTAGCCCTCCAAAGTCCGCCGCACGTTCGTTCCGCTGAATACCTCAAAATTAGGACACGGCGTTGGCGCCGCGTTGAATTCGGTGTCCTTTGCAAATTTACATACAAGTTTTTGTCCTTTGGCTCTGTTATGAGGCAGAGTTTGATAGAAAGGACCGACGACTGAATAATTGGACATAATGGGCGGCCGACAGGGGTGCTTCGGCAACCCATAATCGTAAGGGTAACCGTCGCTGTCTAAAAAGCAGCCGGGATTTAAATGCACGTCCGCCGAGTGTTGGTACATGTTGTTGATTGTGTTCAGTGGCATGTTTACAGTGTTCAAATTCTGCTGGTCTTGCCACGTGACCTGCCTCGGCATTGTTGGAGCGGTGAATGCGGTTTCCTCTTCAAAGCTATCGCCGTTTGCTGTTTGTGTTTTATACACAGATAGTACAGTGTTTTCGTTCTGTGCATTGTTAGCGACGGTTTCCGCATCGCTAATTAGGTCAGGATTTCTGTCGACGAAACCTTTCATGTTATTGCTTTGATACACATCGCTAGTATCGTACTCTCGGCTTGTCGGTTGCACAGTGTAATGCAGGGCATGGTGTGAATGTGCGTTTACTATTAGGCTCCCATTGTTTTTGGGTAAGGTGCCATTGCTTCTGCTCGATGGCAATATTTGATTACATAACGCAACATCTTTTCCACTCTCCTTTTTCTTACGGCTTCTAGTATCTGTTTTAAACTTAAGTAATACTACGGCTATTATGGCTATGAGTAACACTATTATTAGAAATACAACTGTGACTATTACCACTAAGTGCCTCTGTGGGAACGTCACCACGATAACTACCGGTTCCTCCTTCACTATAATCCTAAGCGTGTAATTAGCCGTCGACCTCCCAGCCGGGTTCTCGGCCACGCATGAATACGTCCCGTTGTCATCGTTAGCTATGTTAAATATGTAAAGTTCGCTCTTTTTGTCTGTTACGCCGTTCTCGACGTAGTAGACGTCATGAGGCTCCGACGACATGGTGGTATAGTTATGTATAATTTGATTTTGGTAAAACCAAGTTATTCTGGCTTCAGGGATAGCTTTTACTAAGCATTCGAGCGTAACATTGCTGCCGACAATTGTCTCCAAAAATACCGAGGTGGGCGTAATTTTGGGAAAGCATGCCAACTCTGCCTCGGTGATGCTCGTTATTGTACGCTTTTTCAACCGCTCAGGAAGCGAGCAGACCGGCTCCACTGTGTGAGGCATATTGAAATTCAACAACCAACTATGTAAATCCCTCAAATGGCAATCGCAGCTCCAATAATTATTTTGCAAGTCAATACCGCGCAGCGTGTCGGGGAATAAATTTTCACCTTGAATATTTGATAGTCGGTTACCGTTCAATCTCAACCATTCCAAATGGTTCAGTCCCGCGAACGCTTCCCCCTCTATGATTTCAATCTTGCAGTCGCTCAGCTCTAACGTATTCAAATATGAGAGATGTTGGAAGCAGTGGGTTTTTATGCTCGTTATGGGATTATTGTTCAACGAGAGTCGCATAAGTGATTGGAAGTACACAAAGTTCGTGGAAGGTATCACCGTGAGGTAATTGTTCGACAGATCCAGTTCGACCAGATTTGCCAGACCTTTGAAAGCGTGGCTATCGATCTTCTGTAATCTACATCTCTGTAGATAAATCTTTTGTAGGTCGAGCAGTCCGAGTTTATGGAAAGTTTCCTTGTGTAACACTTGGAGGTCGTTACCCGAGAATTCTAGCACCTGCGTCTCGGAGTCTAGATTGCTCGGTATGGCCTTCATATCCTTCTCTGAGCACTCGACATATCTCTTGCCGTTCTTCCACTTGCACACGCACGGGGTAGGGCACGCGATGGCCGGGACCAAGATGCAGGTAGTGCACAAGGCAATCAGCCTCACGTGCAAACTCCTTTTGATTCTCATATTGCCTCAAGGCACCAGTGCTTCACTGTATACAGCGTGCATTATCTGAAACAAAAGAAAATCTAAATTAATGCAGGCTGAAATTATATACTTTTATTTGTTATTTTTGAGGAGCTCGATGGCGCAGTGGTTATAGGAGTACGCAGACCGGGACGGCATGGCAAAGTATTTTGCCGCCAGTCAGTCCGGTCTGCGAGTGCTGAGGTTAACAACTTTCGCAAAGGCCGGTCATCGGGTAAAAGTTTATCATCTCGAGCTCCTCCGTGCCTCGGAAGGCACGTAAAGCCGTTGGTGGTTGTTAACGGCTACTAATGCAGCCGTTAACTACCACCAACCCGCGTGGTAGTTTATAGCCCGTTCTCCTTACCCATTCATAGGGAAGGCTCGTGCCCCAGCAGTGAGGATATAAAATGAGCCAATGAGGATGAGGATTTGTTATTTCGTGAACAATTTGAGCCTTCTATTTTATTGAGGCCTATTTTTATTATGTTGCCTTAAATTTAAAGGCGAGCTATGATCAGAAAAGAACAAATAAATATAACAGAAGAAAGGAGTGTTGGATTAAAAGCAAATTTCAGTTAAGACAGTGATAAAGGTACAGGACGCTACTTTTATTTAATTTCAAAGTGACAGTCGTTTTGCAGTAAACCCGTAGTTGTTGTTTTTCTTAAATTTTGGCCCCGAACGAAAAGTAAGTTACATTATGTATACTGTTGCATTATTTATGTCTATAGAGCGGTCGACCCCCGCATTTTATTCTGCGGTTATTTGTTCAAGCAGTGTTTGTAAGATCTGCCGAATCTTTGTGTACTCAGATCCTTTTGTATCTTGTATGAAAAATCGCGACCACAATGAGCTACTGAATAATGAATGGCATTGCGCCCCAAAGAGAAATAAACTTTATCTTGAAAACAATTTAACTGATGCTAATGTAACTATTATTTTTACGTTTTATTGTTCTTTAAATATGTAAGAGGCTTTAATTTTGGTACGAAAAGAAAATAACTCAATTTTTTTTTACAATTTGTATGAACGTTTTATAAATGTTGAAATAAGAAGGAAAGGTAGAAATTCGATGACTTTGTAAAAGTAACCCCCTAATTCATAAAAACTATTTAAGCATTATTCAGTTAATTGTTTTGTCTCTTTTTCTCAAATTAAAAATGATGTTTGTGTGATGTTGACAAAACAATATTTAACTAAATGATGCTTAAATAGTTTTTATGAATAAGACGGTAAATGTTTCGTAAAAATTTTGGTAAGTGATGCGGTTACCTTTCTTATCCGAAACAAACAGTAAGTACTTAAAATGTATGTCTGTCTATGTCCAATTTTATTTAAACTGATCATTTAACAGTAGTTTAGAAAAGGGCAATGTGCACTTTTGCACAGATATACACGAATTCAAAGACAATGTTTTATCTTCGTAAATATTGCAATATTTTAATATCTGTTTATAAGTATATTCATAGTTTAAGACATTAAACTAAGAATCGTAATATTTTAATTTAATATTAATTGGAGACTATAAAAACTTTTTTGTTTTTATTTTATTTATTTATTATTTATGACATTTAATATTTTTTTAGTAATTATAACTAAAGTAAAACATGTTTTTTTGAATCTAATATGATGCTAGTTTAGTAAAAAACGTTTTCTATTTCAAAGTAAACATATTATATATTAAACTAGCTATTGCTCGCGGCTTTGCTTACGTCGAATAGTGATTGTTTGTAATAAAAGTCAAAACGTATTTATTATCTATAGGTATGAAACACTTCATAATTTCTTTAAAAATTACGGTTTTCCGAACAAACTTTCCTCCCCTTACACCTCTCTAGGAAATGTTTTTTTCAAAAATGCTAAAACACGTAATTTTTTAGTTTTGATTATCGATTAAAATAATTCATTATAAAGTTCTAACTTTAGAAATAAAGATTTCCCCAAAAAAGCTTTCTTCCCTTAATAGTAGATATAGTTTATACTTTTTTGTAAGTTTAATTTTAAGTAGTTTTATTATTATTTTGTTTTTGTCTTTGTTTGTAAATAATTAATTAAAATAAATTTTCTATTAATATTTTTTTCAAAACCAAACCCTTTAAAGGGAAATAAACAAAATTCCTGAGACATGTCATTCATAATTTCTTTTCAAAAAGCAAAATACCAATTTTCATGTATTTTACTTCAAAACTAACGGACTTTCATTCAAACATTCACCCCCTATTTGACCTCCTTAGAGGATGATTTTCGTAAAATCCTTTCTTAGTGGCTGGTTAGGTCATTCACTTAACCTACATTCCAAATTTATCTTTTTAGCTTCAGCGGTTTCGGGTCAGCGATGATGAATCAGTCAGTCAGGACAAGTCATTATGTGTATACAACTTGTTGATTTGCATTCACGCCATATTCATAGCAGCGGTCGTAATGCTTATACTTATTACAAATAAATTATAAAAAAAATATGAAAAAATAATAATCATATTTTCAAAATCTGTAAATACGAATCGCACGTCTGCGTAGCACTAAAAAATAAACGCTCGTTCGCGTACGCCCGCTCACCCGACCACGCGTAGGTAGCAACAAGCTCGAGCTTCGCGGCGCGCCCGCAGCTTTGTCCGCGGCCGGCGGGCGGCGGGCGCACGCCGCACGCATCAAAGCCACTGTGCCACGCAACCCCGAACGAGTGTCACAGTGTTCTTAGGTGTGTTGTTTGTGTGTGTAAAAAAAGTAAAATGACGGAAAATTATTCTAACGTAGAACTTGTGGAGATGGTGCGATTATACGCAATTAGTGGGAACAGTCTACGTCGAGCCGTGGTCATGTTTGTGGAAATGTTTCCAAGCAGACCAACTCCATCGCGCGAGGTAATGCTTGCTGCCACGCAACGACTGAGTTCAACGTTCCTCGACATGCGCTGGGTCGCGGCAGTGTGGGTCTCTCAGTCGATTTGCAAGAGCAAATACTCGAATACTTCGAGAGGGAACCACGTGCCAGTACTCGTGATGCTGGCCGCCACTTCAATGTCCACCACACAACAGTCTGGCGGCTTCTTAAGTCGGAGCAACAGCACCCGTTCCACTTCAGAAGAGTTCAAGAATTGAACGAGCAAGATCATGCCGCCCGGGTTACTTTTTGTCACTGGGTACTAGAAAACCGAGAAGCCAGCATTCTATGGACGGACGAGTGTATGTTTACGCGCATCGGTGTTTACAACGTCCACAATTAACATTGGTGGGCTCACCGCGAACAGAACCCGCATAAGACCAAAAAAGATTCGTTCCAGCATAGGTTTAGCATCAATGTGTGGGCTGGCATTGTTGGTGGACATTTACTCGGGCCCTATTTCATCGAGGGTTATCTCAACAGCAACTCGTATTTGCAACTTTTCAGCACGTAGTTGACGTAATGCTTGACGACGTGCCACTAGCTCTTCACCGGAATCTCTTTTACCACCAGGACGGGGCGCCTCCGCATTATGGACGCCAAGTGCGCGATTATTTGGACGAAGTGTTCGGAACCCAGTGGATTGGTCGAGGTGGGCCAGTGCCCTGGCCTCCGAGGTCGCCAGACTTGACTCCGTGTGACTTTTATTTGTGGGGAGACATAAAAAGAATGGTTTATAAAGACGAAATCACGAGTGTTGTGCAGATAAAACAAAATATTTTAATGGCTTTTGAGAGTGTAAGGTCAAATCGTAGTGTGCTGCAAAAGTTACCTAGAAACTTAAGGCGCCGTGCTCATTTGTGCATA
Source organism: Eudonia lacustrata (assembly GCA_947562085.1). Taxonomy (NCBI): domain Eukaryota; kingdom Metazoa; phylum Arthropoda; class Insecta; order Lepidoptera; family Crambidae; genus Eudonia; species Eudonia lacustrata. Next base: position 1,337,191 of record OX387317.1, on the reverse strand, counting down.
GAACGTGAAGGTGCCCACTTTGAGCAGTACCTGCGAGTATCTTAATCATGATCAGTAAGTACCTAATAATAGTTTATTGCAACAAAGTATACTTATGCGTAAGAGTAAGCCACTTTACTACAGAATACATAATAGTACCTACAAGTTTACGTAAGTTCATCGACTTAATGTCCGCCCGCTGCGCTCTTATGTACCTACTACGGTCTGCACCCCTATTCTCGTCAGTCGACGGTCGCTATTCTAATTTACACTGAGATCATTTTATTAATCAATCGGTTCCTTATTACTTTCTCCGTGTTAAAAGTATTTTTTAGTCATTAAGTGTACCAATTACGATCAGCTGTAAAATTATGGCGGGAATGCAAATCTACAACCTGTATAGATAGGCAAACATTTTGTTAGCGTGCCTTCCTCTGCTCTATTGTGCGGGCAAACACCAACATTTAGGCAAAACATATCCCTGAATTGAGTTAATCCTCGAGATCCCTTGAGACCCGATAGAGAATGTATTTCGAGCAGAGATTTGTGTACACACGGCGGCAGATCAACCTACCCAAAACTGTCAAATTTCTACAATCAATTTTGAACTTTATTGTTTGGTTATAAGGATCAATATTCATTGGAGAAATTTGACAGATTTGGGTAGGTTTATCTGCCGTCGACTGTACTTGCAACAAGATACTTTTAAAAACAATTTACAAATTACGGCTTTTAAACAAACATCTTAAAGTAATTATTAATGTGATTAGGTATTGCAACCTGAGTAACCTTAGAAATCATTAAATAATATTAAAATTGTTTAAAGGTTTGTTTTAAATAATAACTTTTAATATTGAACGTCATTAACTAAAATAATTATTGAGTGATACATTCAAAATATAGCAGTCATGTTAGTTTGTGAAAAATTTATTTAAATGAAAAGACGATACTTTTATACTCGACAATAATATACAGCAGTGGCTTGTTCCAATAAATAAACAAACCTTTTCATAGAAGATTATGCAAAAATGAAGTTGTACGTCCCAAAGAAATTTATTCAAATCAGAGATTACCAAATTGGGATCCCATAATCCACCAGAGATGTGCGGCCAATCTGTAAGGTGTCTGTAGAGAATTCTATTTCACGAATCTTGAATTTACGGTTTTAACTTTTAGTCTAAAGGCTTTGTCTACTTAATCTTTAAAAATAGTTTTTTATTTATATATTTGTGTTTAATTGGTTAAATAAATATTGCTTGTACTCTTTCACTTAATAAACAGCGTCTTACACCGCCATTTTTTTAAATTCTTTTTTGCACATTCAAATAAATCAAAATTTAAGTCATTAACATTTGTAGTAACATTGTATTTAGAAAACCATGTAGCAGTTGGCAATGTAAAACGTTTGCGGAATCCGCACCTATCGTAGCTACGACCGCTACGCAGTACTACAGTGCTACAGTGCTACGCCGCTATGAAGTGCTACGAACGAGAGCTCCGCGCTCCAAAGTCTGAGTGTGAGTGAAAAGAACAATGAAACAGCGCGCCGCCGGCCGCACCGCTACCAAAATGTTCACACGTAGATCTATATAGCTAGTCAGTCCACCCTTTCTCTATCCCTACGTACTATTGTATAAGCCCTGTCTGGCTATTTGCTAAAGAGCCACTGATTTAATATGAACGCCATTTTTTATATGTTGCCTTATCAAATTTAAAAATTATATGAAGAGGTATTACAATAGCTAAAAACCCTAATTTTTCGTGTTACTGTATATTAATTGCGGTTAAAGTTGATTACAAAAATTCTAGGCTTGGGCTTATCTAACAAAAAAAAATGTTATGGGGGTGAGAAGGTATCCTTGTTGCAATCGATTAGAGTTTAAGCCCCTGAATAGATAACTAATTTCAAATTTCTCGAGCATTCGAAATGTCTTAGAACGGACGTTAAACCTTTAGTGCCAGTTGTTCTAATAAGATGTCACTCATTTAAGCCCGCATGCCTACCTGCATAGAAGATAATAAACATGTAACCCATCCTAAAAACTAGACCCTGGATGTATACGAATTGACAGCAGCTATCCCAAAAAGCCACATATACTGCCTTCTTACTGGAGATCAGAACCGCTCACATTCACAGTAACATTATCTCTTATTCCGATCATGTTATTTGCCGGGGAGTAGGATTTTGCTCAGAATCCGACTGAATGATAAAAACCTTAATATCTGCTTCTGCGTTTCTTTATTCCAGTTTGAATGGTAGATCCAGGGTTGTAAGAGGTAGTAAATGCATAAGAACTTAAACTTCAGAGTCGGTGGCCGCTTTCCATCAGGCCAGCAAGGACCGTTAACTCGTTTGCCGGCGCAGTAACGTAAAAAATTGTTTTGGTTAGGGTTATTGGTTTGTTTAATTGGTTAGGTTTGGTTAAGTGATGATACAATTTCCACGAGCTAAATTCGAACCCGCACCCTCTGACAATCCTAGTCAGATGCGCTTTAAATTACGTTATTGTGGCTCTGTTCAACCAACTCAAATGTATTAACACTATCTACACTTATTTGTATGTTAAAAGAACCTTATTCAATATCAACCACTACGTCATCAACATCGAACCCCTCTTCAACTTGTTCGCAACAAAATTGCATCAAATTATGTTTACAAGTATATAGCAAAAAAATAATTCTAATCTACAGCGATTATTCAGTTCTTAACGAAACATTAACTATACTTTACATTAAATAAATAAATAAATAAATAAACTTTCCTACACTCACACCAATTATCTAGCCAAAGAGAAGCTTCGTTATGAAACTCGTTAAATGGTTACTAGACAACGGATAAACATAATTTCTAAATTTACGCGACCGGGATCGAACTCGGGACCTCAGAGATGGCGACACCATGAAAACCGGTGTACAAACCACTCGACCTAGGAGGTCGTCACATTACAATAACAGTAATTGATTTGCTTAGCTTTTGAAGTTAGAATTTAGATGTAGCTTTCCGCAATGGCGTACATATTAATTTTGCTTTTTGTCTTTTGTGAGCCGCTAAAAACTCAATAGTCGCTAAATACTAGCTTGACAATAGCAAATTATGTGGCGGGGGCGACAACTATTCGTATTTCAGCGCACTATGATAGGTGATGTGATAAAACATTTTTTTTTCTTCTTCTTCTTCTTAATGTTTTTATTTGCCACAGTAGTATTATGATCTGCCTATAAAGGCCCACGGATATCAGTAGTTATTCTGTATTATTTATTTATTTTAAAAATCATAACAATTCAAACTTTCAGCTGTATACAATTAACACGCTTATATGCTAGGATAATTATAAAAAAATGTTTTTGAACTAGCACTACAAACAAATTGTTTTAACAAAGATACTTAATATTATCTTTAGTAAAACGGGTAAAGGATCTACAAATATATCCGTAACCCATATCTGACATGCCAGCAGCTGGATGAAACAATGCGCCAGATTTTGCAGGAGTGCCGCGCCAGCGTCCCGTATTCAAGTCTATATATCTAGTCTTCTTATAATAGAGCGCAAAAGTATTGGTTTCACTTCCGTGAAAAGTCTTGAGCGTACGTCGCTAGCGCTCAAAGCTAAAAAACTATGCGATAAATGCGATAACAAAAGTTAGTTTGATTTGCTACAAAAATAGAAGTTTATTTTTTTATTCTCCTCATCATATTCTAGTTAGATATATTAGCCAACTAACCGCGAGAAGAATTTCATAGATAGGTTCGTCGATAAGAAGTGAAGCCGGGTTAAATAGTGCTGGATTTTTCCCCGTATTGCGCCAGACACTTGATGTGCCAGCGGCTGAATGGAACAATGCGCCAGTTTGTGCGGGAGTGCCGCGCCAGCGTTCCGTATTCAAGGCGAGCCATCTGGAGTATTCTGGAGAGGTGCGCGCCCAAGTTTGTTTTGGCTCGGCTTCGATGTTGCCATCTGATTTGTTTGAATGTAATTTGAATGGCTCTTAAAGTGTCTGTTTGGATAGTTGTTTTGTTGTAGGTAAGTGCCTACATCTACAATACTGAAAATTGCTTTCGGTATAAATTTTGCTTAGTGATAAAATTCTTGCTTACAATTTGTCTGAATGGCGATAAATAAGTTAAAATAATCATTAATTGGACCACGTATCAAACTTATTTATATTATATAACGTATAATGTTGCATTTAGAATATATAATATGTAGAATATATAATTGGCAGTCCCAACAGTATCCTAAGGGTGTTGGCGGGGAGGTGGGACTGTGCGCTGAGGCAGCACTGGATCACGGCCCTAATAAACCCGAAGGCGGGGCAAATATTTTATGTTAATTAAATAAAAACCAAAATTTTAAATGTTACTAACAGTAGATGTAAGAATATTGTTACTAACACTTGGATCCTAGTTATCTTAAATAAATTTTATTATTATTATTATTATTATAATATATTATGCCTACAAATGTATTACTAAATGATTTTATGTTAATTTTACTATTTATTTTAAGGTGCTAATTGCTACACTTAAGCTGATTTGATTAACATCAAACGTTTATAAAATACAGCTTATAAAACTTATCGCACTTTAAAGTTTATTTTGTTTTATTTATAATGGTATTCTGGTTTTGATTATTGACTTTTGCTGTTGCCTGTACAACACAAAGCGTGCCAAAAGTGCGATTGTAAAAAAAAATTGCTATAGCTACGTTTTAGTAACGCGTCGTCATGCTGTTGGCAGCCAAACGATGATTGAAGGTTTGATTCGCGCAGAACTGCTGACCAGGTAGGAATTAGATTCCAGAATTCGGGAAGAACTATTTCCATCTATCGCCTGGCCGTCGTAAATCACGACGACCATTGAACTTGGGACAAATTGCGATTCGAACGCCGCTGGGTTATTCATAGTGGTGGTGAACACACCTATAACTCTTGATGCAATTGAAGCCGTAATGCAAATTACGTTCTACGTATGATATTATCAGAAAGTTTCGATTTTGTCTGATGAAATGGTAGTGACTCTGCTTTAATGGACATGTGACTTAGGTCCTTCACTCCCCCAAAAATCTCCATAGAATAATTAACTGTAAGATAATAGATAGTAATTCAAATAAAACAATTCGCTCAACTTAACTCTTAAATACTCGCGTTTATTATACACATTGCTTTTATTTTATTTTATTCTAACGATAAAAAGATAGATAGTAATTTACTGCAGATATATTATAAAGTATGAATAAATATAGATACATACATTTTAGGCATTTTTGGTAAACATAGTACAGCTGCTCATTTAGATAACGTCTCGTATCCACAGTGCACCTGAACCGGTATGTCGGTCCGAGGGTGCCCTAGGCTTCAAATCCCGATAGTGCAATTTTTTTCAACACCATTTTTTATTTTATTTTATGGACAACAAACAGTTACAATATCTATACATATAATAAAGCTAAAGAGGGTCGAAAGTCTGAACATGGAAGATATTCGAAAAAAAGTTGGCTGGGGATACTTAGAATCGATAACAGAACACGTTCCAACAGTTTTTAGAATTTCTATCTGTTTGTCTGTTTATCTCTTTACCCATTTGTCTGTTTATTTGACCGCGCATCACGTGAAAATGGCTTAACGGATTTGGATGAAACTTTGCGTATAGACAGACCATGACCCGGACTAGAATATAGGATACTTACTTTTTATCCCGGTAACAGGTTCCTGTGGGATAGTGTAGTCTTCGCGAACGAGGTTGCGAGCGACAACAGTATTATATAACATAAAATCTTACAAATTTGCTATAATCATACCACATCAATAATATTGATGTGGTATTGTATTGTACATATTATGTACAATATTGTAACCCACGACATTATCCACATATTAACAAAGAAAAAGTGTGCAACTGTGGATCTTGTGCCACTGGTAATAAGTATGAAAGCTAATACAATTTTAATTTACAACAATTCAAATATACACAAAAAAAGAGAATATCATGGATATAATGAATCACTTATTTAAGCCTTATTTATCGCGAGTTACTAGATTATTTTTAATTATGTATTATTTTGTCAAATATACCCCATTAATTATCCGAAGATGCGAAAATGTGAACTTATTTAATTATGTTTAGTTCAAAGCCCGTCCTGAAAATATCCACTCTTAATCCAATATCACCTATGTATTTTAATATAGAAAGATAAGATTAATCCAGAGATATAACCATTTAATCAACCAGCGCTGGACTGCGGCTAGTCCTCGCAAATGAGTAATGATAGTACCCCGCGGGCAAGGACTTGGCCATATGAAGAATGGACTTAGTTTATTGGACTTGAAACAGAAATACGGCTAGTGGCTACTACACTTAATTATTCTAGTCTTTAGTCGCCATCTATTAGTCTTTGTTGCTAAGTAAACTGTGTAATTTCTATTGTAGTCAGCCTTATGACAATATTGAAGCATAATATTTTAATAGGAGGAGAAATATCTGCCATAATTGTTAATTAAACATTGAAATAAGTCTATGAAGAGTCTCGCTAAGAGTCTATGGTGGCATAGTTTTAAGTTCTAAGCTAAAAGTGAAGTTTTACTTATAGATGATTTAATAGCAATAATGTTCTTTAAAATTACAAAGAAGTACAATACTTAAAATAAACTAAACACGGCACTTAAAGTTTAATTGAGCAAGTGGCAGGAGTAGTTTACACAAGAATTCAGTAAATCGTAAAGTAGATATTCGCTTTCTATACATAAAAAAGTTGTATTTCCAGAATCTAGCAGTAATAAGTTAGTTGTACAATTTCTTCACTAAATGGCATTGTTCCGATGACATACAAATAGTGTACTCGACTGGTAAGACATGTAAAATAATAACCTAAATATATCATACACACTTTTGATTCCGTACATTACGCAATGCTGCCTTTGAGCTGTAGGTACTAATACGACCTTCTTTTAGCGAAATCTTAGCAAGTTCTTTGATCTCGACTCCAGATCTACGGCGAGATGGCGCAATTAATATTAGAAACTGTAATTATTCGACGTATACAGTATGACGTTTATGTTTTTACAAAGCAACGAATTTTAATAAGTTGTTGCATATCTAAAGTTTCACTTAGCCTTATATAATAATAAGTGTTGTTGTAATTAATGGCGAGAAAGGAGGTGATTATTCCGAAGTACCCTTTTGCTCACTCAAGGGTCGATATTAGGACCGTTGCTTTTCCTCATTTAAATGTACTCCTATTTTGATAAAGATTTGTGTTAGACAGTACAATTTTTTCAGACGCTCTAGTGTTTGAAATCGCCAGAGGAAATGAAAAGTCAAGAAAAATATTGACAATGTTAAAGGAAATATTATGGTAAGTACTTTTTATATGTAAAAGTTGACGCTTGGTCAATGCGGTAAGGTAAGGTGCAACCAAGCTCGAACATGGCTTAAGGATGCAAATAAATTTGACTTTAAAAATAGTTTGTTAGAGAGCATGTTGTATTAAAACGTCATAATTCAATGTAGAGATCTTAATACCTACCAACTAACAACACTGATAGACTGTCTGTCAAACACTGTCACACTGTCAAAGTATTGCTGAACTAATATACCGTAGTACTACTATAGTAGTAGTACTATGAACTATCTTAAATAAATTAAATAAATTAAATAAATAATATTTCCCACACTTACACCAATTATATAGCCTCAAGAAAAGCTTCCCTAAAAAACTCAAAAAATGGTTAACTAGACAACGGATAAACATACTTATACTTAAATACATTCTTATTATACACAGGAAACACCCAGACTCGAAACAATTTAGAAAAACAGGTATTTCTAAATTGATCATCCTTCTCCACAGCTAAAAAATAGACGTCCTGAATGGGTAGTAGGTAAAAATATTATGGACGATTCAAAAGCACTTTTCTAAAGTTTATTTGAATAAAGAATATTTGACTTTGACTTTGACTTGATCCGACCGGGGATCGAACCCAGGACCTCTGAGATGGTGACACCATGAAAACTGGTGTACAAACCACTCGACCAAGCAGGTCGTCAATCTTCAGTGATCAGTCTCGGATTCGAAAATATTTTGCTTGTGATTTTAATTGCGAGTCTCTCTGTCTCACTAATAATCCCCTCATCGCGTCCGTCTGCCTCAATCGATATGGGATGAGGGTGCAAGTTACAGGATACATACTTACATATAAATACTTTTTATTTTTGTCTTCATCCCACTTGATGGTCGTAACGATATGGTGTCAACACACTTCACTTGGAATCTTTAACTACTAAGACACGGCTAACTTATATCTAGCTGTCAAAACAATGTAATGAACGATGAACAACAACATGCTATAACAGAGTTGTTATCGCGACAGATTTAAAAAGCGAACTAAGAACAAGCCCAAACACCTTAAACCGCATACTATATTATATTTACCCTCCCACTGGAAATTGAAACAGAAGAAAGCTCCAGAAACTATCAAAACTTGATGCTGAATGAACAACGTACCGTCAAATTAAGGTTTAGTGCCTTACAAATAAACAAACAATAAGCTCCGAATAGTGTTTTGTTCCAGTCATGTAAACGTCATTTTAAATTAGAGTAAAAGAGACAAAACACGGAATAACTATTCGAAGTCATCGATGGCTACCCCAAAGTCATGGGTCTAGAAAGCTAAAATTTTGCACAAATGCTCCCTTTACGATGTAGACAAGAAATATACTAAGTTTTTCAAAATTCTCTCGTGATTAAGGCAAACGAGCTTATGAGGACGAAGTCGGCATTGATCTCTAGTTCATCATAAGCGTTTAACAAAATAATCGCAATGAAAAAGTTTTTAACATAGACCAAGCGACATACCGCTGCGTCGCGTCTGCGCTGCGTCTGCCGGTATTAAGCGCACCGAACTTGCACTACTGGCTAAATTATAATCTAAGCAGGTTATCCGAAACGGGTATAGGGAAACGTCACGTGATAAATTGTCTCGCGTGCGGAATAAGAGTTTTCGAAACAATATTTTTTGGAGTCTTCGAAAGTCACTAACTAACAATAGTGATTTTTAGCGTTGAAGACAAATGTATTATTATTCTTTTCTAGGTTACTAAAGAATTCATTAAAGTCAAAGACAAAGTCAAGTCATTTACTCAATATAAGCCTTCACAGGCACTTAATGACGTCAAAACTATAAATCATAAAACTAAAAAATAGTTTAGGTTGAACTACTGAATCTACCACCAGTTCGGATTTTGGGAGAGCCTTCGACCGAGGAGAGCTGGCAACAAACTCAGGAGGCTTATTTCTTTTTCTCCATCTTTTCAACCAAATTACAATTATGTAATATAAAATACAAATAAAATACAAAATATACAAATTTTGTACACATTCATAATAATATTCAAGCCAGTACAGGCGACTTACTTCCACACGCACTTGTCTGCAATGTAGTAATACCTTAAAGTAAGCTTTCTTAATTAAAACATTACTAACGGGCGTTTTGAATTTAATATCTGTCAACGCAGTTATGTCACCAGGTATTTTATTATAAAATCGAATTGAGTCACCTATAAAGGATTTACTACTCTCGCTGAGTCTGAGCTTCGGTGCACATAATTTATTCTGATTCCTTGTATTAAATCCGTGAACCTCGTTTTTCTTGGTATAAAGGTGTAGGTTTTTACGCGCATACATAATATTTACAAATATAAATAATGACGGTAAAGTTAAAATATTTATGTCTTTAAATAAATCCTTTGGGAATCACGTGGCTTTAAATGGTATATAAACCGGACTGCCCTTTTCTGGAGAATGAAAATTCGACCTATGTCTGCTGCTGATCCCCATAACAATAATCCGTAAGACATAATACTATGGAAGTTTGCAAAATAAACCAGTCTAGCAGTATCTTGATTAGTTATTTTCCTAATATTTTTAACGGCAAAGGCAGCTGAACTAAACCTTTTTGCTAGACCCTCTATCCCCGCTGTAGTCTAAAGTCTATATTTATACTAAGAAAAGAAGTACTGTTAACGATTTCTAAGTTTCTCGCATCTAAATCAATATACAATGGAGAAAGTCGTGTATGTGGAGGTGAAAACCTAAGCGATTTCGTTTTTTGGCATTAAGTACTAAGTTGTTAACCGAAAACCATTGAGACACTCAAGTGTATCGTTAATTTTTTCCTCTCCAGTTTAGAGTAGTATATTGTATATAGTATACATGCTTCACCTACTGCATCATAAATAACAGTTAGGTAAAATTCATTGACTGCACATAATTAGTTTTTTTTAAACATAATGAACACCAGAAAAGTTTTATGATCATCACTTTTATCAAGTCAAATCACGAACAAAATAATCATTATTTAGTTGGCTAAAACTAATGAATGTCCCTTTATAATACATTTTGTTTTAAATTAAGCATTTTTCATTAAAGTTACATGCAGTTAATTATTTCTTTTACTTATCTGTAAGTGAATAATGTGACATAAGTGATACTTAATGAAATCTTGCCTGTGCTGCGTATTTAATTAAAACTCTTTTTAACGCTCCTACATACTTGCGTGTTGTATCGAAGTAGATATTTACATGCAAGGAGGGCGGGGGCGGGGGGGTTACTGGTAACGTGCGTTTGGATAAGTGGCAGTAAGTGATTTTTAGCAAAATGCATCGAAATTTTAATTTTAAGCCCATAGAGACAGTGTGCTTTGTTATCAATACTGTTTATGTGTTTTATTTTACACACAAAGATGAATAAATAAAATCCCTTAAATTTGAACCGCCTTCTGTATTCTAGTGATGAGACCACCGCCGGTTACAGACGCCAGAGGCCACTTCTAGCGGCTTATTGGGTTTTGTTTGACGCTATTGCTTGTTTTCAATCTGGCTGGTTTAGTTAACACCATCTTTTTCTAAGTTTTGTTTGTTACATAACAGCAACGTTATCAAGCAATGTGGTGTACAGTGAACAGCAAAAGTAGATGATGTTTACTAGATTTCAAAATTAAGTTTCGATAGTGTAAGTCGGTATTTTCTATATAACTACAGTCAAAGTCTGCAGGTACTAGTAAACACTCGAAGGTTTTTCGATATACATACGTTTAAAAAGTTTTGATATTCATACTGATTTCATATTTTTAAACTTGACCAATCATCTGTTACCTTTGCTGTTGACTGTACCATGCGATGGTAAGTGATAAATAGCCAGGACCTCAGTAGTTGAGATATTTGGGTAAACCACGCTTCCTTGAAGAGCGACCCTCCTTTTCAGGTGAAATTTAAATACGAGCACATTTAAATAAATAAAAAGGATTTTAAACTTTTTAAATGAAATAAATCCAATCTATATCGCTGAATGTATCAAGTTCAGCTACTTATAATCGGACGGGTAGTCAAAATATAAAACTTCGAAAGTGAAAATATAATAACACATCAACAGAATTAAATTACAATAGTTACCTACATGTTAAATTACATAACAAAAAAACACCCATAACAAAAACAAAAGAAAAGATTATAAAAAATATACCCCCTGAATTGTATCATTGGTATCAGAGCTTACCAGATAAAGAAGGACCAGACGTTTTACCAGAAGAAAAATACTCAGATTCTGAAGATGTCTAGTAGGCAATAAATTTATTACAAGACCGTTGGACCCTCTGTGCGAGAGGGTGACCGATTTAGTATGGAGGTCCGAATTTTCTTGTTGTATTTCGATCCATGTTCCTTTGGCAAAGCTGTTCAGTATCGTGGATGGAACATCGTATTTAAATTTGGACACTGATTACGAATTCGCCCTGTATAATACATTATCTTCAGCCTGTAAAAGTCCCAGTGATGGACTCAGGGCTTGCTATTTTTTATGTGTAACATCTTTCCGCTCGCTTTCTAGCAATTTGTGGGAGTGATTTCGTGAAATGGGACGGAAGTGTCCAACAGTGTAACAGGAAGTCCCCCGCGCCATTTTGTAAATTCAGTAATCGTTATTATGAACATGACATATTTTGTAAATGTCAAATGTCTTCTAATGAATATTTACTGCATTTTCTTTAGGATTTGTAAAAATATTGTGTATACGTCATTGTTAATTCTTTATTCTACTTTCTATTGTAATATTGATTTCATTTCTTTCGTGTGTAATATACTTTATCATTATTTATTTTATATTTATAAAATGATGTAATACCTGACCTGACCCATCGTTTTCAGAATATAATGTTAAAATTGCTTATTACTAAGGTGAGATGTCAAATGTTACACATCTTAAGCGACTACTGTAAGGTTTGCTCGTTATTTTTTAATATTTCTTATGGTGTAGCAATAAGCTTTAATCTCGCCTGATGTTAAGTGTCGATAAGGCCGAAGGTGGAAGCGTACTTCAAACTGCGCCAACGCGTTTTGATGGATTTTTACGACAGCCATCTTACAAAAACAATCGAGAGCAACATCATAACGTGGCTTCAGAAGAGATCCAGATGTTTTCAGTTGGTCACCCATACATTGACACGCCATTGCAAAAGATGCTTTACTTGCAAGAACGCTACCTGAAAGCGCAAACCGCTGACCTATCGAGGCCATATAAATATACTTGCAATTAAACTACCTTGTTTGATACCTATTGTAAGTAAAGACATGAAATAGGATTTAACGAAAACTATTTAAGTAGTATATGTATCATAGGCATACCTTTTTAACACCCTACCCATAGTTTCGACCGAGTCGAACCAGCCGTAGCCATGGACTGAGTAACAGTCATTTCATTTTTTAAAAAGGAACAAAAATAAGTTTATATGTGCATGAGTAAGTATTGTAAGTCATAACGACAGCAGTTACTTATAATTAAGTGAAAATTATATAGTTGGTATGTATACAAAGGCCCATGTGTAGTAGCTTGATCAGTTACTTAAAACTAAATCAATTGGATAATATATACGAATGCATAAGTGTAGTGAATTCGAAATTGGTAATACCTGCCGAGGGATGAAGATGTAATCAAATCAATTGTAGTTATACGAGAGCTATACAATTATAAGTAGGGTAACCTGATATTGATTGGATGTTGTTGTGTCGGTAAGCAGCTAGTTTGGGCGGTGTGACTTTTAATTTAGCAATTTGTATTTCTGAATTGAATAATGGGAGGTGAACGAACTTTTTTAATTTAGTCAACTTCATTATTCATGGTAGAAAGATTATTTTTATTGTTTTTTTTTCAGTCATTTCATTAAGCTTTCTTTTATAATTTGAATGAAATAGATATTAAAACTACTTACCAAAATTTGAATATAATGTAATAAAGATTTAGTGGTGCGTAAGATAAATGTAAGCAGATTGAAATTTCAGAATTATCTTTTCAATCGGAGTGCCTTCTTTTATAAACTACATTGAGTTATTGCCAAAATAGCATTGTGATCAATATTAAATGAGATTGCAGATAGGTTGCAATTTGTTGCCGTTTGCAGAGACAATGACGAGTTGCCTGAGACAAATTTAATTTAAACGCACCGGTTCAACGATCGTGTAAATCCTTTAAAACCTTAACCGTAGACGCAGTGCAGAAAATTTATTTCATAATATAAAACAAAGTAAATCGTGGAAGCTTCTTGCTCAGATGTTGAGTATTTAAGGTAGAATACGTTTCTGTCTTCAGCGTAATCGTTATTATCAGTCTTGTTGGCTAGATGTAGACTTTTGACTTCGTAAACTCGAGGAGAAGTCCTATCCTTTTTTTAGGTCTTTCGCTTTAAAAATTCGAATTAAACGCCACGAAAAGTGGTACTATTTAGGTATGTAGAATATATAGGTATTTAGAACACATTTGCATGATGCCGACCTGAAAAGTCTGAAAAGTCACCGCGATTTGATCACACGCTATGACTTGAGGACGAACCGAGTATCTCGCGGCCCATGACCCAGCTAAGCTGTCAAGGCCAACAGTTATATCTTTACATATAAAGTCATACCGCTTTTCCGTGGTAAAACAAACTCTAGGTAATTAAACATACAAATGAAACGAAAAAGTAAATATGCCACCTCAAATATATCGTGACACTATCAAACGAAACGCTGAATTACTTTTGTGGTGTATTAAGAAACTTCTATAAACCTGATTTAAAAACTACACAACAAAATGTGTAAAGTGGAACATATTGCCCAAACATCCATGTATCATTGTTGCGTTCCAATAGTTAAGAGTATGGCTCCCAGTATGGGAGCCATACTGCCCAAGGATGACACTTTATTGAAGCGAAGCTGAGCGGAGCGGAGCGAGTTGTGTGGAAATCAACCATACGTATTTTTATTTTTACTACTTCTTATTTTCCGCTCGAGTGAGTGGTGGTGGTCAGCGGAGCAGGCATGAGCGGTGTCGTATTTCTAAGGAAAACCGTAACGTCGCACGAGTTGGGCAGAGCAGAGGTGCGGAGCAAAGCCGTTAAGGGTGCGCCGTCCGTAAGTGACAAGTGTCATATGTTTTATTTGAAATGTCGTCGTCCATATTTATTTGATGCCGCGCGGCCATACTAATTTTGTATGGGGAATTTAAGGTGCTTAATAAAAAATAATTATTTAAATAACCACTTGATGAATCGACAATGTAGTCTAGCATTTGTAGTTTATCCATTGATGATTGTTTAGACAAAATCAGAGGTACAATAATTTAGATAAACTATAAGAAATCTACTAAACGCGTCCACTCGTTTTCATGATTTTTGCCCAACTTTAAATGATATTGTAGAAAAAACTATAGCGTGTTATGAATTTATGGTTCTGACAAATTGTAAACACGTTCCTTATGATTCTAAATATATATTTTGTTTATTTAATACGATTGTATTTTCAATGATATCTACTTAACCGTAACTGCATTTTTGGCATTTTTTGGTCGGCGCACCCTTAAGAGAAAGGGTATATTTTGGTTGATATCCGCTCAGTTCAGTTGCGCACCGCTCTGCTCCGTGCCGCCCTGCATCGCTCAACTTTGCTCAGCTCCGTTTCACCTCAATGGAGTTAAGAAGCTTCTCCACCAGCTTAGCTCCGCTTTAATGGAGTATCACCTTTATACGAGTTTGTCACCAAAAGGCGCTTTATCATTGCTTTAAAAGTCATCGTTTTCCTTCCGAGTGATCAAATGAAATAAAACTCGCACTGTGCACTGTATACCTCATGATTTTGGGTGGAGTGCGTTACTAACTTCAAGGTTGACGTTACTTACTTAAACACTATCTACCAGCTGATTTTATGTTGCCGCTGCTGGGGCACGAGCCTTTCCTATGCATAGAAAGACCACAGGTAGAGCGGGCCAAAAACCAACACGCGGGCCCAGTGCGGTGCGGTGGTTGTTATCGTTTGCTAATGCAGCCGGTACCAACAACGGCTTTACGTGCCTTCCGAAGCACGGACCTAAGACCAATAATAGTAAGGTTATAGTAATCTATATATCTATACATATACTAAAGCTAAAGAAGGTCGAAAGTCTGTACATGGTAGATATTCGAAAAAAAGTTGGCTGGGGATACTTAAGAATCGATAACAGAACACGTTCCAACAGTTTTTAGATTTTTGTCTGTTCGTCTGTTTATTTGACCGCGCATCACGTGACAATGGCTGAACGGATTTGGATGAAACTTTGCACATAGACAGACCATGATCTGGGCTAGGATATAGGGTACTTTTTACTATCTTTACTACTTTTTTTTAAATCCCGGTAACAGGTTCCTTTGGGAGAGTGTAGTCTTCGCGAACGAAGTCGCGGGCGACAACTAGTAGTTGATATTTTGAGAAAAGTATTGTAAGGCAATTCGTAGCTGCACTCCAAACGTTTGCCCAACATAAAGACGTACTAGAGTCGGGCCTGCGGCCAACAGTAACATTAAGTCTGCACTTAAATCCAACTTCTGGCACAGACCTCGGCACCTCACTGACAACTCGGCTCTGTTATTAAGTTTCGCGAAGACTGTGGTTGCGATCCGAAAGATAATATTACTGTTGTGCTTCTGTGGATCTCACAATTAGTCTCTCCTTCCACTGACTGGTTTGTATCGTTACAAACCAGTTTGTGATTGGTTGCGTCGTATTAAATTTTATTACTGTGACATCGTAGATACTCATTGAAATTTGTATTTTTTACAATTTTTTTTTGAGTAGGTTGTTAGCGTCTTGTAAGAACAGACTAAGGCCCGGTTTTTCAATCCTCAGATAAGTTTTATCCAACGAATAATTTTGTCATTGTGATATATTTTCTAAGGAGACTCTGTCTTTTTTTTCAAAATTGTTCAATGAATAAATTATAACTGACGATTGGAAAATCAGCCCTTAGTCAACGGAAGAGATAGATGAGGGATATATCATATTATGATCCGAGAATACATAAATATTATTTGTAACGTTATGTACGAATAATCTTATTTACTTTTGGCTAGCCGCTGGATGCGAGCATCACACACCGTTCGATGTGGAGGTCCTTGGGGAAGGCCTTAGCCCAGCAGTGGACGTCTTTTGACTATGACGTCAACGATGATTTGCTAATTCACCTATCATAATCAATTCAAACCTATAAGTAAATATGTATTAAATATGTATTTACTTAGGTTTGAATTGATTACGTTTCGTTTCAACGTTCATTTGAACGTTAAGTATTAGGTTTCTCATTATATAAATCTCATAATCTCATAAGTAAATAATAACATTAAGTTTTCAATAACTAAGAAAGCACGACAAACTTAAATCTTCACAAATGCTTTCACACCTCTTTTATTTAACTAAGTTAGGCCCTAAAAGTCGAGTCACCTAAGTAAAATCCGCTCCTGGTAATTCTGTTAATTGCATTTCAATTAATTGGGCACTCACCTAAGGCTGTTGTACCATTACTAGAAGCGTAATAGGAAGTGGGTAAGGTTACCTTCGAAATATACTGTTTCCTCGCATCATTTAATATTGATTTCTGGAGATAATATAGCCAATGCCTCAGTGGATGAAGATTCCAGGTGAATTGCGATTCCACCATTGGTCTTATCATCTTATTACATCAGGTGAGATGATGGCGCTGTTCTTACCCGTAAGATATAAAAAAAAATTCATAGTCTTTATTTTATATTTGTTTCTAGCCTGGCATTTCAACGCCTGCATGTTGTTGTGTTACAAATTGACTTAGATGTTGATTGTCTAATAAATCAATGACCCTATCAATGCTTGCCTACCTACATGTCTGCCAATTGCAAAACAAAATGTTAACAACGCTACCTGGCGGACAGCTACGGGACTACAAACTCCACGGCGGCCGGCGCGGCGGCACAGACTACACCCATCGGCCTGTCAAGCACGCATCGACTCAGGCGAGTCAATATAAAGTTCAAGCCATAGAGGGCGCTGTCTACTATGGGCTTCGGCCAATATTAACTTGTCACACTCTCTGTTATACTCTCTGACAAATAAACCAGTATTTAAACAAGAATAAGTAAAATTCATTGAGTCTTAAAACCCTTTATTTATTAACAACTTCATTACTAACACAAAATATAAAACAAACAAATAGATTTGTAGAGAGTGTTTAATTTCAATGTGTAGTGTTTGCGCTAACTTTGGAATATAATGATTTTATTAACACTTACTCTTTATAAAAAAAACATTATTTCAACATTATTTTCATCGTTAACCTGTGTCTCATCTGCAGTGTCTCTTGTCTGCCATTGAAAGGTCATAGTGAAAATAACTTTTATAGCTCAAAGTGCTCATGCATTCAAATTGGGCAGCATCTGTAAAAAGTAACTGAGTTGTAAGCTCTAAATACTTTTAATACCTCTATGTACACTTACACGTCTCGGTGGCCGAGTGGCATAGCGATCGGTCCGATACCCGAAGGTCCCGGGTTCAATTCCCAGGTCGGGCAAAATGTATTTCGGATTTTTCGATGCACAACCCAAGTTTGTGATCACCAACCTGCATCCCTCATTGTAGTCATGACTTGATTTCAATGATGGAGTCTTCTGCCCAGGAGTGGGACAGTTATAGGCTATTTACTTTACCTACCTACTTAAGTACACTTAGTTGGCAATAAATACTTTGGACTTTACAAGCTTGTTAATAAAATGATTGTCTATGGCTACGTCTAGTTAAAGCTCAAAAGCTATAAATACTTTGGACTTTACAAGCTTGTTAATAAATGATTGTCTATGGCTACGTCTAGTTAAAGCTCAAAAGCTATAAATACTTTGGACTTTACAAGCTTGTTAATAAATGATTGTCTATGGCTACGTCTAGTTAAAGCTCAAAGGCTGCACTACCATTAAGCCGCATAACTCGGTCAGTCTTAACGACAAAACAAATGAATGGAGCACAATAAACAACCGAAATTCCTCCATCGATAGCCTCAAGACCACAACTCAGCCGCAATATCAAATAACAGCGCCTATAAAACACCGGTGCCAGATTGATTTACGTGGTGGTAGTTAAACTAAACATCGGCGCACAATTTACGGCATTAAGTTGGCCGGCTGGGCTGTAAATCAAATTCAGAGTTGCCGTATAGCCCGTACGGTGGGCACCACGCATTACGGAGCAATTTGAGCTGTGTAATTATGTTAACTCGGAAATGACGCGCCGACAGTGCGACGTGTAAAATTTGTGAAGGTTGTTGGTGGTATACAGTTTTTTTTTTCAGTACTTTTGTGAAGGTCTGAAGAAGGTTGAAGTATAAATAAATACTCTGTTATACTACTGTTGTTTGACACCGGGCGCACAGAAAGAACAAAACGAGTTTCTCGCAATATTAAAATTGTAGGATTAATATAATATAGTTTTTATTTTATTATAATAATTGACTTATAATTGTATTAATGTTGTAAATTAACGTATAATATGCACTGCGTTGGCAAAATTAAATGTTTTACACTCTATATTAATATACCTTATTAATCTAAATCCACATACACAACTGTTACATATTTCATTTAATTAATTTTTTAATGACACTACCTATAAATGACAAATTCCGCGAAGCATTCAGTAAATCACTTGAAATGTATAGTGTACCTAACTATAAGATCCGATACACACAGCTAATCAATAATAATTAACTACCAGTTAAGGTAATTACTATTCACTAACTGGCGTACTCGGAGACATCAATTAAGAACGCTGATTACTTGGTAAATTTAAGTATAAAGATTTTCTATGTCAAAATTAGGGGAAGATATTATTGTAAAGTAAATGAAAAAATGTTAAAAGATAACTTATGTTATTCCCAACTCCTTCTTGGGTTTCAGTAAAGATGTTGTACTTTACTGAGACCTTAGACTAACCTCTTCAGAGAATTTAATTAGTAATTTTCCGCTAATAGTATTCCTAGTAGCATTGCGTACTCTTTGATAGAGCGTGTTCTTTGGTGGCTTTACAGTGTTGAGTATCGAACCCGGTGACTCTGCGTCTGATACCGGTGGTAACAATTAAGCAACAGACACGGTATAAATGCTAGAAGATCCTTGCTGCGTAGTTCCGGCAGCAGCAGTACATTAGCAGTTTGGCCCCGACTTCAGTTCACGTTGATTTGGTATTTCTAAAAGCCAATATTTTTTAATCAAAATAAAATATAGCGTATATTACCCGCAAATAATGTATCATTTTAAAAGTAAAAAAAATATTTAACATTGGACCAGCAGTTCCATAGATAACCTTCCTCAAACAAACAAACATAGTCACAAACTTTATTTTTTTATTAATATCCTACATATAGATATAGATATAGCTTGGCAGGCCGTTGGTGTGGGATGCAACCTGTGCTGACACCGTGGCTCCCTCGCATGTTCGCGCCACTTCACTTCATGTGGGGGCTGCTGCGGTAAGCGCTGAAAATCGCAAACGGCACAAATACGCAAACCTAGGTCGAAATTATTTATTTGTTCCGTTTGCGGTGGAAACAATGGGTCCATGGGGGCCGGAGGCAAAGCATCTAGTTAAAGAGTTAAGTGCTCGCCTTATCGAGGCCTCCGGTGACAAGAAGGCTGGCAGCTACCTCTGCCAGCGTATTAGTTTGGCAATCCAAAGGGGCAATGTTGCCAGCATTCTTGGGACCGTTCCCATGAGCCCACAGTTGGAGGACATCTTTTATTTATAGGTCTTTAGTTTTTAATTTTCTAATTATTTTTCTGTTTTTTTTTTCAATTTAGGTTGTATAATATTTATGCATGTATTATACTTACGTTTAAATTATTTATAATATATCTCGATATAGAATAGATATATAGATTGATTACTTCAATCAATCAATTATAGCTAGACCGCTTAACTGAGTCCTCGCCTGCGGTAGGTACGCGGGGCGGAAGGTACGTAGGGCCACTGCCACGAGTACGAACGTTTTGCGACGCGGCGATCGGATTTAGTTCATTGCGTTATTTACTATATATTTACTATAATTACTATAACCGTTGACTATGACTGCCGTTGTATGGCGCGCAATGAACTAGAAATCCGTTCTCCGCGTCGCAAGTCGCTCGTGTTCGTGGCCGAGGCCCTACGTACTTCCCGCCCCGCGTACCTACCGCAGGCGAGGACTCAGTTAAGCGGTTTTGCTATAATTGGTGTCGGACGCAAAGAATAGCACCAACCCATCTCATCCCGTGGGTGTCGTAAAAGGAAACTAACGGAGTTTAAGACCCCGTGCATATAGAAAAGCACCCTGCGATACCCTGCACCCGCGAGGTGGCGGGTAAACCAACACTAGGATTCCCAAGAGCTTTGGTGTCAGTCAGGCGGCCGGCTGTAGGTAAATACTTAGCAAAAATGTACGAGAAAGAAACGGACATATTGCGCCGACCCCAAGTACCAGGGACCAGGGCAGGAAGAAGAGATAAATTGATCACCTAAAAGCATCGTTAGTTACTCAATGAATATTTGCTTGTAATTATTTCGCATTTAGCATCAGTACATTACTGTTACACGCATTAACAATGACGTTGTGAATTCAATGGGTATAGTGATCTCCGATCGTAGGTACATGATAATGCGGGTATTAATTGGTATTTGGCAGTTGGCCACGCTGCAACTGGCTGGAGCTGTTGGAAACATTTACAAATTTACTGTGACGAATAATAGGAGTCAATTTGAAACATAGTTTTGGTTGAATAATAGAAAGAGAAAGATTTAGTAATTGGTAATTCAATAAAAATAAGCTTGTTTTTTTATAGTATTTTTGAATTCGTTAGCACCTAGTCATAATTATGATGAAAATGTTTTGTTTTATAACACGTATATATTTAAAAATTTATTGAACAATTTCGAAATTGTGTTTACAAGTTGCTATAAATAAGTTTAAAATCACATAACCATTATCATCATCATCATCATCGGCTCATTTTTATGTCCCCACTGCTGGGGCACGAGCCTTCCCTATGGATGGAATAGTCCATAAATCACAGAATACTCTTATTTTATTTTCTAAATGCTACAAAAAGAAAATAGCAATTGAAAAAATATGACATGCTTTACGTAGAGCCTTCACTCGGATTGCGCCGTTTGAATCCTACTTGAGGCAAGTCGAAGTACTATTTCACTTAAGTATCTATTTATTATGACAATTGACGTATTCATATTGAAAGAACATTATTGAAAACCCCGACTTCCTGTCACACTGTTACACCTACTTCCGTCACATTTCACGAAATCACTGTCACAAATTGTAATTTAAAGAAGGCGAGCGGAAATATATGTTACACATAAAAAAAGTTCGTTGTTTTTTTTTAATCGTTATTTTTAAGGGACTTTTGCCTTGCATGTCAATCCCATTATAGATAAACTATGGACGTAACTCCATTAATATTAGAAGATAAAAGGAATCATTGACTGCAAAACTTTATTTAAGTAGGTACGTTGTTCTAAATTCAAACTACTATACGTATTTAATCTAATAAAATGGACATGGAAAATTGTATTCGGTTTACCGAGAGACATTAACGAAATAGAAGCACTGTACAAAAGGGCTTATACTCGTAATGAGCAATGCAGCTCAGTCGAACACAACACAATGAAATTATAAGACTTTATACAGAACAGCTCTCGACTATAAGAGTGTTTCACATCAATACAGCTTAGTTGCAGTAGCATTATGACATGCTAGTGGTGGCGCTGTCTAGTCCAATCACGTATAGCCTAGCCAAATTAGGCTAGCGGTAATCCAATGTTGGCTGGCTCCCATTCGCCTTCCTGGGGATCAAGTACTTCAATGTTATTAGTAGCATTACATTTATGGTTTACGTAAACTTTGGTAAGCGTTCTCTTGAGTACAGAGCTGGAATTATAGGTAAGTCTTTAAGTGCTACTTGGAAACTAATTAATCACGCATCACTACGTTACTTTATATAAGGTGACTGAAAAAAATGTCAAAAACGACAAGGGTTGGTCAAGTCAAGCCTTTTAAAAATAAAAGTGGCCAAAAAAAAAAAGTTTTTTTTTTCAATTTTAATTTAATAAATAGGTACATAACGCATCTAGTACATTTAAATTAAGTTATTCGTTAGGTATCAAATTTAGTTTAAAGCGAACTAAAAAAATAATAGAAAACTAATAAAAAATAACGATTATTTACTGACTGAGAGACTGGGGCGGCCGTCGACCCGTCGCGTCATAGCGCCAGCCAGCTGAGAGAGATAAATGCCTACGCCTACGTTACATACAGTCTGGCTGGAATGAGTTAGACCCCATTTATTTTCCCTTTACAACTGAATTGAAACTCTAACGACTATCGATAACATCTACTTACCTATGTTATGATATGTGTGTTATGAGCGCAATTCCAATTCTTATCTACGTATTACAAAATAAGTCTAACACACATGAATAGAAGTTACAACTATCTTTCCTTTACAAATTAAATATCAAATGTAGGAACATCTAAAGTACGACCAACGACCGAACTGCCATGTAGGTATTGCAAAATAAGTCAATCACACAATTCACACATCAAAAGAAGTTACTACCTACTATCTTTCCTTACAAATGAATGATGAAATGTAGATAGGTACCTAAAGTACAACTAACGACCGAACTTCTATGTAGGTAAGTAAGTAGTAAGTAAACAGCCTACAATTGTCCCACTGCTGGGCAAAGGCCTCCGTCATTGATATCAAGTCATCGCTACATTTGATGGGTTATGGCTTTATCACCACGCTTGCCAAGTGCGGGTTGGTGATCACAAACCCGGGCTATGCATCGAAAAATCCGAATTACATTTTGCCCGACCTGGGAATTGAACCCGGGACCTTCGGGTATAGGGCCGAGCGCTCTGCCACTCGGCCACCGAGGCTATGTAGGTATTGCAAAATAAGTCAATCACATAAATTACACATTAAAAGAAGTTTCATTCATTACAAATCAAAGATCAAATGTAGGTATCTAAAGGGCAACGGCCGGTCGATGACAAAGTACCTATTACCTATGCGTTATTATTATTCTAAGTACCTATGTTATGTTGTTGTTAAAAGCATTATTTTATTATTCAGTCTTACCTAATAAGCCTAAAGTAATAAGTAATAACATAACACTAAATTAAATAAACAAATGAATGTCTCGCATTAAAGGCAAAGTTAAACATCTGCTTAACGAATAGGTGTAGGTAGGTACTTACATGGTGATAAAGAGCATTCCAGTTTATGTCATCCGCGTACAGCAAAGGCTATGATAAGCTTTCCATCACACTTAACAGGTTTTGGACTGTCAAACTAATGTAATAATAACAAAATAAAAGTCAACCTTTGGTATAATTACGTAACTAAATTAAAATTAATTAAGGGAGCTAGAATAACTTATTTATTATTATCGACGCATCGTTTTTATTATTACCGACACTAATTCAGCTTGTTTACAAGTTCATCACCTATTTTACCTACAAGTCTTATAATACATTTTACACCCACTGCATTGCTTGGTACCTAATCATAATTTGTCACTGCACTGATTATTACCTTACTCAGCTTAGAACACTAATCTATTACTACATTAATTAACTAATACGTAAATAGCATCTCTAAGAACTGTTGGTTCGTAATCCAAGGCATTTTTACGCACGCGCAACGCGATAGCTCAAGATGCACAAGTAGACTGCGACAAAAATCCTTGCGTGCAGCCGTGTGAAGGTCGTGTGATTAGGGTTGGAACGCACGAAAAGTAAATTAAAACCATTAGACCATACAAGATATTGACATGTCAAAACTTTTGTCTTTTGTTGATTACAAACTCTTTCACAATTGCAAACATACGAATAGGCTTAACTTAACTTAAATAATTAAGCTATCGTCAAAACTTGCATAATAAGCGAATTTACAATAAGAAAATTTGACGACCTCCGTGGTCAAGTGGTTAGCATTCCGGTTCTGGCGTCGCCATCTTTAAGGTCCTGGGTTCAATTCCCGGTCATGACAATTTTAGAAATAACTGTTTTTAAATTTATTTCGGGTCTGGCCCTTTTACAAGTATGTTTATCCGTTATCTAGTTTAACCATTAAAACAAGTTTCTAAAGGAGCTTAACTTGTGCTAGCTATAACTTGTAACCAAAAACTTTTAATGTCAAGCACTTGTATTGACTATAGTTTTATGGCATTTGTTGGTTTTTTATCGTCATAAAAATATCAAAAATGTTTACTCGTTAAAGTTTAAAAGGAAGAAAGTAACGACTGTGAGACTAGTTGTTTTGGTAAGCTTTACGTGATTTCAAAATTATTTATAAATCATTAAAAAATTTGGTCATTTATTTGGATATTACATTACATAGGTACTCAAGCAATTAATACATTTTCGCTTCACCGTTCCTTTGAAATAAAACACATTTATGAATTAGAAACAACGTTATTACGGTCGTTTACCACAAATTCTTATCTTATTAACTTTAAGATATTGAAACTTCAAATAAAGTTGAATAGGTACCTCATGTAGAAATTGAACCCACATCGTCTTCAATGCGGGCGGCTGCGTTGACCACTCTGTCTAAGGCTAAATTCGATGAAGAATTGAAATATTTATGAAATAATCGTAATAATTCATATCGAAAAAGCGCTGCTCATAGTTAGGGGCAGCCCTGAAGCGGCTAAAGTGATTGGTCGTCGCAAAAGCTTAGTCAACTGCTGCCACACAGCCAGCTCAAATCAAAAGGCGGGCGGGCTGTAGGTAGGTAGCACATGAGTACCTAAATACCCGTCATGTAGTAGGTAGTCTAGTCTCAACTTGCGGCCGGCCGAGGTTGTGTTGTTATGTGGTGGGTGCATTTTCGTATGCGCAATTGAATTAATAAAAGTACGTATTAGTTAATTAATGTAGTAATAGATTAGTGTTCTAAGCTGAGTAAGGTAATAATCAGTGCAGTGACAAATTATGATTAGGTACCAAGCAATGCAGTGGGTGTAAAATGTATTATAAGACTTGTAGGTAAAATAGGTGATGAACTTGTAAACAAGCTGAATTAGTGTCGGTAATAATAAAAACGATGCGTCGATAATAATAAATAAGTTATTCTAGCTCCCTTAATTAATTTTAATTTAGTTACGTAATTATACCAAAGGTTGACTTTTATTTTGTTATTATTACATTAGTTTGACAGTCCAAAACCTGTTAAGTGTGATGGAAAGCTTATCATAGCCTTTGCTGTACGCGGATGACATAAACTGGAATGCTCTTTATCACCATGTAAGTACCTACCTACACCTATTCGTTAAGCAGATGTTTAACTTTGCCTTTAATGCGAGACATTCATTTGTTTATTTAATTTAGTGTTATGTTATTACTTATTACTTTAGGCTTATTAGGTAAGACTGAATAATAAAATAATGCTTTTAACAACAACATAACATAGGTACTTAGAATAATAATAACGCATAGGTAATAGGTACTTTGTCATCGACCGGCCGTTGCCCTTTAGATACCTACATTTGATCTTTGATTTGTAATGAATGAAACTTCTTTTAATGTGTAATTTATGTGATTGACTTATTTTGCAATACCTACATAGCCTCGGTGGCCGAGTGGCAGAGCGCTCGGCCCTATACCCGAAGGTCCCGGGTTCAATTCCCAGGTCGGGCAAAATGTAATTCGGATTTTTCGATGCATAGCCCGGGTTTGTGATCACCAACCCGCACTTGGCAAGCGTGGTGATAAAGCCATAACCCATCAAATGTAGCGATGACTTGATATCAATGACGGAGGCCTTTGCCCAGCAGTGGGACAATTGTAGGCTGTTTACTTACTACTTACTTACCTACATAGAAGTTCGGTCGTTAGTTGTACTTTAGGTACCTATCTACATTTCATCATTCATTTGTAAGGAAAGATAGTAGGTAGTAACTTCTTTTGATGTGTGAATTGTGTGATTGACTTATTTTGCAATACCTACATGGCAGTTCGGTCGTTGGTCGTACTTTAGATGTTCCTACATTTGATATTTAATTTGTAAAGGAAAGATAGTTGTAACTTCTATTCATGTGTGTTAGACTTATTTTGTAATACGTAGATAAGAATTGGAATTGCGCTCATAACACACATATCATAACATAGGTAAGTAGATGTTATCGATAGTCGTTAGAGTTTCAATTCAATTGTAAAGGGAAAATAAATGGGGTCTCACTCATTCCAGCCAGACTGTATGTAACGTAGGCGTAGGCATTTATCTCTCTCAGCTGGCTGGCGCTATGACGCGACGGGTCGACGGCCGCCCCAGTCTCTCAGTCAGTAAATAATCGTTATTTTTTATTAGTTTTCTATTATTTTTTTAGTTCGCTTTAAAATAAATTTGATACCTAACGAATAACTTAATTTAAATGTACTAGATGCGTTATGTACCTATTTATTAAATTAAAATTGAAAAAAAAAACACTTTTTTTTTTGGCCACTTTTATTTTTAAAAAGCTTGACTTGACCAACCCTTGTCGTTTTTGACATTTTTTTCAGTCACCTTATATAAATGTAGTACCTACGGTAGTGACACCTTTCGACAGGAACCAATGATTTATTTATTTATTTATTTATTATCTTAGAAAGACTATCGACTTATGCAATAAATTAATAGCTACAAACTTATAGGTAAAACAGAAAAGTCATTAAAAAGTCTGCATTTTAACTTAAACTTAAACTTAAACACACACACACACTCGCACACACAGTTAGTTAGTTATAATTGGTTTTTGTTTTATTTATTAAATTGTTTTTATTTTATTAATTAAATAACTAGATTAAATTCGTTGTAACTTCTATGTATACCTTAAAGATAAGAAAGAGCGGAACCTCTTGGAACAGGCAAATTGTGCTTAAAAGGAGGCTTCAGCCACTGCTATTTGTACCAACCTTTAAGTTACCAAATAAATATATTTTTTAATTTTAATTTTTGTTTTTAACTGAAGCTTTCCTACACTCACACCAATTATCTAGCCCAAGAGAAGCTTCGTTATGAAACTCGTTAAATAGTTACTAGACAACGGATAAACATACTTAAAATACTTAACTACATACTTATTGTACATAGAAAACACCCAGACCCGAGACAACTTAGAAAAACAATAATTTCTGAATTGACCCGACCGGGGATCGAACCCGAGACCTCAGAGATGGCGACACCATCAAAAGCGGTGTACAAACCACTCGACCAAGGAGATCGACAACTGTTAGAAACAACTTAAATAACAAAGGAGCAATACCTACTCGCACCAAAGCACAGTTGTAAAAAATGCTTAACGTCAAAGCTAACTACAATCAAATGAGTATTTACTCAATTGTGCTCTATATTTAATTATATTTTTATATTTAATCTTATACAAAAAAAACTAGCATCGAATTTTTTTATCTTTATTTACATACCTGCTAAATAATTTAATTTGTAAGGAAGCCTTTACTAAGTTGCTTCTAAGTACATAACGTACAGAAAGTACATTAGCTGGTATTGAAAAGATCAATGATCGACATAATTTCCTTTAATTTTTATTAAAATTAGCGGTCAGTATCTGGTTTTAGGATTTAGCAACAACTGAATATAATACTTGTCGTCCTGTAAAATATCAACGAAAATAATATACATATAATATTATTTTTCGCGACGACAATGTCTGTGTCGACTGGGCTTAAAGTGACGAATACTGGTACCACTAGGGTAGTATACTGATAGGGTAGGATGCCACGCCACACTCTCACGCACGCACATACACACACAAACACACACCCACCCACCCACCCACACACACACACACACACACACACACACACACACACACACACACACACACACACACACACACACACACACACACACACACACACACACACACACACACACACACACACACACACACACACACACACACACACACACACACACACACACACACACACACACACATACAAACACACACACACACACACACACACACACACACATACAAACACACACACACACACACACACACGGAAACAAACAAATATTTTTTTTTTATACTGTTAGTAAATATAAAAATAAACACAAAAAAGCAAATATATTCTATACAAACACAGTTATTTAGTTTAATTAATTATTCACGTAACTGTGGACGTGAGTAGTATTCATTCGTAGAAGTTAATTGAATTTTTTTTGTTAAATTAAAACTCCTAGATCGTCAAAGAATTCAAGATCTTAAACTTTCATGTCGCACTTTATAGTTATTTTAATTAGAGTAAACGTAAGTTTTCACAATCAACGCTACTTGCCAACCTACTTTCCAACAGACCCAGTTTCGTAATGAGTGAGTTCGTCAAAGTGTTTCATTTCAATGTGTGGCGTTTGCGTAAACCTACAGGATGTTTGGTAATAGGTGTATATTCCCGAAACATAGCCGTGCAACCAAGTTTAAAAAAAACATTTTGATAACATGCAAAATCGTAGATTTACTTTTCTATAAAAAAACCCAAATTTATTTAAATTTTCATTGTCATCATCAGCTCATTTTATGTCCCCACTGCTGGGGCACGAGCCTTCCCTATGGATGGATAGGGAGGACGGGCCATAAACCACCACGCGGGCCCAGTGCGGTGCTGTGGTTGTTAACGACTGCAAATGCAGCCGGTACCACCGGCTTTACGTGCCTTCCGAAGCACGGAGGAGCTCGAGATGATACATTTTTGGTCAGCCATCCGATGATTTTTAAGTGCTACTGCTGCACTTAAGCTCGATAGCGTTCGATTCCTGGCTAGGTCGGGTAGGCATTTAATTTTTTCACTGTATTTTATAAATACCAAACTTATTTTATTATTTTTTTTTTTTCGTTCCTGCAATGATTCGAATTCTCTTTATGTTTGACCATGAGGTTGACGACCAAGAACAACGTATCAGCTCGACCTAGGGTTGACACTTTACAGCTTAACTTAGTAACAAATAACCTCAATATTTCGGCCATGTGGTGCTTTTCAGTTATGTTCATAATTTTGCAGAGTTCTATGAACGTTACCCAATCTGCCATATTCGGGATTATACAGGTATAATACGAAACACCCTGTATAACAATCATGTGCGGGTGCTGGCTGGCAGGTACCAAGTGGTCACCGTTGAGTGTAATGGTTGATGTTTGACAGGCTCAAGCCCTGAGTGCCATTAAGACGTATTACATTACAAGGCATCATTGTGCGACTCAGTTTGCCTAGATCACATCGTACGCCTGAGTACCAACTAGTAACACTTAGCGTTGGTACGGCCCGCGTTATGTATGTGTAACACACTTAGGGCTGATTTTTCAATCCTCAGTTAGTGAATTTTATCTGTAGAATAAAGTTTATTCGAAGGTTATCAAGATTTTTAATTTTTCATTGGTCAGATAGACGTTATCTGTCAAATAAAGCCGCTAACTGAGGAATAAAGTTATCTGCTTCTTGAGGGGCTGGATAAGATTTATCTATGCGTTTTCTATGACAATTTGAGGTTATGTGGTCATTTGAGAGTTAGTAGGTGTTTTGTCCGTACACAATTCAATTTATAATTTTTTTTATTGTATATCTCACACGCACACACATTCTAATGGATATTTTTGAGCAAATCGACGACGCAACAATTAAGGAGGAAAGGCAAGATTGCTGTGCTGATTCTATTCTATGCTATTCTAAGCTAAGACCGAGTTGTAAAAGAGAGACCTAATTATTTTAGTACATGGGCTGAAAGGGAGTTATTTTTCATACAACGTCAAACTCAATTTGTCAAACATCAACATCTTAATCAATTAATTATTTTATTTTACTTTGCATTTTATTTATACACCGACATATTTAAGTGGTTGTTTTACCACGCTCGGTCAATAGAGGCTTTGTATAGAAAAGTGAAAAAATTATCTCGTTTTTTGCCCTATGTTTCTTGGGGAAAGTTGTTCAGTTTCATGGTCTAATCTACCCACCTGCGGGAAATAGACAACTAAAATTCTCGGTGTATATTATTAAAACCTTAATTAATGTCAATTCTAAACATAATACGAGTACACAGGTTTTATATTTATAATCTTATCTTTATTTATTAATTTTCTATAGTTTTTTACTACATGGCCAAGGCTACGCTCATAGGCACGTTATTAATAATTGTTATGGGCACCGTCTTCATTGGTACTCTTGGTTGTTGCTGAAAATCAGCGTCTTGCTATGCAAGTGTATACCATGCTGCTTAAGGGTGCGCCGACCAAAAAATGCCAAAAATGCAGTTACGGTTAAGTAAATATAATTGAAAATACTATCGTATTAAATGAACAAAATATATATTTAGTATCATAGGGAACGTGTTTACAATTTGTCAGAACCATAAATTCATAACACGCTATAGTTTTTTCTACAATATCATTTAAAGTTGGGCAAAAATCATGAAAACGAGTGGCGGCGTTTAGTAGATTTCTTATAGTTTATCTAAATTATTGTACCTCTGATTTTGTCTAAACAATCATCAATGGATAAACTACAAATTGCTAGACTACATTTACGATTCATCAAGTGGTTATTTAAATAATTATTTTTTATTAAGCACCTTAAATTCCCCATACAAAATTAGTATGGCCGCGCGGCATCAAATAAATATGGACGACGACATTTCAAATAAAACATATGACACTTGTCACTTACGGACGGCGCACCCTTAACATGTTAACGAATAAGTCATTTTTCATTTTTCATTTTCATTTTTTCATTTTTTCATTTTTTCATTTTTTCATTTTTTCATTTTTTCATTTTTTCATTTTTTCATTGATTTTCATTGAGCAACAACCCTTTTGAGATGCTGCGGCACACACACATTTTTGTACTTTTTAATAGTTTACCGTGTCATGAAATTATGTTTATTTTTAGTGTAATTGTTGTTATTTTACGATTATGTATTGTATGTGTGTGTATGTGTGTGGAGTTTGTGTGTGTCTACAGTGTCCAAATTAGGATTTTATCTATCTATCTATCTATGTGGCGATATGGGTAGATTGTAATATACGATGATGAGAGAATTTACGACATAGGCCGCATGCCAAAGGTGAACTTGACAAAAAATATTGGATTTGAATATTCGACGCGCGCCTTATATATTACAAACAGAATCCTTTTAGATTTTTACGTCTGATGAGTAAATACAACTTCGGTATTTTTATATTTTAGCCGGAGTTTTTTTTTGTTAAAATAAAGTAAACAATGTGTTTTTTTTAATTAAGCACAATTTTAAAAGAATAAGAATAAGAATAAGAATAAGAAACATTTATTGACCTGCACAAATACAAACAGATGAGAAAAATAAAAATAAAATAAAACAGAAGAACATCTTAAAACAATTAACACAATCACAAAAAAATAGAAATAAAATAAAAGAGAAAGAACACTATAAATAACTACGATATGTGCAAGGCCAACGGGTAGCTGTCTCAGCAATGCTTTTGTGGCAATACACATAGTGCCACAGAAGCGCTGGTTTTCAGACAGCTCCCTGAAAGTGAAGTGGCGACGACTTGTGGTGTGACAAAAATAATATACTACATAAATACTAATAGGAAAATTATATACTTAAAAACACTTACACATACATTAAGAAAAAAATAAATAAAAATAAAATATATATATATATATATAGAATGGCTGCATGTTCACTATGCCCTTGCCTTTGCCTTCACCGAACAAAAAAAAAAAAAGCATTTTTTTTAGATTATTTAGCCGTGATTCTGTCTGTCACGATTCAAAAGCAGTCTTCTATCGAAAAGGGACCATCAATAAAGTCAATAGTTGCAACTTAAAATAAACTTAAAATAATTACATGAATGTTAACAACTTTTTTGCAAACAAGCGTGATTCTAAGGCCTACTGTCCACGGAGGCGTAGCTTCACAGACGCGTATTCGTC
Source organism: Eudonia lacustrata (assembly GCA_947562085.1). Classification (NCBI taxonomy): domain Eukaryota; kingdom Metazoa; phylum Arthropoda; class Insecta; order Lepidoptera; family Crambidae; genus Eudonia; species Eudonia lacustrata. The sequence continues at coordinate 1,304,894 of OX387317.1, read as the reverse complement.
ATTATACGCAGTGTACGCCTGCTTATAGCTTACATACAAAACTATGATACTCTGTCGACGGAGCGTCAACGTCGCGCTCGCGTCGTTGCTGCATGCAGGCGCCATGACGCCTGCCGTACCGCATGTCATACGCCGGGGCGTACATAGAGTGAACGCACGTGTTTATTAAAAATTACAAAAATTCAAAATGGCGGGAACGGCTCCGAAAGTTCAGATAGTAGAATTCTCACAAAATGATTGAGAACGTACGCTTGCGATACGCCTCGTGGACAGAGATCCGGTACGCTGGCGCTGAGGTGCTTATGCTGTTTGGCGTATTTTGAAGCGAAATTATCTATTTTCATACAATTCATTTAATAAGATAAATTTAATATACCGCATTGTATGAAATATAAAACCTACAGCACCTGACCCGGTATGTCTAGGGTGCAGGTTCGAATCCAGCTCGTGGAAAAAATTTCAACACCTTTTCAAAAAGCCTACAGCAATCAGATGCCTTTACTGCTAAAACAGAGTTCGTAGTATTAATTAAAATGCATGATTTAGTAAACTGTTTTAAAACGTGCAGTGATAATTAATTATTAAAACGGCCAAACCGTGTATCATACCGTGACCGCAAACTTGAAAAGTAAATAAAACGTCCACAACGTGCACTCTGCGTTCTATTTTAAAATTTTGTGTTGCTAGTTGCATTGCAACACACTTCACAATTCGTTCTTTTGTTTTCAGTGACGTGTTCCAGCCAATGGGGTAGCTCGCCTGGCTTAGGTCATAGAGCTACCTACCAGTCGTTAACCGTAACTTATTGGTGAAACACGATTTTTTTACGATAAATTTACTTTTTGTGGAGCACTCGCTAACTTACGAGTTGAACACAATGTGTATAAATAACGTACCTTTTAAAACTTTTAAGGATGATCAACAATTTGACGTTTCTTAGTGGTGGTTATTAAAAGAAGTAAAAATGTAGTTGTTATTGTTATTTTCAATTAATTTAAATTTTAGAAACAGAATCAAACTTTATTCAGATTTAGTCGATTTTACTTCACATTTGTGTTTTATATATTTTACATAAACCTTTCATATTTTACGCAATAAAAACCATTTCGTTATTTCATTTCACTAAACTCTTCCATTTATTCTCAAACTTGTCATAGGCTGTTTGGTCTCGCTCCCTTAGCATCGGAGCTCGCCATTTGCGTGCCCTGATTGGCTGCTGGCGCGCGGTCCACGCTAATTATCTACTTACGAATTAAGCAGAGCTTAAAGCCGGTCTTCGGGTAAGTGAAAAAAAAAATCATCTTGAGCTCCTCCGTGCTTCGGAAGGTACGTAAAGCCTCGAGTCCCAGCTGCATTAACAGTCGTTAACAACCACCAATCCGCACTGGGCTCGCGTTGTGGTGTTCAACGCATAGGGAAGGCTCGTGTTCCAGCAGTGGGGACATAAAATTAGCTGATCACCATAGATTCTAGATAGGGTTGCCAACTATTTTTCAGAAAATTAAAGTAAATCTATCACTAACTAGTATTTTTTTTTAATGTTTAAAGGAGGCAAACGAGCAGGCGGGTCACCCGATGGAAAGCAACCACTGCCGCCCATAGACACCCGTAAAACCAAAGTTATCGCAGATGCGTTGCCAACCTTGGAAAGGAGTTGGATCTTGAGGAGGGAGTAGGAATTGGGAGGGGGGAGGGGTGAGAGATGGGCCTCCGGTACTTTCACTCACCGGACGAAACACAACAGAAACGCCGTTGTTTCACGCCGATATTCTGTGAAAGGGTGGTGTTACGCCGGGCGAGCCGGCCCATTTCGTGCTGTAACGCAACGTGGCTCTACCACTCAAAAGTATAAAAGCAAAAAAATAAATAAATCAATAGTATAAAAAAAAGGATTTGAAGAAAAAATAAAGTACTTTTAAATTTATTTATTTAAGCGTTGCGTTTCATTTCACCTCACCTGAGTCTGAGTATCATTCAGTAGTTCAGAAATTAAGTTAACAGGAATATTCCTTTCAAACGCACGCTTAGTCAGAGTAAAGTATTTTCCGTACTTTATTTTTATTAAAAAGAATAAAGTATGGGAATGGAAATTAACGTAGGATATTTTCATCTATAATTGTAGATGACGAATAAACATAACACATAGTTACAAATTGCTAGTTTAAAATTAATTGAACCTACCTACTTCTTTATCTACAGTAAAGTAATAAGCAGTCTTAAATAATTAAGTTTACTTAGAAATTGCTAGGTCGGTGGCGCATAGGGTAAGCAATTTTAACAATGCAATGCAATTTTGCAACGGTGCATAGTCAGCAGAAGTTAAGATAGGTAAAAAAAGCAAACTTTGTGTTTGTTACAGGTTTTTTGTGAGCTAAAGTGAAGTAAGCCACGTTTACACGTTCCACATTTAAGCTTAAAATTACTATCAATTATTTATTTGTGTTAGTGTTAGTACCTATAGGTACTAGACAAATATAATTATCAAATCAGACAAAATCTTTGCTCATTCCAGATTTTTAAGCAGGCGGGCCTGACACCAAACGTATGGAGATATTGGGCCATAACCCAATACGCTGGCCCAACTCTTGGGTTAAACGACTGTAATCTCATGATAACAACCGGTAACGGTTTAACTTGCCTTTCATTAAGTTATTGCTTAAAACCTTGTAAGTAACTTAAAAGTAAGTAAATAGTCAAAGTAAAATCTACGTTACAGCACTACTACCTCGGGCAACATTTTGACGCTGACTGGTGTGTGGATAAGAAATCTTGATATAAACATTGTTTCCGGCAACAATGTCTCTGTTCATCAACAATGATGTTCAACTGTTGCTCAATAAATGTTTACCATGAATACATGGCTTAACTCACAAGACTACAATACATACGCGTTACAATTTGCCGTTTCAAAAGCTTAAAGTATGAATGTATACCGCAAACTTAATTACACAACTGTAACATATTCAGGTTCAGTGAACTGCGAACAGGTCCGGAGCCAAGCAACTTCAGCACTAAAGCAATAACCTCTCTGAAAAACTTGGGTTGCCTCATTTTATCACCGCTTTTGATGGACCCGTTTGGATGGAGTTTTTTTATTGTCGTAAATGTGGCGCGTTTGTTTGAGCTGTGGCCCGAAGTTTGAGTTCGGGAAATATCTATCATTTGAATTGGTCGCTCGAATGGCTTGGTGTATATTTTGTAAAAGAATAATATTTCAAGATTTAAAAGTGCTCCGACCCCGATTTCACTATGCTCTGCCTGTTAGTTATCTTTCCGTTAAAAAACCAACTGTTAATTAGCGCTGCGCACGTCTCTAATTTCTGTTTTAATTTAGTGCAAATCACCAATAACTTATAGTTAAAAAATAATAATTTTTAAACAAGCTCTTTTCAATCGTACCCTTCTTAGTATGACTTTAAAAACCACCACGTTACGTGTATTAAAATGTACAGATATACTTTTCCTAATCCTACTAATATTATAAAGGCGAAAGTTTGTAAGTATGGATGGATGTTTGTTACTCTTTCACGTAAAAACTACTAAATGGATTTGGATGAAATTCGGCATACAGGTAGTTTATAACCTGGATTAACACATAGAATACTTTTTATCCCAAAATTCCCATGGGAACGGGAACCACGCAGGTGAAACCGCGAGCGGCCGCTAGTAAAGAATAAAAGTTAAAAAAAAATACGTATCAACGTACATTTTTGTATCACTTTTCTCAAGCATACTATCTAAGCATTAGGCCACCAACCTTCCTGTTGGTATACAGGATTTGGCCTAAGATGATTCAGGCTTAGACAGGAAATGCCTATTCACTCTTGCATTGAAGAGACTCAGGTTACAGATTAGGACCCAGTTTAGGAACCAGGTTCATAGTTATGTTGGCGTTTTAAATATCTAATATCGAGATATCTGGTAGCGACATACAATCGAAACTGTAAGGGTTCCTGTTTTACTTCGAAACAATAAATAAATAAATAAACTTTCCTACACTCACACCAATTATCTAGCCCAAGAGAAGCTTCTTTATGACACTCGTTAAATGGTTACTAGACAACGGATAAACACCTGACCCGGTATGTCAGAAGGGTGCAGGTTCAAACCCTGCTCGTGGAAATTTTTTCAACATTTGTGTTTTTGTAATTTGTTCGCAACAAAATTTGCGTTAAAAATTATATAAACATTTATACTTAAATACATACTTATTATACATAGAAAACACCCAGACCCGAGACAATTTAGAAAAACAATAATTTAATGCAAAATAGGTTTTTTTTCAAATTAATTTGGGATTGTCAACAACTTTGACACAGTCGTGACCGTGAGTCATGACTGGCAGACGTCGCCGGTCGGGCCGAAAAGTTACGAATTTTTTTTATGTTTATGGAAATGTTGGGTCGATTTAATTACCCACTAATTATGAAGGAACGTGTCCGGAGTCTGCGTTCAGAAGCGAGTTTACTCGTTATAAATGACTTTTGTTTGAGGGCTCACAAACTTTGTTTCCCACTAGAGTTACAGCCGTGCTTCGGAAGGCACGTAAAGCCGTTGGTCCCGGCTGCATTAGCAGTCGTTAACAACCACCAATCCACACCGCCCGCGTGCTAGTTTATGGCCTTATCCTCCTGTGGTATTTCCATTCTTCAGGGAAGGCTTGTAGCCCGGCAGTAATAAAAAGCTTTTATTTCACAACAATTTGCATAGTTATTATAAATTATGTTTTCCAAAGGTTTTCATTGAGTTCTGTCTCTAGCTACTATTAACCGAAGCGCTCCTGCAACTGTAATCTCTCTCCATCTCTTTTGCGGCCTTCCATTTTTCCTTTTACTATCAATGGGGTACTAGTTTATCACTTTCTTTGCTCATCTTTCGTCTTCAACTCTTTATGTGTGTCCAGCCCATTTCCATTTCAGTCGTAATGTTTGTTTGCAATTTAGTGGGTGGTCATTCAGTGACCAGATGGTGCTGCTGGTGATGATTTGTGAGAGGAACATACATTAAGTAATATGACATAGTATTACAAAAAGCTTGTGTATTATGTAGGTAGGAGCGGAGAGGAGCTCGGTGGCGCAGTGGTTAACGCGCCCGGTCTGCGAGTGCTGAGGTTAAGCAACTTTCGTAAAGGCAGGTCATCGGATGGGTGACCAAAAGTGCATTAGCAGTCGTTAACAACCACCAATCCGTAAGGTTCGTGCTCCAGCAGTGGGGACATAAAATGAGCTTATGATGCAATCATAGATGCAATAACATTGAAACTTATGTAATCTAAATTTTCACCTAGCATGTAAATTACTCTAATCATCACGTAAGATGAAAGACAAAAACTTATCCGTTGTAGTATAGAAAAATAAGCGATACCGATAGGAATCGCATATTAATCAGCATTGTCAGCGCATAAATTATCTACTGAGCCAGACAGCTTTAAAACTTTTCCATGATAATATAATAGGCATTCCTGGGAGACACGAAAAAGCATAAGAGTATCCTCTCAAAACCTCCAAGAGGAAGAAGTGGGGTGAGCCGGGAAAATGTACAGAGCCACTTCAGAACGCGAAGGATAATACGGATTAATTTATAGCTTTTTGCTTTGAAATTCTAATTAAAGAGCCTTTAGACGATTTCCCCTGGCCTTGTTTATTGTCGACAAGATTTCAGTTCATTTTGAACACAATATTAATGTAATCCGGAGTTCTTTTTAATTTGAGCGCGAAATCCTCATGGAGGCGTTAGGAGCAGAATTAAAGCTATTTGTCTGCCTCTTTTTGTATTAGAACAGTTAAAAGGCTCTGTATTGATTATGCTACTTACTTAGGATATTATACCGTGGTATACTTTTGTGATCTTTAGGTTTTAAAAAGATTACTTAGAGCATTAAACCAAAGAAAGATTACCTTTACTTGCTACAGTGAACGCTTGTGTCCAATGCTGTAACATTTCAAAGATGGCGATGTAGCGACTATTCATATACGTCAATTTTGTGTTATGTACTTTTATGAATCTTTAAAAGATTAATCTAAAAGCTTTACACATCGACACAAAGACATGAAGAGGAGCTCCGTGGCGCAGTGGTTAACGCGCCCGGTCTGCGAGTACTGAGGTTAAGCAAGTTTCGCAAAGGCCGGTCATCGGATGGGTAACCAAAACTTTATCATCTCGAGCTCCTCCGTGTTTCGGAAGGCACGTAAAGCCGTTGGTCCCGGCTGCATTAGCAGTCGTTAACAACCATCAATCCGCACTGGGCCCGGGTGGTGGTTTGTGGCCCGTTCTCCATAGCCATCCATAGGGAAGGCTCGCGCCCCAGCAGTGGGGACATAAAATGAGCTGATGATGATGATGACACAGACTTGAAAACATTTTTAAATAATAATAGGTTTATTTTCGTGAGTACGATTATATATAAATATGTGGTTATTGTACAAAATTCAAAAAAATTCAAAATTCAAAATCATTTATTCAGTTTAGGCTACAAGTAGCTCTTGTGAATGTCATTATGCCATCGGTTCGTAAATCTACTCTGGGCGGGAGATCTTGTACTGAGAAGAACCGGCAAGAAACTCAGCAAGTGTCCAGCTCTTTTCTCCCTTACAGCGTCAAAAATATTGGAAAATGCCCTATCATAGCAGAACACTTTCCATTACAAATAAACACAAAAAATATATATAAGACAATTACAACATGTAAAAAAACAAAATAAAAAATGTAAGTTAACAAATTTACATCAGATAATTATGTAAAGGTTTCAATTTCCACAATGTCATACAGCACCACTACAGTACTCTAGTAAAAGTCAAAAATTGTTTAGGTAAAACAAAGTCAAACTATAATTAATAATACTAAAAATAAGATAAGTATGCAAGAGCAGACCAGCCTCCACAGGCGGCACCCGTTCACGAGCATGACATATGAATCAGCCATCGCTTTGCTCAACCATATTTTAGGGAACGTAACGACCCGACGCACATGCCACCACCGCAGAGACAGTAAAGAGAGACGATACGGTACGATATAGATAACTATCTAGAAAATTAAGATTAAGATTTTTTCCGCTGCATGTTTATTTATTTATTTTATATATATATAAACATTTAAATAGCTACGGAAAGTCATTAACAGGTCCTCACAAGTATAAACAATATAAATTATAGTGATACACAAACAAAGTAGGTACACTTAAAGCTAATTAAGTATGACATGCTTACAAAATTATACAAAAATACGATCCAATATAATACGAGTTAAAAATAACTATATGCTAGTAACCTACTACTGATCAAAGAACATCAGACTTAAACGGCACCTAATCTACGCTTCGCTAGTGTCGAAAAGGTCAATGTCAAGCTGCTTCGATAGAGTGTTAGTAGAGTGGAGTTGCACGCGCGCCATAGGTAAGAATTTTGCCTAATGAGGTGGGAGAGGGGGGGGATGTATAAGGGCGTTGAACCTAAGGGGCCTCGCTGGACCTCTGAGGGCGATTTCGGACACAAGCTCAGGACAGTCAATCAAACTCAAACAATCAGGTCTGCAATCTGGCGGCGCTTTTCCAAAGGTAAAAGATGGTGTTTCTTGTAAAATTCTAAATATTGTACTGATTCATATCGCTCCTTGGTGCGGAAGTAGAGGTACTTAATAAATTTTCTTTGAATGCTTTCTAAGCGTAATATATAAGTCTAGTATCTGGGGTTCCAAGCTTGCGACGCGTACTCCAGTTGACTACGAACAAAAGAGCAATTTATAATCTCAAGTGTTTTAGGTAAAGTCCCTGGAACTACGTATTATAAAACCAAGGGACCTAGAAGCTTTGGCAATGAAACTGTCAATACGAGCATCGAAGAGCAACTTGGAAAAGGTCTAGTGCTTTAAAACTACTTGCCTGGATTTGATTTTCAGCCTGTGCGGCTGGTTGGAGGTTGGGCTCTGTCTGTCGCCATAACAAAAATATTAACAGCATTGGTTTGCTCTGACAATGAGAAGTAGTAGATGTAGTAGGTATAATTTGTGACTGAAGATTCCGGGTGACGTGCTCTTTGGCCTTTGGCCTTATCGTCACACCATCAAGATAAAAAGCTCTTCTCCGTTGTGGAATCACTTTTTACTTAAGTCTCTTTTTAAAATTCAAAAAATTCAAAATTCAAAATTCAAAATCATTTATTCAGTTTAGGCTACAAATAGCTCTTATGAACGTCATTATGCCATCGGTTCGTAAGTCTACTCTGGGCGGGAGATCTTGTACTGAGAAGAACCGGCAAGAAACTCAGCAAGTGTCCAGCTCTTTTCTCCCTTACAGCGTCAAAAATATTGGAAAATGCCCTATCATAAAAAGACACTTTCCATCACAAATAAAAACACAAAATATAAAGGACAGTCAAACATATAAAAAAAAACAAAAGAGAAGATATAATAATATCTACATTTGCAAAACATCAGTTACCAGTTAAAATTTTCACAATGTCATACAGCACTAATAAAGGTCAAAAATTGTCTAAGAAAAAAACAAAAAAAAAACAAAATTAAACTATAGTTAACTATAGTTTAATTTTGTTTTCTTTTTTGTTATAATAAAAATAATAGTATGCAAGAGCAGACCAGCCTCCACAGGCGGCACCCGTTCACGAGTATGACATATGAATCAGGATAGGAATTCATTTATTCAGTTAATAAAATGTATTTTATTTATTTATTTTAAACTTTTGCAACAAAATATTACATGGCGGACTTAATGCCTAAGGCATTCTCTACCAGTCAACCATAGGGTGGTGCAGAAATGACATGGGAGCTGTAAATTTTGAGAGACAACAAAAGTATATAACAGTGTAACAAAAAGATTCAAACTGCATAAATAAATATTCCATAAATTACAATTACATAAAATACTTAAATAAAAATAAAAAATATATATAAATATACTTACATAAATACATAATTTATAAATAATTTAAAATCGGTTGTTATCATGTTTTCAACCGTTTTATGGGTTATTTGATTATTTGTATTACATGTAAATGTATTTCACGTAAAAAACAGACAAACGGTATCTTCCAAAGAAGGTATTAAAATCGCTACATTCGTTTCATTCAAAGATAAATCTCAATGGAATTAGCTATTCTTCCATGGCTGAGGTTTTTCATTACAACTCCGCGAAGCCTTACAACGAGCGGCCTTTATTCGTATGAATATCATGTCTTAGAGATCCCTTTGAAGGCCGTACAAATGTATACAGCTTCCCTTCGAGCGGAGATATTTCTTAATGAGAAATTTTCGGCCTTCCCGTTTTAGGCAACAATTTGAAGAAGGAAATTGACTCCAGAACATTTTGTGAAGTTCTATTTAAAAATACAATATAACGCAGAGAATACTATCACGGTATCAATATCGATACAATCTCTATATAACTGTTGTTTTGCAATCATAATGCTTTATTTATATCGAAATTGTTTTGTTATTATTTTATCTTTCTCATTGCAATCAGTTAAATTATTATTATTTTAATAATTTTTTTATGTTATTAAAGTTATGCGTGTCTAACATGCAGTAAATTTATATGTTCTATTAAATTTTAAATGTCTTGTATGTACCATTTCCATTGTTTTCGCATCTGCATGATTAGCTGTGTGTACACGTTTTTTGGATGTCGGTCTTGCACTGCTCTATTATAATTGCTATTTTATGTTAATGTTGACTGACTGTGTACTCCATAAATAAATAAATAAATAATTAAATAAATAAAAATTAAATTATCCTACAAAGATACTGAGGATTTTGATCGTTGTTTATTTTTTTTATTTTTTTTGTATACCTCTATAGTTCTTAGAATTGAATTCGATCACTCATCTCGTGGAAGTCCACGAGAATAGTAAGCACTATTGCGAAACCTTTTAAAATCATAACCTAAGCACGATATCTGCAGGCTATATCTAGTTACCATTCGCAAAGAGAGATAACCCAGTTAAAAAGCACGCTCCATATCATGCACTCCCAATTCATTGTACAAAACCAGCGCATCAGAAAATTAACGGTCAATATTTCGAACCGAATAAAAAATACTGTACAAATATAATCTTTAAATCCGAAATATTGCGCACTATATCTGGTGTCGCCGTGTCACCGTCGGAGTTGACCGATCGGCCGATAGCCGTAAGTGCCCTTTACACCTGAACAATTGGAGGCGGCTATAACCGTCCAATCAATATTAATTTGCACGCTGCAGGAGTCGGAAGAGTTAATAAAACCGTTTCAACAAAATGATTCGGAAATCTTTGAAGCATTTTGGAGTAGAGTTTTTTGGCGGATAAACGTCACATCGTATTATCCTCACGAGTATAATAGGATACCTACCTACCATAATTGGTAATGAGGTGTAAATAAAAATGATAAACGTATTTTTACATTTTGGATTATTTAACCTATAAAAGGATCTCTAGAGAGTAGAAATCATAATTCTTCATAGATAAACTTGTAGGATTTTTTAAGTTATCGTGCCAGTTTCTTTTTGAAGATAGAAGCAGCGTGACTTATTTAATAAACTTGTTTTTACATGTTGGGTCTACCAACATGTGTAACAAGACAAGACAACAAAACCCAATGGCCGCCGTATATACGTAACTTATTTTCTCAAAGATCAAATGCGTTGGATTAAGTGGCGTTAGTATGTACTTTGACTATTTGCATACCTGCAGCTTGGGTCGACGACCAATCTACAGATACAAGGTACTAAATGTACGCAAAATCACTAAACATTTTTTTAGTTATTGTCATCATCATCAGGTTATTTTATGTGCTGGGGCACGAGCCTTCCCTATGGTTGGATAGGGAAAACGGGCCATAAACCACCACGCGTGCCCAGTGCGGTGCGGTGATGGTTGACGACTGCTAATGCAGCCGGGACCAACGCCACGGAGAAGGTCGAGATGATAATTTTTTTGGTTTCCCATCCGATGACCGGCCTTTGCGAAATTTGCTTCACCTCAGCACTCGCAGACCGGGCGCGTTAACACCAGCGCCATCGCGCTTCTTTAATTTTTATTCCTATTCTACTCCACAGCTGAAAAATAGGAACCCTGAATGGGTAGTAGGTAAAAAATGTGGACGATTCAAAAGCACTTTTCGTAAGTTTATTTGAATAAAAAAATTTGACTTTGCCTTTGACTATGACTTATAGTCTCAGTGCTGATTCTATATTTTTTTAGATAGTAACAGTTTTGAAAAAGCAAAAAAAAAACAATATAGATATGAATACTAGTTAACTTTAACTTTAAACAGTGAAAATAGCTTAAACTAAGCATGTACACTGCTGTATAATAAACGATCAAATTAAATCTTAGCAGACTTCAAAAAACCTACACAGAATACGTGTATAAGCCTATGGTTTTCGAACGTAATTCTTCATTCTCACTCTAAGCTCTACCCCATTAATCTTACAGCTTAAAATCTTTTGTCGGCAGCCCGTAAAAAATGGCCAAGTTCCGATTGCATAGAAACTATTACCAATAATAGCGAGCCCGCCAAAGCGGACAATGGGACCTTAAAATCGCGTTTCAGCAATAACAAAGGCAGCACCAATCTACTCGAGGCTTAATTGCGTTTATCCAATCAGCCGTCCGCGATACGGATCGTCGTTTCTATTTTTGAATTACTCGATGAGAATGCCTTTTTATGTAGGTATTGTACGCTGTTAGCGGTGGTTAGATAGAACCAGAATTATACTACAGCCGACAGATCGATTTGGTATGTGCTACAGACAATTATAGTGTATAAAAATAAATTACATACTTTGTTCTGATTCCAAGATAAGTAGATGAAATTTTATAGAAATCAGAACAACACCGATGGTATATGATGGCAAACAGCTTATAACGTCCCACCGCTGAGTTCAAACGTTACCACATGGACAATAGCACATTAGACGGTTCGGGCTTTAACCCACCACCCTGGCTTATGAGCCAGGTTTGATGGGTTTTAACTGCCATCTTACAACAACAAGGATCCATGGTTTTACGGGCTTTGAGAAGTACGGTGATGAAGATAAATATGAGTATCCAAGTTAATTAGCGAAAACTTGATTTTCAATGACAGAGGGCTATGTCCAACCGTGGCACAGTATATAGGTAAATTAGTTACCTATTAAATAAATGAGTAGCTCTAACCAAATTGACAAAAGGTAAAAAAATTAACAGTTCTTCGCAAATCCTTCACTTAATGCCATGACGTAGATTTTACGTTAATTGCCAATTTTTGTCGGTTGAAGTTGTCCAGTTGAACAAAGCTGTAATTATATTTATAATTAAAAAGGCCGCCCCACAATCGTCGTTCGACCCTTTTTGTTAATCACTTTTATTTGTCTGAAATCAACAAACGTATGGATGGCAAAGGGCTTGTATTGTTTTGGCATTCGGCCAAATATACATCTGTGCTGTGAGGATAAAAGAAAGTAATGCCCTTTCGTTGGTTACGGATAGCGCTGACGCCGAGCCAAATGAGTTTAGTCTGTAGGAATCATAGATGTAGCCCACTGTAGCCGGGACGCCAACAGCTTGGTGCTATTGAATTATTTTTATAGACACGATTGCAATATTATGAAAGGGTTTTACTGAATTGCAAAGCAATAGAAAATTTCAGATCCCAGACAAAAGCCTTATTTGTGATTTCTAGCGAGGTATGTACAATAGCTCAACTTATATAAATCGATGTTAGTTATAGAAACTATGGATCGACCATTTTTCTTTAATTATAGATAGATAGATATATATAAAATAAGCATAATAAAAATATATTAATGCTTTAATCCAGTGGTGCCCAACTGGTATTGCTCCGAAAGCTATTTTGAAAATCCCGACACCTCACCGCGAGCACCGCCGCCGAGTCAATAAAAACCGAAGTGAAATAAAGAAAGTACATTATAAATACACCATTTATTATCATCAGTCATCACACACTAATACACACTACACTTAAAAATGAATAGACCGCAACAACAAAAAGTTAATGCGAGACTTGGCTGTTCACATTTAGTAAATGTGTGTATTCCTTATTGCCGATTGGGCACTTGCTTTAATCAATAATAATTTCATCCAGAAAGCGAAGCTGGTTGTATTAAGTATTGGTGACACGTCAACAACCTAACGGATGATGAGGAATGAACCATGATTCCATTCCATTCCATGAACCATGATTGTAATAAAAATCGGTTAAAAACGGTGTAAAGTTATTTTTCTACCCAGTGTTCTTCCGTAATAAGTAAAACTTTCAGACTGCTCAACTACCTCGAACAATCTATCTCAAGATAAGCCTGCAGCCTCCTCGTTAGTTGGCTCGTACTTTATTTACAAATAAAGGGATCCTTCCTCATAATACTTGGATGACTCCTATCGTTTGTGTTTCCTTTTCTTTTCTGGCGAAAACGAATAACGAGTGATATAATTCCCAGATAGAAACAGCTCCTGTAGCCCGCTGTTTAGTATTCGCGTCGGCTGCGAAGTTCCGTCCACGCACTCCGCACGTACTTTCGCAGCTTCCAAACTCACCACTAAATATCTTCAAGGTCCGATTATAGCAGTAACCAAGTTTGCCAAACAATGCTGTGAGGAGACTGTTTGAAAGAAATAGTACTTGACAGTGCTGAAATATATAGGTAGGGTTCTACCTACAAATAAGACAACAAAATAACGTGGATCTATTTCAAAAAGGTGGTGATAAGGTGGAGAGGAGTTATTTGCCGAGCTAAGTATAAAAAAAAGTTGTAATTACGAAGTAATTGGCCTATTCACTGACCCATTGCTGGGTTAAGGGCTGTATCACTGAAATCATGTCATCGCTCCTATTGATGGATGTTGACCACGCTTGCCAAACGCAGGTTGGTAATCAAAAACCTGCATCAAAAAAGTTGCACAACACATTTTGCCCGACCCGGGAATGGGCAGCAGGATCTTCGAATAGCGGGAGCGGTTTGCCACGCGGCTACCGGGGAGGGCCACAGGGGCAAAACAACGTAATCAGAATCAAAATCGACCTAGTCGGGTCACATTAAGTAGAAAAGTATAGGTTTACATGGCTTACTTAAGTATGGGTTTATGGCTATTACCTAGCTTTATCTTATTTGATTGTAAATTTTATTGTGAATTTTAATAATTAATTTCATTGTTACTATTACTTTTTTCTATAATTTGAATCACTTATATTAACATTTTGCACGTCTGCACGCAGACTGACTACAGTGAAACAAATGTTAATCTTAAGATCACAATTATATTGTACCTGTAATCTGGCAAATAAATGATTTGATTTGATTTGATTTGATCTGTGAAAGTAGTGATAGATAGCTAGCTAGCCTACACAATTAAGAACCCAATATCCTTTTGGTCGCCTTTTAACATGCCAGGGAAGTAACACAGATGGCACATTATTGTTAAGTCCCAGACAAACATGTAAAAAGATGGTTATTAATGTGATGTAAACACATTAACAATAGCCCAGTTAACCCCTTTAGAAAGCTTATACGCCTGTGATATGAATGGGCTCACGTCACTGCCACGCCGTGTCTGTAACATGTTTGTAGAAAACGTTGTAAAAGTAATTAGCCTATACACTGTCCAAAACAGCACAAAACCGGTTATTGTGGTGTTTTTCCAGCAGTGAACGTCTTTTGGCTGAGATGATGATGATGATGATAATGACACTGTCCCACTGCTGGGCAAAGGCCTATCAATGAAATAGGGTCTCCGAATAGCGGGAGCGCTCTGCCACGGCCACCGGGGGGGCCACAGGGGCCAAACAACAGTAATCATGATCTAAACCGACCTACGCGGGCCACGTTTAATAAAAAAGTATGAGTTTACTTTTTTTTATAGTTATCCGAGCTGATGCTCGGCAAATGACTCCATTCCACCTGATGATAAGTGGAAATGGAGTCCAGACGCGAAGACAACTGGTGCAGCGTGAAAACATCGCAGCATCAGTCAACCTCACCCTGCCGGCCCACAAGGTGCTTCTTCACGCCTATTTTGAAGAACCCCATATCATAGGAAGGAGGAAAACGTGTTGTCAAAGTAGTGATAGATGGTTAGCTAGCCTACACAATTAAGAACCCAGTATCCTTTACTCACCTTTTAACATGCCACAGAAGTAACACAGATAACACATTCATGTTAAGTCCCAGACCAAAATAGGAAAAGATGGTTATTAATGTGCTGTAAATACATTACCAATAGCCCAGTTAACCCCTTCAGAAACCTTATACGCTTGTGTTATGAATGGGCTCACGTCAGTAGTCTGTGGCTGTAACGATTGTTCCACGGTTCCTCGCATTTAACCCGAACATCACGGCGTTTGACTACCGACGACGGCAACTCTTCTAATTTGCCAAAAATTTTACCTGCATAAATTGTAATAAATGCTATTAACTTGTTTCATTAGATCAATTTAGGATAAAAGTTCCAAATAATCTACTTGTTTTATCTATTGTATAAATGTAGAATTAACTTTATAAAGTACGTATTATGTCGAAAAAGGAAGCGGTTCCTGTGGGTTAAGAGATTAAAGTTTACACAAGCCACAGACCGACCACTGACCCTGCAAAGGGTTTAAAGTGTCAGGATAACAAAAAACCCTTTAAAATAAACACGGGTCGATCCTGAATCCGGATAAAGTGTGTTTAAAGGATATTTATTTTTTATTTAAAAAAACCATACAGACACTTACATAAGAAATTAATAAATCAACAATTGAATGTGGGTAAGTAAAGTAGTAACTGTCCAGTGGTTGTGTGTTAAGTGTATCATTTAATTGTGTAGTTTGTTAGAAATTGCCCTGATCGCGATAGATCTTGGTTTCAGATTGTTAAAATATAAATTTTTTAAGCTATAGGTACCTAGGTATATTGTTTAATTGATTTGCAAAACCAATTTGTGTCAACAAACAGTGTATGTATCTATTTGTAAACAGTTACATTTCTAGATACAAACACATAATGCCAATTAATAAAACTTCAAGCTTATTTTAAGATCTAGGTACCTTAATAAAATAATGGTAAACATGTTCTATTGAATATAAAGAAACGTTTATGAAACAGCTGGTGTATAAACCAAGCAATTGGAAAATTCGACATGGAAACCAATATCTTGGTAGCTCAGTTGGAAAAATTGTCGCCCGGATTGTGAAAGGTTGCTGTAGGTACTACTTGAGGCAAATCGTCATATTTGAAGTGATATTTTCAGTTTCTATGTAAAGGAACGCGCTTGTGAAGGTGTATAGAAATAGCTTAATAGGATAGATGCTTAGGTTGATTAAGAGAAACTGTTCTTCAATCCCCAGAGCTCCGTTAGAATCTGGCGTAAACCAATCCTAAAGCTTTCTAGGTGGGTTGACATCACTGTAACAAATAAAAACTACCAGTAAGACAACAAAAAAAGCAAGTGCTAACTCTTATGACCTATATAGGCTGAGTGGTGTTTCATATTATTTGCCAATCTAATTTATTTCATTTTTAAAAGTGAAACATAATAATAAAATAATTTGAGTAATTAATGTGTAAACAGCGCATTAATAATAGCATTTGAGAAATGTTTTAAAAATTACAATAGAAAAACTAATACCTAGAAAAGGGAACATCTGCTTTGGAGTTTAACGTCTATTTTGTTATAAAGTTGACTATACCAATTGGTTGGGCATATTAATTATAATAATATTAAATTAAATTCTTTCAAATGGTGTCGAATCGTCATTGAGGCTGCATGATCTCGCTACCTTTGCCATCTACCTAAAGGCGCTTAAAGTGACAGTTAAAAACTTTCTGCTCATTCCCGCCGATGACGACGCGAGGACGCTCTGAGTTACATGAGTGTCCTATAAACTCTTCATGTAATTTTTGGTGAATGTGTGTTACGTGTTAGTGGACTGGATTCCATTAATGGTTTAAGTGCCACTCTGCAGGATCTTTGGACATTGCGTGTCGATGAAGTTTCCGTGCAAATAACTGCTGCTACGTTGGATTGAGAACTTTGGCGGTGCTCGGTCCAAAGCTGATAGAACAAGGTCCGTGGGGTCTCTCAGCCTCAGCAGCTCTCTATCAATTAACGACACTCATTATTTTCAGTTCAGTGTGTAGGGGTTTAGCCCGAAATACCAGATTAACTAATAAAATTTATCAACATACTCCATTTACGGCTAGGATCTACAATAATGGTGCACGACTTTGTATAAACGAGTATTCCACTTTGTTATAAAAAAATCAGAGATGCACTTTAATTTTTTTTAGGAAACTTAGTTTTGGAAATATAAGCCTCTAAAGTTTTAATATTTTTTTCAATAATTACTTATCATTTTGACATTTTGACGTTTACTGATTGAGGAATAGCCAACTTTTCGTTCAAAAACTTCGTGAAAAATTACAAGACAGTGCAATACATGTTGATTTTGTTGATTGGTTTGGTTTGATTGATGATTTTAAAATGAAAACAAGTTTTTTGATTGTTTAATTAGAATCAATTTAATAAATAATAAAATTACGGACAATTACTTTAATTGTTTTGGTAAATTTTTATTATTTTTAATCTTAATATTTTACGTGTTTCCGAACGTACGGTAAAGTATGCTTCTAAACTTAGACCATTACTTCTAAAGTATAATACTTGGTGTTTTATTTTTATTTATTAGACAACAGAAATACTAGCTGCCCACTCCTGTAGGTCACGTGATAGGTTAAAAATTTAAGATAATCGCGAAGCGCAGCGTAGCGATTATCTTAAACTACAACAGAAATGTAGTTCCATACAAAAATATTTTTTTATAGCTATTGTTGGGGTTCCTCCCCTCTCCACGCTCTTTTCCCCCTCCCCCTAACCTTCCTCCCTAACCCCTCACCCCACCCCCCCAAACCCTAAATTCGTGCACAATTATTGTAGATTTTTACCCTATTTACGATCCTGCATGTATTCAACTATTCACACTTTGCTACAACACTAGTGTTTTTCAATGGTTATCAACCCACTCATACATTTATGTATACACACATACATACACAAAGGATCTTACAGATAAACAGAGAATAAGCTTCGAATAGTTATTCCGTATTTTGTGTCTTGTCTAGGTACTCTTATTTGAAATGACGTTTTCGTGACGGAAACAAAACACGTAAGTATTCGGAACTTATTCTTTGTTTATTTGTAAGGCCCATAATGTATATGAAAAGGGCATCATCAAAAATCAAAGAAACAAATTATTATAGAACGACAAATACAAACAATTTGGTTTACCTATTTACAAAAAAGCCTTGCTTATTCCTTTGAGTCCGCGCGGCGCCGGCGGCGGGCGTGGAGAATACAAAATCCTACCAAGGAAGGAAATCTGCGCCGGGAGAGGCCTGCATGTGACATGTGTCACTGACAACTTTCGCAGAGATTTATCGTCAAGTTTTATAATGAATCGCTATGACATGACACTTTGTAAAGTTTCCTGAATGCAGTCAATTTCGTTTTAATGCTGACGGCAAGCGAATAACAACTTAGCCGCAAGTCTGCTATCATCGTCATCATCACCAACTCATATACGTCCCCACTGCTGGGGCACGAGCCTTCCCTAGGGATGGATAGGGAGAACAAACCACAAAGCGGGCCCAATGGGTCCCGATCCGATCCGAACTCTTCGGAGAATCTAGTAGGGCACGGGGACACGCGCTAGAGCGTGATGCCGTTCCCTCTAGAAAACCTCCGAAGGTGATTCGTTTCACACGGCTTGAGGAACCCTTAAAGTTTCTCGCCGCCCCCAAACAAGTCCGGTGAAGCTGAAAATACAGTCTGAGGCAATAAGCAAACTATCTTTAAAAAAAAGGGCCCAGTGGGGATTGGTTGTTGCTAATGCAGCCGGGGCCAACGGCTTAACGTGTCTTCCGAAGCAAGGACGTCGAGATGTAGATTTTTAGAAGAAGTTAGCAAACGTCTGTTGGATTTTTAAAGCTTTTACGGAGTACTGAAGTTTTGAGCAATTTTTGTCGCTGACTATACAACTAATATCGCCATCGATGATTGATTCCCAGCAGGGGCGATGTTTTTTTTTTTTTTGGAGAGAGACTGCTGATTGCCTCAGACGGCATTTTCAGCTTCACCGGACTTTTTTAGGGCGGCGAGGTACGTAAAGGGTACCTCAAGCCGTGTTGAAACGAATCACCTTCGGAGGATTTCTAGAGGCTACGGCATCGCACACTTAAAAGAGCGCGTCCCCGTGCCCTCCCAGAGTCTCTGAAGGGTTCGGATTGGATCGGGGAGCGGAACCACCCGAGGGCGCCTCTAAAGGCATGGACCTCGGCTCGGGTAGACCGGGCCGAGGAGGAGGAGAGAAGCGCCCAGGTACATGTCTGTACCTGGTGTAGAGCGCGTGTGAACAGGTTCTTCGTACCTTTGTTCTACGAGTACGGTGTCTTGGGAGGGGCGATGTTGAACATGGTTTGGTGGAGGGCATAGCTCGTTTAAGTCCGCCTAGCTATACCTCCATCTCATTTAAGTATGTCGCCGCCATAGTAACAATGTTACGCATTGTTGTGTGCAGATAGATCTTAATTTTATATAAGTAATAAACATTACATTAATTAAAGACTTCGGGCGAAAAGCAGTTCCACCTTAGACATTATTGTCACTTGATAACTAACAATAGGACGAAAGGCAAGATAATTCCCGATTTAAATATGTTCGTTCTATAATGATGACCTTATACCCTCTAATACAAATTGCTATACTATACAAAGACTTTGATAATTAAACGTTAAAAAGAGACCTATACTTTGTCAACTAGCTATCAGGTACAAAATTAAAGCTACGTTCCAAAATGTACAACGTACTTGAACAGGTTTCAACATGATTTTAGCTGACAAAAGCTCCTAACTGCGTGCTTGTCGTGCTTGTGTTAGGTAATGTAAAGCACGCGAATATAGCTAACACAAGCATCACCTTCCCACAGGAACATTTCCATCATTATTCAAGGCTTTAATAATGAGGAGAATTTGATATCTCTTCTGCCAAACGAACTAAGGGACGGCGGCCGGGGTTTCGAAAAGTTTTATGCCTGTGCCTTTTTCCGCCTGAAAAAGTCACGTTCTGCCGATTACGATTTAACACGAAAATGTTTATGTATTTTTTACAATGAGCGCTTTTGGTTAAGACAATTTATGTTTATTAGATTGTGTTCCAAAGCGTTTGTATCAATATTGTAAGTTTATTTCTCTTTTTACATTTGAATGTAAATAGTTGTTTCGCTTTTGGTCACAGCTATCTAACTCATTGTCAGATAACAATAACGCGTGATTTATAAATGCTAGATGTAGGTAATATATTTCCTTACAGCTATGAGTTTCAAAGAAGGTCCTAAGCCCACCCCTGATCTTCCCCTCTCGTTTATACACCGCAATTTTTAAGGAATGAGCTCTACGCCACACAGAAATTCTCGCAAATCTACAGTGACTCGGACAAAACGCGAACAGATACATAATAAACACTGGAAAGATGATTGATCGTCCCTTTGGTGGAAAGAAAAAAGATTTGGTGTTTCGCTTCCTTTTACGACGGTCACCTTATACGTTCTGCGAGTTTTTACGACATAATCCCTTTGCTTGGTAGGTGCTGATAAAATTGTTCCATGTCTGCCTGCTCACAGGCTCCTTTATTTATTAGAGTCGCCTATACATTGTAATAGATAAAAGATCTCTTTTCGGGTGAACCTCGTTTTGTTATTGGAGCTCTAAAACATTTTTTTTGTCATTTTGTCTGTGACCTTTGTCTGTGATGAGAAATTGTGTTGTCAGCCAGCAGCACAAATGCTGACCATTATAGATGAGTTACAAGATTTTTGTACAAGTAGTATAAAAAGAGCATATTCCATTTCAAATGAAGGTACTTACATTGTGAAATGATCACGTAGGTATATGAGTGGATGTAATGTGAGTGAAAACATCCATGAGCGGGATGCGAACCCGCACCCCATGACATGCCGGGTTAGGTGCACTACTAGGGTTCACGCGCGTGAAAATGGGTATGTCCTGAAAGGCTTTATCGTGTTATACCCGAAACATTGTAATTGACTAGGATAAAAGGTCTATATTACTCAATATAGGCCTATTCAAAATTCAAAATTCAAAATCATTTATTCAGTTTCTTTATTTTCATTTATTTACTCAAAGACATGACGACGTGTCTATCAGTCAGTAGCAATTAGTAATTAGCCAATATAGTGACCCACTGTTGGGCAAAGGCCTCCATCATTGAAGTCTTGTCACACCTGTTTATAAAGATATCCCGTTTAGAGGATGATAATATTCAAAAGCATAAAAAATACTGCCAATACTCATAACAAGTTAGTTTTTTTCCCTAACGGCGGTGATTGGCTCCGATCTCTCGCAGGCCAACGTATTAAAGTCCATAACTGAGCATCGCTATGTGATGGGTAGTTTTGTTAAGAATTAAGGCTTTATTGGATATAATCCATCCTGAGTTTTGGGTAACCCCTTCCCCTGGACCATCTTGGGGGAGTCTCACATAACCGCCGTGTTTTCACAAATGCGGTGGTATGCGGAATGCTTGCAAGAGAAACAGTTTCTATAATTATTCTATGATTTGATTTAGGAAACGTTGTATTTATTATTAGTTTACGAAAAAATTCGAAATCGAAGTCGCGGGCACACTGCTTGTTCTATAATAAAAATATAAGTTAAGGAACATAAAAACTACTTACACCAAGGGGCGATTAAGTTAAAAAGCAAATTAAATTATGTCTCTAAAGCCGACGAGCTTACGTGCGCAATTCAATTAGAATTCTTTCTGATCTTATTTCTTCAGATAAGGTTTCAAAAGAACCATTTAATGTGAAGTTCACGTTTACGTTTACGGTAAATTCTCAACTCCTATATTTTTCGTTGTTTTTATTTTTTTACGTAATTGCGTCCCACTGTTAGACAAAATGTCTGGCCCAAATCTTAGTCTTTATTTTATTCTATTCTTATTTCGTTTGTATTATTTCCCATTACTAGTATTTATTACTTATTATCCTATCCTAAGAGGAGGCCTATGTACAGCAGTGGACTAAGATAGACCGATGATGATGATGATGATGATGACGATCTTATCGTGATGAAGTCAACTTTAATACATATTATTCAGCGGCACATAACAGTGCTACCATCTCATTGTTATGGTGACCGACAAAGGTGGTGGTAACTAGCCAGGCGGGTACATTTTTTTTTGAGTATGCTGATTGCCTCAATTTTCAGCTTCACCGGGCTTGTTTGGGAGTGGCGAGAAACTTAAAGGGTTCCTCAAGCCGTGTCCCCGTGCCCTACTAGATTCTCCGAAGGGTTCGGATCGGGGAGCGGAACAACCAGAGGGCGCGGGCGCCTCTAAAGGCTTGGACCTCGGCTCGGGTTGACCAGGCCGTGGTGGTGGAGAGAAGCGCCCTTGTTCTACGAGTACGGTGTCTTGAGCCTAAACTAGTGTGCATGTTTAGTGTATTCTGTGAATGTGTAGTGGCATTTGGAGGATCGGGCGGGAGGGCGTTCGCAACTGTTATGGGATCGTCGGGGTCATCTAGGACGTGTTTAGGACGTCTAGATGTGTACCGTCTTGTTGGTGGAAGGCCTCCAACGTTATAGTTGGCGGCCGCCACAACAAGCGGGTAAGACGGGTACAAGATTCTAAGGTATTCAAGATCTACTACCAACTAAACTGAGTGCTCTCAGTGCTTAGAAATGAATCACATCGTTTGTCACCAAGAGCTCAACGCCTCTGAATTTGTATGTCATTGAAGCAGCCTTTAATTTTAAACAAATTCTGGTTTTCGCTAACGTGATCGATTAATGAGTAAAATAAGTAAGTAAGTTTTATCCTTTAATTAAATGAAATAGGTATAATTATAATTTTATTTTAATTGTATGTCTTTATATTGTAATTAATTAGTATAATTGAATTAATTGTTATTCGTTTGTTTGTTGTTGTATTGTTCGTATTATAACATTATTGTCTGCTCAGTAGATGTTAAATAGTATGTACATGATTAAGGGTTTCAACCTAGCCTTAAGTTTTTAATATCGCATGTGGTTTTGTAACATTTGGTGACTGTCACCTGTTTTGTGCATCAGAATAAATAAATAAATAAATAAATTAAAACAAATAAATAAAACTCGCCTTTCTCTTCACTTTGGGTTTGCGTCTCAGACCCTCAGACTTTAAGACCGAACCACTGGACCACAAAGACGGTTTTGAAAAGGCGCCAGGCGGTGCTATTGTGCTTTCATTTCAATGTGTAGTGTTCTTGTAACGTCAGATAACAACAAGACGGTCTTATGTTAGTGGAAAGCTCTTAAATCGTATTTAAAATTCCAGTGAGCTCTGAATTTGTAGCGCTGTTATTTTTTACTGGTTTACTTGGCGAAGACAGCGTTACAGTAGCAACGCTCTGTTGTTGTACTAAAGTAGAACGACGACTGAGAGGTCGTTCAACTTGAGAGGTGTAGTACGAATATCAGCGGTAAACAGATGGTGAAGAGTACTATGAATACGAGAACGTGCTTAATTTTAGAAGTTATGAAAAGGTGCATGTTTTGCTGCGAACGCTTCATGTTTTTTTACATGAAAGTATTGATAATTAACTTAGGATGTATGACGATAGCAATTTATATAAAAACTACTGTATCCTTTTTGGTTTTAGAAAGAGAAATTTAAATTTAGTTACTGATTACTTTAATTTTTATTTCTTTTTAGGACAAAGGAGTCACCTCTAAAATCTAGAACAAAGAGAACAATAAAAAAAACTCTTTACAGTAACTAAACAAAACAGAACAGAACAGGTTACAGATTAAAATAGGTTCTCATTTTCGGTTGTTTTTTTTTTTATATTGACACGTCATAGTGATCACATCCTGCCTGATGGTAAGCAGCCGATGCAGTCCAAGATAATGAGAGCGCTCCCCACCGTGGAACAAGCACGGTAACAAGCGCACCCATTGATATATTGTGCATATTCTTAATGTTTGTCCAAAAACCTTAAACGTACCTGATATATATCTATTTGACTAATTCGATTTCGTTATCGTATTAGTTATTCACATTAATAGACTCGTGTATATTATATGTGTATAAAATTGAATACTATATAGGTAATAAAGATTTCGTTGTTATTAAAAAAACGCTATTGTTCAACTCGTTCATTCGTGGCTTTGCGCAAAAACGCTGTTAATTACGACCTAGATTTGTAGATTTCAGGCCTCGCCGAATTAATAGCTATTCTCCAACAAAAACTACAATTTGTAACAGAACAAAGACTTTATTTGGAAAGGTCACGAAAGTCATAAAACTAACATTTGGCAGAACAACTTGGTTTAGTTTCGGTTGTAAGCGCTACGTGCTTAAATAGCAAGCGAATTATTAAAACGAATGGGCACTGTAAATATTCTTTACCTACGCTTCTAAAAAGACAATGAAAGTTTTGTTTCTCATAATAAAAAAATGGGTTAATTCACAGTAAAAAGATTCCAATTCAATCTATTTAATTACCTCGTTCCCAGCTTATTTGTAATACCATGTACAACTAATTTCTTCATTATGGTTCAATGAGCATGCAGAAAATTGGATCTTGTGTGAAATGTGGACTATGTTATATTATGTATATACCCGTATGTATAAGAAAACGCAAGATTGCATATTTAATATTTTTCTTAAAAATTGGTTTGATACAAACTATCTTGAACTTTTATATGGGTTTGGATATTGGGTAAGGCGGTCGTCCCAACGGAATACCCCAGTTTTTGATAGGAATTGTACTAAGGAGCCATCTTGTCTTCTATAATACAAGACCACTCGATCCCAAAAGGTGAATCCGCTACTTATTGGCAATTCATATTTGATTGTGCCAATCAAAATCTGGAGATATAATACTAATAAGTACAAAAAAATGTAATTTAAATAATATGTAGTGTTAATTCCGCTAACTCACTCGTTTATACAGCTTGGATGCAGTACGCATGCACCACCCTCCCGCCCGCAAAAAGTATGCACATGCAGGAGAAACAATGCGTGCAAGCGAAAATGCACACCAACACCGATACCCGACACGTGTTTCGCCCCTCCACGGGGCATCCTCAGGAGCTGTTGACTGGTCGAGAGCTGTATCGGTGTTGGTGTGCATTTTCGCTTGCACGCATTGTTTCTCCTGCATGTGCATACTTTTTGCGGGCGGGAGGGTGGTGCATGCGTACTGCATCCAAGCTGTATAAACGAGAGAGTTAGCGGAATTAACACTACATATTATTTAAATTACATTTTTTTGTACTATGGATTTCCGCAAAATAACGCCTGATTCCATTAATTATTTTACTAATAAGTAATTTTTAGACAAATTATTAATTAGAGTAATATTTATTAACGGGATTCTTACCATGTTTATTGTTTGTGAGTATCCGATATTTTGGCACAGTTGTATGTACTATGAGTGTAGTGTGTCGTGAGCAATTTTGAGTGAATAGTGACTAAGAAACCGGTGGTACGGGCATCGAACGCAAAAACGTCTAAGGAAGAGGGTAGATCGTTTTGTCTGCTCATAAAAAACTCGCCCGCATTAACTTCAGTAATTCCGTGATCATGGCGCATGCAACTGTGCCGAAATATTGGATTACAAATAATAAACATGGTAAGAAACCCGTTAATAATTACTCTAGTGCAAGGGACCATTATAGTTTAAATAGTTAAATTATTATTTATCAAATTATTATTTTTATTGGCTATTGATATTGACATGACACCATCTTTTTAATTAGGTTGGGGAAAAAGTCTTTTCGCATATAGTATGTATGAACTTGTAATAAAATCTCTTTGGCTATAATATTTGTATCTGGCTGGTTAAAAATTTAAATTTTAAAGAAGATAATTCCAAATTCAAATTAGGGAAATGTGTGATTTTCATTTGTTTTTCTTACTATCAAGATGAGTGAATCAAATGGAGAAATTCGATACTTTTTAAAATTTTACTACAAAAAAATTTGTTATGTTTATGGACCTAGTGCATTGTGTGTGAGAGTAGCAGCGTTTTCAATCCGGAAATTTTGATGTCAAAGATGCACGTCGCTCTGGTCGCCCTATTACGGATAAAATGGATGCCATTTTTTAAAAAGTGGAGTAATATCGGCATATCAGTAGTTACAACGTAGCTGAAGAACTGACCACAAAACAGTATTGGCGCATTTGAAAAAAAACTGGGTACACAAAAAAGCTCGATATTTGGGTACCTCACGAGCTCACTGAAAGAAACTTAATGAACCGTGTACTCATTTGTGATTCTTTATTACGACGTAATGAAACCGAACCATTTTTGAAGAAGCTGATAACTGGTGATGAAAAGTGGATCACGTACGACAAGAACGTGCGAAAAAGGTCGTGGTCAAAGGCCGGCTAGGCTTCACAGACTGTGGCGAAACCCTTGTTAACTCTCAACAAGGTGGTGCTGTGTGTGTGGTGGGATTGGAAGGGCATTATTCATTATGACCAGGCAGGACCAACGATTCTAAGCTCTATTGCAAACAACTGATGAGATTAAAGCAAGAAGTTGAGAGAAAGCGGCCGGAATTAATCAATAGAAGGGGTTTGGTTTTTCATCATGATAACGCTACACCTCACACATTTTTAGCCACTTAGCAAAAATTAAGAGAGTTTGGCTGGGAGGTGTTAATGCATCTGCCGTATAGTCCTTGCACCTTCAGATTTCCACCTGTTTCGGTCTCTTCAGAATTCTTTAGGCAGTGTCAGGTTAACATCACGAGGAGAATGCCAAAACCACTTGACGCGGTATTTGGATTAGACGAATGATTTGTTTGTTTTGTTGTCATGGAAACTGTCAAAAAGGTACGACGTCCGCCGGTCAGCTAGTTATATTTAAAATATTGGCTCGCCTGGAAATCGAATGAACTTGTATCTTCAAGGGTTTAAGTTATACTTAAACCCTTGAAGGTACAAGTTGCTGGTTACTCTTCGGATTTAAATAATATCCAACTGGTTGTTTTACAAGGATCCCATTTGGGCCTACTGTTGTTGAATGTATTCGTTAATAAATTCAAATACATTTTATTTTTAGTGTATTGGTGCATCTCAAAATGAAAAGTGAAATTTTTTTGTTACGGTACATAGTTATGTATCAGTGTCTTGTTGATCATACATAATAATCTTGTTTGTACCAACTTGTGCAATTAAGGCAACACAATATACTTCGTTACTTTATGATTTGTATAAAATAAATTAAAATGTAAAAAATGATAATTCGTATTGCAATGCCGCAGTTGATGGACAATGAAGAAGACTCACATACCAAGAAGATAATATTGACTTAATTTGCACGATTCAACAACTATTATATTGTTTAACCTTCTTGCGATTAAGATTCTGTAGACGTTATCCGTTGTTTAATGTACTGAGGCACCGTATTAGTGGCTCGCATACAGCTATTTGCGTTACTCGAGTCGAATCCCGCTTGTCCTAGAACTTAGAACAAGAAATTAAATAGGAGCAAGATGTTGGATAATGTTTGTACTAGAATATGAGACCACTTACTAGAAAGGGGGAATTAAAGTTTGTTCAAAGGAAGTTTTAGTCAGTTTGTAGATCTATGAGAAAATGAGATGTTGGCGTAACTAAAAGATTAAGAAAATGTATATCTACTCTACATCAGAGGGGGGAGACAAGGCATCGTAGGAGGATTACTAGACGGATAAGAACAAATTACAAACACATTGCTTACACATAGAACCAACATTCATTCGTTTCTGTTGCAGGGCTCCGTGGTTAAATAATAACACACTGGTTAATGTATCGGAGTATAATTTCTGACTAGTTTTAATAACTAAAAATACAAGTATATATATTAATCTATAAACAAAGAAATTGGCGGGGGAGATTAGTTGACTGTAGAAAGTCACGAAACAGGAACTAATAAGTTTTGCTTAATTTACATAAAATGTCTCTATATTAAATCACGTTATTAATTATCTCTATTAAATATCACGAACATTACGTGCTATGAATATTGTGCTGACGGCACAGTTTCATTTAAAATTCTTGTAACTCAGACCGGGATTTGCTATTCATAGGGGAAAACTTTCATTAAAAGTTTTGATCATCTGGATTTTTTGTGATTGACAGTGACTTGTGTAATTTATGCTGCTAATTTGGAAATACATTCCTTGTTTGATCTGTAGAATGTTAAAAAACTCAAAAGGCTTTTTCTCGACCAAGGGTAGCTGTCCCTCTTCTTTTGTTAAGGGTTTATGTCCTTTTAAGTCCTTTAAAATCAGGACATCATTGATGATGTTTAACTACGCAGAAGTTAAGTCAGCAGAACGGAGTCGTGTGTTCAGTTAGTATTTTAATAAAAACGATTGGACTCGCATGAATAGGAAGGTTGAATCAGTCGACCTATTTGGCTCGAAGAACGGCTATTGAGCAGAAAGGTCGCCCGTTCAATACCCGCCTGAAGGCAACGGGTGTTCCTGAATCGTCCATCATGTTAAGTTTGCATTTAAAGTTTTTTTTGTATAAATGCTAATTTGGAATAAGAAGAAAGCGTAGAGAAGGTTGCGTTTTTTCGCAAGTTGTCTATGACTAGGCTCATATTTAAAGTAATTTTTTCGTTAGGGAGATAATACCTACACCTTTTTCCTTTTACTTTCAACTATGCGTAAAAAAAGAGATCATAAAAAACGAAATCATGCAGAAGTCTTAGCACATGTGGTCTAAGTCCACATTAAAAATAGTCGTGGGTAGGTTTTGTTATATCCAATATCAATCGATGTACTAAAGTAAATAAATAATAATTTTAGGCTTAATACCTGCTGATGTACATTCACAAAATTAAAAGCAAAATCTAACTTTAAATATATTTACGAATGCCACATTAATCCAAGTATTTTTATGTATTTTTTTTTGTTTATCTAATTAAATGCTTTACTAACATAGCCTGTAAGAATGTATTAACTAACACATGTATAGATAATCACTGTCTGAAATAAAGTTTATATTATTATTGTTTATTTCTCTATTTTCTTAGCCTAGGTTTGTTATAATATTAATATAAAAGTAATTATTATTATTATTATTTCCGATTACATCTTATCATTATTACGAATAATAATGTTGTTAATGCACTAACATAACAGCCATATTGTCACATTAGTGCGTTAAAATAATAAAATTGTCAAAACACAAAAGAAAAGTCGGTATTGCAACGCTTCCAAGACCTTTCAAAACGTTATTAACCGTATCACTCTATAACTTTGTGTAGTTATATAAAACTCCGAATGGTGCTATTTCACGTCTCCAAAAGAGTTTGTAAGAGCTTTCTTGATTAGCACAAAAGGCACGTTTATCTTCAAAGAGCGCCGTTCCCCTACACAACGTAAAACTAGTTACTCATAGATATAAAAAGTTTATTTTGTTCGCTCGATTCGGTCGCGTCGCCGGAGAGCTATTCCATGTTGGAACAAATTAAGCCCGTCGACAATATATCCGTTAATACATTAATATATAAACGGAACGGGTCAATGTATCGCAGTGTTTTGTTGATATCCAAAGATAGTGCGAGTAAAGCGTACTATGTGACTTAAAAAAGGAAATAATATATTTTAATAAAAATCATATGCGACATACTCGTATGTCAGAGCATCACTTGAGAACGGCTCGACTTTGGTTTTTTGACAAGATTTATTATATATAAACAAAGAGTTTTCGACGAGGTTATGGGCGTTATATATATACTCCAGCAGACGAAGTCGTAAGCGAGCCACTAGTGATTAATAAATATGATGTGTTAGTGGGTGATATCATTATCCTACTAATATTATAAATGCGAAAGTTTTTGTGTATGTATGTTCGTATATTTGTTGCTTCTTCACGCTGCAACGAATGGATTTAGATGAAATTCAGTATACAGATAGTTTATAACCTGGAATAACACATACAATACTTTTTATCCAGATATTCCAACGGGAACGGGAACCACGCGGGTGAAACCGCGAACGGCCGCTAGTGTAATATGAAGGTATTATGATAATTATATTATGATACCGATACAATGATACCGTTAATTGCGCAGGTGAAGCGTGATGATGAATATAATCCTACCAACCTGCATCGAGCCGTCAGTGATTTTCCTCAAATTTGCTACTGTTCATGTGGCCTGATAAGTATAGGCTGACAATAAAGATTTAGTTGCTTACATTAAATTTCATATTTATTGTGGTGGGAGCTGGACGTTTATGCTATGCTCTATGTCATCATCATCAGCTCATTTCATGTCCCCACTGCTGGAGCACGAGCCTTCACTATGGATAGATAGGGAAATCAGGGAGAGGAGGAGGGACGATATGCAGCCGGAACCAACGGCAACGTGCCTTCCGAAGCACGGAGGAGCACGTGATGATACATTTTTGGACACCCGATGACCGACCTTGGCGAAAGTTGCTTAACCTTAACACTCGCAGACTGGGGGCGTTAACCACTGCGCCATCAAGCTCCTCTATGCTTTAAGCTACATATATGTGCTACATGTTTATTCAGTGAAATAATAAAACAAATGCTTATTGTGAACCACCTAATTTCAAGTGCTATATCATTTTTTTACCAACACTCATAGCCTGAATTCGCTTTTACTAGCAGATTTATAAAAAGGTTTAAATCTAATGTAACTATAGCGTGTCGCCGTATTCGGAACAGTTAATAGTTCCGTAAGTTTCCCTACGCGCATCCAGCGCCAGTTCGCTGAGAGACCGCGAAGAACAAGGCAGGCGTGTCCCGAGCTCCCGCGCCCGCGCAGATTATACTTGTAATTCACCTGTGTGTTCAACGGTTAACCCGAGTTACAAATAAACCGTCGTCGGCCACCGTCGTTTCCCTGTTAGAACCCCATAGTGAGCGTTTCCCGCTTATGAACTAAATAATATACTGAATTTGACATGTCAATAAAACCCCTTTGATAGTACTTTACGAGATTACTATCTGCGTGCGTTAATATATTGAAAATGCACAAACTTTTTTACCTTCGA
Source organism: Eudonia lacustrata (assembly GCA_947562085.1). Lineage (NCBI taxonomy): Eukaryota > Metazoa > Arthropoda > Insecta > Lepidoptera > Crambidae > Eudonia > Eudonia lacustrata. The sequence goes on along the minus strand of OX387317.1, from coordinate 1,273,843 downwards.
TCCTCGAGCCTACTCAAGTTAATAGAAAAATATCCCATTTTTCCTTTAGTAAGTGTAGGTAAACCTACTTGAGCATTCAATATATGAATAGACCCTTCCCCTTTCATCACCTTAATGTTAACAACAGGGGACGTATTTGTATGCAGAAGACACCTCACTTCATATAAATTGATTTCGAATCCCTCTCACGGAAAATGGTGTGATCTACAAAATCGTATGCAAAAGTGGCTTTTTGAATAGTTACGAATGTCGTTTGCTAAAAACTATTTTAGCTACGTTCTCAAATACCGTTGTCATTTAAAAATATAGGTTTTAAAACGCATTCTTCTTACATCCCTCTGTGCTAGGTAGTTACGTACTTTTTATATGGTGCGTACGTACTTTTTAATAAAGCATCATGTTATTATCAAATCTTTGTAGAGTTTTTCCCGCGTTTTTTACATATTGTAAGAGATTCCAGCTTAGGGTAAAGTTTTTAACCCATTATAGGCTACCGATGCCGTAAACAAATTATTAACTCGAAATAAATAAATATTTAAAGCCGTGCCATAAGTCGTTTTTTTATTAATGAGGTATTGTCTTGTCTTTTGAATAGTTCGCTCTACTCTTATTAACTTGAAAATAAAAGCTTTGTTCTTGCAAGTATTTTAATATAAGGAATTTTAACGGTCTGTGGAATTTTATTATACAAAACTTAACATTTCCACGTAAACGAGGCACCGGTTTGAAAGAGGCTGAACCTTAGGACGGCCACTTTGTTCTCCCTTCGTTTGATAAAAATATAAACATCAAATTTACCAAGAAAACAACACTTAGAATACATAATATGTTTAAAACAACACTTATAACTTTGTTAAAGCTATTTTTAGTTTCTCAATAAGCCGTATATAAATAATTATACTGGTAAATTGTTTCCTGGAGCGGAAGTGGAGGTAATCAGCTAGATCCTCTACTCTGTAGGTGGTATTACAAATTGAGAAGTTTTCGGGTTGGATTCGCAAAACGGTCCAATGGAATCCCTTAGCTAACACATTTATTGGCAAAAGTTTGTTTCTGTAAGCCTGCTACTTATTTTTTGAGTGCGAGATTGCGTTATTTTGATGTTATTTACATTTACGCCTTTTTGCTTGTAATGTTTGATAGACATTTTAATATCAGTATCTTTATAGTCAGCTATAATCATGATCAAAGGCAACATAGGTAAGTTTATATGAAAAAGGTAAATATTTATCGCTGCGTAACTGATATTTTTCTGACCTACTTATACTGATACTTATAATTGTTTTAGAAAAATTATTAAAAATTGAATGAAAATTATTAACTTACACTATGTTTCGAATATTGACCAATATGTACGTTTAAGTTCAATAAACGTACTTACTAAAATATATATTTAAAATCGAAACAATTTTCAATAAAATATTCTGAATATCTGATTAAACTGTTGATGACGTTGTTGATTTCCTTTTATTGTATTTTTTCAATATTAACTTATAATTTTAATTTAATTCTAATTGATGTTTGTTTTTTTTCTTTAATCGATTTTGTTAATTTAAATTTCATATAGTATATATATTATAGTTTTTAATTTTGTATTTTATGAATGTTGTGTACGCCTTTAATTGGCAAATATACCAGACCTGTACTATTCCACCTATATTTATATATAATGTACATACTTATTGCTGTTGGTGTTCCAATAAATAAATAAATAAACAAACAGATGTTTAACAACTTTCAAGTTTTTGTCTCAGGTGTTTAATTATCATCGATACAAATATAGCGATTTAAATAGATATGCGTCAAAACGATCTGAGCTTCCAAATCTACCAAACATCTTAACAAAAAGCAATCTTATGTCAATGCAGTCAGGTACACTTTGATTGACGTCTGAGAACAAATGCAAGTACACCTTAATGTGTTGTAATAAGATGGATTTATGTTAGTTGTTCAGACATTTTGGTAGATTTGAACGCAAAGTGTTTCAGATTGGTAAAATAAACTCTTCGATATGATTGTTTGTGGACTACATTCCATAAATTAATTATAAAACTGATTGGTGTTGTGATTTGAATGGATGTGGTAATCGCACTGGCCATCGGAGTAGTACGAAGGCGCAGTGGCGGGGGCTCTTGAAGATTCACGTGGTAATGGGATATAACTAATACGTACTAAATATGTACTGCTGATATTGTAAAATTTTAATTTAATATAAAGGTTTGTAGTGCAAAATAATCTAAATGATAGGTACAAAAACTAAGTAAACAAACAAACTAAGTAACCATATATGGTCATGTGCGGCCGTTTGATTGATTGGCTGGAGACCGCGCCCCGCGCGCTCTTCGCCCCCTTGCACGCCTTCCGTGCGTGTACACCCAGAATGCCTAGTATGAGTTTTATTAACATTCGATTACGTAAACGAAAACGATAGTAAGGTAAAATTTTACCGCTAGTAGGCACTGCTTCAATGTCATACAAATACTTTTATTCGTTAACGGCATTGATTGGCGGTGATTGGCAAATCAAACCTGCGTTAGGCACTCGAAAGTTTTTAACGCTGACTGTACCACTGTAGCTCACTAAAGGCATGCATTACGTTACCCCAAATTGGCAATTCAGCCCCCTAAGGCGTTGTTAGCTTAGGCCCGGTTATATCACCTTTCCGGCGGAGATGTATCGGCCTTAAAAAAACATTGCCAGACTAGCAGTCATTTTAATCTCATCCTTAACTTTATGGCGCTGTGAAAAGTCTTTTGAGTCGTAACGCGAAAAGGTAGACGAAACGGTAGAATTACATAAAACATGTATTGAGAATTATTGGAACATTTTTTAAAAATATATAATGTTTTTTAATTATGCCATGATTAAATGCATTTAAAATTATTGGATAGACTAGCATTGTCAGTATTTTTGTAGAAGATTGTTATCTAAACTTTTTATTATACTTCGTATCCGTCTTGAAGATTACAGATTACCTCCGGTCCATACGTCCTCAAAAATAATTGTATAATTACAGGGCACAATGTTAATTGTTATTATTTTTTATTATTTTTGTTACATGTTGTATGTTTAATTGTGTGTTTTGTTATGTGATTCCAATAAATTTCTTTTATTCTTATTCTTAATTAAATAAAAATACAATTATTCCCCAAAAATATGTGAATCACAAATAGCAACTTTTCACAACATCTGTTTAGGTTTTCTTCACTCTTTTCTCACATCGCATGTGATAAATCAGTATAGTGGGAGGGTACGCGAAGAAGCCGGATGTTCAATCGGGGATTTATGTCTGAAATGTATGGGAATATTGTCAGCGCGTAATGTGACGCGAAGATTTGTTGCGTGCCTGTTTTGGTTTACCTACTTTTTATACCTAAGAATCAACTGTACTGGAATAGTCATGCAAACTTCGCGGTAATGCCATTTAGTCGGCAATTAACCTTTTTACCGCCAACAACTTCTATAGAAGTTCGAGATTTTCGTGCCGTCCACGCCAGCACTTCTATAGAAGTTCTTATTTGTACCTACTTTATTAAAATACATTTATACGTTGGCGTACAGCGGGACATCGCGCGCAGGATAGTTGGGCGGTGAAAAGGTTAAGCAAATATCTAGTAACAAAGTGGGGCAAGATGGTTACCAACTTCGGCAAATATTGTGATTTTTGTAAATTGTTTTGTCAATGTTTATTCATGGTACCGATGGTCGCGGGAAGCCGCTGGATGCGAGCAGCACAAAATCTTTTGTCCAACAGTAGACGTCTTTTGGCTGAAATGATGATGATGATAGTACTTTAATAGGCATGTGCTCCGGTTTCACCCGCGTTAATTAGCTCTCAAAAAAAATATTTTCCCGTTTTTGCAACATTTTTCATTGCTGCTCCACTCCTATTAGTCATAGCGTGATGTAATATAGCCTATAGTTTTCCTTAATAAATGGACTATTCCACATAAAAATACTTTTTCAATTCGAACCAGTGGTTTCTGAGATTAGCGCGTTCAACCAAACAAACAAACAAACAAACTCTTCAGCTTTATAATATTAAGTAAGTATAGATAATTAAGTTATCGTTGTTTATGTAAATTATTGGATTGAAGGACAACTTATGTTTATGTTTTTTAATGCCGTATGGTATAAAAAACATAATTCGGCTGGGCGATCGCCTAAAACAGTTATATCAATGTTTCCATAGCTTTTTTAAAACAAAGCTTTTTTGAATGGTGTGGATAATCAGAAATATCACTTTAATAATGACAATTATTCGTGGGGAAGTCATTCATTAGTTAGTTTAGTACGTACTAGCACAATACTCGTAGAATATCTTGATAAAGGCGACATTTACGCATAATACGAGTAGAAACACTATACTCAAAGTATCTTGTTAATGAATTCATCAGAATACTTTAATTTGACCAAAAAGTATACACAATGCTTACAAAACGCTATAACAGAAGTGACCCTAATAAAGAGCGCCACTTTATAGCCCAAAGTTCGTACAATCTAAGCCCAACTACTGAATTGGGATTTAGGGACTGCAAACTGAATAATTTAATTTTGATCATATTCCAGTCTAAGGGACGTCCTCGAATTTGGGAGACTTGTATTGTAAATTGTTATATTTAAATACACAACAAAAATCACAAGTGTCATATATTTTATCTGAAATGTCTTCGTCCATATTTATTTGATGCCGCGCGGCCATACTAATTTTGTATGGGGAATTTAAGGTGCTTAATAAAAAATAATTATTTAAATAACCACTTGATGAATCGAAAATGTGGTTTAGCAATTTGTAGTTTAGCCATTGATGATTGTTTAGACAAAATCAGAGGTACAATAATTTAGATAAACTATAAGAAATCTACTAAACGCCGCCACTCGTTTTCATGTTTTTCGCCCAACTTTAAATGATATTGTAGAAAAACTATATCGTGTTATGAGTTTATGGATCTGACTAATTGTAGACGACACGTTCCCTTTGATACTAAATATATATTTTGTTTATTTAATACGATGTTATTTTCAATTTTAACTACTTAACCATGACTGCATTTTTAGCATTTTTTGGTCGGCACACCCTTGAAACTTGCGCACTTGAAAAAAAAACAGAAAAATAATTAGAAAATTATAAACTACAGAACTATAAATAAAAGATGTTCTCCGTCTGTGGGCTCAAGGGAACGGTCGCAAGAATGCTGGCAACATTGCCCCTTTGGATCGCCAAACTAATACGCTGGCAGAGGTAGCTGCCAGCCTTCTTGTCACCGGAGGCCTCGATAACGCGAGCACTTAACTCTTTAGCAAGCTTCTTTGCCTCCAGCCCCCATGGACCCATTGTTTCCTTCGCAAAAGGAACAAATAAATAATTTAGACCTAGGTTTGCGTATTTGTGCCGTTTGCGATTTTCAGCGTTTACCGCAGCAGCTCCCATATAAAGTGAAGTGGCGCAAACATGCGAGGGAGCACAGGTAAAATAAAAAAAATAAAAAAATGTAAATAAAAATGTAAATAAAATGTAATAAAATAATGCAAAATGTAATTTAATCTAATGTGTATGTAATGTAAATTATACTTACTTGACGTAACGATATCGTAGCGATTAGTCGTTTATAACCATTTTTTTATTCACATACGATTTTAAAGTCGATCAGACGAAAATCCAACCAGTATACGGTGGATCTGAAAACGGTTGGTTAGATCTTCGCTTGAATACGACTCAAAAATCGGCTTGATTGAAGGGTGTAAATATGAAAATGGTTTCAAAGAAGGAACGATATCTTTACGGTTTTCGTTATAGGAATCAAGTTGCAGATTTTTGGCTGATGGTAGAAGTTGTCCGGAACACGATATTAGACAATGATTACCGGAAAAAATTAGCACTCGTAACGCGGTAACAGCCACTCATCGTCATCATTATCCTCTCAGCAAAAAGACGTTCACTGCTGTGTGAGTGCAAGATGGTCAAGGAAGCGAGTAAAGTGCCAATCCAACTTCAAACAAACGGTAAACGGCGCAACCAATATTTAAATAAATGCTTTTGCTTTCGATTAATTATATTCTCGCATTCTTAAATCTTGATGAAGGTACTTAAATGCGGGCGTGAATCGGTTGCCAAATAAGCTCCTGAAAGTTAGTTTTGGGTGCATGTTGAGAAACATTTCCGTCAGAATATTCACCCCGTAAACGACATTAGTATTCTGGTACAGTTCGAGACAATTTCGCTGGTTCTAGTGGAGCACGCCGCGGTTCACAAAGGCACCGCCAGTTGTTTGGACGACATTTTGGATTTAAACTTTTTCAGAATGAGATACTACAATATATTTTTAATTAAGGTTCTTTTATTCCGTTATTGGGAAGCTTTTGGGTGATATGTCATGCGCGCTCACTTCTCGTTGCATGAAAAGGGCAGTAGTTTACCACTGGGGTCGTAGCTCATAACAAAACTTCTGAATGACCTCTTTCGAATTATAAGAATCACGCACCTATTTAAGTATACTTTACAAGTTTCTCAGTCCTATGCTGCTGGTT